>CM024523.1:17190354-18390354 GCA_014182375.1 Eucalyptus virginea | reverse complement strand
TGCTCGCCAGCACTGGGGTGGCGCCATCCGAGATCGATATCCTCATCGTCAATGTGTCGCTGTTCTCGCCGGCACCGTCCCTTACGTCAAGGATCGTGAACCACTTCAAGCTCAGGGACAACATCAAGACCTTCAATCTAGCAGGTACTGGGGATAGTTTGACTCCAAAAACACAATAGATAGGAAACGCCTAATGACTCTAAACTCAAAAATGAAAAGGACCCGATTCAATTTGGTTGAATCTAGTTTAACGGATTTTGTGCCCAAACGAAGGCATGTTTATATGTCTAAATCTCCCATCATTTATCTTTGCAATTTTTATATGCCTGATGTGAACAGCTAAGGGTCTCTTTTTAGCTACTATTTAAGCAAAAACACCGTTCCCTCATTTGGACATGCTTCGTTGAGGAGAACAATATACGTAGTTAACACAATTGTTAAATCAAGTTCCAATATTATTGGTTTGTTGGGATAATTGATAAGAGTTTTCTTACTTTATGATTAGAGCCCAAGTCGAGGCTCGAACATAATTTGAGTTAATTTTGTTCAAGTAGATCTATCTGATTTGAGATTGTTTATTTCTCGCCATACAATCCATGAGTTTAGTAGATTTATAAATAGATAGATACTTAAATAAATTGACAAAAATAAATTTGAAAGACAAAAGAAGTAGACATAATTTTACCAAGTCTAGTTTAGATAAATAAAAAATCAATTTAATTATTCAATGGGATTTTGATTTTTAACGATGTTCTTGTTTATGATTCAATGTTTCTTTTCCCTCTCCTTCCAAATGCCTAAACCGACTCGCGCAGGCATGGGCTGTAGCGCGAGCCTAGTCGCGATCCACCTGGTCCAAGAGCTCTTCAAAACCAAGGACAACGCGCTCGCCCTCGTCGTCAGCACCGAGAGCATGGGCTCCCACTGGTATTGCGGCAAGGAGAAGTCCATGATCATATCCAACTGCCTCTTCCGCATGGGTGGCTGTGCCGTCCTCCTCACCAACGACAGGAACCGGGCCAAGGACGGGGCCATCATGAAGCTCAGCCACTCCGTCCGCATCCACCATGGTTCGCACGACGAGTCCTACGGCTGCTGCATTCAAGAGGAGGACGGGGAGGGCCACCAGGGGTTCCGCCTCACAAAATACCTTGTCAAGGCCGCTGGGCAGGCCCTTGAGGCAAACCTCCGGATCCTGCTGCCACAGGTCCTCCCTGTCCGCGAGCTTGTCCGTTACAAGCTAGCCAACGCCCTTGCGAACAACCCGTTGGCCAAGAGAAAGAATCGGAAGGTCCGTGGCGGCCCAAGCCTCAACTTGAACCTCAGGTCTGGGATCGACCACTTCTGTGTCCACCCAGGAGGAAAGGCGGTGATCGACACCGTCGGGAAGGGGTTGAATTTGAGCGACTACGACCTTGAGCCGTCGAGGATGGCGCTGCACCGGTTCGGGAACACGTCAGCGGGTGGGAATTGGTACGTGCTGGCTTATATGGAGGCGAAGAAGCGGCTGAAGAGAGGGGACAAGGTGCTGATGATAAGCCTCGGGGCCGGGTTCAAAAGCAACACGTGCGTGTGGGAGGTGATGAGGGACCTTGAAAGACCGAACGTGTGGGAGGACAGCCTCGAGAATTACCCGAGGGTCAGCGCCGACACCTCATTCATGGACAAGTTCGGGTGGATCTATGATGAGTTCCTCAACTTCGTCCGGTTCGACGAAGTCCAGAGGATGGTGCGTTGATCGGGCGGTGTGTGCGCATTTGCCATCATATAAACAATCAAAGGTAATTGGACTATTGCTGGTTTTGGCTTTTATTGAACAAGAATTATTTATCAAATACCAAGTAGACAGTTCCAAATGATTCTGTAATTGTAAGTTGGACTCAGAGACCCTTGATTCGTCTCGATTGTCAAAGTAACTTTCTTCTTTTTGTCTTTTCAAAGGTGGATGGAAATAAAATGAATTGCCATTTCCCTATCGTTGGAGTGATATGCCATGTGACTTCTTCTGTTGAATGATCAAACACGGTCTGTGACTTTAGGGTATGCGATGTTTATGTTTGCTTCTTCTGCTCTGATTAGATCAGTTGGATATGGTTTCCCTTTCATCCCGTTAATCAGTAGTTGGGTTTCCATCACTCACTTCAGCAACGGACATGGAGGTCCCGCATAACAGAGGTTTTTAAAGAAGAAAATGGACTAGTTATGACTTTTTGCTAAGCTTGGATGTTACATCTTACCAATCAAAGGACGTGACCGGACAAGACCTTTGAGTTCTGTCAGCCCTGGAAAATTATCTTGGTCAACCCCAGTTCGGTTTACGACTGAAAAATTATCTTGTATGTCGTGCATGTCTTTAACTTTGTCAAAGTGGCAACAGGTAGCAGCATTAATATTGCTGCGTTGACTGGGGCCATATCTTGAAACAATCATGTATATGACTCCCAATTAACTTTAATAGAGCAGCTATAATTGCGAAGAGGATGATCGCGACTTTTCTGAAGTGTTTGGCAATCACCTGGTAACTACGGGTAATAGTGCCTCTTTAACTTCGATGCAAAATTCCGACTAAAAAGAACTTTGATACAATATATTATCAAATATAGAAGCTTATGCCGCATAGACTCGAGGATCCTTCGTCAGGAACCATGTCACGATGGTCCGCCCTAGTCATTAGGTGGCATTGGAGCTTGTCAACACCCTAGCTCTTATTGCGGAAAAGCAAGCAATCGAATAATAGAATCAATAGAATATGTGGATAAATGGTATATCAAATTTACGTGATTTTGGTTGGTGTGATCTACGTTCATCGGAAGAGTAGTCCAAAATTATACTATAGATCAAGAAATACAATAGAGATTATAAACAAACTTGAATCATTTAGATACTCTCAGAATTTTTTGCCCTTAATTACACCCAAAAACTCATAGTAATTAGTTCTCACAATTTTCATGAGATAATTTAATCTCACAAAGGAAATATGCAAAATCTTAACAAAAGATTTGTTGGTTGTTTGTTTGTAAAACAAATAAATTTATGCTTTTCTTTGTCTTATATAGGAAAGTTAGAAGTATGTGGGCCACTATATAAGTGTGCAGTTGCAAGTCAGTACCGTAGCATCTTCCCCTCTAAAGATTCCTTCTATAAGAAAACGTATTTTACAAACTGATGCTGTGATGAATATTGGGTTGTTGTTCTTGGCTTCACGGAAAAGGGTTTTTTTAGGCGAAGGCGGTGGTGAAGGTGATTTACATGGTTCTAGAGAGGATAAAAGAGCAAATGGTTTAGGTGGTCCATATGATACCACGCATTCTTATCTTCCTCCATTTTCACCAAGTGGCCCAAGATTAGGGTCTCCATCTAGGTACCTCTGGTAGAGTATGTCCTTCTGCCTATTTCTCCTTCTTGATGGCCTATGATCCTCCTTATTTGGAGGATCTTTACATAGAGAGCAACGACAATCTAGACCCCAAAAACATTGGACTAAGTGGGCTAGATCAACAATACCTGCGTACACGAATAATTGCATAATTATTAGGTGCACTTTGTGCGCTCACTGATCATAATTGGCACTGATCTTTATTTATTTGTTGAAATCTGAATTCATAAAATGACCTATGTGTACTATTGAAAAGTGTGATTGTACGCAATAGAGTATGATGATTTTTTTTATATATTATTATTTAACTTTGTAATTTTATTTTAATTTTTGCCTAATGGTTATTAGGTGGTCTTCCTACCTTTGGAAAGTTATGTTTGTTCAAGCATAACCTCTTAATATTTAGAGAGTTGTGTCTATTTGGACATAACTCCTCCTTAAAAGTTTGCAATTTTTCATAAATTATGAAATTCGGAATTGAAAAAATTATTTTATTATTATTTTTTATTCAGAATTTTCAATATGTTTTTTTGAGAACATATTTGTTTGGACATAATATCTCCTGAAAGGTTGCATTCCCTTCTAAAAGGACTGATATATATTCATAATTTCAAGACTCAATTTTTCACTTTTTTCAATTCTTCTTTCTAAAAAAATATACAACTATGTTTTTCAATTGTTTCCCTTTGAGGATTCTTGGAGAAATACTAAAGTTGCTATCTAATATTCTTGTCAAGAATTTGTTGTATCATTTAGCAATGTTGTTGGGCAAATAATTCATTTAAAAGAGTATTACCATGCCTCAAAGTTCAATCCCATTATTATTTCCGATTGATCATATTTTTCCCAATAAGATCTTCACAATTTCAAATACTTGGGACATAATTCACGAGCACAAACTTCTTTTGGATGTTCTTCATGAAGAAAACTCACTTCATATATAGAAGAGACTTGGATCCAAATTAAACTCCCCTTAGAGTAGAAATCAACTCAAATTAGGAAACCTATTTGAATTAGAAAAGTTTCCTTTTAAGCTCAAATTAGAAACATACTTTTAACAATCTCTACGTTGACTCAATTTTTGAGTCCAAGTCACAATCGCTTTATTGGTTTCCTAACTTCATCGCTGCTCCCCTACCAACCCTTATGGGCTCAACTGCCATAAAGATCTTTCAAGTCCAAGTTACAATAAAACTTTGCCATCACCGTTGACCTCATCAAAATACGAGCACTACTTGTAGCTTTAACCACTCAACAAGGATTCTTAAATACTATATCATCCATCACAGATAGAGCAAAACCACCATTGCATCCATATTTTTCAGAAGATTGACCATCCACTTGTCAAACTTAATAGGTATAGCAATTGTTGGCTCTACAAGCTCCATCTCTCTACAGGTATAATTTGTGTTGATGGGGATCAATTCACTAGACAGCTTGTTGTACTAAGCATATTCACTAGGAATCTCTTAGCTATTTGAGCACTAGAGAATATTTTATGGACTGTCTCAAGCCAATTTTTTCTCATCAAACTCTGTAACTCCAAAGGAATGGAGGACGACTGATGGCTTTGCGGTTCCTCACACAAGCACAAAGCAATGCCAAAAGATAAATTCTTATAAAGGATGTTTGTTGCGGGCGCGTGCGTAATCCTGAAGACGCCATCTCATTGATGCTGGTCGTGGTGCAAATTCTTCAGTCCATCAATCTATTGCACGAAGAATGCCCATCATACAAATCCGGTTAACTAGCAGACCATGTTCTAATTTCCTCCACGTCTCCACCACCTTCAATGCATCACCACAAAGATCCGATGATGAGATAACTCATCTTCGACCTCTTCGACTTGGACAACTGCTTGCTTCCTCGTCTTTTTAGTGCCTTAAACTCTTGGAATAAGTAATTCTCACGTTAATATTCATTTGTTTCACGAAAAATAAGTAACTTGAAAAACATGTTCATAAATATAACTATTAGTATCGTTTGAAATAATTAATCAATAAAAAATTACTTTCAATATCAATAATGCTTTTATGTTTATAACATTTTTGTGAACCATTAATTTTTTTATTCATTTTTTTTTTTTTGGTAAAGATTTTTTTATTCATTTTTATAAGCAATAATTCAAATATTTCATTTTCCGTTAAACAAACACACCCTAATTGACATAATTGACCTAAGTTGTGAGAAGAAACAGAATCTAGAAGATAATAACCTGTATATGAGAGGATTCTGTATTCGTAGTTAGTTGCTGAACAATCAATTGCAATACATCGGTTGAACATTTCTTTTCTCCTTTCTTCTTGTTCAACCTTACAAGGTTTCTTGTATGAAGAAGAACGAAAATACGAGAGAGAACTTGAGAAGAACGAGAGGGAGAGAATTCGAGAGAACGAGTGATTCGAGTTTTCGAAGAATGAATCATTAACATACAACAGTTTTCTTCAATCCCTTTATACTAAAGCTCAAAAACAGAATTAACAACTTTAGTAACAGAATGATTAATCTTGACACACGTGCAGCTCCTTGAGTAGCCCGATCAACCACATTCTGGTTTTAATCTCTTGTATAGTCAGATTCTTCACAAGGATTGCCAACTCGGCTTTTCTACGGATCACCGGGTCGGCTTTTGTTTCTTCAACTTCTTTATAGCTTGCCAGCTCATCTTTTAGCTTCACTTTGAGTTTGCTCTGCTCCTCTGCTTCTATCAGCTTCTTTGTTCTGTGTTTTTAATCTTTGTTTTGTCTCTTTAACATCCCCCCTCAAATTGGGAATGGGGAGAGCACATATTCCCAATTTGACTCGCAGATGAGAATGTGCTACTCTTGACAAGGGTTTTGTAAAGATATCAGCAAGTTGGCAATTACTCGGAATATAT
The DNA here is from genome assembly GCA_014182375.1 of Eucalyptus virginea. NCBI lineage: Eukaryota > Viridiplantae > Streptophyta > Magnoliopsida > Myrtales > Myrtaceae > Eucalyptus > Eucalyptus virginea. The sequence continues at coordinate 18,384,100 of CM024523.1, read as the reverse complement.
CTTACATGTAATGACCCAGAAGATACCTTTTCTCAAACAAAGTGAAAATCTACTTCAATATGTTTTGTTCGAGCATGTAAGACAAGATTAACAGTGAGTGAGATAGTTGATTTATTGTCACAGTATAGATGAATAGGAGGAGTAAGAGAACAACCTATGTCTCGTAAGACAAAGTTGATCCAAGTGAGATCAGCAGTGGTTGATGCAAGAGCACGATACTCAGCCTCTGTAGAAGATCTACTAACTGTTGGTTGTTTCTTTGCTGCCTAGGAGATAAGATTGGAGCCAAGATATGTGCAAAATCCAGTTGTTGATCTTCTGGTTTTAGTACACCCAGCCCAGTCTGCATCCGAGAATCCATAGAGATGCATAGTGCTCTGTGAATGAATGAATAAACCAAATCTGATTGTACCTTTAACATATCTCAGTACCCTTTTTAATCTATGGAGGTCTGCAATGGTAGGTTTTACGCATTTTCGGCGAGTAGATTTGTGGCATAGGCAATGTCTGGTCGAGTTAATGTGAGGTATTGGAGACCACCAACTAGGCTTCTATACTCAGCAGGATTGGACAAAGCCATAGAGTCATTGATCAAAATAGTTGGTCTTAATGAAAGAGGAGTTGAAATTGGTTTAGACTCGAGCATATGGGCTCGGGTGAGAAGATCTATAGCATATTTAGCTTGGCAAAGGAACAAATGTTCAGGAGTACGCTTAACTTCAATGCCAAGGAAATAGTGTAGGGAACCAAGATCCTTCATATGAAACTGAAGACTTAGAGCAGTAATGAGACTAGAGAGAATTTGAGATGAGCTTCCAGTTAAAATGATATCATCAACATACAGTAGTAAGAGGATTGTTTCTTTACCAGCATGTAGGATGAACAATGAGGGATCAGTTGAGCTACAAAAGAATCCATATTCTAGTAAGAAACTGCTGAACTTATCAAACCAGGCTCGAGGAGCTTGTCGAAGTCCATAGAGGGATTTTCTAAGGAGACAAACATGATGAGGTCTCTGTGATTCTTTAAAACCTGGTGGCTGTTCCATATAAACTGTTTCACTCAAGTTACCATGTAAGAAAGCATTTTTAACATCTAGCTGATGAATTGGCCACTGTTTTATCATTACTATTGAGAGAATTATTCGAAGCGTAGCATGCTTCACTACAGGACTATAGGTTTCTGTGAAGTCAAGACCTTCTTCTTGATGAAAACCTTTGGCTACAAGTCGAGCTTTCAGTCTATCTAAACTCCCATCTGGTGCAAGCTTAGTTTTAAACACCCATTTGCAGCCAATGACATTCATTTGATCAGTTCTAGGGACTAACTCCCAGGTTTTATTTTGATACAAAGCATCCATTTCTTCTTGCATTGCTTGACACCATCTTGTGTGTGCTAATGCAGACTTTACTGACTTTGGTTCAACAGGAACCTGATATTCAACCAGACATGCATATTTGGGATTTGCTTTAATAATCCCAGATCTTAGTCTAGTCCGCATAGGATGAGTAGATAATGTACCTTGTGTACTTTACGTCTGATACAGAACTAATTTGTGTTTGTTCTGTATTAACAGGTGATGTCGAGTCAGATTCTTGGTGATAGACACTTGTTCTTCAATATTTGGAGATATACGAGATGTTTCAACATTGCGAATGCATTATCGGGAGTGATCGTACCTCAAAGCATCGGGTACTATGTTCATTTGTGGCATAAGCTGCGGGATTTATTATGCGATCCTACTGTTCGTATTTTTGGAGTGATTTGACTTGATCCGATTCTGCAAAGATTCAATCGATTTATTGGCTTGTGACTGAATACGTTGCACGTAGTATTGGATATAGTGGATGCCAATCCTCTTATCCATTGCTTGTATAGTTCAGATCCCTGTTGATACTCAGCAGTAGTTTTTCGAGTAAAGGGAAATACTTTTTCATCAAAGACTACATGTCTACTAATATAGATACGTCCATTAGTAGGCAAAAGACACACTGTAGCCTTTATGTTTCTCACTTTGTATCCAAGAAATATACACGTGAGAGATCTTGGATCAAATTTATGCTTTGTATAGGATCTGAGACAAGGATAACAAGCTGATCCAAAAACTCGTAGATGAGCATAATTTGGTTTCTGTTTGTACAGCTTATAGTGAGGTGAGTTCATATGCAGTTTTGTTGTGGGAAGCAAATTGATTACATAGACTGCTGTCATGAAGGCATCTACCCAGTATTTTAATGGTACTCTTGCATGATACAACATTGCTATGCCCAATTCAACCACATGTCGATGCTTTCTCTCGGAGACACCATTTTGTTCTGGTGTATAAGGACAAGAAATGTTATGCTTAATCCCACACTTGTTGTAGATGATTCTGAAATTTGATGTTAGTGAACTCTCCTCCTCCATCACTCACGAAACACTTTGATCTTGTGATCAAGCTGATTCTCTACTAGTCTTTGAAACATAACAAACACATCATACACTTCGACTTGTCTCATTGGATATATCCAGCTGTATCGAGAAAAATCATCCACAAAGATGACATAGTAATGAAATTTTTGAACAGATGAAATTGGTGATGGTCCCCATATATCACAATGTATCTTTCCTAGGGGAACATTAGAGATATAGTCTGAGAGAGGAAAGGGCAAAGCTGAGCTCTTAGCAATTTGACAGCTGCTACACATACTTGGAGCGTTCGAATTATATTGAATCAGATGTTGACTTTGCAGAATCTTTACTGTTTTTAAACTGGTATGAGCAAGTCTTTGATGCCAGACATCTTCTCCTACTTCATGTTGAGTCGAGTGAAGAAAGCACATTTGCTCTAGATTCCACTCGATCTGACCCCTTGATTTTCCTTCCTAGCTTCTTTGTTGTATGATTGTAATTGTCCTTCATATATACCCCATGTTTGTCAAATATAAAAGAACATGGATAGTCATCTGTTAATTTTGATACAGAAAGGAGATTCTTCTTGATTGCAAGAACTATTAAAACATCATTTAGTGGTAATATGCTAGTTGTTGTATTTAAAGTTCCATTACCAATACATGAGATTGATAAACAGGACCCATCTCCTATCATAACTGTATCATTACCACAATATGCAACATAGTTTCGAATCATACCAGGTTCTGCAGTAATGTGTGATGTAGCCCCTGTGTCTGGATACCATTCAGAGCCATACGGTTCTTCAATATGCATAGCTGCCAATGCAGTTGGTATTTCATCTGCTTGATATGAATTATCAAAGCGATACCAACATCTAAGTGCTGTATGACCTGATCTTTTACAAATTTGACATTCTAGAGGACCATTATTTATTGGCTTTGTATCATGTACGTGCTTATCACCATTTGAACCTTGTGGTGGATAGGATCTAACACCTTGATATCTCTGAGAAGAGTTTGTGTATGGTCTAAACCCTTGTCCATAGTTAGACCAGTTATCCTTATTGACCTGATATTGCTTTGTTAGGTTCAGAGTATTCATTCTGCTATGTTGATTCCTTCCTGTTCCAGTAAAATTATTTCCACGACCTCTTCTATTAATGAACTGTCCTCTGCCAGAGTTGTATCCCCTTTGAATACTTTCTCCTTGAATACTAGGATTAAACCTCTGCAGACTGTTTTGATCTTTCTTTGTCCATAATATGCCGGAGTTAGTATTGTATTGGTTCGAGAATATGTTTGCAATCTAGTTTCAAATCTCTCAAGTTGGGAGATAACCTCATCATACTCTGGCTGGGGTTTGAGACAGTACACGGTTGTTCTAAAAGTTTCATATTCAGAACCTAACCCTTCAAGTATGCCAAGCATCCTGGTTATATCATCAACAAGCTTTCCAATCGCATTCAATTGATCACAGATAGTTTTAAATTCTCGAAGATATTCACTCAATGGTCTATCTCTCTTCCTACAAGCCTGTAATTTTCCTCTTAACTCAAATTCTTTTGCTACAGACTTCTGAGTAAACCGGTTTATAAGAGCCTGCCACACCTCGAATGAAGTTTCTAAGCCAATTATCAAGCTTAGAATATTCTACTGCACCACTTATCCATGATGAGATTAGCTGATCAGTTTTTATCCAATCCAGGTGATCAGGATTCATCACTTCCCCAATCTCAGTTTGCATTATTTGAGCAGGTGGCAATGTTTCACCATTAATAAAGCCAATCAGATCTTGACTTTTCATAAACCTGCTAAATTGCGCTTGCCATAACAGAAAATTCTCTTCATTCAACTTGATTGTAACAAAGTTGGCTATATTCACATGGATAGGAAAATGATACTTCTGCAATCTTGTTGCCATACTATATCTTCAGAAAACTTTGAAGATGCGAAGAAACAATCAAGTAAACTTCGAAGATCAGCTTATTAAGAAATCAACAAGATCTTCGTAATGTCTTGCTCATGTGATCTTTCATACAAATTTTCAGTAATACACATTAGATCTAGAACTCCCAGGAAATGCTCTGATACCATGAGAAGAAACAGAATCTAGAAGATAATAACCTGTATATGAGAGGATTCTGTATTCTGTAGTTGCTGAACAATCAATTGCAATACATCAGTTGAACATTTCTTTTCTCCTTTCTTCTTGTTCAACCTTACAAGGTTTTACTGTATGAAGAAGAACGAAAATACAGAGAGAACTTGAGAAGAACAGAGAGAGAGAATTCAGAGAACAGAGTGATTCGAGTTTTCAGAAGAATGAATCATTAACATACAACAGTTTTCTTCAATCCCTTTATACTAAAGCTCAAAAACAGAATTAACAACTTTAGTAACAGAATGATTAATCTTGACACACGTGCAGCTCCTTCAGTAGCTTGATCAACTTATGTTCCTGGTTTTAATCTCTTGTATAGTCAGATTCTTCACAAGGATTGCCAACTCAGCTTTTCTACGGATCACTAAGTCAGCTTTTGTTTCTTCAACTTCTTTATAGCTTGCCAGCTCATCTTTTCGCTTCACTTTGAGTTTGCTCTGCTCCTCTACTTCTATCAACTTCTTTGTTCTGTGTTTTTAATCTTTGTTTTGTCTCTTTAACAAGTTGTAAGTCCACACTCAGTAATTCGAGCTTGTCTCGTCTCCTTTTCTGTACAACTATGGATTGGGCCTTAATTAATAATGGGATGTAATTATAGCCCAAAACAACTCTATATAACTCTTAACACATGACTAACAGGTTCTAATAAATTATTGTTGGGGGAGTTAGTGGATTTGTCGATCACTTATAGTAGTTCTAATATATAAATCAATGATTTTCTATTCGAATTCTTGCCTGGATTCGATCCATCAGGGGATGGAGTGATCTATATCTAAAAAATTGTGGATCCTACTATGACCATTCAATTCAACAACTCAAATCAAAAGCAAAAATCGAGTGATATCCAAATAAATTTGGCGAAATGTAAGCTAATCAGCAAAATGAGCCAATCAATCAATAAATCCATTATGCGGATGTCAATTTAGTCATAAACTTTCTGATATAAGCAATTAAGTCTTAAATCTTTCGAGAAATTTCAATATTAGTCATTCCCGCCAATTTTTATTGGAAATTGTCGATGTGGCGGTCTAATCATTGTCAGCCGTCCCACGTGTCACATCGCCACCTCGGCAATTTCTGATAGTAACGAAAAAAGATGGATCTCTAGGAGAATATGTGTTTCGTACAAGTCGAGACTAGGCCTTATTTGATAATTGAAAAATTGTTCAAAAAGTTACAAACTTATTATACTTTTGTGAATGCAATCAGTAGCAAATGAAGTCTTAAACATTTTTACATTGTTCTAATTGAGTCCATTTGGCCAATTCTAGCTAGAAATTGATGACGTAAATGCCGACCATCATACGTAGCACGACCGGCGTTGACATGGATAATTATTTATAATTTTTTAAAATTTTCCTTTTTACTGTGACCCTTGTTTTTTTTTTTCCATAGTTAGTGAGGATCACCGATGACCCTTATTGGCCACTTAGGTCTTGCCCATGGCTAGTGGGGCCATGAAGGGCCTCGACCAAAGCCTTCACTTGCCGACGTTGCCGGTGACCCTCACTAGCTAAGGAAAAAGAAAAAACAAGAATATGTGTTCATAAAGCATGGAAGTTACCTTGAACTACTCCGTCCAAGGCGGGCTTCGACTGGTCCTTCAGCGAATTGTAATAGACAGTTTGTTCCCTCATGTCCTGATTGCTGATAACTTGCTCGGTCTTTTTGTTGTTTGGTTTTAATATTCTTGTTTAAAGACTGACGTTTGCCATCGCATTATACTAAATAAATGTGAAGATCGACCAAAACCATGGGGACATTCTTCTGTCATTAACATCACATTTAGGTCGTTACATGATGAGTGGCTATAGCTCAAGTCTTTTGGGACACAAAATGAAAGTGCGAAGAGAGGATCGAAGAAGAAGAGAAGATGGGAAAAGCTGAATAATTTCTGTATTCTTACTTGTATCTTTAAATGTACAAAGTTCATTATATAATACAAGTAATATGAACAATAAGGGAAATAATATCTCGTATGAGAATCAATTGGAATCAATTCTATCCCAAGATTGATTTATCCAATCAACCATAAATTCAGGATGATCAATCATAATTTGGATAGGAAGAGCATATCTTCCAACACTCCCCCTCAAGTTGGCAGCCTATATATATCTAAGAAGCCCAACTTGCTCAGTAAATTTGCGTGTTGTCTTTGACACGAAGGCTTAATGAAGAGTTCTGCAGGCTGTTCTATGGTCCCTATTCCTCTAGTCTTGATTATCCCTTCTTGGATTTTGTCTCGTGTGAACTGATAATCAACTTCTATATGTTTTGTTCTTTCATGTACCATTGGATTCGTTGCAACTTTGACCGCTACATCATTGTCGCAAAATAGCTAAGTTAGCCCCTTAACTTGTACCCCAAGGTCCATAAGTAGATCTTGTATTGATACTATTTCATAGACAATTTTGGCCATGGCTTGATATTTAGCTTCAGCTGATGACAAGGATACGGTAAATTGTTTCTTTGTTTTCCATGAAAGTAACGATGCCCCAAGTTTGATATAGAGTCCAATAATGGATCATCGACTCGTGGGGCAAGTTGCATAATCCGTGTTACAATAGGCTGTCATCTCTATATTACATCTTCAAGATAGAAGTATCCCAAATCCCAGACATTTATTCACGTACTTCATGACTTCTAGAGTTGCATTTATATGGGACTATTTTGGACAATGCATAAACTAACTAAGTCTACACTACATGATATATGTAAGGTCCAGTCATGGTGAGACTACTTCCCAACAAGTTTTTGATAGCTTGACGATGACCCGTTGAACATCGTCTTGAGATAATAGTCTCGCATCATAGTCAACTATGGTTATATTGACATTTTGATTGATGGGGTTAACAGCTAGCTTGCATCCCGATAGATTTGTCTCGATATAATTTCTAGAACAAATTTCCGTTGGCCAAGAGATATCCCTATATTTGATTGGGCAGTCTTAATCCTAAGGAAATATTTGAATGATTTCAAATCTTCAATGTGAAAAGTGGAGTGCATTCTTGATCGCAGATTCATCGTTTCCCATGATCAGTATGTTATCAACATATATCATCAGGTGAATAGATGACGTATCTTTTGTCCATGTAAATAAAGCATAATCATGTCTGGATTGATTGAAATTGGCTATAGTGAGTGTGGTACTAAATTTAGTATACCACTATCAGGAAGCTTTTTGAGATCATAAGGGATTTATGGAGACGACATACTCTAAACTTGCCTATCTCCGTAAACCCTATGGGAGATCCATATATATTTCTTCATGTAGATCACCATGGAGAAAAGCATCGTGGACATTTAATGATGTAGTGCCCATTCACGAAAGGTAACAATTGATAGAAATGAACAAGCAATGACATCTTTCGCTACAAAAGATAAAATTTCATGGTAATCGAAGTCTTCTCATTGTGTGAAGCCTTTAGCCACTAAAAAAGAGCTTTATATCTCTCAATGGAAATGCCTGCCTTGTTTTTTATCTTGTAAACCCATTTGGAGCCATGGTTTACAATTAGGTGGTAAGGGAACAATATCCCAAGTCTTATTTTCCATTAATGCTTGTAATTCTGCTTCCATGGCCCTTTGCCAACCTGGAATGATGGTTGCTCCGTTGTAGGAAGAAGGTTCTCTTTCCTTTGAGATATGACTTATACAACACATATGCTCCAATTATAGCCGATGGAGTGGCCAAATAGTGCGGCCTGAATGACGGGGTTGACCACATTGATTTTTTGTAGGTTGAACAGGTGCAACATCTTTAATTGTGGAACAAGCCGGAGTTGGAGAATCTTCGGCTGATTGTGGCCGATTGCTCAATTAATTGTTCCGACATTGAATGATCATTAGGAGTTTCCATTCTTGGAGTCATTGTTGGATGAGCTGGAGGAGGAATAAGAATGTACTGAGGATTAGAAAAATAAATCCTCCTCAGATGAGAACCATTGATAATTGTTCAATTGGCCAAAATGCTTGGACAAAGAAGCCTCTTCTTGAAAAGGAAATATGTCTTCATGGAAAACATATCTTTGCTCACAAAGAAATTACCTATAGACGGCTCAAAAACATGATATCTCTTTTGAAGAGTTGGATGCCCTATGAATATGCATCGATGTGTGTGAGAACCCCTTTTGTCCCGAGGATCCAAAGTAGTAATGTAGCACAAGCAATTGAAGACTTTCAGATGATGAATCTCTTATTTCTTCCCACAAAGCAATTCAAAGGGAGTTTGTTAACTAAGAACTCGAGTCAGCATGCGATTGATCAAGTATGCTGCTGTGACCACACAATCACTCAATTTTTTTTTTTTTTTGGAATAGAAGTTTGGAACTTAAGAGCACATGCAATTTCTAAGAGATGACAGTGCTTATATTCAAAAATCCTATTTTGTAGCGGTTTATATGTGCAGAAACTCTCATGTAAAATTCCACTAGCAGAAAAAAAGCGCTACACATTCATGATTAAGGAACTCATTTCCATTATCATTCTGAATGCCATCATGACGTGGGGTTATGATAGGGCCCCAAACATGGACATGAATTAGTGAAAGAATATTGGTGGCACAAGATTTACTAGTGGGAAAAGGCGCGTGTGATTGCTTTGCTAAAGGACAAATTTGACATTGATGATATATGAAAAAGCACTATGACTCAATCGCTAATGAGAAAGTAAAACTTTATCATTGGCGGTAGTGTTACACAATGATTGATTATTCAATGATAAACATGATAAATCAAATTTTTCAAGAAAGCTAGTCTAGAAGTATAGCATTTGTGAGACACTATCTAAACTTATTAATTTGCCAATCAAAAGTGCCTAGAAGAGACACTTATTGGAGTAGAAGAAAACCCGACAGGAATTGTCCTCACATATGTTGGAAACAAATGAGTTTGAAGTGGAAATCAGGAACATAAAGGACATTTTGGAGGGTGATATGGGAACTGAGGATTATAGTGTCAATATTTGTGACATGTGTGACGTTTTCATTTAGAAAACATATTTAAATTATTAAGTTTAGATTTTTATGGACATGTGAAAGGAAACTTTAATGTGGTCATGCATCATTCGAAATGGAATTCAAGCAATAAGAAGTACTTGAGAAACTCGCTTTTTTTCTAGAATAATTTTCTCAAGGCCTTCATAAGTTGTTGGTATTGGTCATGAGTAATTGGCTGGTGGAATTTGTTAGCACCTTGCCCAATGACCTGATAAATTGAGAATTCCTTTTCTATTTTTCCTTTTTCTCCAGGCTTTCAATGCAATTTCTAACAAGTCTCAATTGTATGGTATGAATGATTTATAATAATAAGATAATAGTTTATCTTTCCCTTTTGAGTTTGTTCCACTTGTCCTTTGCAACGATGTGGCGGAAGATGAGCCATTGGATGGCTTTAAGATAGGGGCCCATGTGGCTTCTTGAGGGCCGTCTAGTCTAGACGAGAAAAAAACTGCTCGTGAGCTGTATGATCTAATGGACAGATCAAAATTGTCTATTTCCCTTCTATTAAAGCTTCAATTGTCCTATTCCTCGAACTCTAGCACCGCTTGCCTCTCCATGTGCGCCTTACCCATGACACTCTCCTAGTCTTGATGAAGTCTAACGTAGGAAGGTGTTCGCTTTCCTCTTGGATGGCAAGCTAGTAGATCCGACCAAATGACAGCATTAGATCCATGGCTAAGATCTGTGATTGAAAAGGCAGGTAAGTATCATTAAAAATCCAAAGGAATCATGTCACTTTTTCTGTCTACCTCATAACTCGGTACTGTGTAAAGTCAATTATGGTCCCTCGAGTTTTTCTTCAGCACCTCGGGTTCATTCTAGAGGGCTGAAAGCTAGTTGAAGATGGTTGTGACCGACATATTTCCTTCTTTTAACTTTGAGAGAGCTTGAGTTGGTGATAAGAGCTTGGCCTGATCTAATTTTTATACATTTCATTAATATTTTTCCACATCTTTTTTAATCCTCTTTTGGGCGAAGTCTGGCCACGATTTTTGGAGTGATGCAATTTCCGATCCATGTTCGAACAAGTTGATTGCATTTTCTCCAGTGTCGCGCTAGACATTCATCAGAGGGAACTAGAATGGTTCCATTAAGAAAGGCATCTTTATCCTTGGTCACCAGTGCTCGCCGGAACTCTTGCGATTAAATCGAGCAATTAATGGGGCCAGATAGTTGCCATGCGATTAGTCTTAGCTTCAGCCCATTGGTAGTGAAGGTAAACAATGGGTTGCTGGGCTTTGGGCAATCACTGACGACGAGAAACAAGTACATCATGTAACCAAGTTGAAGGATTGCCGGTAGGGGATTTGCTACCAAACCGACATGCCCGATTCGGCCACTTGACCCGCATGAAACTAGCTCGGTCCAAGGGCTTGGCTTGGTCCAATGTAAGCCTCCACTAGGCTGAGTGTGTTTTCCATTTTCTTGGTTCACGGCTCTCAAGGATCCTGGACCCGATTCGATTTTGGATAAGGCCATGTAGTAATTTGGGCTGGTGATGGAACTTGAACAGGCAACCACGGGATGGATTGTCTTGTCATGGGTTGGCTCGAAGTGGTTTGGCCCATGATAGGTTGCCCTTGATTCACGGTTTCTTCAATGGATTGGTTCTCTTTCGGAGAATTTTTCTATAGATTTGACTCCTCTGGAGTTCGACCTTCAGATTTGATGAACAATCTTTGGTCATGGTATTGGTAAGGAAAAATTGCAAGGATAAAGAAAAATCCTTGTGTTTAATGGAGTCAAAAACTGATTTTTACACCGGATCGCTAACCTAGTTTTGTAAGTTAGTTTTTTTTTTTTTTTTTTGGCTATAATGAAGGAGCAAAGAATTAGAGGGCAATCAAGGGGAGAAGTACACTATCAGTGCCATAAGTTGTGTACGGCGCTCACTTTGGTGCCAAAAGTTTCAATCGGAGGAAAACGATCACTTTGGTGCCACCGGTGAGAGATTCTGGCCAAAATGATGACGTAACTTTTATATTTAAAAAAAAAAAACGACATGGCTTGAGAAACGACGTTGTTTTTCGTCCTTCTTAAGAAAACGACGTCGTTTTGCCATCCTAAGTGGATGGTCTCACAAAAACGATGCCGCACAACTCATTTTGGGATTTTTTTATTTTTTTATTTGGAGATTGAAATTAGGGGTTCCGATCTTCATCGGCCGCCGACCTAGCTCACTCGGCCATCGACCTAGCTCGCTCGGCCATCGACCTAGCTTGCTTGGCCGCCGTTGCTTGGCGACGTGAGGTTCGCACTTGAGCGAGATCACGACCTTCAACTTGGCCGCCAAGTGGCCAAGTTGAGGTCGGGGTCGGGGTCGGAGTTGCGGCCGCCGAGCGCGGGTGCCGTCAAGGACGGCGACTGGCCCATCACTGGCGGAGGCAGAGGCGAGGGATGTGGGCGGTTGAAGGGGGAGGCGGAGGAAAACCATCGACGCCGGCGACGATGCGACGCGGAGGTCGTCGGAGGTAGGGGAGCATAAGACGTTGGAGTAGCTGCAAACGTCGAGGCCGACCTAGTTGGCGGTGAAGTTGTTGGGGTCGAAGAGGATGGCCTGCTTCAGGGCCTGGAGGGCGATGTAGGCGTTGCGGAGGCACGGGTTCTCAAAGGAGGCAGAGGGGTCGACGACGACTTGCTTGCTGCGGTCGCCAAACTCATCATGGTAGTGGAGGAGGTGGTGGTGTTTGGCGGTGCCATGGGCGGCAGCAGAGAGGACGGCAAGGGAGGAGAAGAGGACGAAGAGGGCGGCGGTGGCTAAGATTATCCGACAGATTTAGGGTTTAGGATTTTGAATTGGGGGAGAGACATCATACGACGTCGTTTTTGTGGTTTACATGTTGATTGTACTCTCCGGTGAGCCACATCAGCATAAAAAATTAATAAAAAAGTGTCACGTCGGATTTCCGGTCAATCTGATCGGAGTTGGCACAAAAATGATCGTTTTTCAAACTTTTTGGCACTTAAGTGATCCAACGGAAACTTTTGGCACCAAAGTGAGTGACATACACAACTTATGGCACTAATAGTGTACTTCTCCCGCAATCAAGGGTATGCGGAAGCTAGGCCAGAGAATGACTACTCTGATACCATGACACAAAATGAAAGTGAGAAGAGAGGATTGAAAAAGAAGAGAAGATTGGAGAATCTGAATATTTTATGTATTCTTACTAGTGTCTTTTACATGTACAAAGTTAATTATATAATACAAATTATAAAATGAACAATAAAGAAAAGAATATCTCCTACGTGAATCAATTGGAATCAATTATATCGCAAGATTGATTTATCCAATCAATCTTAATCTCCGGATGATCAATTACAATCTGGACCAGTACATTATATCTTCCAACATTTTGGCTAATCATGGGCTGATGCCTTGCCCATATGAAATCGTTTCAGTGACAAGCTTACATTTTCCTGTATTGCTCAATCAAATATAGATGGCTTTGCATATATCATGCTCTACCATGTTTTAAAGTTCCCATGACATTGAATCAGAACTTTTGCCAATGCGGATGTCAAAAATGGTAGACACACTCGGCACTAACCAAAGTTGCCCTTTTAGAATCAGTACTCATAGTGAAATGCATCCATCCTGGCTACCTATGGTCATATCAATTAGGACTGCAAGGATGAGAAGTAAATTTCTTGAATGTCTTGGTATTCCAATAATTGCATTTGTGGTACTATGAACCTTTTTATTATAGACATTTTTCAAATACTTATAGATTATCAAGATTGCCGACATCTTAAATATAAGCCCCGTTATGGCCGTAGCTGCAAGAGGGCATGCTGTTGGCATGCTGTTGTAGTCGATTAGCTATGGTCAAAGGATGGCAGCTTTTAAACAGTTCTCAATTCAAAAGGATAAAAATGCATTGCATCTAGCTGCAAGGTTTGGGCATGTAGAGGTCGTTTGATCCTTGCTTTGTGAAGACAAGCAATCAGGATGGGGGAGTGATTCAAAAGGCCAAAATGAATTGCATATGGCCGTGAAAGGATATGGTCAAGAAGTTGTTGCTTATTAAGGCAGACCTGGCGGTCATTGTGCTTCCTTACTTGCTTGGTAATATAGCATTTATAATTTGAGCATATATTTTATTGATAGTTACTTGGGTTTATAAATATTTACTAGGTATATATAATCTATTTTTCTTGTAATTGAGGGATGCAATAGAGATGTGTGGGGTGCTTATTATACCAAACTCCTCTACTGGACATAACCCCAATTTAAGAGTGAATCAATATAAAATCTCTTGTCTCGAATTCTTTTACATTTTAAATACTTTATTTCCTTGTCATTGTGTACCAAATCATAACGTTTGGTACCAAGTAAGGTTTAATGTTGGGGTTTCTTGGTGAAGAATGATCTGGAGTAAATCTAATCTTGGGAAGATGTCATCGGGTAGTCAAGCACGGATAAAAGTAGAGAAGTTTGGAGGAAAGGGTTTCAAGTTATGGAGATTGCAGATGGAGGCTTCGCTCATGGATAGAGATTTGTGGCGCATCCGATGAATTAAACCTGAGGAAAAATCTAAGGAGAAGGCAAAGGAGTCCAAGTCTGCGTCTGATGAATTAAAGGCATGGAATAGTAGTGGTTGGAGGGTGCAGAGCTTGATCTAGCTATGTCTTGTTGATAATGTCTTGGTGAACGTGATCTTTGTGAAGACGGTGAAGGATCTTTGAACAAAGCTGAGAAGCCTTTATTAGGGCAAGTCGCTTGTGAACATGCAGTTTATCCAGAAGTGATTATACAACCTTTGGATGAGTGAAGGTAATTCATTTTTCTGCACACTTAAATGAATTTAATACTATTTGTGGGCAAGTTGAATCTATTGATGTCAATCTAGATAGGAAGATAAAATTGTATCTTGTTGTGTTCACTACTGAATTCATGGGAGCATATAATTGTTTTGATAGGCATTGGTGTTAGTGCACTATCCTTGAGGGCGTTATAGCTATTCTATTGTTTGAGGAGCTAAGGAAAGCAAGTTTGAATAGTGCAACGAATGAGACTCTTTCTATAGAGGAAGGAATAGTAAATGATCTAAATCCGGATTTGGTGGCAGGAATAAGTCTAATGGAAGATCTAAAAGAAGAGATCAATTAGAAATAACGTGTTGGAAGTGTAAGAAACCTAGACACTTGAATAAGGATTGCAAAAGCAAAAGTATGGGTTTATAGAAGTGAGATGAGGCATCTCTTAGCATAAAGAAGGATGATGACAAAAGCACGAGAAATATGTATCTTGTTTGCAATTTATCCTAGGTGATTGTAGTACATGGACAATTACCGGAGTGTCTTTCCAAATGATGCCTCATAGAGATTGGTTTTCTGTTATGAGCTACATCAAGGAGGTAAAATGTGAATGGAAGATGACACAATGCTTGATATTATTGGTTGTGGAAAGGTGAAGTTGAAGATGAAAGATGGGACAATGAAGAATTTTGAATATGATGCATATTACTAGTCTTACTAGGAAAATTATTTCCACGAGAACTATAGTAGATGCTAGGATTACTTTTACTAGTGACAAGTATTTATGCAAGCTAACCCATAGATCCATGGTGATTTCCAAAGGTGAACGGTATGGAAAATTGTGGAAGTTATTGGGAAGTACAATGATGAGTGGTGAGAGTTATATCTCAAAGCAAGTGGAAAAAGATCTTTCAATGCTATGGCAGATTTGGTCTTATCGGTGAGAAAGGGTTGATGACTCTTACCTCAATGAAGATAGTGGGTGGATTCCAAGCTATTCTATGGGTGTCAGATTTTGTGGACATTGCTTATATAGGAAACAAAGTTAGGTATCTTCTAAATCCACATGAGGAGAGTTATAGGAATTCTAGATTTGATTCACAGTGATGTCTTTAGTCCTACACTTGTACCATAGTTTGGAAAATCAAGATATTATGTTTCTTTTACAAATTTTTTTTTTTCCAGATATTTGTGGATATATTTGTTGCAGAGGAAAGATGACGTGTTTGAAATGTTTCGAGGGTTCCACGCTTTGTTGGAAAATCAATTTGATAGGAAAATTTAAGTTTTGTGGACTAACAACAGATAAGAATTCTATTCAATGAAATTTAATCAAGTTTGTGCGACCAGTGGCATTGCAAGGTTGAAGACAATGCCCTATTCACTTTAGCAGAATGGGGTGGTAGAGAGGTTTAGTTGGTCTCCCATGGAGAAGGCAAGAAATATGCCAAGTGGTGTAGGTTTAAAAATTGAATTTTGGACTGAAGCAGTGGCTACTGCATGCTATATGAAGAATGGGTCTCCCACATCAGTCTTGAAGGATAAGACACTACTCTGAGGCACTGCTCAGGGAAGAAACTAGACATATCCCATGTTAGAGTGTTTGACTGTGAAGCATATGTACATCTGGTAAAGGAAAAGAGGAACAAGATTGAGAGCAAGTCGGAAAAGTGCATATTTATTAGATATATATAACCTAACTACTTTTTCTAGATTAGCCAAAGAAATTACCTTGGCTTGAATTTGTCTTACTTGCACACCTCTTGATTGCTAGGAACCCTTATGCATGCTTGGTTGCCCAGATAAAAACCCAAATAGAATAAAAATTATCCTATTTGGCACTTATAGTTCGGGTTATGACAATGTCGGATAAAATTTTGAATAACTTGGTTCCTAGGGGTTGGATGACTTGGATCCATCCAAGAATGAACCAAAAAATTGAGGAAAAAAAAAGAGAAGAAAAACCAGGAGTGGCAGTGACACCAACAACATCGTCGTTGTTTGCCATTATAGCTGGTGACCACCCCAGGTAGCTACACTTCTCGAGCAACCTCGTTGCTGGAGAGTTGAGCCTCTCAACCCTCTGGCTACCTCGATTTTCCTTCTAGTTTTATGAGTGGTCGACCACTGCACAGGCTCTTGAAACCACCACCGTGGGAATTGTCAATAGGGTGATTGGTTCCAACCTCAAAATTAGAAACCGCCCAATAGAGACGATTCCACAAAATAGAAATTGAATACTGCCCACTGGAATTCATGGACCCACTTGAAACCGGGCAATTTGTTCGGTCCAATTTCCGAGTCGCTCACAAAACCGGTCTACATAGCCAGCATAAATCATAAATCAAAACCAGCATGAGAAGTTATGGAGAAGTGCATGACACAGACCGTTCACATCTTCTGAGACTGAAGACAGAGTGTTCCAATCATCCTATATGGTCATATGAACCTGGTTCTTTTCTTATTCTTCTTCTCTTCTCTACATTCTCTTCTGCCTCTCAATCTCTCAAGTCCTTGCATTTTGTGGCTTAGCGTATTGATTTTTCAGCGGAATAGGGCTGAGTCTTAGGGCTTCCGATCTTTTAGGGCCTTATAATTGTAGTGCTGATGGGCTTAGCCTTTTCCCGAGCACCACCTATTAAGACTTTTATCAATTTATAGTGATGCGAACTTAAAAACAGTCGTTAAATATATATTTGTACCGAATTAAATTACAAATGGTTTTAAATTTTCGATTCACTTTTGTTTCCTCTATTTCTCCATACCATTGTTCTTGAACACCTTTCTTTCTCTTGGAATGCATGTTTTTGCAAATCATTTTCTTTTCCCTCATTCTATCTCAAACGAGATATTTTTTTTAAGCTTTTGTGATCTTTTTTAAAAGGAAATGTTAAAATGGGTACATGATCCATTTTGCCAACCCTAGGATCAATTTTACAAGGAGGATGCAATACTCAGTCTTTTGTTTATTAAATTTATCACAAACTATTCTCTCATGATCTATTCTCAGGATTGATGAGCATGATGACCTATAAGATATTTTGCATGAAATTCTCATAGGTATCTTTTCTTTAATGAGTTTGTAATGTTCAACTTTTCATTGAAATACTGTTATTGAACTTATTTTCTATTTCTCCATCTTCATATTCATTTATCTTTTCAACTTCTTCCTTGTTTTGTAGGTCTTTGAACATTTTTCGAGTTTCATTCTATCTAATTGTCTTTGGCACCACTACATTTTTTACCTTCAGCATTTGCACATAGCAACAAGGTCCGACCCTGGTTCAAGCGGGCCTAGTACGGGTCCTTTCTTAGCCCAACGCGTCTCCGAGCTTGGCCCAGTGCGTGAATTTTCTCAGCCTTTGCTTGTCTTCTGCTCTAGCCCAGCGAGCAGAGCATGATATCTCAGCTGGATTGGGGCCCGATGGACATGGGCCTTTCTAGCGGATTTTAAGTCCTTGCCTAGCTTTATTATTTAGGCCTTGGGAAGCATTTCCCTTTTCAGTGGAAATTCACACTAATAAATTTGGCCCTCAATTTGCCATTTTTTTCCCTGAAGGTAATTCGCTCTAGAAACAAATCTCTTGATCTTAATTGATTAAGAAAATCCCAAATTAGAAGTTCGACGATTCCACAAATCCAAGATGACTATGGATCAAAGAAAATTAGCACAAGTCCAAATAAGGATTCTAAACCCTCTCGAAATAAAAGTAGCATCCTACAATGCTAGAATTTAAATTAACTGAATATATCATTACTCTGCTGGATTAAATATATGGGTTAAATCCATTGAATTTGTTTATCGAAGATTCCATTTCTTTTTTATTGAATTTCTTATTTTCGAAACCAAGTTTCTATGATTTTTCAAAACCTACTTTTTCCTTGGGGACAATTTTCTTGGGCCCTAGTGTCATCGCTCGACTTTTCCAGAGTCCATGAACGCATGGAAGTGACTCCACTATACTAGGAGAAAAGCATGAGGAATATGAACAATACAACCGGATCTTGAGACTCGTGTCAAAGAATTTATATTAGGAATTGACTGATCAAAGGAATATCACATGAAAGATGTCCAAAGGCAGGGTTTGTCACATGTGCAAAATTAATAAGAGCTAATGCCACTCTCCTGATAATGGTGACAATAAGTGGAAAACCAATTGCCATGTTGAATTGAGAAGCATCCTTGCTTGACATTGTGAGGTGCCCAAGTTGATGGGAGACGTGGAGCGATCCATCACAACAAGGCATTTTGAAAAGCAAGGTTTTGAGCAAATCTGCTCATGAAGCACCACACTGTCTTGTGGTTGAGGCCAATCAGCCGGATTGTGGCTAGTGTTATTTGGTGTAGTAGTTTCAAGTTGTATGTGCAGATGTCATCTATCAACATGTTTTGATCATGACCAGTCGAGACAATGTGTTCCCATTAGATGAGCTTAGCCCATTTGCATAAAGCCTAGGGTGAGCTAATGCTAATGTGGTACACAAGGAAATGGCATAGAGCAAAGCATTTGTTAGGCGAGCATTCGTTATGTTTGTAAGACATAGGGAGAGGTGATGATAGTTAGGAAAATCCAAGGAAGCAACAAAATAGGCCATAATGAGGGCATTAGTGAAATCAAGCGGGAAGAATTTCACAGTCCAGCTATTGCCGTTTCCATGAAAGCATGGAAATATAAACTTGTAATACAAGGACAACCATGAGGATGAGATATGAACGACATAACTTTAAGTGGGACTGGTGTTAGAAACTGCAATAGAATTTGATGAAAGGAATAGCATGTGAAAAATGTATGAAGGCAAGACCGATCACTGTGCATAATTGGTCATGAGTTTATGTCACTGTCTTGGTGATGGTCATGACAAGTCAAAACCAATATTGAGTTGAATCAAGATGCATGCCCTCGCTCGGGACACATGATGCCCAAGCTAAAAGGGAGACGTGGACTTAATCATGATAAGGCATTCTATGAAGCAAGCCACGTGAACAATCCTTAGAAGGGGAGGTTGGCTTGGTGAATCGACTCACCAGGCGACACATGGTCCCATTAATGAGGCCAATCGGCTCGCATCATGACACTTAGCTCCGGTAGGGGGCTGAACAGGATCTTACATGATCGTTTGATTTTTAATTGCCCAGGATAAACATTCAAAGCATCTACTTTTCCTACTTGTACAACTTTACCAGCATATTTTCAAATAAAATTCTCATCCTCCTTGCAAGTCCACAAAAGTTCATTTATATTTGAACCTTTACCCAGATTGAAAATGAATTAATGACTCGAGGCTACCTTTAGCCTGGACACCAAAGTTCACTTTGCACAGAAACTGTAAGAATAAAAGGCCCCATAGAACACCAGTGGGTTGCAGGTCATTTCATTATGTACTGCGGATATAACATCCTGTTCTAGTAATGTCTAAAATGTATTCCACTGCCATTTGTTTGGACAAATTGAAAGCATCAATTAGTTTTCTTCGGTTACTACCGGTATCTTCCCCACCCTTGTGGCTCTCTCCCTGTAAGAACGCTCCTCACCAATGGATACTATCTTTGTCTTTTCCATTCCAAACTCAAATGCCCAAATCTCTTACTTAGGACAGGGTAAACTCTCCTAATACAAATCTGCAAGACTAATGAAATCTATAGGCTTTACCTCAGAGATGTTAATGCGGAGTCAAGCCAAGAAGGTTTTACGTAGAAGAACTATGAACAGAACATCAGTCAGGAAAGTGCATCACAATTCTGATAATATATATACATACATACATGTATGCAAGCATGCTGACTAAACATGATACAGGGTCAACCACAAAAGCCCCTCTAAGCAATTGTTATGCTAAAAAAATGGCCAAGAAATGGTCAAGCTAAAACACAGCACTCATACTTTTAGGTGAACAATTGCCTCATAGCCAATTTGAAACCTTAGTTTTAACAGAATTGAGCCTTCAAATTTGACCAAGCAGTGGTCGATCTAGACATTCTTTCCTCAGCTATTCTCTTTTTTTCCTCAGCCTCTGCTAACTTCTTCAGCTCATCTTTATAGCCCAACTTTGCTTCTTCGGAGTCAACCAGCAAGATCTCCCAGTCTGAAAGGAGCTTGTTCCTCCTAGAGTTCACACCCTCCATCTTTCTTTTTAGCTCTTCCTTCACTTCCTCCATCTTTTTTTTTAGCTCTTCCTCTTCCTTGGCGAGCTCATCCATTAACTGCTTATACAAGACGTGAGTCTCATGGCTCTTTTTCATAGTAAAGAACCTCCCATCCTTTTGTAGTTTATGCAGCTCAAACTCAGCATTGTCCTGCTCAAATGTTAAGAAGTCGGAAGTGAAATCACTGAAATTGGCCCGAAATGTCTCGATTGCTATTTGTTGCTCTGGCGATAATCCAGTTCTGGCTGAGCTTAAAGTTGATAGTGCCTCAGATAGCCTCTCTTTCATATTCAATTTAAAGAGATCTGAAAGACATTCCTTCAAAGACTGCTTAGCTTTCTCAACTTCTTCTAAGGTAGGAATTTCAGCTGCCAGAGCACCATCTTGGTGGCACGAACTTGATCCTACACCAACACCATTAGTCTCAGCAGCATTGACAAGTTCCTCCAGACCAGTAAAATAGGAGTCAAACTTATCAGTTGGTCTAGCTGGCTGAATGTTCACCGGAGGAGTAACTGTTAAGATGTAGACTTCAGCTTTAATCAACAAAATGTCATCTGCTAGGTATCCGCCAGTACGATCATGAAGCTCAGTCAATGGAATGAAACTTGTGTAACCCCAGTCACTATCACTTGCATTAAAATCATGTTGCGTTTCTGCAGAATTCAGGAGACAGGGTGACAAATTCAAAAGCTTCTTTGCCACAACACCAGAGCATGATGTGGAAGAATCATCGGAGACAATCAAGAACTGAAAAGGTGCATTATACATCAAGTGAAATATTAACAACAGAAGAAGCAAACACCTCTCCATGATCAGCTTAAGCAACCGAATTCATAAAAAAATCGATAAACTGACAATGCACAACATATATAACACCCCCAAACATAACTATCATAAACTTAAATTGTGGCTCCTCTCTTTGTCCTGGACCAACGTTTGGGTCATAAAGGTGCAGTGAAGCCATAGCTTCTCCATCCACAGGACCAGTTGCTTACTAACTAACTTGCTAAATTCCTCAATCAGGAACCTCAGGATTGTTGTACGCACATGTTAGAAGCTTACCTGCCTTTGAAATTTCGGTCTAACGAATGAAATACGAAAAACATATTCTCTCTCTCAGCTCAATATCGCTCTTTCTACTTCTAACATATTCCTTTCTCATCAAGACCCTTCTTCTTCAAGTCATAACACCATCTCAAAATCTAGATGCACAATCAATCAGAGAGAAACCCATCATACACTTACACTAAAAAGAAAAGATTTCAATAAAAATAAATCAAATTCAAGAACAAACCCTTTCTAACAGAGCGACCATTATTGGCTTGATCGATCACACTGAAGCTGAACTTGGCTTTTCTGGTCCACCCGTTCGGCAACGTCGCAGAATCGGGGACATCGAGGTACAGCGACAAATGGTCCGTGGCATTCCCCTTGGGGAATACCAGAATTCTCCTGCTCAGAAAGGATTGGGGACGACGCAAGAATCACTTGGCATCACGACGAATATGCGATCATCAAGAAACAACGCAAAGAATGGAAAAAAAAAAAAAAAAAAAAAAAAAAATTCTGAAGTACCATTCGCAACCAGAAACCGTGAAAGCTTCAGAGTAAAGCTTCTTCGCATCCTGCTCAGTAAAGTAGCTGATTTTCCACGTGAATTCTCCCCGGTTAACATCATTCTGTGTATCCATGTTTTTCTTTTTCTTTTTCTTTCTTTTTTGCTTGTTGGGCTGCTGCTTCTGCGAGATCCTTTGGCAAACACCAGTTTCTCTTCTTGACCGACACTCCAATTGCAAAGAAGATGGAGCAGGAGGAGGAGGAGAGTTTATTATACTACAGAGAGTTGGGAAAATTTATGAGGTACCCCTCTCGAATGTCGTTGACTAATCGACTTCAAGGGAACGGATTGGCTGCAAGTCTCGGGCATTTATGGAAAGAGGAGACAACTTCCCCGTGAAGTTTTTCGTTTCCATGAAGGGTTTAATGTCAATGGCTTTCCACCAAAAGTGTGTATGACTTGAAATGTCTTTTTCCTCTTAACCTAGATAAACAGCTACTCTGGTCAATATAATAATAATAATAATAATAATAATAATAATAATAATAATAATAAGCTCTTGATTTTTCCACTTTAACTTCACGAGGAAGTTGCTGGCCAAAAATGAAAAACAAGGTTTATATAATAAAAAATTCTAGATTGATATGCATGTGGCAAATTTATCTAAAATTAATTTTTTATCATAAAAATTTCAAATTTTATATTTGTGATAAATTTACTCAAACCTAATCTAAACTGGTATATTTGTGAAAAAAAAATTATTCGTTAGTTTATGTTAAATTTTAATTGGTATAAGTGTTATCCAACTCAACAATTCGACAGTAAAATTTAACAGAAATAAATGAAAGATAAATTTATCATAGATGTACCAATTTGTGTTAGTTTGGAGTAAATTTATTGTAGATGTATTAGTTTATGATTTTTTATGGTTAAAAAATTAGTTTGGAGTAAATTTGTCACATGTGCACTAATATGGAGTTTTACATGATATTAACTCTATTTTTTTATTTTTTGACAACAACTTACCCGTGAAGTTAAAGTGGCATTCCCTTTGTTTGGGTCTTTATACAATAAACATAGTTCTTTATAAGTGAAATACATATAGGTACGCTAGATGGTGTTTTAAGTTGTTAACTGTCTCACATCCTTCAGCATTAGGAGGGTGTTCTGGTGGAAAGGGAACTGATCAAAGGGTGAATCAACTGTTCTATTGGTCAATGATGCAGCAGGATGTTGTGAAATAGGTTAAAGCCTGTAATGTGCGGCAAAGAAGTAAGGGGGAGCAAACTGATAGTGATAACCCTGGACTATTGCTACCACTGGACATTCCTTCCTAGGTCTGGACTAACGTCACTGTGGATCTCATTGAAGCTTTTCCCTAAATCTGACGGGAGGATAGTGCGTTTGTGGCGGTGGATCGCCGTGCCGGCTACGCCCCCTTCATGACCTTGTCTGATCCTTTCACAGCACTAGAAGTGGCCAAGTTGTTCGTCGACATCGTTTATAAGTTGCACGGGCAATCCCAAAGCATTGGCAGTGATAGTGAAGATATTTACAAGTTCACTCTGACAAGAAACTTTCAGGCCTAAGGGAATGCAGTTACATCTATCGACATGATACAATCCCAGTCAAATGGGCAAATCGAGAGACTCAAATCAGGGTCGAGAGACTTACTTCAGGTGTATGCCTTTTGCTCAACCAAACAGATGGGCTAGTTGGTTATCCTTGACAGAATGGTGGTGCAATGCCCCCGTTGGCAGTAGCATCCAGACAACTCCATTTCAGGCTTTGCATGGTGTTTTCCCATCAGCCCTTGGGCTTGACATTCATGCGTTCTCAAATGTCGAAAAAATGAATCAGTTCCTACAAGATTGAAATCAGGCCCTCAGGGTTGAATGGAGCAGTATGCAGATGAGAAAAGGGTGGAATGTGTTTTCAAAAGGGGATATGGTATACTTAAAGCTACAGCCCTACAAGCAGAGATCCCTGGCTCCTTCACGATCCCACAAGCTCATTCCTAAGTAGCGTTGATAGAAAAGTGGGAAAGGCCGCATGTCGCCTGACTTTGCCAGCAAGAACTCAAATTCATTTTCTTGAATTCTCAATTTCCTCTCCTCTTCCTCTCAAAGTTTCATTTGTTTTGCAGAAAATTATGGATTTAAAAAACATTTTCCTAAATAATTAATCAATCAAAATATTTTCATTATCGACAATAAATTATTGACTAAACATTTTAATAAATCATGAAGATATTTGTTGTTCATTTATATTTTGTAAATGACACAAGCTATTATTTTTTAATTTATTAACTTTCTACAAAACAAACGTAATAAACTATCAAGGCCATGCATTTTGTGGTTTAAGGCTTTTGATTGTCCAATGAAGTAGGACTGATTCCAGGGCTTCTGAATTTTTAAGGCCTTCATGATGATGGGTTTTTGTCAATAAACTATTCCTGACGCATAATCTATTGAAATATTATCAATATGGAGTGATAAAAAACGAAAACGTTGCCAAAAATATATCTGTACGACAACAAATTAGGATGGTCTTAAATTTTCTCGCCATAGTAACTCTGAAAGCGATAGTCACTGAAACTGTCAAATTAACCATCTTCCAACGACGGGGTGCACGTTCGTCCCCTAGCGAAGTTGCCAAATAGCTGTTTTTTCCCCCTTTGTAGTGTCGTATGGTGATCCTACATAGCTTTTGCTAGCAGTATAGGAGCAATCCTATAAGAAGGATGCAGTCTTCTGTTTCTAATTTTTTTGGAAACTATTCTCTTATGATCTATTTGTAGGATAGATGAGTATGATGGCGTCAAAGATATTTTATAAGAAATTCTTATAGGTAATTTTCTTTCATTATATTTTGCAATGTACAACTTTTCGCTAATCTACTCTTATTTAACTTATTTTCTATTTCTCCATCTTCATATTCAATGGTCTTTTCAACTTCTTCATTGTTTTGTAGGTGTTTGAACAGTTGCTGATTGAAAATCCAGTTTTTTGTGGAAGTTGATTGTCATTATGTCTAATTGTCTTTGGCACTACAACGTTTTTCTTTCCTCATCAAATTTGCACATAGCAAAAAGGTTTCTCCTTTGTCTGAATCTAACTTGTGCTCTTGGATCAATTGCTGGTGATGTGACCTTGTAATAGATTCTATTATCTAATTCTAAGATCCTTTGTCGTATGGAATCTTGAGGCTTTTATTTGTGCCTCTAATTTTCTCATAGCATTTGGATTCTTTTGTTAAAACACTAAAATTTGGATAGCAACTGAAATACATAAATCCATCACACATTGTGGATTCTGCAGTTCCTAGTGAAGAGTGTGTGAACTTATTATGCCTACAAGAAGCATATAACAATTAAAGTATTTTAATTCAATCCTTGTTGGGGTTTTAAAGCATCTTTGACTAACCCTATATGTAAATAATAGAACTTCTTTTCTTTATGATCATTCCACATTCCTTTTGAAAGCAAAATTTTCCACTATGAGATTGTTCTTTCAACGGTCTTAATCACATGATGTTTCCTAAAGGTTCCTCTTTTCTTGTATACGTGGTCTACATCTAGGCGTGGTATATTAACCAAACAAGACTAAAAAAGTCATCTCCTCATTTAGACAGAACGTGAACAAGTTTTTCTCTTACAACATATGATGACCATCATTTTACGGCGCTTGTCGAATGCCACTATTATGTCTACTATGATTTTTACATTTGTTGTGAATTTATGACTCGAGTCTACCTCTAGCTTGCCCACAAAAGCTTTACTTCGGACAGAAGCTCTAAGCAGGGCCCCATAGAGCAAGACTCTGCTGTAGCTCATTTCATTATGTTCTAGTAATGTCAAAATGTCTTTCATTGCTATTTGTTTGGACAAATTGAAAGCATCAATTATTTTTCTTCTGTACCTACCAATAACTTCCCCAACATAAGAGCCACTTATTTGTGGCTCTCCCAGTAAGAACACTCCTAACCATTAGACAGTATCATGGTTTTTTTTTCAGTCCAAGCTCATTTGCAAGGGATCAAATCACTTACTTATGACAGGGTAAAATCTCCTAATACAAAATCCCAAGACTGCAACGGAGTCCATAGGCTCTGCTTCATGAGATGTGGATACATGTTAACTCCCTCATCACTAGATCCAACCAAGGCAGAGTCATATCAGGAAGGTTTTACGTGAAGAGAAGACTCGATCATCACATATTCATAGAACAGCAGTTGGGAAAGCACATCAGCATTGTGAGAATTTTCAAGCTCCAAGAGCAAAATGCTCGATGACTGCGCATATCATATGAAGACATCAAACGCTGACTGTATTGACAAACGTACGTATGTATATATTTGGCTCACATGCTGACTAATTTAATATGATATAGAGTCAACCAAATTAGCCCTTCTAAGCAATTGTTCTGCTGAAGATTGGGTAACGAATAGTCAAGCCAAAGACAGTTTTCATACTTTAAGTGAACAATTGGTTCATAGCCTATTTGAAAAATTATAATATTAGCAGAAATCGAGCCTTCAAATTTGACCTAGCAGTGGCTGATCTAGACATTCTTTCCTAGGCTATTCTCTTCTTTTCCTCAGCCTCTGCTACTTCTGCTCATCTTCATAGTCCGACTTCGCTTCTTCACACTCGACCAGCAAGATCTCCCAGTCTGAGAGGAGCTTGTCCCTCCTAGACTTCACTTCCTCCATCTTTCTCCTGAGCTCTTCCTCTTCCGTGCCGAGGTTGTCAATTAACTGCTTATACAAGATGTGAGTCTCGTGGCTTTTCTTCATAGCAGAGAACCTTTCATCCCTTTGTAGTTTATGTAGCTCAAACTCAGCATTGCCCTGCTCAAATGTTAAGAAGTCGGAAGTGAAATCATTGAAATTTGCCCAAAATGACTCAATTGCTATTTGTTGCTCCTATGATAATCCAATTCTGGTTGAGCTTAAAGTTGTTAGTGCATCAAATAGCCTCTCTTTCATATTCAATTTAAAGAGATCTGAAAGGCATTCTCTCAAAGACTGCTTAGCCTTCTCAACTTCTTCTAAGCTATGCATTTCAGCTGTCAAAGCACTATCTTGAGGGTACGAAGTTGATCCTACAGTATCACCGTTAGTCTCATCAGCTTTGATGAGTTCCTCCACACCAGCAAAATAGGAGTCAAACTTATCAGTTGGTTTAGCTGGCTGAATATTCTCTGGAGGAGTAACTGTTGAGACGCAAACTTTGGCTTTAATCACCAAAGAGTCATTTAGAAGGTATCCCCCAGTACCATAACGAAGCTCAGTCAATGGAATGAAACTTGTGAAACCCCAGTTTTTCACTCTTGCATTGAAATTATGTTGCATGTCTCAGAATTCTGGAGACAGTAATGAATTCAAAAACTTATTTACAACACCAGAGCATGACGTGGATCATAAATATTTTGTCCACAACTGGATCATAAAATTTGTAGTCACAAATATTTTGTCCACACTCGATAAATATACACTGTCATGTTTTCACATCAAGTTTAAATCTCTCATCTTTGGAGATATGCACGAATGTCTTGCACCCAAAGACACACAAATAATCATAATAAACATCTTTGCTTATCCAAACTCTATTAGGAACATCAAACTCTAAAAAAAAACGCATGGAATAAGATTTAATACATGTACAACTGTACTTAAAGCCTCACCCTAAAATGATCTCAGTAACTTTGATTGTGAAAGTAAACATCTTATCTTTTCAACTAGTGTCCTCTCCATTCTCTCAGTTGAGGCATTTAACTGAGGCATCGTGGAGGTGTCTTTTGATGTCAAATGCACTGTTGTTTGCAATATTAATCAAAATGTCCAATATATTATCCTCGTTATCAGTTCTAATATATCTCAACTTCATTCCAATCAGTCTTTCAACGAAAGCTTGAAACTATTTAAACGCATTTAATACTTGATCTTTAGTTTTCAAGGTATATACCTATATTTTCCATGAAAAATCATCTATGAAATTAACAAAATAAAGAGAGCCACCAAGTGAATTTGTCTTCATAAAACCACAAACATCAGAAGGCACTAAATCAAGTATACCCGACTTTCTTGAAGGAGGGAAGTTTTGAATGCAACCCTATTCTATTTTCTTGCTAAATAGTGAGTATACTTCTTCAGCACTAAATTTTTCATACCCGAAAGAAACTTCTTCTTGGCTAATATCAACAAACCCTTCTCGCTAATATGACTGAGCCCCTTGTGCCACAACTCACATTTCTCTTCGTTGTCTACTACATTAATTTTGTTTATGGACAATTTTGCCTACATAATATACAACGAAGAATATTTTTCACTTCTAGCCACAACCAGAGAACTTTTAGTGAGCTTCAATGGATCATCATTGAAAGTGTTTCTATATCCCTCATCATCCAACTTGCCTATGGAAATCAAATTCAAACGAATATCATGTATATGCTTAACATTATTCAATACTAACCTAGTGCCACTGTTGGTCTTTAGACACACATCATCAGTGCCTACTACTTTAGCTAGCCCATTGTTTCTCATCTTTACAGATTCAACGTCTCCTGCCATCGTTGGTCTCTAGACACACATCATAAATAGATGCACTGCTATCAATTATCTGATTGGTTTCATGACGTACAAAAGTCACCACAGCGTCATCACAAACAATGAGAAAGCCTTCTGCAAGTGTAACAACATGATTGTCATTGTTGTCATTATCACTTTTCTTTTCATTACTTTTTTCTTTTTGTTTCTCCTCTTTGAACTAACGGCAAAATCTCTGAATATGTCTCTTATGATGGGAATAATGGCACTCAACACTAGCAAATTTATTGTATTTGCCTATGCTTTTATCTCTATTTCTCGGACCACTATCTTCTTCCCATTTTCTCAACAACCAAGGCATCATGTTGTGAAGAGGATGATCCGTATGTTTTTCTTCTCTTTTCTTCATTCAAAATATACTCTTGACCAAATCGTACCATCCGAGACAGAATTAGACAAAAACGTTTGAAATGTCTCCTACAAGTCCGGCAAAGTGCCAAGCAACCATATCTCATCATCAAACTTGATTCCTATTGCAGCCAATTGATTTATAATTCCTTAAAAAGAATTTAAATGATCAGTCAAACGAGTATCATATTGATATCTTAGAGCTATCATCTGTTTTATCATAAATAACTTGTTATTCATAGTCTTTCATACATATAACGGTTCGACTTTATTCCACAAACTACGTGCATGTGTTTTCTCAATAATAAGGTTCAAAACATTATCATCCACCCGGTGCCTAATATCTCACACACTTGATGATAAAATATAGACAATTTAACATTAGTTTTAGTCTTTGGTTTCTCTTCAACGAGTACATGCAAATAATAATCCTTCACATATAAAAGGTCATCTATCTTTCATTTCTAAATATGATAATTCGAACCATTCAATATAATAATTCTACTCGTATCTATTTTCATTGTTTAACACAATGCAGAAAAATCAAGTAATAACAAAAACTCTTATATCACTTTGATGGGAGAATAGTAACAATCCAAATAATATTGGATTAACACATCAAAATAAAATAATCTTTACTCTTGTGCAAACCTAATTGGAATTGATCTAGTAAAGTAAAATAAATACCGAGTATGCAAATACAAGGCGATTTTTATGTGAAACCCCTTAATATGAGAAGATAAAAAACCACAGGATCGAAGTCCATCCAAAATCTTCACTATCAACAAAATTAAGTGAATAAAATTATTCTCTAGTAAATACTAGAGGTACATAGCAACAAAGACCTCAAGAACATCACTCTTGGTAATATGCATAAATTTCACAAGAGATTAAGGATAAATCTGATAAAAAAAACACAAGTTTTGATTAACCCATGAAAAACTTGATGTAGGGAGCTTGAAATGAAAATTAAACCATTCAGATTCGAAAAGAGTGTGTCGCAAACATGCGACCAAAATTTCAGCTTAATCGAACCACAAATCAACCTCTAATGCCAACTTGATATAAATTAGACTCTTCCCCAGACTTTAGATTTTCTGTTTTCTCTCTCTCTCTTGTTAGTGCATCTCAATTGACTTCTTTGCAGTTACCACTTAAAACATGACAAGAAACAACCTCATTTCTCCATATGACTTATTGTATTGGCCCAATCCCTTTCGCACTTGCAATTGAATAGCTTTCCTCCATATGAGAGAGAATCCAGCTAATATTTTTGGGTACTTTTCTCCGTGGACAATACTTCTAACCAATCAAAGGACGCAACCGGACAAGACCTTTAGTTTTATAAGCTCCACAACGCTCTCGCTGGAGTGCATCTCAACCCCAAGTTCGGTTTATGACCGAAAAATTTTCTTGTATATTGCAAATGTCTTTATCTTGGTCAAAGCTGCAACGAGGTAGCTGCATTAATATTGCTGCCTTAACAGGGGGCCATATTCCGAGACAATCTTGTATAGTGACGCCCCGCCGATTTTGATAGAGTAGCTACAGCCGCGAAGAGAATAATCGCGACTTTTGTAAGGCATCTGTGAATCGCCCCGTAACTGCAGATAATAGTGCGTCGTTAACGTCAATGCAATAAATATAACTGGAATTGAGATTACATGGAGATATAAAGTGGAGGAATTGAAAAGTACACAGTATGATGTATAGGAGAGCATGCGTTTCGGCGCGTATTATGCTGAAGAAGCCTTCTCATCTCGTACTGCTCGCGGAAGACTGCCAAGATCCGACCTTCGGCGAGTTTGAAGGAGAACAACTTGCTCGAAATCCGGCATTCCATCGCATGAAAAAGATGGGTCTTCTGGTTTACTAGGGCGACTCGTAACTTGGAAAAGATCATCAATCCCTCTAACAAAGCGACAAAAGAATCCTTCAGCGAGTCAACCCGTTCACACTATTGCATGCGCCATCATAAGTTAATGGGGTCTGCGATTCCGCGTGTACTCTCCTTGCGTGGACTTTCTCAGTTCCCCTCCCTTCACTCCATCGGCAACGGCCCACCACGTCCACATCAACTCCGTTCTTGCCGCCGGTGGCATTACCATAACATCGTGACATTGAAACTTGAGCATTCCTCCTTCTTCCTCAGTGGTCAACCTCTCCGATCGCTCTGCAGCTGTTCGAATGTCTTCGGCAGTTACAGAAGGTTGCCTCACTCCCCCTCAATTCTACCAATATCTTCTCCACTTTGAGGGCTAAGCATTTCGGTTTAGTTTTAACTTTTAATCCGTTGATGCTCTCCTGAGTTCTGTCAAATTCCTTATCCGCAGCCAGCGACTGATTGGCGTGCTTTTCATGTCCAGGATTTCACCGGGACATAGAGAGTGGCGTTCTGCCACCGCTGAACTTGGCCATGACAGGGCAGTTTGATCAATCTTTTACACAGAACAAGGCCGTGCTGCGCAAGAACACAGAGTTGCACTTGGCAGCAGAGCGGGATGATGTTGCTTCCGTGAAGCGGATCCTCCTCGAAGTCAACAGTCGACGGCTGATTGGTGAGGCCAGCGCAGAAGCAAGCGTTGCTCCTCTGGAGTCGGTGGATGAAGTGAACGAATCAGGAGAGACCGCGTTGTTCGTGGCAGCAAAGAGAGGGCATGCGAGCATCGTGAAGGAACTGCTCAAGCATTCGACCAGAGAAGGGGTTATGAGGAAGAACCTTGACGGTTTGACTGCCCTGCACATTGCTGCTGGTCATGGACATGCTGGTGATTAATTCCTGATATTTGCATTTCTTAATTTCTTCATTTTTGGCTCTGGCGTCTAGTTGATGTGGTCGGATACTTATTGAACGTGAAGGGACCTCATTTTAACCGATTAGGGATCAACCTTTTTGAGTACTCGTGTGTAGCTTCTGGGACAGAATGTGCTCACTAAGCATGGAAGTTACCTTGGATACTCTGGCCTAGGCAAGCTTCGACCACTCATGATTTCTGATGATATGCCTGGTCTTTCTATCGTTTTGTTTTTTATATTCTTGTTGAAAGACTGATCTTTGCATCATTATACTATGGAAGAGTGGAGCTAGACCGAAACCTAATATCTGCACCATTATACTGCATAAGGGTGGAGTTCACTTGAAACTATTGGGACGTCCTCATGTCATTACATTCACATTTATGTCGTTACATGATGAGTGGCTATAGCTCAAGTCTTTGGGCCAATCATGGCCTGATGCCTTGCCCATACGAAAACATTTCAGGGAGGAGCTTACATTTCCATGTATTGCTCAATTAAATCTGAAAGTATTGATTTGCATATATCTTGCTATATCTGTTTTTTTGAAGTTTCTACAACATCGAGTTACAAAATGTTCTAGAAAGCAACTCCCGTCTTGCAGATCTTTTTGTAATGCTGATGTGAAAAAGGGTAGACACACTCGGCACTAATTAGAGGTGCACCCTTGTAGAATCTGTACTCACGGTGAAATGCATACATCCTAGCTACCTAGAGTCCAGTCAGCTAGGACTGCAAAATGAGAAGTGGATTTCCTGAAGGTCATGGCATTCCAATAATCATTACTGTGCTTGTATGGACCTTTTTGTTGCAGACATTGTCCAAATGCTTTTAGAATATGACCCCGAGTTGATCAAGGCTGCCAGCCCCTCAAATGGCAGCCCTCTTATAATTGCAGCTAAAAGAGGGCATGCTGCTGTAGTTGATCTGCTACTAGCAAAGGATTGTAGCTTGTTCACAGCTCTCAAATCGAATGGAAGAAATGCGTTGCACCTAGCTGCAAGGCGTGCGTTTGTAGAGGTTGTTCGATCCTTGGTTGGCAAAGACAAGCAGTTGGGGCGGAGGAGTGATTTGAAAGGCCAAAATGCATTGCATATGGCCGTGAGAGGATATAGTCAAGAAGTTGTTAAGTTGCTTATTGAGGCAGATCCAGCGGTGGTTGTGCTTCCTGACTTGCTTGGTAATACAGCATTGCATGTTGCCACAAGAAAGGCCCGAGATAAGGTACTTCTTGAGGTTCACAACTGGTGTGTGTATTTAGTGCCCATTCACTTTTAAATTACAATTGTTGCCATTTTTCATTCAATATGAGATGTCCATCAAAGGGTATTTGAACTTAGTTGTGAAGATAAAGTGCCCTTCATGCTTTCAAATTCATTAGTTTTTACGATACTCATTGTTCGTGTCACATTGTTTACTTCTGTGAAATTAGGAACCCAGAACTGGGTAATTTAGGAACATAGGAACCATAACTTGTAGCCACAGTTCTAATTCATTTGATTGAGGTACAAATGTCATGCAACCTTCCGCAAATCAATGTGAAGTAACATCCCTTTAGCATCAGAGCCATATGCAAAAGTGTGCAGATGGTTCCAAATCAAGTACTTTCAAAGCCCTATTGGTAATGGAGTAAGTTCTGACTGCCTGCTAGTCATTCTTCCTCGATGCTGATAGTTTATTCTGTCCTATCAATATGTCCATGCGTAGAGTCCACCAAGATGACCTGTTAATTTTCATTTCCCATTTATTTAACTAGAACTTGTGATATTCATGGAAACTAGAATTCAGGGTCAACTAACCAGATTTCCCTTAAGAGCTTTGCAGTTGGTGGAGGTCTTATTACTGTACCCTGAAACCAATGTCAATGCAACGAATAAGGACCACAAAACTGCTCTTGACATAGCTGAAGAGCTCCCTTATTCTCCAGAGTCCATTAACATCAGAAGCTGCCTTTCTCATAAGGGTGCTTCCCGAGCTAATGACCTTGGCGCTGTCAAAGAACTCAAGAAAGCTCTTCGGGGAGGGATCAACAGTGCACATTCCGTAAATATGGCTGCCATTCTCATAGCCCAAATAGCATTTGCGGCCATTTTCACTGTGCCTAGTGGTGGTGATAATAATGGGATTCCTCTAGCCATGAGCAATACCTCCGTTCAAGTACTGATCATCTGTAACTCTATAGCATTTTTTGCGTCCATGGCAGTCGTGCTAATCCAGGTCACGGTGACCAAAGGAGAGATTGAACCAGAGGCACTTGCCATGATGGCGGAGGTAACAAGGAAACTCATATGGCTCGCGACAATCTGCATTTTTGTGGTATTCATGACTGCAATATATGTAGTGGTTGGGAGGCGGAACGAGTGGGCTTCAGCCTTGATTACGATTACCGGGGGAGTTATATTACTGGGCTCTCTCGGCATCAAGACTTACTATGAGATGAAATTAAGGAGGATTAGGTCAATAAGGAAAAAGCAAACATAGGCCAAGAGGTGTCTGGATAAGTGGTCTCTCTTTACAGTCCTGCGGTTGTATCTCTCTGTGCACTTATGTATCTCAACCAAAAATTGCGGGTTCGTATTGGTTGAAGATTATGTTTATCAATTCTGGGTAATTTCTATGAAGGTGCAGAAGAGTGTTAGGTGCTGAGCCTATGCCGAGTGTATGCCATAGTGGTCGTCCTCAGGCTGAGGCTAACCCAAATTGATTATGGGAGGTGGAGGTACACTCGTGGTTAGAAAGAAAGAGAAGAAAAGTATAATGTAGGTCTCACATGGTCTCTACTGTCAATGTGTAAGATTCATCGGTAATCTTATGTTGGATTCTAATTCTAGTGTGAATCATTTTTCTGTGTTTAGCATAGCGTAGTGTCTCACGATGGAATCAGTTGGCTCTATTTACATTGAGTTTACTTAGTGCAGATGATATTGAGCTGGATCTTTCTGATCTGGTTTGCTGGGGATGTTCTTCTTTAGCATGATAATCCCAGACTCGAACTCACAGGCATTCGAAAAGAAGTCATAACATTAATCAAGCACTCTTCTTCGTTGTTACGACCCCATTTTTCAGTATCTTCACTATGGTCCAAGAACTATTCCGCTTCATCTTTTCT
This sequence comes from Eucalyptus virginea, assembly GCA_014182375.1. Taxonomy (NCBI): domain Eukaryota; kingdom Viridiplantae; phylum Streptophyta; class Magnoliopsida; order Myrtales; family Myrtaceae; genus Eucalyptus; species Eucalyptus virginea. Next base: position 18,349,218 of record CM024523.1, on the reverse strand, counting down.
TTCGCTTCCTCTTTCTTCGTTGACAAGTCAGGCGATGGCTCCCGTCACCAACCACTCCTGTGCTTACGGGATACCTAACAAAGCGGCGCAACAGTTAGGGTGTTTTTTGTTTAAAATTGTTTCTATTCCGAAACACAAATTTTTGTTCTTTTGTTCCGAGGAATAAAAAAAATAACAGAAACGCACATTTGTTTATACTTTTGTTTCCGGGAACAAAAATCTATTTTTTTTATTCCTAACAGATTTAAACAGAATTAAGAAGTAAAAAAACTTGTTTTTATTCTGGGAACACTTCCAAGGAACACTTTTTTTCTTCTTCTTCTTCTTCTTTTTTTCTATTTCTTTTCTTCTTCTTCTTCTTCCTTTTGCCAGTCACCGACTTTGGCCATGGCTGGTGCCAACAACTGGCTAAAAGAAAGCTGGCGACCTCGCCAAAGCATCGTCAGCCCCCGGAGAGGCAAGCCATGATGAGGCTTTTCGTTGGCCCAAGCCTCATCATGGCTTGCCATGGTTGCGCGAGGCTCAGTCTCGCCCAACCCGAGCGAGGCCTAGCCTCGCGTAGCCACAGCAAGGCTCGGCCTCCCCAGCCGGCATGAGGCCAGGCCTCGCTAGGCCAAGGCGAGGCCGACCTCGTGCCGCCTGGGTGAGGCCAAGCCTTGCCAGTGGCTGGGGAGGCTGTGACGGCCCAAGCGGCGGTGCGTCCGCGCCTCGGTCGCCGGACGTGCGCAAGGAAGGGGTCCCTATCCCACATCACCTAGGGAGGAAGTCTTGGGCCAGTTTATAATGGCTTGGGCCCTTCTAACCTGTATAACGCGTTTCATGTACGCTTCCGCTACGCTGAAAACAAAGCCGTGAGGGAGGAGGTTGCTACGTGCATGCCTCCAAAGCGGATAATATTATGGCTTGGGAGAGAGCGGGCCAGTGGGCCGCGCCTCTCCCTTGCATAACGCCTTTTAAAGGCGTGAGGACTCAGTGTCCAAAGCGGACAATATTATACAGTGGGGCCCACGTCGTTACAGAGGCTCGCCGGGGCCAAGCTAGCCTCCAGCAAGCTCGTTGGACGTCGCCCAACCAATCACTGGCCACGGCGGTGGCTAGCGACCGGCCAAAGAGAAAAAGAAAAAGGGAAAAGAAAGAAGAAAAAATAAAATTAAAATATTACAAATTAAAATAAAAATTATACAAATTTATCAAACGTGTTTTTCTTTTTTTCTATTCTAGGAACAAAAATTTTATGTAGTTACCAAACGCATTCTTCAATTCAAAAATTGTTTCCCGAAACAGAAATAATTTTTTTTTTTTTTGTTTCTAAGAACAATTTTTGAACAGAACCACCGCCTTGGTGGTCGCGTTGACTCAAGCTCCCTTCCTCTCATGAAAGGGGAGGAGTTTGAATCCCAGCGTAGTCGCTTGGGGTCTAAAGCGTGACATCGCGATGGTGGGTCCTGCGCTAACGTCATCCCGAGTTTACGTCACCGATTGTCGGCTTACAGCGGTTCCCAAGTCACTAAAAAAAAAAAATTGAATAGAAATATTATCAAAAGATATGAGTTCTAGTGATTAGTCTTTGATTATTTTGCTTGACAGATCCATTCTTGTGAAACGAATATGTACTTACTTTTGTTGGTTGCTCTATTGATGCTTATTAATTTCTGGATTTAGGTTTTCTCTTTAGTATTCTTGTTCCAAAATGTTCAATTCCTTTTGAATAATGAAAGCAGCTTTTCTGCGCGAAAGAAGAGAAAGTGGTGCAGAGCAAGAATATGCGAGAGAGAGAGAGAGAGAAGCAAATGGCACTGGCAGGTGGCTAACTTTCTTGCGACCTTTGTACGCCACAATTGACTTGAGACAAAGAGGACACCACGTGTTGGAATTTTTGCCTGCAAAGGCATGTATTTTCTTGAGCAATGAAACGTTAGCTGGAAACGCAAAACCGTCTCTTACCAACCTGTATCTGGATAGTCTAGTGGCATCAGTCAGTTTAATATTTCTAGTCAAGGAGGCGGTTGACTCCTCGACCCATCTGGAACAATTGTCAAGGGAATTTCTTAGGCGGCTACTGGATGCACCGGTTTTGGAGCAAGTCTATTTTCATTCGAGAACTCGGAATCTACCTAGCTATGGTCAGTTCCAGATTTATAGAGTTGTGAACCCAAGCCGACCCTTTGGAACTGGCTGATTATTCCAGGGTAGACTCGGGAATTGGGTTGCAAGTTTTTCCTTTTATTCTATTTTAGATCTCTTTTTATTTGGCATTATTGATATATTAGATTCTTTTGGCAAAATGTTTTAAGTAATTCGAGTCTATTTGAGTCACCTAGGATCAACTTTTTTTTATCCTCAACTTAGATCCAGCTTGGGTTGATTAGTTTTCAAGTAGATTCAACTGTTTAGAGAGACAACTCAGTAACTAAACTAGCCTGGCCGGTTCTTAGGCTTCTTATCCATGAAGCTACCTAATTCAGTGGAGAATTGTTCAAAATTGTCGGTTTGAATTGGATTGATGCCTACGCCTATTGCTATTTGCTTTGAAAGCTTCTGTTATGAGAGGATTATATTTAATTTTCCAAACTATGCTTGCCAAATACCAACAAAAAGATAAATACAAGGATTGATACGGTGCCACAACTATTTTAGGACCAATGTCACCATTCAAAATCATTTGCCTAACTCATACCATGGTTGTAATCATAATAATTAATATCATGAAAAACTCATATTTATGACAAATTTAATCAAAATCGTATTTTGTTTACCGTAAAAATTTGAAAGAGGAGTGTGAGGCAAAAGAGAGAGAGAGAGAGAGAGAAAGAGAAACAAGGAGGAAATTTATCGATTATTTTTTTTTTTTTTTTTGGTCTTATATAAAATCAATGATGATTTATGTGGATATGCCGGGAAGATAGAATAAAATACATCACTCATGCGTGGAACATCACGGGAATCTTATACGTGCAGGACTGGCGGGGGGGTTTTCTTGTCCGAAAGCGAAAAAGGCTGCCCTCGCCTCGCCACCAGAAGCTGAAGCTGCGCAGCACCTTCCTCCCTCTCCTCCACTTTCGTCTTCGTCCTCCCACCTTTTGTCCTCTTTCTCCTCCCCTTTTTCTCCTCTCCTGACTCATCACCCAACACCACCTTCTCTCTCTTTCTATTTCTCTCTCATTCTGTGGGTACTTACTGTTTAGACGAGCAATTTGACCACCGTCTCGGATCACTCGCTCACGTCTCTCCCCGCTGATTCCTGCTTTCCCCGAGCCTCCTGCTTCCTCCTCTTGCCTCTCCCGCCGCCGCCGCCGCCGCTCCCGATCATGGCTTCTCCGATCGAGGAAGGTAAAGTCCGCGCTCCGCTGCTCTCCCCCGCTTTCCGTGTCGAGATTCGGCGTGTCCGTCTGTTGTGGTGTGGTCGAATGAGTCTTGGGTTCAGTGGGTTTGTGTTGTTTTGATGGTCGGCCCGTTTCCCGGTGACTGTCGGGCAGCTCTTTGCTTTGGCTCCGATTCTCTTGCTTCGTAGTGTGTGCGATCGTTGTTCGCTGGTGGGGACGGGGATGTTATTCGTATTTGAGGTTGAATTTCGCATTAAGTTGGGTCGATTATTGGGAGAAGATTAGTGAAATGTGGTTTTAGTATTCGCGGAGTTATTGGCATGAAGTTCGATCAAGTTCATCTGCTTTCTTTTGAATCTTTTTGGGCGTGGTCCCTGCTTCCGTAGGAGAAGTTCTGCTTAGTTAGAAACCCGGGAAGTCTTTGGTGAAATTAAGAGTCTTCTCCGATCCTGTTGTTAGCCCACGCGTAATTGTTTCAACTAACGTATCTAGTTTGAGATTTAGGTTGAAGTCTATGTAATTTAGGTGAATTGTATGGTAAAGTAGATGCAAGTTATTTTTAGATGGTGGGGAAGTCTCAGGTCTCCCTTTTGGATACAGCTATTCGAGTTCTCGAGTCATTTTACTTTAACAAACAGATGAAGATGGAATTCGGTGGGTATAATTGTCAGATTAATTTGTGCTTGCTTTACACCACAGGAGCTGAGAGGGACTTAGAGAAGGGACTAGTGTCGGTGGAACCTAGCAAAATTGCCACTGCAGAACCCTCACCATCTCCATCGCCATCGTCAACATCAGCCGGCCCTGCTCTTGTGTTATCCAACTCTGGAAAGCGAATTGATCAGGCCGGGAAGAAAAAGTATGTGAAACAAGTTACGGGCCGCCATAATGACACCGAGCTCCACTTGGCTGCCCAGCGGGGTGATCTGGCTGCAGTGAAACAGATTCTTGATGATATCAACTCGCAGATGGTTGGGACTTTGAGCGGCACAGATTTTGATTCGGAGGTTGCAGAGGTGAGGGCTGCAGTGGTCAATGAAGTAAATGAATTGGGAGAGACGGCTTTGTATACCGCTGCGGAGAAAGGGCACCTTGATGTGGTCAAGGAATTGTTGAAGTATTCGAATAAGGATTGTGTTATGAAGAAGAACAGGTCTGGGTTTGACGCGTTGCATACAGCTGCGAGTCAAGGGCACCACGGTAAGCCTTCCCACCCGCTCATCCATTTCTTTCTGAGATTGGAGCTTTTGTTTCAAAAGCTTAATTAAATCAACGGAGCTAGAAATTGATGTTAAGATCTCAATGATGCTGTTAGATTGTTTTCAATAGTCCATGAAAGAAAAAGGTAAAGTGATTTCAAGATATACAGGTTGCAGAATCAAATATATAACTTTTTCTTTACTAGAAATTCCGTTGGTGCTACCTAATATTTGTTCTTTAATCGCAAAGACAGCGCTACCTTGCAGTATGGTGCAACTTAGCCAACTTTTACTAACACTTCACCTACCCATGGTCGTTACATATGGACTAATAAGCCTCAGAATCAAACGTGACTTATTCTTCTCATAGGCTATCATCCTTGATAATTAATGTTGATTTCCAATACTACCTTTCAAGACTTGTCCAAGTGTCTTTCTAAGTTCCAATACTGCTTATCCATTACATGATTGTCAATTATCTCCATTAGTCTCATGCTAGTTTTTCTCTTGCAGATATTGTGCAAGTGCTTTTGGATTATGACCCTGGATTAAGCCAGACACTTGGCCCCTCTAATTCGACACCTTTGAGTTCTGCTGCTACAAGGGGACATACAGCAGTTGTGATTGAACTTCTTGCAAAAGATTGCAGCTTGATAGATAATACTAGAACCAACGGGAAAAATGCGCTACATTTAGCTGCTCGGCAGGGTCATGTTGATATTGTGAAAGCTTTACTGGACAAAGATCCTCAGTTGGCACGGAGGACAGACAAGAAAGGGCAGACTGCACTGCACATGGCTGTGAAAGGTCAAAGCTGTGAGGTCGTGAAATTACTTCTCAATGCAGATGCTGCTATAGTGATGCTTCCTGATAGATTTGGCAACACTGCGTTGCATGTGGCAACCAGGAAAAAGAGATCAGAGGTACATGTTTTATGAAGGAAGTCTTAGTGGATATATGTTCTTTATTGGTGGATAAATTCCTTAAACCCATCATACTACCATCTGGGTTTAAAAATTCTCTTGCATGAGTGGTATTGTTTTCCTGAAATCCCTACTAATTATTGAAGGGGACAAAGTAGGGTCAGTAATAATCATACATTTGAATGTCTCTGCCATCGTGTCTGCAGATGGTTTATCAATTGCATAATTTGATACCAAATGCTGTCTTTCTCTTGGAGCTTTGGCTATCCGCATGCTGCTAGATGAAAAGTTTTCAAATGCTACTTTATTATGTGTTAGTGCCTAATGTACTGCTTCTATTGCCTGCCCTGCCCTGTCTTGTTGCATGCATGCTCTATCTCCCCCCCTTCTCTTCTCCTTCTCTCCTCCTCTCTCTTTCCCTTCATTTGTTCTAACAAGGATCTTCACCTTTCTTTTGCAGATTGTGAATGAGTTATTAATGCTTCCAGATACAAATGTCAATGCACTGACTAGAGACCACAAAACACCTCTAGATATAGCTGAAGGACTTCCCCTGTCTGAAGATTCCTGTGAGATTAAAGATGTCCTTAGACGTTGTGGTGCGCTTAAAGCTAATGAGCTAAACCAACCAAGAGACGAGTTGAGGAAAACTGTGACCGAAATCAAGAAAGATGTCCACACACAGCTCGAGCAAACCAAAAGAACCAATAAAAATGTTCATAACATATCTAAAGAGCTCAGGAAGCTCCATCGTGAGGGGATCAACAATGCCACAAACTCTGTGACTGTGGTGGCTGTGCTATTTGCAACAGTTGCCTTTGCAGCTATATTTACGGTTCCTGGTGGAGACAATGATGATGGGATGGCTGTAGTGGTGTCCACCATGTCTTTCAAAATATTCTTCATATTCAATGCCATTGCTCTGTTTACCTCTTTGGCTGTTGTCGTGGTCCAGATAACTTTGGTTAGGGGCGAAACTAAAGCAGAGAGGCGAGTTGTGGAAATTATTAACAAGTTGATGTGGTTGGCTTCTGTGTGCACTTCAGTAGGTTTTATGGCCGCCTCCTACATAGTTGTTGGTAGGCGGCATGCTTGGGCTGCAGACCTTGTTACAGCTGTTGGGGGAGTGATTATGGCTGGGGTGCTTGGTACGATGACGTACTATGTTGTGAAGTCAAAGAGAAACAGATCAATGAGGAAGAAGGTGAAGTCTGCCAGGAGAAGTGGGTCCACTTCATTTATTCCCTCTGACTTCTCTAACTCAGAGGTTGATAGAATATATGCTCTTTAGACAGGACTATGCACTGCTTGGTGGCTTTGTAGTGTTGGGAGCAACCATAGTACAAGAGAAAGTCATCAAAAGCGAGATCTGTGCAGCATGCTCCATTAATGTATTTGGCAGGGACGAAGACTTAAGAGATTGATCTCCATAACATTGGATCGTTCAGTCGTTGAATGTTGAAGTGGGGCATTTCTTATCTAGTAAGTGGTTAAAGAAAATGACATGATGGGGCAGGCACATATCAGAACCTGCCTCTCAGGCAAAGACACTGCAAGATCTAGTGCAACTGAAGCACAAATTTTGCTGGGCTTTCCCTTGTCGGCCAATGTCATTTTGAGGGCAGGACTAATTATTTCACCTCTCGAGTTTGTGGTCATTGTTTGGCTGGATGTTAATCTTTATCAAGCATTGAAATCCATCAATAGCCCTCCCTGCTTCCCTTTCTTATGTTCTTAATCTTTTTTTTTCTTGGGGTTGTGGTGGGGAGGTGGGTTGGGTTTCAGATTCTCTTCTTAAATTTAAGAGGTGGGTTTATGTTGTATTGCTTCAGCCCTACCGCATGAGAAATAGGATCTACTTTGTTGCTCGAGATCGTAGTTGTGAGACCAAAACTGCAACGCACACGAGATGGATATTTTCACATGTACAATACTTTGTTACTGTTGCAGCATGGATGGTCAACTAGTCTTACTTTGGTTGGAATAAAATTGTTTTCTGACTTCATCGACATACATAAGCCTTTACCTTCAACTTACCAGATGCATCATGAGGTCTTTCAATTAACCACGAATAGGCTAGATTAGGCTGCCTGAATCCAAGTCAATTGGAGGTTCATACCTCCTGGAAAACTTAGAGAGATTGCGCATTGTCATGCAATTCATTGAGATTGCCTAGAGCCAATCTCAATAAAAAAAAAAAATGGGATAAGTATAATAAAAGTCCTAAAACTTGTAATGAAAGTACAATTGAATCCTAAAATTTTTGAAAAGTGCCAAGAAGTTTTACAACTTATCACGGAAATACAATCGAATCCTAAAAGTTTTGAAAAATATAATTAAATCCTAAAATTTGTCATGAAAGTATAAGTTTTACAGCCTCACCCACTCGACCCCTAGTAGGACGTAAGCTACTATTGGGTTTTTGGAAGTAGAGATGGATTTGGGGTCAATTGTTAAAATCACTATTCAATAAGTCGGGTTTGGATTGGAGTGGAGTCTGCTAGTCCCTATACTGTGTACCTGGACCTGGCTCCCTTGCACAAAGCTTCGCGTGAAGTCTTTGCCATCCATTAAAGAACTCAATTATGAAACCATCGCACGAATTCTTCTTCCCACCAGCTCTGTGCCTTGAGATTGTGTGAAGACCTTTGTATATCCGCGTGCATGTCAGAGTGTGTGTGTGTGTAATCAGCAAACTAAAGTTCAACTGTTCTGGAAGTAACGTGACGGTAAAATGAGCAGCCACCAATGACATTAACTTAACCGCATCTTCACTGGCTAATGAAGAATCGGAATAATTCTACCAAAAAGAAAGTGGCTATACACATAAAGCCCAGCTTTCCAACTTTCTCTAATAGACAGAAATAAATTGAGTGGGGAAACGCTGGTTTATATTATGCTTATCACTTATCAGCATCCATTAGTGCTCAGCAGCATCATATTAGTCTTTTTGCTGATTTCTTTTGGTCTCTAATCCTGTCACGTATCCCACTGACATACATACTTAGTTTAAGGGTCTGGGTCATCCACAATCAACTTGAGCTGTGCCGAAAAACAGAAAGTAAGGCGACCGAACAGCTTTTTGTCTGCACTTAAAGAACTCATCGTCCTCTTTTCTTGCTTCTTTCCTTCAAGAAGTGGGAAGGCTTTCCGTTGCGATTTCCTTGGTTGTTGCACAGTTTTGTTGCCAACTATTGCTTTCCCTCGGCTTTACATGTTCTATTGGTTGATGAAGAAATGATTTTGTCGCGTAAGCAAGCGTCTGTTTACATCGACGAATTCAGGACTCCATTAGTTGTTTCTGACGTAGAGGTGGTTCTGCAATTATAATCCTGATCTGCTCTGTTACTTTGATAATGAGATTCCAGTGTTCAAGCTGGATCCTACTTGGGGAAAGATGGTTTGCCTCAAGAATATTCATATGGTTTCGGGATAGAAAAATCTAATCTCAGCTTCCTCTTTCGGTTCTCTTTCAACAGAACGGAGGAAAGAGGGCGCTTGGAGTTCTAAAACAAACTTCACTTTGAAGGAAAGGATTATTTTTTTCCGTGGCTTTTTTGATGCGGTCATCATGTCTCGAGAGCTTTTAACAATTTCTGGTTTGAATGTCTTTGCGATGGTCTGACTCCAAAATAGCAGCATCTTTTTCTGCTAAACTAGAACAATGACTCTCCATCCACCATTAGTTTCTAAACTCTAAAGCAGTACAGTTTCAGGACTTAAGCTGATACTTCCTCACAAATTGTATTTGCTATTGCAAAGTTAGGCCTGTCCTTATGCTTTTGAAATTGATCATTTGACTTTCATTGACTGCTGGGAAGTTGCGGTGACTCTGATCTCCATTACTGCCAGAAAGTAAAGGTTTAGGCATATTGAGAAACTTCCTTCCGATACTACGATGCCGGAAGCTGTGCTTCGTAAAGTAAAAAGCAGACTTGTCATTAAAATAATCATAGAAGAAGAAGGAACACATGAAAATTCAATCAAAAGTTTGCTTTGTCCTTGCTCTCTCTCTCTCTCTCTCTCTCTCTCTCTCTCTCATCCCCTCAAATGGTAACTGATCTTTTCATGATCCTCACTAACAGAAATTCTTGACGTTGATAGCGATAGAAACCCAACTTCTCCATCAGTCTTTCTGGAACGGAAGAACTGCTGAGACCGTTTGCAATGTGCTATTGCTCCCTGGATTGGGCTTTCCATCTCGGATTTCACGCTGCTGCTTCTCTTGAGGAACTGCAACTCATTAAACCCATTTGAACTTTTTGAGAACGAGGAAGAAGATGATTTAGATGATGAGGAGGAGGATGAAATCTTGTTGGGTGAATGCCATTTAATAGACACGGAAAAAGACCTCCTATGACCCCCAACTCCGTTGTCAGTTCTTTTCTCTTCATTTGGGCGTCTCAGCAATGAAGTTGAACTTTGATTCTTGCACCTGTAGATTTGGCCAAATGGGTTTTTCTTGGCCACCTTCTCGCAATTACTTGAGGAATCTCTATCTTTTAGAGTTGATTCTTCACCTGCAGCTTTAGCGTTTCCTGCATAAGTGTCATCCGAGCAACCTGATTTGCCGAACAAGGACTTGATGTAAGCGCGAGAAGCCTTAAGCTTGGAACCAAGTGACGACTGCTTGATCAACTTAATCTTTCTCGTCCAGGACTTCTTTGGATTTTCTCTAATGGAGTCACCCGTCTCGGTAAAGTAGTCAGTGATATACTCTTCCTGGGTCAGCTCTCTACTGACCCTACACGACTCAGAAGGTGATATATTGCACGACTCAAACGGAGTACTCATAGTAGTCGGGGTGGTAGGGTTAGTCGCCAATGGAGTGCTATAATGTTCCTCATATGTATTTCTTCCATCGGCGTAACACGGATTAGAGTGTTGAAGGAACTTCTCTACCATCTCTAGACATGGAGGGAGGTGAAGGGGGAGTAGTTTTCCTTTGTAGAACAACTCGTCAGCTGGTGAAGTGGTTGTTTCTTTCTCTAGAGAAATTGAAGACATCTGGAACTCGAACTCTCGAGGATGTTGGGGAGAGGCCACTGATTGGGAGAGGAAATTGGAGTATGAGCTGACTTCCATGTCGATGTAGTCATCATCTGCATGGTCAGGAGAGAGAGGGTTCGTGTCCATTGCAGATGGCTCGATTGCACTCTGGGATGTGGAACAGTACACAGATATAGTGGTTTGTCAGAGGGAAGAAACGTGCATCTAATAAAAGTGGGAGGAAAGAGGGAGGGAGGGAGGGAGGGAGGGGGAGGGCGGGAGGGAGAGAGAGAGATCAAGAACTTTGTTTTAGTGCTTCCACATAATATATGGAATTGTGGGAGTTGTCTTGATGGATTCTCTCTTCTTGTGTTTTCCACTCAATATGCATGTCAATTTGTCTTGACTTTTTATTATTATTTATATATAGTTATTGCTGTTGCAGGACTCTTGTCTCTTTCTTTTCTTGCCTTTGGGCACCAAAAGGAAATACTTGGAAAGCTTACGTGATGTGAGCATGCACCATCTCCCCCACCACACCCAAAATTTATCACAAAAGCAGTGAAGTGAATTTGATATCATCGATAGCTTTTGATGTTTGGGACCATATTCTAAATCAATGATCAGAAGCTTATTTTTACAGAACATAAAATAATCATCCTTTGAATTTACGATTGACACTCATAATCAGAAGCCGACTGATTTTGTTTAGTTACTAGCTGAATCTGAAAGAAGAAATTTCGAAAAAGGCTCTTCATAAAGTTAAATGTTAAAGCAGAACCACCTTGCTGACCCCACATTCTTGATGCTTTTATTTTCAATTGTCACTGTTCATTACAAAATAATGAGGCAGACAAAGATGTTATGATAACAGACAAAATGCAAAGAAGCTACTTTCAAATTGGTATAGTGTATCTGAGTAGGAAGACCCTTCTGTACATCATATCCACCAAAAAAAAGATTGTTATTTTGAGAGCATGCTTAAGTAAATAATAGAATACTTTCTTGGATCTAACGCACTGTTTGAATTTAAGACAGGTACGTGTCTTGTTCCTGGTTTTCTGCTCTGCCCCAAGTATCATAACATTTGTTACCCTCTTTTCTATGACCCCTTTTAACCAATAGAGACAAATCAGTTGAGGTAGGTTGTCACTTTCCCTGGTTTGAGTACTTTTGCTGGATTCCTGGGTTTGATATTAACTCCTTTATGAGTTCTTTATTAGGTTAATCATCCTTGTCTTTTGACAATTGTCTTTTTGTGTAGATTGATTACAGGTTTATGTTTTCTTGTCTTTTCTCTTTGTTGATATTGGATTTATCCTCCTTTATGCAGGAGCTGCACATTACTCAGATGTTGTGTGTGTGTGTGTGTGTGAGATAGAGAGAGAGAGAGAGAGAGAGAGTTGACAAGTGGTGATGAGGGACATGTGATCAGACATTAAGAGGTCCAGTTAAGGAAATTACGGATGGACCACATGCATCGGTTGAAAGTCGAGATTGTAGCACCAGAATAATATTGGATAGACTCATTGGGTTAGAGAAAGGATTGTGCTGTAATTAAAACGTCTATTAAAATGGATGTGAGCTACCGTATTCTCCTTTCTCCTCTTGGTGAGGGTCTTTCAGAACTCAGGCAGCAATAACAACCAAGGCCATACATCATTACTCAAGGCAATCAGATCTTAAAGATCACTAGTTTTTAACACCAATAATACGTCTCTGCCGATAGAAAAGCAATGACCAAACAGTGGGACACTTCGTAGAGAGTTTTCCAACGTCAACGCATTTCCACCCGGCAAAAGGTAGAGGGGCGGGTTTGGCCATCAGGGACGAGATCTAGACTCTTCAGACCCATTGGATAAGAACATCATCAAGGAAAAAAGATGCATATTCATCAAGTTCGGAATCTTTCAGTGCAAGTAAACCGCATTGGTCTAGAGTCTGCGCAACCTAAAGAGAATGTCGAGATACTATTCATTCATTACAACACCAACTTAACATCAGAAGGTTCAACAAAATCCAAAAAAAAAAAGGCAAATAAAACATGCATGGTGACCTGTGCAAGTGAATACAAATATCGACTTGTATAGTTGACAGGGTAATTGGAACGGTTTCTCCTTCCAGGACTTTTCATCTTTTACTGGAACCAAGAGCTAAAGTGGACTATCTTCTTCATCTTTGATTAATTACATCTGATCATCCCATAAAAGATGGAAATTGAAGTCCTTTCTCCACTGGTTTAGATTCACATATAGCTATAAGTCTTTAAGGTAGATCTATGACTTGGGATGATGACAAAAGCCGCCACCAAACTCCAGCAGCTCTTGGCATTAGCATATGTGATGGATAGTCCTTTTTACATTTTTATTTTCTTTTATTGTGATGAACAGTGGACACTCCTATGGTTTAAGATCTTTTGCTTGACACTGTCATCCCAAAAAACATCGAAGGAGGAAAATGGAAGGATTGGGTCTAGTCACCGACTCAAATTTTTTATAGATCTGTCAAAATTTTCCATATATTGAGATAACCGCAATTGGCTAGTAGCTGCCAACTTCTGAGGACAGATGCATGCAGTTTTATGGTCTTACTAGCTCCAAGTATGAAGGCAAAAAGATAAATACCATGACACTTAAATAACAAGGCATGGCACAACAATCCCAACAAAATGAAAAAGATCGCTTTCGCGAGTCGAAAGAATTCACGAAACCTGCACGGTGTGATGGAAAATACAGGTGAATATACAATGTGCGAAGGAATAGAATGGAATTAGAACTCGAGTTCCATTATTCAATCATGACAGAGAAATAAAACAGAACATGAAAATGATTTAACTTCTTTTTTTGTTAAAAAAAAATTATTAATTTCAAACATCAAAAAGTCAGTCAAATGAATTATAAGATGAAAACAATAATGAAGATACTTTCCACTATATAAATTTGGGGTTAAAAAACCAAAATCAATATATTTATGATAAATTTATTTCAAACTGATTTTTTGATCACCAAAAACCCAAATTAGTTATCTATGATTATTTTACTATCCGTTAGTTTTTTGTTAATGTTACAGTCAAATTGCTAAGCTGTATGACAATTGACAATTGACAAAAGTATTAATTTGAGATTTTATCCTTTATTTATCACAAATGTACTAATTTATGGCTTTTCAAAGAAATTTGTCCAAAAAATTATAAACTTATTGCACTTTTGCTAATTTAATCATAAATCTTTTTATTTCTTGTCAATTTTAGCTGGAAATTGCTGATGTGGACAGGCGACGCTAACATGACACTTTTTTAATAATATTTTGAATTTTTTTATGGTTTTGCTCTTCTTCTTTTTTTACTTTTTTTTTTCGAGGGGGGGTGTTTGGATTTGGCTAGCAAGGGTTGCCTGCCAGCGTCGTGGCCATAAGTGAGGGTCAGCCGACCCTCACCAACGAAGGCAAGGGTGCACGAGCCCGTGCCCAGAAATGGTAAGGGTCATGACACCCTCGCTTGGCCATGCTAGATCTGGCCAAGCGAGGGATTAGCGACCCTCGCCAATCCTAGGTGAGGGCGATGACCTCGCTCTAGGCCCCTTGCCTGGGGCAGGTGAGGGTTACCAATCCCTTGCCTGGCCAGGTGTAACGAGGATATCGTGGCCCTAAAGCCGACGAGGGTTGTCGGCCAAATCCAACCCCCCGCCCCAAAAAAAGCCAAAAATATATATCTATTATTAATATATTATTAAAAAAAAAGTGCAATGTTAGCACCAACCGTCCATATTAGTAATTTTCAGTCAAAATTAGCTGAATGAATTCAATTGACAAAATGTAAAAATGTTTAAGACTGAATTGACAAAAATACAATAAGTTTAGAACTATTTAGACAATTTTCCCCGGTTTTTTGTAATATGAATCCTATTTAACATAAACTATCGAAAGGTAAATTTATCACAAATGTATTAGTTAATGAGTTTTTGGTAGTTAAAAAAGTTAATTAATAGTAAATTTGTCACATATGTTTTAGTTTGAGATTTTTCGTAATATTAATTCATCATTTTTCGTACTTTTGGTGAAGGAACAAAAATGCATGGTCCTTTGGGAATAGGGCATTGACATATTTGGAACGCTTTCCTGCTCATAAGCCAAACAAAAGCAAGTTAATATGCTCGTCAAATCTAGCAAAATAGAGCAATTTTAGAGTGACCCACCGCCCCCACAAAATGAGGGAGGTAGATCATCTCTTATTGGAACAAAGATTAGCAAGTAGAGCCTCTTCAATTAGATTGAAGGGGGTCCATTGCCCAGCAACCCACCAGAAGTGATGGATGTAAAAGATTGTAATAGCTACCAAGGAGCCAGCAGCCCTCTTCACAAGTCATCTCGAAAAGAGCCTTTTAGAGATACATAATCTCAAGAATCCAAGGAAAAAAGAACAAGAACACTATACTATAGTCTGTTCAAGGCCATGCACAATGCTGTTTCTCTAGCCCCATAACAGATTAAACAAATCACAAGTTCAAAATAGGGATAATTACACAAATATTTATTGAACTTTGGTCCAATGTGTAATGTAATCCCTGAACTATTATTTTGTTCAATATGACTATTGAATTTTAATCTAATATGTAAAGTTGTCCATGAATTTTTAAATTGTTCAATACGTTTTATGAACTTTTGGAAAATGTTCATTTTAGTCCCTAGAGTACATGAAAATATCCAACATTATCTTTCTATTTATTTAGGTTCAAGGACAACATCAAACAATGTATATAGTTCATGTACTAAACTGAACATGTGCCAAAAATTAAAAGATTACATTAAACAAGTTAAAAGTTCATGAATGACATTACACATTGAGCTAAATTTATGGATTATATTGAACAAATTAAATGTTCATGACGACGTTGCACATTGAGCCAAAGTTTAAGAGCCATTTATGTTATTTTTTCTTCAAAAGAACTAAGGATCACAACCCTAAATTCTATGGGTGTGTAGGAGAACCAGTGAAGTTTGTAGACCCTATACAACTAACATAGTTGAGTAGGTTTCTGGGCGCATACTAAAGCTTGCAAAATATGTTCCACATTATAAGTTTCAAAACCATTGAGTATAGGGTAGGTTTCAAAATTCAAGTCATACCATCCGGCACCATGGACAGGTACTTTTTACTGTGTTGAAAGGTTTAGGGTAACTTGTCGGTGCAAAGAATTTTTTACTCATTCGCTATTGCATGGGTGACATTGGGTGACGTGTCCAACAATGGATGTGCGAGAAAATTTTTACATTTATAGTGGAGGTAATAATTATCCAATAGCTACCATATTGTTAAAAGATATCTTTCCTAAAAAAAAAAATATCACATTTATATGTGTGAAAGCTCTAATTGATCCCATCCCCAACTCATTAGAAGAAACAAATCTCCAACTCCGCATTATCGTCCCTCTCGGTGACGTGCTTGGCTGTGTCTATAAGGAGACATTTCAATTCATGCTCCCAATAAATTGAGACAAGCTTTCATGTAAACTCATAGATTATTAGGATGGATGGCAATTGATTTATTTATTTGTCTTTTACTCTCGATGTCATTATCGTCTTAAGGTCACGTGACTATAATACCTCAATTTGTTTTTTTATCAGGTAAGCGTCAATAACTACCTAACAATTTTGTTTTTCATCAGATACAATTCTGAAAAAATACAAGGTCGCCTGAAACCTATGGAACCAACAGGTCCCAAATTTCAAGGAAATTCCAAGAACCTGAAAGCATAAGGTAGCTTTCAAGTTCTGAAAACATGGACCCGGTAACAATTAGGTAGGTCTCAAAATTAACGCAAATACCCTATCAACCGTGGAACCTGAACACCCTATCCACAACCTATGTTCAAAGATATTTCCAAGCTGGAGTAGACAAGCAATTCTAGCAACTCTTCACTCCAGATAAAGAAAGGCATTGCTGGGTCAGAAAGAGATCTCACTCAAAGCTCAAATTTATCATCTGCACTAGTGCAGAAATCAGAGAGAGCACCCACATTCCAATGCAGAGCAGACATCCTAAGGCAAAGTGAAAAAATATCAGCATAATGACGTCTGATAAAAATGGATAAACAAGACAGCTTCCCAACAGATTTTCGGCATATATTTTGCGCTTTGGAATAAGTGAGCAAATTCATATTTAAGAGCATGTGGAGAAATGACACTGAACGGCTATGTGCTGGACTTGTAAGGACAGAATATAATTAAGTTACGATGGTGATACCATCTCTAAATTCAACCAGAAAGTTAACCAGAACCTTCGAGTTTGCCAAAGTTGGGTTGTTTCCAGAAGCATTAAAATTAACTACCCACACAGATCAATATAATTCCATCTTTTAGACTGAACTTTTGAAGATGATAGTAATCTCTCCATTTGCTACCAATATTCCATGAATAACAAGTTGTAAATAGTTCAGCTACGGTGTCACATAAAGCAAGTACATAATTAATCATGACCTATTGTTTCACCCACGCACACTTCCAGAATAGACTGCATAAAAATTAATCTTTTTCTGAATCCAGAACCAACTGCTGCTTACCAAAAATTGAAAAGCAGCAAAATAATCATAAGGAAGGGGGATAAGTCTTTAAGACAATGAGAAACCCTGGTCATTTGCCATTCATCATATCTAAACCTGATACAACAAGACCAATTTGAAGCTTCAACCGAGTTCATCAGTGAAGGGAGACAGATCATACATCATTGCCATACTGCCCAACAGCATTATCTTCTCTTGTTAGTCACTTCACGATCCATCTTGTGTCTGGAGAGCACATTATGGTTAATGAAAATAACCAATAACTTGGCCTCCCACATTCCTTGTAATGGCTTCTTCATGGTCCAGAACGCCATCAGGAGTTGTAATAACAACATAACCCCACTGTGAGAGAGTAAACAATCAATTACCAAAGATTTCTTTCAGCTAAAAACAAGCGTGTCCACTGAACCATAGCATGTGAAATAGCATCTACCATCCGAGATATTACCATCAACAAACTCGCATGCATCAAGAAGTCGACTAGACAAGAAGTCAAATTTTCAAGTACCTGACGTGTTGGAAGCATTTTCAATCTATACTGCTCAATATCTCTAGCCTTGATATCTTGCCGGTAAGTGAGAGCTTTGCAATCTTTTATTCGGCCCTGCAGTTCAACAGTTATTTTCCCCACTCTGTGGGGATCATGAACTTGGAAACTCTTCACATATCCTGAGGAAACAAAACCAAAAGGGAAAACATTTATATACCAACCAGCCCTTCACAAAAATCTCACAACATAAAAGTTTTTCTCAATTGATCTGACCCAAACAGATTTTCATAACTAGTAAGTCAGCTGAATCAAACTGATACGCAGGCCAGTTATAGAACTAGCTCATAAAACATGACCATGCTATTAGGCTGGCAGATGAAAATCATTTCATCTTTCCTTACCCAATCATAAACTCATAAATTCCTCCAACTCATCCACCTTCAACCCTACCACCATTCAGCCTAACAGAAAACTTTAGAAGAGCCACTGATCAATCAACGGTAGTTCTTTTAGACAATCATAGACATAGCTAATGTTGACATACCTCATAGTAGTCTATCCTTTCTCTCCACAAATTCCAACCAAAAGAGTCCATTCATCACATAATGAAAAGAATAATCTAAATCCCAAGAACTCATGCTACAGTCAACTGACACTCTCCCATTTATCCAACATATTAATAAAAGAATAAAGTCGAAGCAAGATCATCAACATTTTCGTATGCAGCATGGCTATCGACACGGCCAATTTTCTTCTAGACTCAAAAGTCAGTGCCTTAAGTTGCTCAGTTCAGGAACACGTCTCTACTCAAAATTCCTATTTTTCGCAAAACCATTCTCTCGTCACTTCCACTGCATCGTCCAAACCGCCAAGTCACAAACACAGGAAGGCCAAACCACTCTAAAATGAAGCACGGAACTGCTCTCCGGTCATCGCCAGTCACGGCCCGAACGACATATCCTATCAGCACAAGACCACACGAAGCGATACGCATCCTCCTCTTCAGCGGACACATACCAAGTACCTCTCTCGCAGAGCAAACTCCTAACACGCTCCGCTCATTCTCGCTCGACGACGACCGACGACGACACTCCATCGAAATACCCAATTTTGAGCGCATCGTCGACAAGACCCATCGAAGTCGTCGAACAAGGGAAACCGCTCGGGGAGGCAACTGAAGAGGAAAATCTTCCATTGAAAAAAAAACCCAGAAGAGAAAAACAAAAGGGCAAAAGGAAAAGGCGGAGGCGAAGGAAGTAGGAAGCTCAACCTCGGTCCTTCATGATCTTGAGAAAGGAAGACACCACGTTGGAGATGGGTCGCAGCTCCACCATGGCCTTCCCTCTCCTCTCCGCATTCACCATCGTCCTCAACGCGTCGTTCAGTATCCTTCGCCCCATCTCTCTCTCGACCGACCGGAGGCTTCGCAAAACCCTCCGCGGCAGGAATCGCAGTCGCAGGCTCGCGGCGAGCGGCGAGGGCTTTCTGCCCTCGCCCTCCACCTTGGCGTGGCAATTTGGATATTCTGAGGTACCTCGAAGGCCTCTTTGGTAATTTGATGATATCACGAATGGCTAACCATGGACCGGCCCACGAGCCGTGCCGAGCACTGGCCCGCTTAGGCCTTGCTCTCAGGCTCAATGTTTTATTGGATTCGGCCTTTTGGGCCCAATTGGACATTAAATGGGCATTGAGCCCCAAACGGTTATAGTGGGGCATAAGAGAAACTATAATGCAGGCGCTATTTCCACTCCTTATATGACTAAATCCACTTAATTTTTGACAAAAAGAGGAAAATGCTCCAAATCATTTAATTTAAATTTAAACTGGTGCCGCAAATTTATTTTCTTTCCTTAGCTTTTCTAGTTTTATATAGGATCTAACTCTCATAATTAAGAATCTCACATGTTTTGTTTTTGCATCTTGTGGGCACTATGTTTTCTTTTATATTGTTAGATTTTACTTTGATGGAAATTAGTTTTGTTGAAAAGAAAATTTTCAAGAAACAAAAGTCCTTTTTACATTATTAAGGTAAACTATGGAGTGATATCATATAAAATCCAATTTTTTTAAAGATAGACAATTTTTAACACAATGACTTGTTGATAAACATTCATTATTATTGTGCATATAATCATCAAACCTTTTCTTGTCGGTTGTCTTTAATATACGGCATCTAATGGGATGAAAGGATAAAACATCAAAAAAAAAAAAATTGATAAAACATTAAAATAAGAAAAGCCTTCTTTAAAGATTTTCCAAATTGAAATCATAGTTATATTTTTCAACGTGAGACTTTAAAGAAAGAATTCACAAAAAAGTTTTTTTATTTTTTTCAAATGCCAATGAAATCTCATCATTTTGGATTGACAAAAATTAGCATACATGAAGTGTTTACAGTAAAAATATAAAAAATGCCTCATTATGCATGTCGATTTTTATAGTGTACTCCTAGATACTCCTATAACATCTTATATACCATGTGTAAAGTATCTCGTCAATAGCAAAGAAAAAATATAAATGATTTGATGTTATAACTAGAGAAACCCGATATATATTTTCTTGGAGATTTTTCTTTTTAACAAAATTTATTTCTTTAAAATAAAAAATGTAAAAAGAAAAAAGACAACACTGTGCCTTCCATATAGAGATAAGAACAATATGAGTAACAAAACTTTCATATGGCACTCACTTGAGAACTATAAATATTTATCAGAAAAAATGCCAAAAAAGTCCTAAACCTTTTGGCTGTCACCAATTTAATCCTAAACATTTTTTAGTGTCGATTCGGTCCTAAACATTTTTAAGTTGTACCAATTCAATCCTTTCCTAGGCCAATTTTGGCCGGATTTTTGTGACCGGACGTCGGTCTACTGACGTGGCATGATCGACCGCGTAGACAATTTTTAATAATATTTTAATATATTTTATTTTTAATATTTTTTAATATTTTTTTTTTTCTTTTCTTTTTCTTCCGGTAGGTCGAGGGTCGGCGACCGCCGACGAGGGCGAGCCTCGTCCTCGCCGGATCCGGCGAGGTCAAGCCTCGCCGGCCCTCGCCCAACCTCGCCGAGATCATGCCATGGGCGAGCCTCGCCTTCGCCGGATCGGCGAGGTCGAGCCGAGGGCCATGGGTGAGGCTCGCCTCGCCAGATCCGGTGAGGCTCGCCTCGCCAGATTCGGCGAGGCGGCCATGGGCAAGGCTCGCCCTCGTCGGATCTAGAGAGGTCAAGCCTCGCCGGCCATGGGCGAGGCTCACCCTCGTCGAATGCGGCGAGGTCGAGCCTCGCCGGCCATGGGCAAGGCTCGCCTCGTTAGATCGGCAAGGGCGAGCCTTGCCCGACCTCGCAGATCAGGCCATGGGCGAGCCTCGCCCTCGCCAGCGGTCGCCTCGACCGGTCACGGACCTCGGCGACCGGCTGAAGAAAAAAAGACAAAAATAAAATAAAAATATTTAATAATATTTAAATATTAAAATTATTAAAAAATATTTAAAAAATAAAATAAAATATTAAAATATTATTAAAGTTGTCCACGTCAGCCAGCTGGCATCCAGTCAGCAAAATTCAATCAAAATTGGCCAGAAATGACTAAATTAGCATAACTTAAAAAAGTTTAGGACTGAATCGGCAAAAAAAAAAAAAAGGTTTAGGACTAAATCGGCACAAAGGTAAAAGGTTTAGGACTTTTTTGGCACTTTTCCCAATATTTATCTACTCACTTAAGTGACATATTCATGTAAAATCATTCATCTGAATGTCATTTTTCAGGTTTCTGTGTGAATTCTTTACTTAATTTTTCATTCTGACGTAGAATTTGTAAAAATAAATGGAAGTCCAACGTGGAAATTTTTGTCCAACATGTCCCTCTCCCTTCCTCGAACTCTCTTCCTCAACAGTTCATCTCTAAAACCCAAATCACAAAGTAGGGCTTCTGAAAAACTCCAAGTCGAGCCCTCTCCCTAAGAATTTAGGACTTCTAGAGTGAGCAACCCTTTCATGACCGGGCCGGTGGCATAGGCGGCAAGGAGTTCCTGCTCAACATCACCACAAACAACAACCGAGTCAGCGTCTTCATCAGGGTCGATGGAACCTCGGCAACGACGATGTTGTACCTGGATGCCAAGCTCGCAATGTACCAAGTGGACAAGGTGCTCCTCTCGCTCAGCATCTTCTCGATGGCAACGACTATGCCCAGGCATTGACTCTTCCGAGGAAGAAGCCAGTCGTGCTAAGCGTCTTGGGCTCAAATGAAGTTGGGAAGGTGAAGACTAGGGATGTCATTCGCCAAGTCGTAGGCATTGGTTTGTTAGCGTTGTCGCTTTGCTCTATTTGTGATATAAAAAAATGGCAATTTTAATTTACTTTTTTTTTTTTTAAGTCAATTGGTTGTAATTCCTCTCGGTTCATCGTGCAAAACATGTCGATATGGGTCAAGAGACAATAATTCTCTTGGAACTTGATTTCTTCTTCTATTTTTTTTTTCCTTCTCTCTTTAATTAGATGAGTAAGTGACATGGTTTAACTTTTTAATTATTGACTTCAGCTTGCCGGCATGCCATTTCGGATTTTTTCTGCATGCCAAATCATTGATACATTTGAATAATTGATTTTTTAAATTTGTGACACTTAAGTGAGTGGGGAAAAAAATTATAGAACTCAAGTAAATATCGTGCAAATGTTATGAGACTCCTATTATTCTTATCTCCTTCAATACCCACAAAAGATCAATAAAATATGTGAAATACTTAATTATGACAACTCGATTCATAATAAAAATGAACAAAAAAAAGAAAAGAAATGGGACCAGCCCCTTAAATTACGAGTGAATAATTGAGAACAATTGTCTTTTTAATAAAAATGGGGTAAAAATAGAGTCGCTTTTTTTTTTTTTTAATTGGGCCCCCACCTCTTTCTCATGTTCACCACTCCTCGCTGACATATCATCGCCTCCTCCAGCTCTTGTCGACTCAACCAAACATCAATATTATTGCTGGAAATTTAGATTAGATTATTTAAATCGCACTTTCGATCTCCCTAGCAAATTCTACGCGTTCACCTGTCTTGTGGAGCATCCATTCAAGGATGTCATCGAGGGAAAATGGCCGAAGCGTGGTCCAAAAAGGTAAAATAGATGTTTAAACTTAAGTTTCGTTTATTTTATGAAAATTATCAATTTGAAAATTATCAATTTTCTTAAATTAATCACTTATATTACTTACAAAAATGAATGAATGAAGAATATTATTATCGTCTACAAAATGTTTAGATATAACTTGTCATCAATAATGAAAACATTTTTTTATTAATTATTTTAAGTAATATAAGTGATCATTTTTAGAAAAATATTTTTCAAATTATTTATTTTGTGCGACATAAATAGAGCCTTGGGAACTCAAGAACTTCCTTTCTTTTCTTCATTTTATTTTCCACTTTTTTTCTCTTCCTTTTATTTCATCCCCTTTTTTTCTCTAAGATATTACAACTTCAATCTTTTTTTTTTTTTTTAAGTACAAAACGCCTTGGTTGCTTTACAAGAATTTAACATCTAAAAAATTTATTATTAATATGAATTTTAAATTGATGCCCAAGGAACTGACATTTTTATGGTGTATTTATTTCGTGAAAAATTCAAAACTTAGAAAATATTTTCCGAAAATTGATTGATTATATCGCTTAATTAGCCAACGTAATTTTTTTTTTATTATTGATAACAATTTATGCCTAATTATTTTCATAAATGATGAAAATATTTTTCACTTACTCATTTTTGTGAGCATCATTATTTTGGAAAAATGTTTGAGGCATTTGTATCAAAATAATTGACTCCTTCCTTTTACGCAAATGAAATGATAACACAAATGATTTATGAATTTTGATTCAATATGCAATGTGGTCTTTAAAATCCAAATTTATTCAATTTAGTCCCTAAACTTTAGCCTATTGTGCATTGTGGTTCCTAAACATTTATATGATCCTTAAAATTTTGTAGCATTTTCATATAATGCATATTCATATAATATATTAAAAGTTCATAGATCATATGGGACAAATTAAATTTTCAAAAACTGCATTGCACGTTAGGCTAATTTTTGAAAACTACATTAAATGAATTTAAAATTTATAAATCATATCAAATATTAAATTAAAATTTATGGATCACTCCCATCATTTTTTCTACGCCGAATTGACGTTGCCTCAAAGTTTGTCATAGCCATTAAATGTCTCACTTGTTGTACTTTCTGTCGAATCCCACGTGGTGTGGGGACAGCGCATCTCAATAATTAGCGGGCGGTGAGGGACGAAAACCCTCAGACCCGTCAACCCCTGCTGCCATTTCTCGTCTTCCAGTCCATCTATCTCCATTCTATTTACCAATTTTAACGCCATGCCCTCGCCTTATCGGCGTCGAATTACATCCTTTAACGTAAGTTGGTTGCTCAGAGAAGAATGGACGTTTAGAAAAGTATGGAGAGACCGGTAGCTAGAATCGATCATAACTTGCTCCGCAAAGTTGAAACTTTTGCGCGGATCCAACGCTTCACTTTCTACTCGTGGCCACTATAAATTGAAGTCCATATCTCCAGCAACTTTCCTGCCTGAAAGGGACATAATTTGGAAAAAGAAGGAGAGAAAAATCAGTCCGAAAAATGTCTCCATCGGTGGTGCCACCAGCGGGTGAGATTCAGGTCGAGTGCTTTGTCTTCCCGCCGACAGTGAAACCTCCGGGCTCCGGCAACACCTTGTTCCTCAGCGGGGCAGGTCCTATATATTATCTGTATTAAAATTTTCTTTTCTGAAATTTTCTTTTTTACTAAACAAGATAGTCAATATTTATGATTGATGCTGTCCTGGAAAAGTTTTTGTGCGGTCTTTTTGTCAACAAATGAGAATCGCATAACTATACATAGTCTGTAGCAGGATAAACATTGGTCCAAGTAGATATTTCACAAAACATCAGCAAATTTATTACATAGTCGAGGAACTTTCATTACCGTACTCTTTTAAATCTAATTCTTATTTCTGGAGGTAAGTGACTAGGGGTATTGTCGAATTTTTTCTTTGTGTCCGTTATCAATGAAATAAAAATCCTAAGTTTGTGCCCTCATGTATATGCATAACAATTATTTGAAGCTCTCTTTATTGAATTTTCACAAAACATTCGCATATTCCATCCCCATGTCAATTTTGCAACTTGAGTTTTGAAGACTTATAATTAGCATCCCAAGTTGTATGTAAAAAATTTGGTCTTATCTACGGATTTGTCATTTTAATTCCAACTTGAACCCTTCAACCATTTCAAAACCACCTACAATGAAAAATACTTGCCCTTAACCATAATCCACCCTCCCACCCACTACTGTGCCCTCTCCTCCTTGGCACCACTGGTGCTCATCTCGTCATAGCCAACCGCCATCTCCATCTAAGTCACGACCCGTTAACCACTTCAGTGTCGAGCTTGATCCAGATATGGTTGAGCTTTGCCGGCATCAAGCTCCACTCATTCTCATCGAGCTTAACCTAGGTTCATCGAGCTTGATGCTAATAGAGCTCAGGTCGAGCTCGACACCCGTGAAGCTTGGCTGAGGGTCAAGCCTGACCATGGCTGAGAAGAGAGAGACGCGCAAAGCATGGGGAGAGAGGGGGGAAGAGGGAGGGAAGGCGGGAATGGTTTAGAGTTTGGATATGGGTAAAATGATGTATTCTATTTGGGGATTCTGTTTGGAGATGCTAAGTGATATGTGAATGAAAAGGGGGATGATAGTTCATATGTGGTAAAATGGTGTAAAATGGTTTAGACTTTTGGGTCAGAAGAGAGTTAATTTTGGAAGTTTACGCCTATTTGTGGGAATGAGTTCATATGTAAAAATCAACATACGACATTTGCTTTTAAAGCCTTCTCCGAACAACTGCTAATTCTTTCTTCTTCTTTTTTTAATAATTATAGTTCGATCAGTTCATATGGTCCAGATGAGATCTATAAGATGTAACAACTTTGAAAAGTTGGTGCACATGGAGTTTGACCAAGATCATTTACGATGCATGATTCCTTCCTGGAACTTTTTTTTTTTAAGAACAGTTTTACTTATGATTTCTATAGGTGCTAAAAATCTTCCTCATAGAGACAATCCCTATTACACATCCCATTTAAAAGTTTATCGATCTTTATTACCTAAAAGTTTTCGCCCTAGCTTGCTCCAATTTTGGCCATGAATAATTAATAGTATCCGGTGTAAATTAAGGGGGAAAAACAAATCTCTGAAAATCTTAGCTGTCGATGACTACTCCACTTTATATTCATAGCAGCTTTTTTCCTGGAGACGCCCGACATTTCGTATATTTAAGTGAAATCGTGGCATGAAAAAATGAATCCATGGACATGGCAGGAGTGAGGGGCTTGGAAGTTGATGGCAAGTACGTGAAATACACGGCAATTGGAGTCTACTTGGAAGCAAAAGCTGTGCCTATTCTGGCCGCTAAGTGGAAGGGCAAGACTGCTGATGAGCTGAGGGATTCGATTGACTTCTTCAGAGACGTTGTCACCGGTTGGTTTTTCATTTGATGACGCCCCCTTAAATTATATTCAATCAATCTTATCCTTCTAAGTAAAATATACTCATGAAACCGTGTGATCAATGTTGGCTATAAAAATATAAGGCGATGTCATTTAGGATATGACGAAACTCTTGGATTTGGAACTTGCTCGATGCCCAGCTGGTTCCATGACAAAATGTCTGCAAAAATATGTACATTATCAGCATTATCTTGGGGGGAAAAAAGAACTTCGGATACGTTATCAGCATCATCAACGATCGGATAGTAGGAAGCAGTAAACTCGTGTTGACTTTCCATTATTCTTAGATCTGATTTGATCGTACATATATATAGACACATACAAACACACTGTCTGTGAGTATTATCAATAGACAAAAATAGTCAGGTAAAGCCAATAGCTTTAAGGAGAATTAGCTTATTGTAGAGGACAATTACCTTTCTACTAAGGCGTGTTGGCCTAGATGTAAATGGAATTTACTTATTTGTTTACGGTCTTGGGTTCAAATGCCATTGGGAGGACTCCAAGAGCAAAAATCCCGAACGCACTAGACCGATGTAGAAGAGCGCCTTAAAATTGATAATTATATTTGTCCACATTTAGTGAGTTTAGATAGTGTGCACCATTTTGATTTTACCATACGCTTGCTTTTTGGACTTCTGCTCTTTGGTTATCAAGATTGTCAAACGCAGTAAGAATCATAACCTGGCAGAAGCACTCACACTCGCGAATATCGATCAATGTAGGGAATATTAAGTAAGGTTGTTAAACTAGAGAGTGCTATCATTTGATTATTACTTTTTAGGGAATATGTTATGCTTATGCTTAGACAAATTGAATATGACCGCCAGTTTATATTCAACCTAGGTCCATTTGAGAAGCTCACGCAGGTGTCGTTCATCACTCAATTGACGGGACAACAATACACGAACAAAGTAACCGAGAATTGCATTGCTTTCTGGAAATCCAATGGAGGTTACAAGCAAGAAGAAGCCGAAGCCATAGACAAATTCATCGAGGTCTTCAAGGACCAAACCTTCCCTCCTGGCTCCTCCATCTTCTTCGCCCATTTAACTAATGGATCCTACGTGGTAAGTATTTTTTGATCATATGTTAACTTCGATGGATGTGGTGTAGGAGATTGCATACATAATTAGCTCGTAATTTAGTAAAAAAAAAAAAAACCTTTTAATTTAAATTCAGATGCAACTTGAAATTAAATCCTAGTACATGTTGATTTTTGTAGACTTTGAAAATATGGAAAGGTGTTCGATGTGTGTGTACGAAAAGCAACAAGGATTTTTCTAATTGGGTGTGATTAACTAGTATCCCTAAGACACTAATATAATAAATTAATCATAAGTGAAAATAACAATTTTCATGACACTTCGAAAATTGAGAAATTGCACAATTTGATAAAGTCTCTTCTATTTCAAATGGTTTAAAATTTCCAAAGCACAAACTAATGAGGCTTAACAAATGCCTAGGGGGCACTCTCTTAACATTTTCCTTTGGAAATGGGGGCAATTGCCCCAGACAAACTACGCACCCCGCACTGTCCCACCCCCTAATCATTAGACCGATCCGCTATAATAATTTCATAAACACCTAGGATATGGCAAACAAATAAACCTACGGTTGGGTGCCCCAAAAAGCGGCGGTAATCGTTTTGTACAAGTGCCGTAGTTGCTGAGGCAATAGCTACTCGCAATCCTATTTTGGTAACTAGATCCTTTATTTTCCCCATTAAATAAGGGGTTTTCTCAATATCATTACGTGAACTCTCTAATCATGGAAAGAATCTTAATTAAGAAAGTAGACAAACTTTACAGACTTCTCCTCTATTAAGTACATTGGTATTTCACTCATAAAAATTGTTTTAAAGTAAACTTGCAACCTCTGTCATTATATTAGATGTGAAACCAAAATTATGTCATTGGATTGAGGTGTGAGATCAAAAAGTTTTAGTTCAAGAACAGTACAGACACATAAATCAAAATTCATATGTAAATTTGTCGTTGTCCCGATTAAATTTACCGTAATCAATTAGTAATTCGCTTCTTATGAACTTGCAGATAAGTTTCTCTGACCATAATCGTATCCCGGAAATCGGAAATGCGGTGATAGACAACAATGAACTTGCGGGGACCGTTCTGGAGACGATCATAGGGAAGAACGGCGTTTCTCCTGCAGCAAGGCATAGTTTGGCTTGCAGGCTTGCCCAGTTGATGAAGGAGAGCATCCAGCGCAATGACAAAGATGGAACAAATGGCAAATCAGAGCATTTTTCAAGTTAGGGGGAGTGAAAGGTAAGAGTGGTTGATGGTCCAATAACTAAATAATTTAAGAGCAATTGCTCTTTGCGTTGTTAATGAGGTTTGATCGACCCCAGCGTTTGTGTGTTGTTATTATGTGACACTGTTTTCCAATAAATGGTCAACGGGCCGGCGGCTGTTACCCCACCATTTCTGGTGATTTAAAAAAAAAAAAAGATGAATACTGTTCTAGCTAAAGAAATGAAATGATGAATACTCTCGATCTCGACTGAAGGCTTTATTAGTATTGGGCTTAAGGCCCGCCCGCCCAAGTTGGGCCCAAAAAGCCCGACCCACGGGAATAGGGCCCGTGGAAAGAGGGGGGTATAAAAGGGAGGAGAGAGAGAGAAAAACACACTGTTTTGATTTAGAAGAAGACGTACGTTGGTTTTTACGCGCGCTCTCTCTCTCTCCAAAAATCCAAAAAGAACAGTAAGCACACGGCACTTTCTTTTTCCCTTCAAGGCTTCATTGGATCGAACAGGACCGTTTTTCTTCCTCCATTGGCGTTGGTGTTTAATCTGTGGCTAAAAGGTACGCTCGAATCCGTGGTGTGCTTTAGGATCGGTGATACGTGTTCGTTTTCCCGGGCTTGTCTTCCGCATTGATTTAGGGGTTCGATTTAGTGTCGAATCCGGTTTTCGGGGATCCGTTATTCCCAACATTGGTATCAGAGCCCAAGTTCGCGTTTTCCCGATCTGTTTGATGTATTTTGATTGATTTTTCGCAAAAACAAGTTCGGCCGTACGGATCGGGCGAGAAATCCCGACACCCGAGCGCTGTTCGGCCATTTTTCAGAGTTTTCGTAAGTCGAAATCAAAATCTGAAGGCACTGGGTGAAAGGCGACGTCGAGACGAGTCTGGGGATACATCGTGCGCCGCCGGGCGACGCCGCACGCGCCCCCACGCGCGGCCGGAAGGCGCTGCGCGTGGGAGCGACGCGCCCGGAAGCGCTGGCTCGCCCAGCACGTGCGCGACGCCGCCGGCGAACCGGCACGCGCCGGTCGACGGACCGACGCGTGCTGACGTCAGCATGACGTCACCCAACGGTAAATAACCGCTGGGGTGACGTCATCGATGACGTCAGCAATGCCGCCGGTTGGCCGGCCGGCGACCCGACCCGAGACCCGACCCGCGACGCCTGGCACGTGCGCGGCACGTGCCGGCTGACGTCAGCCCGCGCACGCGCGCGGCACGTGAGGGCGGTTCGCGCGAACCGGCCCGACCGGCCCGACGGCCCGACCGGCGACGACCGTTGACCGTTGACGACCGTTGACCGTTGACCGACGACCGCTGACCGTTGACCAAAAAAAAAAAAAGAGGAAAAGAATGTGTTTCTTTTTCAATTAAGTCTATGTGGATTAATATGTGATCCCTTATTTATTCTGCATTTGTTGCAGGAACATTTCTGCATTTGTTGTAGGAAAAAAATGCCTCCCCTCAGGTTGCGCACACCTATTCGCGCAATTACCGATGAACAAAAGGAAAAACTGTCTAAGTTGATAGCTGAGCTGACTGATTATCGATGGGAGAGTGGTGACTTAATTGATCATGTCCTTGAAGTCAACGGGAAAATTCAACAGGTCATATGGAATGGTCGTCCTATGTCGCAGTCAGAGATGGTGCGATTTTTCATAAACACTCTTCCACCTGAATGGCAAGATGTGTTGAATCGCATATGGGATGTCAACGGAGCTACTTCATATAAGAAAATTATAATAGATTTTGTAAATGAATATTACTGTATTATGACAAGGAAAAAGATCAAGAAATTGAACAAAAGAGGATCATTCCCAGTTCGTGTGCTGACTTTGTGTTAGTTGTATTGGTTGATTTATGTTTAGTGTGCTTTGTGGACATAATTATGTAATGTTTACTACCTGATAGTTGTTGATGTAGCAACCCATGTCTTGATTGTATTAGTTGAAAGCATTGTTGTGTTATTGGATATCAATTATCTGTTGCTTTATGTTATTGCTGGTTGCTGTGGGTAATTAGCTGTGGGTAGTTTTAGAAGTTTTTGTAGCTTCATAGAATTGATTTTGCATATGACAATCATATTAATGATAGTTTTAAGTTAGGATTTTTGGATGATGATTGGAAACATAGTGACCTTTTGATTGAAGCCTTACTTGAAATTATTCATTAATATGATGGGTCTATGTAAAAAGGGATGCATAAATGATAGGCATTAATAATTCGTGCATATTTTGTCGATGTGTTCGGATCAATGGCTTCAGCTACAAAGAGCATAGTTGCCGAGCTAAACAAAGGTGAAAAGCTCAATGGTGACAACTATGAAATTTGGCAAATGAAAATCCAGTATGTGCTGGAAGAGCAAGAAGCACTTGAGGCTCTTAACCCGACCATGGTTGAACCCGAAGAAGGGACCACCTTTGCACAAAGACAAAAGAGACAAGGAAGCTTTTGCTGCATGGAAACGAAAGAATTCTCTAGCTCGCATCACGTTGCTGAGCAGCATGGAAAATGACGTCATGCGAGAATTTAGGCGTTTTGACAATGCCAAGGAAATGTGGAAGGCATTGGCAGCTAGATTTGGTCATACTTCGGTGACCGGTGACGGGCGAGGCTCACTATCGGGTTTGACTCTTACAAGAAGCCTCATGGTCGAGACCATGAAGCAACATCTTAGAAAGATGTCAAACATGATAAGCGAGCTGAAAGATGCTGGCCATGTCCTCACGGATGAGCAGCGAGTGCAAGCGGTGATTCGTTCCTTGCCTCGAGTTGGGAGCATATGAAGGTGCACGACCCATAATGAGAATATCAAAACTTTTGAGGATCTTTGTGCGCCATCTTGAGCTGGAAGAGGACCGCCTCTTGGCGGCTAAGCCGGATGCTGAACTCTATCATGCTAGTTCTAGCTCACATGGAGCTTGAGCTCCAAGCGCAAGCGCCCTAACTGGTTTGATAAAGGGAAAGGCAAGGAAGAAGCAGGTCCTTCAGGAAAGAAACCCAAGTTTAACCAACATGGAAGAGGAAAGCGTCCTCGAATGAAAAAGCTTGCAAGGGTGAAATGCTACAATTGTGACCAGAAGGGTCACTATGCTCGTGACTGTCGTGAGCCAAAGAAGGAGCGACGGACCATGTAGCGAAGGATAGAGGATCCTTCGTGGAATTCCGACGAGTACCTACTGGAACTAAGTGGATCTATGTGGGAAACAACTCCAGAGCTGAAGTGAAAGGAATTGGCACATGCCAACCGAATATGCGTGGTGGACGCACTTTATTCCGCATGATGTGTTGTATGCTCCGGAGATTCGTCGGAATTTAGTGTCTGTATTAGTGTTGGTTAAATTAGGTTTTAATATGAACTTCTTTAGTAGAGGTGTGAATTTGTTTCTAGATACAAATTACTATGGTTGTGGTTATTTTCTTGATGGTTTCATTGTATTAGATGTTGATTATGTTAATACAAATATTTGTTATTCTCTTCTCACGTCTCCCAATACATATGAAAATGATGTGAATGTATGGCATGCTAGACTTGGCCACATTGGCCAACAGCGTATGAATAGACTAGCCAAAGAGGGCTTGTTGGGCAATATTGAAAGAGTCGATTTGCCCATATGTAAGCATTGCCTAGAACGGAAAACGACAAGGAAACCATTTGGAAAATGAAAAAGAGCTGAATTTCCTCTGCATTTAATCCATACTGATGTCTGTGGTCCAATGAATGTGAGAGGAAGGCACGGGGCTGTTTATTTCATCACCTTTATTGATGATTATACTCGATTCGGATATGTCTAATTGATTTCTCATAAATCTGAAGCAATAAGTTATTTCAAAAGGTTTATGAACCTGGTAGAGAATCAATTAGACAAGAAAATAAAAGTATTGAGATCCGATCGAGGTCGAGAATATTTATCTGATGAGTTCAGGAAATTATGTGATGAAAAAGGAATAGAAAGACAGTTGTCTATTCCATATACTCCTCAACAAAATGGTGTTGTAGAGAGAAGAAACATAACCCTACTGGAAATGGTTAGGTCCATGATAGCGCATGCTAACTTACCTATTACCTTTTGGAGTGATGCTTTGTTAACTGCTACCTATATACTTAACCGGGTGCCTTCCAAATCAGTTACCTCCACTCCATATGAGTTATGGACAGGTAGAAAACCGGACTTAAGTTCTCTTAAGCCATGGGGTTGTGCTGCCTATACACATGAGTCCTCTCACAAGTTTGGGAAACTGGGTCCCAGAGGAAAGAAGAGTATTTTCATAAGGTACTCAGAACACTCGAAAGGGTATGTGTTCATAGGTGAGCAGGAAAGTGGGAGTATAACTGAGTATGAATCACGAGATGTCACATTCATAGAGGATGAATTTCCTAAGAAGGGCGAAATAGGGGAAGATTGTTCCCTATTTGAGACCTTGGATCAGGATAATGATGTTAGTGGAGTTCGTCCAAGTGGGAGTAATTCAACTCATTCTCAATTGTAACCACATGATGAGACGACATCATCATTACCTAATCCAAGTGGGAGCATAATGGGAAATGATGTGCAAAGTGTGCAATCTCCCATACGGCGAACAAGTCGCCAAAGTATTCCCCGTCGACGTTTTGACATTGAAGGGGAAACTTTTATGGTTGCTCCACAAGATGAGGATGAGCCAAGAAATATAAATGAGGCTCTAAATTGCCCTTGCAAAGAAAAATGGATTAATGCAATGGAAGAGGAAATGGAGTCAATCAAATCAAACCAAGTCTGGGAACTGGTTGATCTTCCAAAAGGACGCAGAGCTATTGGGAACAAATGGGTTCTCAAAATAAAGCGAAAGGATGATGGCTCGATAGAAAAGCATAAGGCTCGCCTTGTAGCGAAGGGGTATAATCAACAGAAAGGAATAGATTATGAAGATACATTTTCTCCTGTAGTAAGATTTACCTCGATTCGCATTATTCTGGCAATAGTGGCTAGTCTAGATCTTGAGTTACATCAAATGGATGTAAAGACTGCTTTCCTCAATGGAGAATTAGAGGAAGAAATATATATGGAACAACCTGTTGGTTTCATAGTGAAAGGCCAAGAAGAAAAGGTATGTCGACTTTTGAGATCGATATATGGCCTTAAGCAGTCATCGAGACAATGGTATATACGTTTTCATAATGCCATAGTGGCATATGATTTTACAATGATTGATGAGGATCATTTTGTATATATCAAAAGATCCAAGGATCAATTTGTGATCATATCATTATATGTTGATGATATACTAATTGCCGGAAGCAATATGGAGTTTGTTAAGACTGTCAAGAGTTGGTTGTCTTCCAACTTTGAGATGAAGGATATGGGTGAGGCTGCATACATTCTTGGAGTCAAGATTTCAAGAGATCGTTCGAAGAGATCGTTGTCTCTTTCGCAAGAAACTTATATAAACAAAGTTCTTGAACGATTTCGTATGCAAAATTGTAAACCCATAGACACTCCTATTGCAAAAGGTGAAGGGTTGAGCCATAGGCGTGTCCGGGGACTCCACAAGAGAAGGAACAAATGAAACATGTTCCTTATGCTAGTGCTGTTGGGAGCTTGATGTACGCTATGATGTGTACAAGACCCGACATATGTTTTGCAGTTGGAATGGTGAGTAGATACCAATCCAATCCAGTCCAAAGACATTGGAAGGCCGTTAAGAGAATACCGAGGTATCCGAAGGGAACCGCTGATTACAAGTTGAATTACCAAGGAAAGGATCTGCGACTTGAAGGCTATTCGAGATGCTTGATTGGGGAGGAGATTTAGATGAAAGAAAATCTACCTCAGGATTTGCTTTCTTACTGAACAATGGCGCCATATCATGGAGTAGTAAGAAGCAAACGTGCATAGCCTTATCCACGATGGAAGCTGAGTTCGTGGCATTATCAGCAGCAGTACAAGAAGGAGTTTGGCTTAAGAGATTCTTGGATCATTTAGGTGTTATTGAGAAAGCTGCAAATCAATTATTGGTTAATTTGTGATAGCCAAGCGGCTATAGCATACACCAAAGATCCAAAGTATCATGGCAAGACCAAATACATAGATACCAAGTATAACTTTGTAAAAGATATGGTTGCATGAAAGGATGTGAACTTGCAGTACATATCTACGCATAGAATGGTAGCAGATCCTATGACAAAGCCAATACCTAGAGATGTGTTTTGTGGTCATGTAAAATCTCTAGGATTGTGTAGAGTCTGATGTACTGGATTGTAATTTCCCTGAGTTGTTCACATTTATGAAATTTTGTTTTTCATTGATTAATGCCTATGAATCTTTGTGTGATCTTTATGCATCTTAATGCTCAGTGCATTATTTTAAGTTGAAAAAGTATGTCGGACAGATATAAGATTAGCCCACTCACACGGGTAATCGCCTCTATTTACTGTGTGATAAATAGAGATGAGACTGTTTTTAAGCTTATTATCTAGGTGATAATCGAGAGCTCAAGCTTAAAATACGTATGTCGCCTTAATCTGGGTGTTAAGATGAGGACATAATACTTACTATGTCCGAAAGTAAAATACCCCACATATTTTACTTTATCTGTCTATGATGCCAGATGTGAGTTCTGATGAATTTTGTGAATGAGTAGATACATGAACTCAAGTTAGACATTGGGTATGTCTGAACTATCATCCGTACGGTATTGAATGTGTAGACATACGCTCCATGGGAAAGGAGTTAATACCGTAATACGTATTTCATACTACGTATGCATGAGACGACCAATAAGAGTGACAAAAGTTTGATCTCAACTTTTATGTCGTGTGAGACTCTTGAGGGAAAGAGTTCCTCAAATTTTTAGTCCCCTCATGACTCTTACTTATTCTCAAGGTTTCTATTTAGTGTTTGCTATCTTAGGATGTTGCCAATGGTCATGAGTTTGATTCGATCTAAT
Organism: Eucalyptus virginea; assembly: GCA_014182375.1. NCBI lineage: Eukaryota > Viridiplantae > Streptophyta > Magnoliopsida > Myrtales > Myrtaceae > Eucalyptus > Eucalyptus virginea. Next base: position 18,313,966 of record CM024523.1, on the reverse strand, counting down.
GGGACATTTCTAGAAAAGCAAGCTAAACTGAAATTGAGAGTTTGAAGGAAAGAGGAAGATCGATTTTGGAGAATCACATTGTAGTTTTGTATTCACTGGTCGACCAATTATGACTGTCTTTGTGATAATTATAATTGTGAATACAATATAAATATATCATTATTTAAAAGAGATCAAGAGAGATATAAATGTGATCGATCGATCTAGGGTACTGCATACTAAATCTACTCGGAGTGTGACGCCCATTATGAGCTGCTATATATTCCTAACAGATGTATAGCAACGAGCTCTCAAAGTATCTTTGGTCGCACGGATTATTCATCGGTATGAATGTTGAAGAGAGGTAAAGAGAATACTGTTCGGCCCACCATGTGCGAGTGGGAGATGAAGGCTTTATTAGTATTGGGCTTAAGGCCCGTCCGCCCAAGTTGGGCCCAGAAAGCCCGGCCCACGGGAATAGGGCCCGTGGAAAGAGGGGGGTATAAAAGGGAGGAGAGAGAGAGAGAAAAACACACTGTTTTGATTTAGAAGAAGACGTACGTTGGTTTTTACGCGCGCTCTCTCTCTCTCCAAAAATCCAAAAAGAACAGTAAGCACACGGCACTTTCTTTTTCCCTTCAAGGCTTCATTGGATCGAACAGGACCGTTTTTCTTCCTCCATTGGCGTTGGTGTTTAATCTGTGGCTAAAAGGTACGCTCGAATCCGTGGTGTGCTTTAAGTTTCGGTGATACGTGTTCGTTTTCCCGGGCTTGTCTTCCGCATTGATTTAGGGGTTCGATTTAGTGTCGAATCCGGTTTTCGGGGATCCGTTATTCCCAACATCGACTTTTGTTAGAATATACAAAGGACAATCTTCATCCTCGTCTCCACTCGTCATAGACTTGATATCTCAAATTCTATTTTTGGCATAATTATCACGAAACATAAAATCTCCTATAGCTGGTTGGAGAGCAATGGGAGATTTTTAGCTCCGGAATTAGACGTCACTCGTTTTAATTTCACCGACAGCATGCACCTTCTTTAAAGTCAAAGCTACGTGCTCAGACTAAAGGTCTGTATCTAGCCGTTTCATAGGGTTTGTGTAGTGTTTCATTTGTCTCTAGGCAGCCTATTCTCCACGTCTTTACTCATGGATTGTTGGTAAGAAAAGGTTGAAGTCCGCACCTATTTAGGGTGACACAAATTCATTGATCCTTATTGTCGAGATATCTTCATCATTAGCATCTTTTATTATATAATTTTTCTAAGTTTACAGGAATTTTATATAAAACGAGTTTTTTCAACATCCATTCATAAAAATCACAAATAGATGCCAAAGTAACCAACACGCTTATGGATCTTATTCTCGCTATTCGTGCATCCATATCGGAATAATCGACCCTTTCCTTTTATGTGAAGTCCTTTGCAGATTATGTCCCTTCAAAGGTTCACATTGAATCTCTGGTGTTGTACTCTGTTGAATACCCACCTGTATACGGTAGATCTTTGGACCCAAAAAACAAATCCCCGGGCTACAGCGTGTTATTTGATAACGATTCGCTTCATCATCCGTGGCTAAATCTGCAATTTCTTGAAAACACAATTTCAACGAAATGATTCTGGATAGCTTTTAATAATAATTAAGATGTGCAAGTTGTTGGTAGGCTATAATAAATCGGATTGATAGGGACTCTCCCTTGGACTATGACTCATTCATTACTCGGGCATGGCAATCATCCATCTTGCTCGATACCCACATCACACTACTCTAAATAGGTTGTATAAAATCCGCACCTAATGGGTTTTGATGTGAGGATAGGATGGATTTTCCACCCCGCATGTGGCGCGCGATGAATATGGATATAGTCGGTCTAAACCTACCTCCACCCACGATCATGCTCTTAAAATTTGGAAATTTCTAGTCTTAAGCTAATTTTTTTATATGAGTTATCATTCCGGTAAGACAGAGTTGTTTTTATTTTCTCCATCGACACCAATATTGACAATGAGTACTTTCGATAATTCATTCTTTTTTTTTTCTCATTAGCCTATCATGATTAATTCCCAAATTAAATTTTTGCAATCTATTCTTTTGTTCTTTCTTCTTCATTGCTAAGATGAGTAGTTCTACTTCTTCTTCTTCTTCTCTTTTTTTTTTAAGTGAGGCAGGTATATTTAAATACCAGTTAAGGATAGAATGAGGTACACACATACATATATAAATACATATATACATACATATATATATATATACATACACATATACATACATATATACATACACATATAAATACATATATACATACACATATATATACATATATACATACACCATATGGGACATTAAACAAGGATGGGTCTCTCATAATAATGGGTTGAGGTGAGAGACGGAACCCCACAACCATCTTGACCTATTATCATTCCTATTTTCACGCGATCTTCACATAAATTTAAATTAGTTGAGATGAGTGTGTCTATTACTTTCTGGCAATGATACAAATAAATTCGAATACCGATCAGGATTGGGAATGGGGTACATAAATATGCCTTTGCAGGGGACATGCAACTGCAATAAGGTATCTCCAAATAATGAGGGGGTGAGAGACTGATCCGCACCCCCGTCTTGACCTATTATCATTCCTATTTTCGCGCGTTCTTCTCATGAATATTTCGACCGGTGTGCAGGCCATAGTTTTCATTCTTATTTCCTGCACATTCGCTAGAAGATCTTTAGATTTGTGTAATTAATTCTTGTCTAGGGACTCAGCCATGTAACGCCATGCACATGTAGGGGTGAGCATCGGTACTAGCTCGATCTGGTTGGTCCTGATTCAGTTCCTAGGGAGATTAGGCTGGTTATTGATCCTGGGATTCTTGAACCGTGCATTGCGCAAGTTGGTCCTCTGCCTTGGGACTTTAGGGTTAGTCCAACCCAAATCAACCCTATATATATTATATAATATATTCTAAATCTACTCTAAACCCTTGCACCTCATCTCTACTCTTTATGATGCGGTTCAACCATGTAAATTAAAAAGTAGAAATCCAATCTCATTCAACCAAAATAAAATAAAATAAAATAGAAGGCCTCTTTACTCACCTCGCTCCATTCGCTCGCCTTGTCCTCACTCGCTGCACGCTTCTCTTTGCTCACCCCGTTTGCCTCGCGAGCAAAGCTGAGCTGGTGAAATCGCTTGCCACTCTTGGCCCGCCTCACAAAGCAGCTCAACAATCACAAATGAAGATTTCTATTATTATCTTATTTTAGATTTATGTTTGATATGTACCGATGTTCATAGTTTGGTTATCAAGATCGCATTATTAATGGATACGTAATTTGAAAGAATATGTTTGTCTTTTCAAAGAATAAAAAAAAAAAAATTGGTTGCTCTCTTGTCGACCTTGGAATTGGATCAACAAGGTCGGTTGCCAGTCCTAAAATTTGGGGACCAATGCTATGCAGATTGGGCCGTAGGTTAGGTGTTGGACCGGCCTAACCCGAACCATACTCACCCTTATGCACATACCTAGTTGACCACAAATTAATTACAAAGTGTAAAGATAATCACTTTCTACTTCTCCTCGTGGCCACTATAAATTGAAGCCCTTACGCTAGCAACTTCCCTGCCTGCATAAAGAGACAATCTAGAAAAAGTAGAGAAAAGATGAGTTCGAGAATGTCTCCATTGACGGTGCCACCAGTGAGTGAGGTTCAGGTTGAGAGCTTCGTCTTCCCGCCGACGGCGAAACCTCCTGGCTCCGGCAATACCTTGTTCCTCAGCGGGGCAGGTCCTATATATTTTCATTATCGATATTATATTTTGAGTTTTTAGTTTATCAACATTAAACAAGCCAACCAATATTCGTGAGTAATGTCGTTATGGTAACCATAAAGTTTGTGTGCATTCTTTTTCTTTTTGTCAAATAATGAGAATCGCACAACTAAAAAATATGTAGCAGGATGTACATAGTTCCAAGCAGCTTTTTTGCAAATCCATCAGCAAATCTATTACTATTACATGATCTAGGAACCTTCATATTCCAAAATAATCATCTATCCTCGAGAAGGAACTGATTAAGGGAAGTTGTCGAATTTTTTATTTGCGTCAGTTATCAATGAAATGATAATCCTGAACTTTTGGGAATATATGTAGGCAGGATAGGATTTTTGAAGTCCTAATTTAAATTTCAAAAAGCATTTATTTGAAGTTCTCTTTATGTAAATTTCGAAAAGCATTCTCACCAGTCATCCTCGTATCGATTTGCATGTTGAGTTTTCAAAGAATACAGTTTGCATCGAACAAATTTAGCTCTTTTCAACTTTGCCCGTCCTATCATTTCAAATCCGCTGCCAATGAAAACCACTTACCCTTGGGCCCTCTCTTCCTCCGCACCCCGACACCCGCCTCGTCGTTGCCAACTGCCACCCCCAACAAATCCACGACCCGTTGACCACCAAATGTCGAGCTCAGCCCATCGAGTTTGGCCCGGATCTGGTGGAGCTTGAGTCAGGTCTGTCGAGCTTGACACCAACAGAGCTTGAGTCAAGCTCTATACCCACAGAGTCGATTGGGGGAGAGAGAGAGAGAGAGAGAGAGAGAGAGAGAGGAAAAGCGGGAACGGCTTAGGGTTTGGATGACTTATAAAGGTGTACCAGCCTTTCTGATTTGGGAATTTTTTTTGGAGATGAAAATTGTAAATTTTCAAAACTCGCGATATAAGTTGAATGAAAAGTCAGGATGATTTTTAAGATTCTTTCCTGTTTATTTTTGGTCAGAAGAGTCAATATTCTGACTCATCCCTATTGGTGGGAATTAGACTCACTTGTACAAATCAAGTACAATATTCTCTTTATTAAAACCTTTCCAGATAAATACTGGTAATTCTTTATTGTTTGTTATTTTTAACTAGTACGAACATGTGGTCCTCATGAGGTCTACAAGATGTAAAGGCTTTTGGACCTGAACATGTCCTTAAAAGGTTCCCTCCTGAATCGGATATCCCGGGAGGACTCTCCCTCACAAGCCATTTATAAGCAAGTGAGAGGGAGTAGTATGGGATAATATCCCCATTAGGTTTCTCGGCCAATCCCCGAAAAGGGAAAGGGACCCACTCTTGATCCCCGTGAAGCCTTCCCTGGGAAAAATACCCAAGCGTGGTTCAGGGAAATGACAGAGCCCCTCCCTGGGAACGGGGAGGGGGTGGCCGGCCGGTCCTCATGAGGTCTACAAGATGTAAAGGCTTTGCGCGCTTACTGCACAGAGTTTGGATAAGATCTTTCACCATGGGTGGTTCCTCCCAGGAACCATTTTTCTTGAAGAAGATTATTTTTTATGATTTCTATAGATTATAGAACCTTTCATACAGTAGTAATACCACAAAACGGACTATTATAATAGCATCACACATTCAATCAACCTCCTCATGTTTTATGGGTTTCAAATACTATGAGAAGCAAACACACTTTAATAGGTTAGTTAATGATTCTGTCCTTACTATCTCAAACTTTTCCCCCTAGCCACCTCAAATTTAAGCTATAAATAATATGCTGGAAAATAAGGAAAAAGCTTCAAAACTTTGAAAACTTTAGCAGCACATCTTATTGCTATTGTGATGACACCTCACATTTCATATATTTATGGAAAATTATGGTATAAGATGGATGTACCGCTGGACATGGCAGGAGTGAGGGGCTTGGAAGTTGATGGGAAGTATGTGAAATACACGGCCATTGGAGTTTACTTGGAAGCAACAGATGTGCCTATTCTGGCCACTAAGGGCGCATTTGGTAACATTTCTGTTTAAAAATTGTTCTAGGGAACATAAATAGAAAAAAGTGTTTCTATTCCAGGGAACAATTTTTGAATAAAAAAACGCGTTTGGTAAACTTGTTCCGAGAATAAAAAATGAACAGAAACACGTTTGATAAATTTGTGTTCTTTTTTTTGTTTCTTTTAATTTTTTAATTTTTTTAATTTTTTTCTTTTTTTTCTTTCTTTTTCTTTTTTTTTTTTCTTCTTTTGACCGGCCGCCGGCCTCGGCCATGGCCGGCGACCGGCGACGAGGGCCGGGCCGAGGCCGGCGGCGGCAACGAGGGCCAACGGCCTCACCTAGCCACGGCGAGGCCGAGCCTCGCCGTGGTTGGGTGAGGCTCAGCCTCGCCGGGCCCGCCTGCCCAGTCGGCATCACCTAGCGATGGTCCGACGAGGCCGAGCCTCGCTGGTGGCTGGGCGAGCTTGGGCTCACCGGATCTGGGTGAGCCCGAGCTCGCCCAGCCTTGCCTCGCGCCGGCGAGGCTTGGCCTCGTCGGGGGCTGGCAACGCTCCGGCGAGGTTGCCGGCCCTCGATGGCGTCGCCGGCCATGGCCGAGGCCGACGACCGGCCAAAGAAAAAAAAAAAAAAAAAAAAAAGAAGAATAAGAGAGGAGAGAGAAAATTTGTTCTTAAAAATTGTTCTAGAAACAAAAAATATAGATTTGGAACAAAAACGCAAACAAACGTTTTTTGTTTTTTTTGTTCCCCTGGAACAAAAAAACAGAAATTTTGTTTATAAAAGAAACAAAAAACATTAACAAACAGGCCCTAAATGGAAGGGCAGGACAGCTGATGAACTAAGAGACTCGATTGAATTCTTCAGAGATGTTGTCACTAGTTGGTTATCCAATTAATGGACCCCTTAATCACTCTTATCCTTCTAATCAAGATAAACTCATAATCATTTAATCAATCTTGGGTAAGATAAACATTTAAAGCAATGTCATTTATGAAATGACAAAAGTCTTGGAGCTTGACCTTATACAGCCGTGTGAAGAGAGTAAAGATGCTGCGTTGTCTACTTTGTTTCCTTAGCTCTCCCCTGCCCCTATCGTTCGGCTGGTCAAGCCAAATGCATGATTAGAAACTCCATAACACGCGCGGGTCTTGAAGTTTATTGATCAAACTAAGGTAAACATGAAATAGGGCCATCAAGATGTCAAGTGTAGCACTGATTGTTACCAAACAGAAGCAAAAACCCTCGTGAAATTCAGTAGATGTTTCGAATATTAAGTGAGGTTGCTAAACTAGAGAGGGCTACCATTTTGATTATTACGTTTTTTTGTAAGGCATTTACTAATGCTTATACTTAGTCAAATTCAACATGAGTGTCATCTTATTTTCGAACAAGGGCCAATCGAGAAGCTCACGCACGTGTCATTCATCACTCAACTCACGGGACCGCAATACACGGATAAAGTAACCGAGAATTGCATTGCTTTATGGAACTGCAATGGAGGTCACGAGCAAGAAGAAGCGGAAGCCATTGATGAGCTTATCGAAGTCTTCAAGGACCAAACCTTCCCTCCTGGCTCCTCCATCTTCTTCACTCAATTAACTAGTGGATCCTACGTGGTAAGTATTTATTAATCATATGCTAACTTCGATGGTTGTGATGCAGGAGCTTGCATATATAGTTTAATCGTAATTTAGCCACTTAAAACACCTTTTAATTAAAATTCAGAGGCAACTTGAAATGAAATCCTAAAACATGATTTTTGTAGATTTCGAAAATGAGGAAAGGTGTTTTATGTGCACGTACAAAAGTAACAATGATTTTTTTTAATTGGATATTATTAACAAGTATCCCTGAGGCACTAATATAATAAATTGATTATAAGTGGAAATGACAATTTTCATGACACGTCGAAAATTGAGAAATTGCACAATTTAATAAAGCCTCTTTTATTTCAAATAGTTCAAAGTTTCCAAAGCACATACTAATGAGACTTAACAATTTCCCAGGTGACACTCTTTTAACATTTTCTTTGAAAAGGAGGCATCCGCCCCAGATAGACTATCCTCGCAGTTTCCCGGCCCCTAATTATTAGACCAATTAGCTGTAATAATTCCATATACACTTAGGATATACCAAACAAATAAATCTACGATCGAGTGCTCTGAAAAAGTGGCAGTAGTCTTTTTTGGACACGTGCCGTAGTTGGTGAGAATATAGCTTACTAAAGCGACTTACAATCGTATTTTGGTAACTAAATATTTGATTTTCCATATTAATTAAGAAGTAATTTTTAAGAGTGTGCAAAACGAACCACCCAAACAAAAAACCAACTAGACCGAATTAGATTAGCTAATTTGGTCCGATTCCTGAGAGTGTTGGTCTAATTCCCGGGAGTATTGGTTCGGTTATAGGCTCCTAAAAGTGAACTGGTGTCCAAGCTGTATATTTCTCGAACCGGACTGATTATATATACTTTTTTTATTATTTCTTCAAAAAAATTAGTAAAATGTGAACTAAACACTATTTTAGTTTGGTCCGATTTCAAGTAGTGGGAAAAAGTAATGGGAAAAAAGAAGTGACCAGTTCCATTGGATTAGAACCGAACCAAACTCGACCACTAGTCCAGTTCTCGATCCCAGATTCCTAATTTTAGGAATCGGGAACTAATCACCCCTATTTTCAATATCATTATGGGAACTCTCTAAACATGGAAAGAATTTTAATTAAAAAAAGTAGACAAACTTTACAAACTCCTCCCCTATAGTAATTGATATTTCACTCATAAAATTTTATTTTGAAGTTAATTTACAACCTCTATGTCATTATATTGAGATTTGAAACCAAAATTATGTCATTGGATTGAGGTGTGAGATAAAATAAGTATTAGTTCAAGAACAGTACAGACACAGAAACCGAAGTTGATATGTAAATTTGTTGTTATCTTATTAAATTTACAGTAATCAATTAGTAATTCGCTTCTTATGAACTAGCAGATAAGTTTCTCCGACCATGATCGTATACCGGAAACCGGGATTGCAGTGATTGACGACAATGAACTGGCGGGGACCGTTCTGGAGACGATCATAGGGAAGAAGAAGAACGGCGTTTCTCCTGCAGCAAGGCATTGTTTGGCTTGCAGGCTTGCTCAGTTGATGAAGGAGAGCATTCAGAGCAATGACAAGGAAGGAACAAATGGCTAATCAGAGCAATTTTCAAGTTAGGGATCGCGAAAACTGAGAGCAGTTGATTATCCAATAATTAAATAATTTAAGAGCAGTTGCTCTTCGTGTTGTTAATGAGGTTTGACCGACCAAAAGGTTTTTGAGTTGTTGTGATGTGACAATAAAGGATGAACGAGTCGGGACTTTTATACCTCCGTTTCTGGTGATTGTTGTTTTGATGAAATGATCAATATTGACGAGCTCGAGTTAATATTATCAACTAATAAAGTTCAATTCTTCATGCTTGTCAAACCGCTTAAACTTCCCAAAGTAATGAAGTACAATTTTTCATTCTTCAAATTTTCTGCCACCATTTCTTATCAGTCAAATTACAGTTAAGGTAACTTCCATCATCGATTCATGGGAGACAAACTAGGAAAATTGTTTAAGCATTTTGTTTTCAAAAAAAAAATTAACTATATTGACAAATAAAATTAAAATTCAATGTCAAGTACCATTTAATTATGTTCAATCAAAGTCAGTGAGAGTTTGGTAAACTCTCTTTTCTAGAAGGAGAGAGGCTAAGATAAAAGAGTTTAGTCGTTATATATGTGATGCAAAACATTTAATAGTCGAAAGTCCTTAATATATATGATTCATGTACATAGTTTTGTATCTTGACTCCTTTTCGTTTTGCAATATCCACCTAAAATAATATTTAATTTCTTCAAGAATTTTTTTTCTTGAATAGTATCACTAATTTACGTTTTTCATCTAATTAAAATTAAAAGTTTAAACTAATGGCCACTGACTTTGTACATTAGTTGATCATCGAACCCGATATAAGATGTGTGGTCCAACTTGCACCATTACTACTTTTTTTTTTTGGGGGTCAAAATCATTATTACTTGGAAGTAACAATGTGGTTATGTTAGCAAGATCCTTCTAAAAATACGATTTTTTGCGTCCTAAGCTTTGTACTTAAACACAAAATTACATTAATGTTATTTTATATTTTTCTTTTATGTGCAACTATCATTTCTATTCAATATACCCTTACCTCACAAAATACCCTAATCTCTCTCTTTGCAACTGCATCAACGCAACCCTACGCAATCCACCCTCTCATTGAGACCATCGTTGTAGCGTTGACGACGACACCCACCAACGATAGCACCGCTAACCGTGCTCCCCTTCACCCACGTTTGAAGCCACACCTCTCTCTCTCTCTCTCTCTCTCTCTCTCTCTCTCTCTCACCCACGTTTGAAGCCACACCTCTCTCTCTCTCCCTCTCCCTCCCTCCCTCTCTCTCCCTCCACATATTGCGCCAAAGAGTGATAGCCCATGCCCGAAGCACAACAGAATACCTAATAGGAAGGAGTCCTATTATGGTAGTATGCCGAAAAGGTCGAAATCTAAATAATAATGAGTTTTACAATTTTGGTGATTGCGAATTAGAGGAAATCCAATGAATCGGGGAGATCTCTAATTGGGAGGTGATTGTCAATCAATCAGGGAGGATTCTTAACTTGGGTAGAGGTCTATCACTATATAAACAAAAGGGCTTGAGTACAAGTTTCTTAATGCACTAGAAAATATTCTAGAGAAATCACAAGAGTTTTAAAAATGAGAGATCTTGAGAGTTCATCAAATAAGGATGTGTTTTGTGACAATTTGATGATCTTTTGTGAGAGAAACACTCTCTTAAGTATTTTACCAAAAAAAAAAAAAAACACTTAGAGTGTTAAGTAATCCTTTGATTATAGTGGAGCAATTCCTAGATTAGCGTCCCATGGTTTTCCCCACATTGGATTTCCACGTAAAAGTTTGGGTGTATCGTTCTTCTTCTCTCTTATATGTTGTGTTATTTACGTTTTTTTGTAAAGAGAATATACGGCTACATATAAATGTGAGCATGATTCTAGAGTAGAATCTAGAACCGAAGAACTGGACCGATGGGAACCTGTTTAGTTCCAGGTTCAAGATATGCAAAATAGGTTTCAGATGCCAAAATTTAGAAACCTATTTCAGCGAGTAGGTTCCATGTTCTAAGTAAGCGGAACCTAAACCTAGAACAAGTTTTTGTATTTTTCTTACTCTATATTTTTACGTGATCTTACGATGTTTCGTGGCATCCAATAATGAGTGTATAATATGAAACCACTAGTTTAAGTTTATATTTTATGATTGATACTTTTACTTTGTTAATGTTTCATATTTTTCGTGTCTAAATATGAGTTGTGGTCAGCAGATTGACAGTAAGTAGTAGTCATTAAATGTGATGATTCACTACAATCGTTTAATTAATAATACAAGTGGAATATGGGTAGACCTTGGAGCCTGTGATAAAATAGGTTCCAAGTTTCAAGATGTGCAGGGTAAGTTTCAAATTCCAAAAAATGAAAAACCTATTATAATAGGTAGGTTCTACATAGAACCTATATAAAACTAAAACCACTCACCGTATATTGGATGATTCTAACAGTTAGAATTCAGCTACAATCGGTTGTAATTTAACTTAATTTACAACAAAGTGGTGTCAAAGCTAAGTTATAATTGGTAAAAAAAAAAAAAGCTAAGTTATGAAAGATGTCAAAAGACAAGGTCAACATGATCTTGCTCACGACTACAAATTATGCAATATGGAGGTGCAAGATGGAGGATCATCTATACATCAAAGGCTTGCAAAAGGCAATCAAGACAAGAATGCCTCGAAGGCCATGATAAAGAATCTAAACTCAGCTCATAAATCAACAAAAGCTAGAGAAGAAAGAGAAGACTCCTCAAAAGCCTCGATACTAGCAATAGAAGAAGTGGAGGAGGAGGAGAAGGAAGATGAGTAGATTATCCTCAGTAAAAATTGTGTTGGCACCATTGGAAGGTGGCTCAATCAAAGCATCTTCAAAATCTTCACCTAAGAGGACATTGCTTATGATTTGTGGAGAAATCTGAAGTAGATATAGGTGAAGAATACATCTCAAAATAGAGCAAACTTGATGAAGAATGTGTCACATATTAAGTACAAAAATGGGATCAGTGTCTCTGTACGCATAGGCATTATGGGAGGTCTAGTGAATTAAATAATGCAATGGAGATGATGATCACTTCGAAATTGCAAGCACACTTCTTGACAAGTTCTATGTCAAAAAGCCGGGACACCTTAGCTTTGTCGATTCACAATTTCATGCCTAATGGAGCATTGACTGTGGAGTTGGTGAAGGACAAATTGTTGAGTGAAGAGCAAAGGTGCACAGATGAGGGGTACTACAATCATGGTGACAAAACTCTTATTATCAATGAACAAGATAATAAAGTAAATTGTGGGAGAAGCAAAAGTCGTGGACCTAAAAGTCGTTCAACCTCAAGACAAAGGGCTGAGAAGAGAGCCTATTTTTATTGTGGAAAGACCGAGCATCTCATTAGAGATTTTCAATTGAAGACAGCCAAAAAGAAGTTAAAACACTGGCTACAAATGTCACTATACTTTATGAAGATATGATGATTATCTGCACTAATGAGACCATCAACTTTACATGCTAGGACACCACTTAGCTAGTTGATTCTAGAGCCTCGTTTTATGTAGTCTCCAAAAGAGAATTTTTCTCTTCATACATAGTTGGAGACTTCAATCTCCAAAGGATGGGTAATGATGGCTCATCAAAGATTGTTAGTGTAGGAAATGTTGAGATCGAGACCAAGATTGTATGCAAGCTAATGTTGAAAGAGGTCAGGCATGTCCATAATATTCAACTTAACCTGATCTCCATAGGAAAGCAAGATGGCGATAGTTATGTGAGTCACCTCTATGAATGGAGGCAGATTAACCAAGGGCAACCTAGTGGTAGCAAGAGGAGTGAAAAACTAACCTATAAGTTTGAATGGTGGACAAAAAGATGACTCTATCGGTGCGTTGTTCACATATAATATTCAACTCAAATCCAAATATAATTAGTCATGTCATATATAATAAGAATAATCAATTTTTCAAATCGAATAAGTTCAACAAATTAAAAGGATTCCAATATTCTAATTTGAATTAAATATTTTATATGAATAATCTGTTAGGGTATGAGTTATACTCCCCATTGATAAGATGGCAGGATAGCTAGGGAGGCCCCGATAGGGGTCATAGGAGGCAATGCCCCTGCTTGCCGGAAGGATTTTATAATTTAAGCCTATATTTTATTAGTAATTTGAACTTGGACTCAAGAATAGCTATTGGATATATATTTTTTCTTTCTCTTATAATTGATTAATGTAAAAAAGAGGTGTGATGTATTAATTATAGTGGAATCCTTAGCTAGATGTAACTCTAGTTTAAGGGTGAACATGATAAAATCTTGAATCTCAAATTCTCTTTCTCGTTTTTACTTTCTATTTTCTTTATGATTGTGCACCAAATTCTAACATAATCTACGTGAAAATTTTCTTTTTCTTTTTGTATCCACCATTCGAATGTAATGGCCAAATCAGCAAATTTTCCGTTAAGTTAAATTGATAGAAGGAAAATATTGAACATTTTAATATAATTTAAAGAGTAAATTGAATATATATCAAAAGTTCATATATCATACTAAACAAATTAAAAGTTTATTAATAATATTATGCATTTGAGTTAAAATTTACTGATCATATTAAATAAATTAAACATTCTGCTCATATGGTACATTTGACAAAAAAAAAAAAAAAAAACTCAAAAATCATCAAGTGTCGTTTTCTCTTCACGAAACACAGGGTGTTGGCCACTTTAAACTTTCCACGAAAAGCAAATAGTGAAATTCACGACGCTCGTGCTTCACGCTCAGTGGGAAAACGAGGTACCAGAGCAAATCTTGAAATCCGTGTCCCCCACTGGACGAGTAGATTCCACGGGTCAAGAGACGCACTTTGCTCGATAAGTGCGCCGAGCCGTCAGATAGGTGTGGAAAAGAAACCGCGTAATGCGCACACCAGCTTGACAAAGTACGCCGGTACGATGTCTCTTTCATATTCATAATTTCATACCCCCCCGCACTATCTTCTCCTTGCGATCGCGATGGACTATGAGGAAGCTTCGTCCCGACAGCGTCGTGCCCTCCCACAGGATCAAGTCACTCGTTCGACGTTTGACTGGCTTCATTGCCTCGCTCCTCTACCAATTTTTTTTTCCAATTGGTACCTAGTGCTTACAGAAGTTCCTAGCTTTTCACGATGCTATCGAAGAAAGCAGTCGATTTAAAAACCACTAAAACCTATGTAAAAAGTTACTATCGAAGGACGACACTACTTATTTTTGTGCGCGTCTCTAAGGCTATTGATGTCAGTTTGGTTATTCATGTAGTCAGTAAATCAGTAGTTGTTAGGATTTCAAGCATTGGATACACCAAAAATTGTTGCCCGAGAATTGCGGTTGTCCTATTGCTTCGCCTTGTTTCGAAGGGGTCCTTGGTTGAATTCCTATCTTCCAGTTTAAGATGCATGATGAAACAAATCATTAGTAACATTCAATGCATCTAGAAGTATGATCTCGAGATGGGTATCATTCACATGATAATCGTTTGAAAAAGTGCCCATATTTTACTCATCGTGTTAGGTGTCCAATGTGAATACAAATTTGATCTTGTTGCAGAAGTAATTGAAACGTTGGTTACCACATAGTACAATCATATAAAAGTAGGACCGCACTACTTATCATATGTGGTTTGGTATTGAATAACCCTTCTACTACGCAACTTTATATGTTTTGGTTTGTAGAAAGTCAAACACGAAATTAGAATAATCGAGTAAAAACATCATAACCTGTTCAAGATAGTGATATCACAAATGTCATAACTTTCGTATAATACTCATTTGAATAGCATGACTTTTGACTTATTTGGTACTATGACTTTGTGTTATAACTTTTCAATATTTCGATTAAGTGCCATACAAGTGTCAGATCATCACAAGTGTCATGCCACATAGAATTTCCGATATTTGAGGTAAACAATGTATAAAAATTTTGATCCTTAAGTGATCGATTAAAAATCTTTGACACCTAAAACAGAATCATGGCATGGACAAACAATGTTTATAGCGCAGGCAAATTGTTATTCCCAGCACTTCGAGATATTTCTTTTTAACCTTCTGTAAGACAGATTTTTAAATTAAGGTCAAAGGAAGTGCCTAGAGTCCTAGATGATGGGCAGTGAGATTGACGCATCAAAGTCCTACCTAAGAACCGAGAAAGATCGATTCAAGGGTTCTAAAATAAGAAATATCGGATACGGACGCCAGTGGAGTCTAACGTTCAACAACTTTTCTGGGCTCTCTCTTCACATGGACAAGCTGCAGGTGAGCGAACCTTCCCTCCATTAGCTGTCCTTTTTTGAACTCTCATGATTGCAAACGCGTTCAACTTTATCACTTTCCGCCTTTCTATGATTGTCCTTTTCTTTCTCCTCCTTTCCAATTCCAAGAACTTGTCAAATAAGTCAACAGAGAAATGAGCAAAAGAACTAGAGGGAACAACGCGGGCTGCTGTCGATTGTATTTGTTAAAGTGGTTGTGCTTTGTCCACTCCGGATTTACGCTTTGTTTTCTAGCTTTTTGTTATTCACTTCGATGGATCAGCTGAAGACTGAGGAGCTCATTTTCCTTGTTCTTTAATTAGAATCCCGTTGCATCTCTCTTCACGTTGATGTCAGCTCAGGTGATCTTTCTATCCTTTCTTGATTCCCCTTATCAGTTCTTCATCGATTTATTCGATAGCTTGCCCCTGGAAACGGTTGTGTAGAAGTCTATGAATTCGCTTTTTAGTTCTTGCCCTTCGAATTCTTTTTAAGCTGTCGCCATTGACTGGTTATATTTGAACTTATCCGACAGCTTTTGATGATCAAGGTCTGGAAATTCTTGTCCTGGGAATTGCTCTGCAATCATCTAGTATAGCCCATTTTCGTTATCCACCTCTCCGAGCTGCTCCAAAGATGGGGAATCTGAGTTTTCAGTTGATCCTCTCATGTTCATACCTCTTCTGTTTGATTTGTATAGCTTCAGGATTTGTTCCATTGGATAATTATCTGATAGACTGTGGATCCCCGCGGAATGCATCCGTTGGTAATCGCACGTTTTTGGCAGATAACTTCTACTCTGATATACTTTCGACTGCACAAAACATTCTTGCCAACACAAACTCGAGTTCTCTTTCATCCTCCTTTGATTCGACTCTGTATCTCACCGCCAGGATCTTCAACCAAGCCTCCAGTTACACTTTTCCGATAAAGGAAAATGGCAGGCACTTGATTCGCCTCTATTTCTTCCCTTTTGTCTATAGAGAGTACAATCTGAGCACGGCCAAATTCTCAGTCTCCGCACAGAATTTCACCCTTCTCAAGGGTTTCCAGTTAGACAAGGGCTCAGTCGTAAAGGAATACTCATTCAACATCACCACTAATCAGCTCGTTCTTACTTTCACGCCCAATACCGATTCATTCGCCTTTGTAAATGCTTTGGAAGTCATTTCTCTCCCGATTGAGCTGATCCCTGACAGTGCCAGAATCGTCGAAATGCGCGGAGACTATCAGAATTTGCAGAGTAAAGCACTCGAGACTGTTTTGAGAGTGAACATGGGAAATCAAACTGTGCATCCGCAGAAGGATACGTTGTGGCGTCTTTGGGTCTCGGATGACACGTTTTTGAAGCACAGCGCAGTATCAATCGTGTCGAACGTTAATGCTGTCACCTATAAGAATGGGAATGTTACTGAGAACATTGCTCCCCCTTCGGTCTATGGGACGGCCACCGAGTTGGATTCGGGCCCTGATCCTCGCCTTAACGCCAATATAACTTGGCTCTTCAGTGTCGATGCTGGGTTCAATTATCTTGTCCGATTCCACTTCTGCGACATCGTGAATTCTTCTTTGGGGCCGTTCTTTTTCAACGTCTACATCAATTCCTGGTTTGCCTACAGAAGTTTCGATCTCAGCGAACTGACATCCAAAGTCATCGGCCGCCCGTATTATTTTGATGTAATTACAAGTTCCACCAGTAGTAGTGCACTGAGTGTTAGTGTTGGCCCTTCTCCTGAGAGTAATTACCCCATGGCCATCCTCAACGGGCTAGAGATCATGAAGATAAGTGACTCTCAGGGCAGTCTTGAAACTTCAGATTCCGAGACCGGTTCTTCAAAGACAAACTCAAGGAGCAAGATCATTCTGATCGCAGGCTTGTCCGGCGGGATTTGCATCGTTCTTGTCGTCGTTTCAGCGCTCTTCTTAGTCTGCAGAAGAAGAAGAAGGCTAGCAGCTGTGGGTCACTCAAAGGAGGACGATTTTGTCATGAATCAGACAGGAGATAGGAACTCGAACAGCTTGGCAGTATTTTCCACCTCGACGTTCGGCTATCGCTACCCATTCACGGCGATTGAAGAGGCTACGAATAATTTTAGCGAAGATTTGAAAATAGGGACGGGAGGTTTCGGCAAGGTCTACAAGGGAATTTTCAGAGATGGGACTAAGGTGGCAGTGAAGAGGGGCCAATCCAAGTCGCAACAGGGCCTGACGGAGTTTCGTACAGAAATCGAGATGTTGTCTCAGTTCCGTCACCGCCATCTGGTGTCGCTGATCGGGTATTGCGACGAACGGAATGAGATGATCATCATCTATGAATTCATGGAAAACGGGACCCTTAAGAGTCATCTGTACTGTTCGGATCGTCCCGTGCTGAGTTGGAAGCAAAGGCTGGAGATTTGCATTGGGTCAGCTAAAGGACTTCACTACCTCCACACCGGCTCCACAAGGGCAATCATCCATCGCGATGTCAAGTCGGCAAATATCCTGTTGGATGAGAATTTGATGGCCAAGGTTGCCGATTTCGGGCTCTCAAAGACCGGTCCTGAGATCGACCAGACGCACGTGAGCACAGCCGTGAAAGGGAGCTTCGGATATCTGGATCCTGAATACCTGACGAGGCAACAGCTCACGGAAAAATCAGATGTCTACTCATTCGGGGTCGTGATGCTTGAAATCCTTTGTGGTAGAGCGGTTATCGATCCGTCGCTTCCCAGAGAAAAGGTGAATTTAGTTGAGTGGGCAATGAAATGGCGAGAAAGAGGGCGAATCCAAGAAACTATAGACCCTCAGCTCGTGGCTCAAGCAAGTGAAGAGTCCCTCTGGAAGTTCATGGAGATTGCCGAAAAATGCTTAGCCCAATGCGGTCTGGATCGGCCTTCGATGGGAGACGTGCTGTGGAACCTGGAATCTGCACTTCAAGTCCAATTGAAGGAAGAAAAACCGAGCGATGGAGGCAAGCTAGCCCCGCGAGCGGATTGGATTGGTTATCTGGACACTCATCCTAGCGCTTCGACCACTCAATTCAGCATGGGAAGCCTAGGCGATCTCGCGAATGTCTCGATGAGCAAACTGTTTGCCAAAATGGCGAAAGAGGATATGAGGTAGACCCCCCAGTTCAAAGTTTTCGCCAGGTTTGGTTCAAAAGGAGCCTCTGATGTGTAACAGCATTCCAGATTTGAATGCTGGTGTCAACATGACATTTTACTTCATGAATGTATAATCCATTTGTAAGTCTGTTGGGCTCTATAATCTATATTGCTTTTCTCTACTTCAGGAGCGATTTCTTGAGCCTTTCGCCGATTTTGGCCGAAACACTTTCTAAAATGAATAACTAAACTAGAGATAGAGATGGGGTTTGCCAACATGCATGTCAAGAATTCAAATGAGAAGGCGATGGATAATTTCCCCAGAAACTCAGTGAAAGTCAAAAGGCTAAAAGATGAACGCATCGGTTCGCCAAGCAGCAAAAGAGATTATGCCAGCCATTGTGGATGCATGAGGAGAGGACATTGCCAAAGGAACGGCGCATCAGATTCTCGTAAGCTTTGGGAAACTTGTTAGGAATTACACGAATATAGTTTTGTTGAATTACGAAGGAAAAGGTTTCAATTTCTCCTGTGTCAAATTCCCTCCTTCAACTTGCCTTGGTGAATTTCCCTTCAAGGCAGGGTCAACGAGCTCCAGTCAGCTCTGACTTGAGCTCCATCTATGTCTTCTGCCGCTTCATAATAGCTACAATACAGAGAAAAAGTTGCAGCTCACTGCAAATTCGAACCCCATATCCATTTCGATTTCTTCAATTGAAAATTGCAGTTAACTAAAGACTTCCTTGCTCAAATGCCCATTTAATTCGTGAGGAAAAAAGAACGTGCTTAGATCGAATCCACTTGAATCTTCTTCCAGATTAGCATTAAGCAAGGACGAAACCACCGGAATTCAAAATGCCACGAAATGAAGCTCAATAAGCATCAGGGCAAATTTACAGTACACACACATAGAACTATGGATAAACAGTATCTCCCAAGTACCCACCCATTCCTAACTCCAGTCAAGATCCTTCCTTTACAAGATCACCCTTTGCAAAACCCGCAATCCAATCCCCCGCCGGAACCCTAATTTCACCCCCAATCTACAGCCCCAAAATGAGAAACCCCTCAAAAAATCTCCCTTCTTCCTTCTTC
Organism: Eucalyptus virginea; assembly: GCA_014182375.1. Lineage (NCBI taxonomy): Eukaryota > Viridiplantae > Streptophyta > Magnoliopsida > Myrtales > Myrtaceae > Eucalyptus > Eucalyptus virginea. The sequence continues at coordinate 18,294,563 of CM024523.1, read as the reverse complement.
TTGACAGCAAGACTTGCTCTTTCCCTCGCTAACCCCCGTCTAAACCCCGCCCTAACCGCCGAACCCGTAGAGGGTCCGGCCCTGCCTCTTGAGCGCGTAGACGACGTCCATGGCCGTCACCGTCTTGCGGCGAGCGTGCTCGGTGTAGGTGACGGCGTCCCTGATCACGTTCTCGAGGAAGATCTTGAGGACGCCGCGGGTCTCCTCGTAGATCAGCCCGCTGATGCGCTTCACGCCGCCCCGCCGCGCCAGGCGGCGGATCGCCGGCTTCGTGATCCCCTGGATGTTGTCGCGGAGGACCTTCCGGTGCCGCTTCGCCCCTCCCTTGCCCAGCCCCTTCCCTCCCTTCCCGCGCCCCGACATCTCTCTCTCTCTCTCTCTCTCTCTCTCTCTCTCTCTCTCTCTCTCGCCTCTCCTCGCCGGCGAACCCCGGACCGGACGGATCGATGGAGCTCCGCGGAATCTACTCTGCTTCCGATCGGAGATGGCGGGGCGCCGTGAGCCGGAGGATTTGCGGGGAAGGAAGCGGCGAGGGGAACGCGTATTTGTATGGAGGGGACGATCCTGGGTAGCGCTCGCGAGAGCGTCCGGGGTCCGTCGATTTCGTTTTGGACGGTCGAGATTGCGAGCGCGGGGAGTGGCTCCGGATCGGTGACGTGGCGAGTTGGCTGGGGCTGTACTGCCCGTGAGAGGGGCATTTTAGGGCGTGCATGGAAACGCTCCAAAGAAACGTTTTAACACTTCGTGACGGATTTTGTTAGGCAAGAAAAAAAAGAATGTAAACGCGTTTGGTTGCGTTTTTGTTCTTTTTTTTTTTTTATTAACACGGTGGAGCAAAAAAAAGAAACACAAAAAGTTCGCTTTCTTGTTAAACAATTTTGAAGAAACACATTTTCTCTCTCTTCTCTTTTCTTCTTCTTTTTTTTTCTTTTTTTCTTCTTTTTCCCTGGGCGAGGCTGCCGGCCAAAAGAAGAAAAAAATAAAAAGAAAGGAAAAAATGAAAAATAAAATAAAAATATTAAAAAATTAAAAGAAACGAAAAAGAATAAAAATTTACCAAACGTGTTTCCATTCATTTTTTATTCCTAACAAACGTTACAAACGTGTTCTTTTGTTCAAAACCGTTCCCCGAACAAACACTTTTTTTTATTTCTGTTCCTGGAAAAAAAAAGAATGTAAACGTTACCATTCGCATCCCAGTCCGATTCGGCTATTTTCCATAATAACATGATGCGATCGACCAATTATTATTTTTATCTCACGTATCCTTATAATAATTGAATGATCACACCATAGCATGAATCTGTCTATCGGGATGAACTTGATTTTGAAGACAAAGGTTCCAAAGGGCTCGGTGGAAATGAGCAAAGCTAATGGAGTTAAACATGATATTGTCCTTGTTTTTGAGTTTTTGAGTTTTTGGTACTGTGTTCACATATGATTTCTATGTAGTTACACCTATTTCTCTTTCTTGCCCATATAATGGATCTATAGGAGAATTAAATGCTACACATCACGCTGATACAGTAAAAATCCCGAATTTACCTCTAATTAATACACAAAGTGAAGATAGATACGTCATGAACCCAATTCAATGTGGCATAATTCAATGAAACAACACTAGCACTACATCGATTTTGTTATTTTAAGTGCAGTTCTTTTGGTATAATGCTGCTGTCATGGGCATTACTTAATTGTATATTTATGGTTCCAAAACTGCTAAAACGTGTCTTTGGGAGGTAGAGAACTACGCTTTCAAATGTGAGATACAAATCTAAGACTTCATTCCAGATGTCTACATTGAAAAATCCTTTGAAAATGCAGTGTTTTTATTGATTCCAAATGCAAAAATTCAGACCATCGACGATTTAGCCATGAAATTAATTTGAGCATAGGAAACTAAAACCAAGAACAAGAAAGGGGTTTGAATTCGCTTGGAGCTTGAACTCGAAGACCCTATTTGGTATTTACGGGGAATAAACACGAAGGGAAGTGAATGAAATTACATCTCTCAACCTCACAGAAATTTCTCTTCAAAGTCGGAGGGAAACGAAGGGAAATTTTATTTACCTACCCGCTCTTAAAACTGCCCCTTATTTAAATAAAGGCAAAATTGAAAAGAGAAAGGACGTTTTAGTCTATCGATTGACATACTTTCCCTCCACTTTATCTATTTCACTCGTTATCTTTTCATTTCCTTTCCATCTAGATGCTATTCTCCCAGCTTAAATTGCCAAACAAAGTTGTGTTACAGAGAGAGAGCAAGGGGAGAGAGAGAGAGAATTGCCCCAAACGGTATCAATCTCTCTTGAACTAGTTGAACCAATTTCATTTGTCTTCATAGTTTTTTTTTTTTTGACATAAACACACTTATATATTGATTAGAAATTGAAGGTACATCCTGCAGCTAAAGCATCCGCGTACAATAGGTCCTGAAGAGGCAACGGAAGCGGAAGAGAAAAAGATTGGGCCGGGTGAGCTAAGCGGGCTTTGGCGGCCCGATCGGCCACTAGGTTTGCCGATCGGCGACAGTGTCGCACGAGAGAAGCGAGAAGTGGGATAGCCAAAATAGGGTTTCGCAAGCACCGGCCTCTGCTCCCATGGCGGCGGCGACGACCTTGGACGATCTCGACGAGATGAAGACGGTCGGTATGAAGATCGATGTTGGTTTCGTGGAGTCCTCGATGATAGAGGCGTTGGAGAGACAGATTCAACGCCCGAAGCTCGACTCGAAAGGTGAGTTTGCTTGAAAACATTTGGAGTAAATATCGGTGAGTTTACCGTGGGCATCTCGACAAATACGGCCATTGATCCTTCCGAATTGCCCTGTTGATAACTCCCATCGATAGAACATTGCGGGACGCCCGTGCGGAGGTCGCCAAAGATGGTCTAGTGAAACGAGTCAAGGCCGGAGCGTGAAGTCGATCGGTGGGTGCATAACCGAAGACCGATATGCGGATAGTTGCGCGAGCCGATTCCACAACCATAGAGGGAGTTGGACGATTTTCCGAAAGATAAAATGGTTCCTTTTCTTCCAGATCGCCAAAAGATGGTGGCCACCACCGCTAGCCGGGAGATGGATCGGGTAACAAAGTACATAGTCCATTAACCACCGAGAAATACTAGAAACCGAAACAATAGAAGATGATAGAGCAATCGTGAATGTGACCAAATGGTACTTGTCCATGAACACCGAAGTAGTAGATGTTCAATTGTCTCGGGAACCGATTGGCGCAGATTGGACGAAGGGGTCGGGAACAATCCGACGGTTGAAGAGGTTAGAGCGGGTAGCAAGAGCATTCGCGCGATGCGGACCGAGAGAAAAGTACGGATTTTGGGAATAGTCTTCATGGACCAGATTTGCCGCCGAGAGATTCGATTAGTCCGGGTAAGTATGAGAACCCCGTATCTCTTGTAGTTGACTGTTTGAGTGAATCGGTGCATGATAATTGCTCTTGACCGTGTATTGACTGTCGCATTAGCTGACCATATTAGTTTATCTCGCAGAAAATAGTGGTCGATAGATAAAGATAAAATTTGTTGAACCACTTGTTCATCGAAAAATTCCCTAATGAGAGGAATCTTCGAGATTGGGTATCCCGATCAATAATATCTCGCCACTCTAACTGGTTCTTTGTGTGCTAAAGGTCCGTAGATTATGCCCATAGGTAACCGGCGAGCACCCCGTATAAGAATAGAAGCCCCATTCCCAAATGAGACCAGCTTAGGTTCGGTAGAATAGAATCTCTCGCCTTTAAGAATACTCGCCACCCCCGGGAGGGGCGATTTCCTCGGCCGGCAGATAGAAAATCGAAGAACGAAAATACAAAGCTTTAAACAACGATCCCCATAGGGAGTGAGGGTTTTCTAACATTCGCCAAGCCTGTTTTCCCAAAAGTGCCTTGTTTAAAGAGAGCAGATCACGAAATCCCATTCCCCCTTGAAATTTCTGAGTTTTCAAAACTTCCCAGCGCTTCCAATACACCCCTCCTTTCGCAGATTAGTTCGCCACCAGAATTTCGCAATGCACTTCTCAATAGATGAACAGATAGAGATAGGCAACTGAAAAATCATCATCGCATATTGAGGAATAGCCCGAATAATAATGATTTGATTAGGATTTCCTTACCCCCTTAGAAATAAACTTCTCCTTCCATCCCTCAAGCTTAGCATTAACGCGGGCAATAATCCATGAGAACATTTCTTTCCTAGACCTACCCCGGTCCGACGGTAGACCTAGATATTTTCCGGTGCGTTGTAAAATTGGGACACGTAGCTCCTCGGCCATATGTTGCTGTAAAGTGGTAGGGACAGTTCTTGGAAAATAGAAGACCAGATTTGTTCCGATTAATTAACCGACCGGTAGCCACACAATAAAGATTTAAAAGATTTGCTAAATTATGGCATTCGGAAGTTGTTCCAGCTAGGAAGAAGATGGCGTCATCGGCAAAAAAATAAATGCGATAAAATAGGACTCCATCTGTTCAACCGCAATCCTTTAAGATGCCCGAAACTTATTGCTTGAGTAATTAACAGTGATAGAACATCCGCGACCAGAATAAATAGATAAGGTGAGATGGGATCACCTTGTCGCAAACCTCGAGTGGGAGAGAAGTAGGGTAGGATTTCCCCATTAAACTTTACACCAAGTGAGGAGGTAGTAACACATAGCATTATCCAATCGACCCACCTTGGATGAAATTGAAGCTTAAGAAGGTAATCTCGTAAGAAATCCCATTCAATTCTGTCGTAGGCTTTTTTCATATCTGTCTTCAGAATAGCATTGAAAGCTTTAGTAGTCGGATGCGTGCGAAAATGATGTAGGACCTCTTGTACGATTAAAATATTGTCTTGGATCTGTCGGTCTTGGACGAAAGCCGATTGTTCTTTAGAAATCAGAACAGGCAAGAAAGGTTTGAGGCGATTAGCAAGCACCTTGGATATAATTTTGTATGCAAAGTTGCATAAGGCGATGGGGCGGTATTGATCGAGTGTTTCGGGTTGGGAAGTTTTGGGAATGAGGGTAAGGATAGTCGGTTAATCCCTGGAGGCATTTCCTTATATAGCATAAAATTCTGGACTAATTCAAACAGACTGTCTTTAACCGTGTCCCAATTCTCTTGATAAAACAGCCCGTGAAGCCATCCGGTCCCGAAGCTTTGGTGGCTGCCATCCGAAATGTAGCCTGGCGAACTTCCTCAAGGGTAAGCGCAACGGTAAGCGATGATTCATCTCCGGTGTGACAATAGGCCTGCATTGGTCGAGCGGCGGAAGGTAATTACGAGGCCCTTCGGAAGTATAGAGTCCGGAAAAATAGGAGAGAGTCATCGTCGAAGGCGGTAAGTCTCGGATCCATTGCTGATTTTCATCTTGTAATGTGGTGATTCGATTCCGTTGGCGACGCCTGAATAGTAGATGCATGAAAGAAACGAGTATTTTTGTCGCCCCATTTAAGCCATTTAATTCTAGATCTTAAGGCCCAATATTGTTCCTCTCGCCGAGACTTGTCTTATTTCATCTTTCAAAAGTAAGATTTGTTGCTTGTCAACCAGAGAAGTCTGATTAATAAGATGTCTTAATCTGTCTTGCAAGATGAGTAATTGTTGTTGACCATTTGGGAACTTCCGTCGGCTCCATTTCTGAAGGGCTGCTGTGACAGTCCGAACATTCCGAGTAAAATCAGTATAATGTGAGTCAGCAGAGTTCCATACTTCCGAGATGAGCTGGCTACATTCAGGGTCTTCGTTCCAGAAGGCCTCAAATACAAAGGATCGACGAACCTTATGAAGATATGGAGATGTATTTAGGACCAGGGGGCAGTGATCAGAACCAACTGGGGGCAGAGCAATAACTTCAGCTGCAGGAAACAGAAAACGCCAGGTCATCGAACAAACCATCCGGTCCAGCTTCGCTTTTACCAAATCCTCACCCTCTCGGTTATTCAACCAGGTAAATTTACAACCTTTGCTTTCGAGTTCAGTAAAAGCACAATCATCTAACATAGTTCGAAAGATTGCATTCGTTGTAGCACAAAGGTCGTTTACCAATCTTCTCCCAAGGGTATAGCACATCATTGAAGTCCCCCGCACGAGCCAAGGCAAGGTATTGTGGGAGTGGATATGCCGAAGATCATCCCATACCATTTGGCGTCGGTGGAAATCAGTTGGAGCATGGAGAAAGGTAATTCGGATCGTCTTGCTATGCCGGCCAAAATCACAAGTCATATCTAACCAAAATTGTGTAGCGATAAGTACTTTTAAAGAGAGTGGGTCATTCCAGAATACGGCTAGTCCTCCCGCCAGACCCAGTGGATCAACAAAATAGGAATGAGAAAAGGTGAGAATATCTTGCACTTGCTTTAGCTTCGCTACAGTATTTTTAGTCTCCATAAGCAGTAGGAGGTCGGGCTTTTCTACGGTCATCATGACCCTTAGGGGTCGAACTGTCAGGGGATTGCCCAAACCCTGACAGTTCCAACAGATAAGCTTCATTTGTGAACAGGTGGCTGTTTAGGGCCAGCCACCAGAGCCCGATCAACCGTCTCTTCTGCAAGGAAAACAGGTGCATCCGGTAAATGGAGGTCGAAGGTTCCTCGGTAAGAATATTCTTAGAGTCATATGGACTATATCGTCTGTTTTTTGGCGAGATCCAAGAAGGGGTTTTGAGCGAGGAATAATTTGCTTTACGGATGTGGTACTTGTCCATAGGTGAGGAGTGAATACCCTTGTTTGCGGTCGCGGCAACGAGGGCGTACTATGCGGTACCATTGGTTGTGGACCTGAGGTTGAAAGTGCAGCAGACTTATCACGGTAATCATTAAGCCATCTGTTTGAAATGTCATCTATAACCAGAGATGGAGGAGGCATTAATTGCTCTGTTATGACCCGTGTAGGAGGAGTTTCAGGAATCACTTCTTCTGTCTGTTCTGTAGAGAGTGGAGATTCATAAAAGAGTTTCCAATAAGGACTGTGCATATTGACTTCAGCTCGGAGCCATGGTCCATAGGCCATCTTCTCAATTCCTTCATGTTTGTCATCAGAGTAGGGAATATCTTTACAATACATTGCGTAATGTCCAATTTTGCCACAGGAAAAACAGAAATGAGATAGCCGTTCATACCGGAAATCCAGCCAAAAAGGTTTGCCCGAATTCTTATTAGCTTTCTGTGATAAGAGGTGCATTCACATTTAGTTGGACCCGAACTCTGCCTGTTTTTGTGAGATAACCTTCCTTTGAATCCATCTTAATATCTTTAATCTCACCAAGGTGGTGGACAGCTTTTCGTAGCATACGTTCGGATGACCATTCAAGAGGTAAACCGATAATTTGTACCCAAAAGTCACAGGTTGAGAAGTCATAACAGTGGAGAGGGGTATTAGGTATCCATGGCTTAAAATTAACCACATGGCCAGAAAAAAGCCAATGTCCACCGTCCAGAACTCTTTTCATATCTTCAGTAGTCTTGAATTTTGCAATATAGAAGCCTGTTTCACTTTGGAAAATTTCTGCAGAGTCAATACGCCATGCTTTCCGGAGCGTAGTTTGGAGAGCTGGAAGGTTAATAGCTGGATCCGATAGAATTCTAGCAACTAAAGTTAATCGGCATGCCTCAACCGTTTCAGCAGGTGGTGCTTCATCCCAATCATCTATAATATGTTCCGTAGTGAGCCGACTAAGACTAGAACAAAGAGCCACAAGACGGGAGGTTGAGGCAGATTCATTGGAGTCCATTTTCCAGATAATCGCATCGAATTGAACAGATAATAGTGACTAAGGCCTCAACAAGTACAATAAGTGGAGAAAGATGACAATCCAGTCCCATGCAAAGAGAGACCCGCTGTAAAGAAGACATGCAGAAGCTAACCCGTGACAATCGGATGGAAAATTAGCGAAGTCGACATGATGCTGAGTCTGACAGAGACGACGGATGAAGCCGATGTAGGAAAAGAAACGGGATTCCCTTCAAGCCGGGCAATTCAGCGCATGTGAGAAGAGCATGAAGACCAGAGTGAGAGGACGAGATGAGGTAGAGAGTCCAGAGAAACTAAGGAAGATTGTGGGGGAAAAGTGATGGAGAATGCTGTTGGTTGTTTGGAATCGTATTATACAGGGGGTGTGAAAGAGGGTTTAAAGAAACTGCCATTAGAGGTAGAGAGAGCTCGACAAAACGAGAGAAGCTTCACCTATACACGACAGATTGATTTTTAACGTCTTCATAGTTTAAATTGTAGGAAAATATAAGCTAGATTCTTTGTTTCTTTTATCGTAGCAATATACAAAGAAGTTTATGAATATGTTGTAGGACTTTGAAATAAACTATTCGACCAAGCCCCTATAATATGATAAACTTATGACATTTGACCAGCCGCTGCAGTAGAAAATTATATCAAGGGCAATATTGAATTATCTTACGACAGCTTAGAGGAACCATGTAATGGGCTTTTTATTCTACACATCCCGCCTCCTTCATTTTTATTGCCATTGTAACAATTCAACTTGTTTCACAAGAATCAAGCCCTCCAAAGAAGTATTTTGAGTAATCACATGAGCTGGTGAATCTTTGGGATGAATCTTAACTTATGAATTACTCAATATGATCTCTCACAGATTTTGGGTTCATAGAGTCACAAACTCTCCCATTTAGAAAAATCACATTGTCATTATTGTTAGTTTGGATTGCACTGAAATGATTCGGTAAAAAAATTTGAGACTTATGAGAGCGCCGTACAAAAGTTATGACACTTTTAATATCATTTTCAAGCTAATCACGATATTGGCTTAAACTCTATTGAATATGCAATTTGGTATTTTCTTAGAACTCCCGCTAATCTATCGAGCAAGACACATGAGTTCACCTTACTTCCACGATCCATAGACTTAAGGACGGGAGCTTAATTACACTAGAGGTTATCGAATGCCCAATTCAATATAATTTCTCTTTTAAAGCAAACGCAATCGTAGACATTTTTCATTTTTTTAAGACATATATTAATCTAGATGATCATGCATGGTACTCATATAACATAATTTAATGAAGATAACATCCAAGCAAGATATAATCTTAACAAAGCAAATAACATGCGATAAAGAAAAATAAACCCAGCCTGTGGAGAAGAACTTGAGCATTGCCTTGTTTAAGCTCCGAGAGAGGAGCTCCGTCAGTTATGCACAAAATTTAAACATGCAATTAACCTAGGCTGAGGAATGCAAATTTTCTAAATTAGATGATGATAAGGTATTGATATCTAAGTTAAAGTAGATTTGGTCCAAACTAAAGTGATACCTATAATGTAATTCCTATCTAAATGCAAGTCCATTATTTTACTTGTTTTTATCCTGTTAGTTTTTTCTCATGATAAACATTATCTTGGACCTAAACTAGACTAATTACATACTAAACAAAAATGAACTAAATTCAAGGCTAGAACTTGAATGAAAATGCTACTAACATGCAAAACGGTCGAGATTGGAACCGCCCACTCAAATCGGGCTTACCTCAAAATTAGAACATCAATACACACTTGGATTTCGCCGCCTCAATCGCGACGCGCAGATGCTATGCCCCTCTCGGCTCGCGAAGCTCCGGCCGCTTACGCGCCCGCTCCTCGCCGCGGCCCGCCGCCGCTGCGTCGACCTCCGGTGCGCCATCTCGTCCCCTCCTCCTCCTCCTCCTCCTCCACCACCTCAGGTTCGTCTCCGCACCACTTCCTCGTCGTCCACCGCCCTGGGGATCCCGAGCGTGGACGAGGAGGAGTGCGGCAACTTCTTGCCGTGGCTGGAGCGGAAAGCCGGCGCCGAGGTCTCGCCGTTCCTTTCGGTCGGGAAATTCGCCTACGGAAGGTTCGTTTCTGCGTGCCGCGTTTCCTTTTCCGCCTTTTAACGTTTTGAACTTTCCGGCCGGGAGTTGATTCAGGAGGCGATTCCGGTTGCTTGTTTGCCGTGGTTCTGTTGTCTGAAGTGTGCGTGGAGTTGTTTGAGCTCGAACTGGCAGCTTCAGAGCTTTATGGAACTTTGTTTAGGATTGAATGTCACGTCGAATTTGAAATCTGCTACGTATCGAATTTCACGTTATGGGACAATTCGAGTTTTTCGATGATGCGCTTTGAGTTTGTCTTAAGTTTCAAGTTGGCGTTATGCGGGTTATCATCCTGGTCCTAGTCCTAAATCTGCAATCATCTCGGCCATTTCTAACATCTGCTCTGTTCAACACAAGCCTGAAAGGAATTTACAACATGTCAGTTTCTCTAGCATTGTGCTTATTTGGAAAAACAAAAAAAAAAATTGAAGAAGATAAGCTCTCTTGAGTGTGTGTGTGTGTGAAAGAGAGATTATCATACTTTGATCCATTCTTTTACTCTAAATTGTGCTGGATCTTTATCTGTGAATGATTTGTCGATGCAGGTCCCTGTTTGCTTCAAAGTCGATAAGAGCAGGGGACAGCATTTTGAAGGTCCCTTTCAATGTGGTGAGTTGTTTGTTGTGGGTTCAAGTAAAGGATAGATTGATTGAGAGAACCAGAGTTAAGTTGAACTCTCTGCCTTAAATTTACAGGAAATATCACCAGATGATCTCCTTCCTGAAATTAGGTCCTGTAAAGTAGGAAATGTAGCTAAACTTGCTGTTGCTGTCCTGAAAGAACAGAAAATGGGTCAGGTAATGCTGTTGTAGCTCCTTCTGTTCTCCTAAACAGCAGTTCTGTGTACTTCTTTGCGCTTGCAGTAGCTTCCGCAGTTGATCAGTTTTTCCTTTATTTTTACAGGATTCTGAGTGGGCTCCTTATATAAGATGTCTTCCTCAGCCTGAGGAGATGCATAGCACGGTCTGAATGTCTTATTGAATGTTCCTACACTCTGATATTCACAATTTGTTCTTCCTATTTTATCAATGCTGAATCTCTATAGTCTTGGGAAAAGAGATATATCGGGTATTAAAAAAAAATCCTTCACTGAGAGAGTTGGAGGTCCTCATAATGGTCAAATAGGATTTGCATTTCATTGCTGCTTTTTCATATAGCCAATGAAGAGTAATAAAATTCTATCTTCTATATTCCTTCATGGAGCTGTAGCATATTATCGAAGGATAATAAAAAAATAAATCTACTATGATGAACTTTCATTTCTAATATAGTTAGGATTTTAAATATTCAAACAATAGAAATGCAGTTGAATGTTAAGCATAAGTCATATTGCCACAAATTGCATCCCTTGCAGCAAGATTCGCTGGTTATATTTATATTTCGGACGGTGTGATAGTGATAAAATTTTGTTTGCTGTGGAGGCTTCATTAGTTCAAGAGATCTGTATGGATATAATTATCGCGGGAAATGGTAACAAGTTTTGGAGTCTGAAAATTTGCTAGTGCTTGGTTAACGCATATATATTTGTATTTTGGTATCATTGAAAATCAAGATTAAGAGAACAAATTTTGTATTTTAAGATCATTGAAAATCAAGATTAAGAAAATAAACAAATATTGTAGAAATGTGCCACTAAAGTAAGATGTAGTGCAATCTATTCTACTCCCAGGATTGGTAATTTTGTGGCATCCATATCTCTTTGAAACCTCATGCTACCCTACTAGCACTTACAGTCGTTAAATGGCAGTTTAGGCGCTTCACTTTTTAATAAGCATACAGCCTACAAGAAGGTTGGTATGGATTTTGAACATGGCTACAAACTGGCTTCAGGTATTCTGGAGCAATGAGGAGTTGGAGATGATTAAAGAAAGCTCGGTTTATCAAAGAACCATTGACAAGAAAGTTGGAATGGAGAGAGAATTTTCAGTACTCAGGCATGTAAGTATTTGTTGTGTCCCCCAGCAATATTACTCTAATTGTTGAGGCAATTTTATTTGGCTCTTCATGTATGATTAGGAGCAAATACATCACTATGGCATGTTTAGCATGTGATTATCGCTACCCTCACTGTCATAAGGATCACATTCAGAATGTGTCCTGAATGTACAAGCCTACTTAATCTTTCCTGCAATATTAAGTTGCTGATAAGATAATAAGTACTTTATCCTGTAGGGTGGTTTCATCAGTATAAATTGGCTTCATCTACAAGATGCTGTGCCGGCAACGGGATTACCTTTTAGTGTTGTGCTGTTGATATGTATGTAAGATTAATGAATGTCTATCAAGTAGCAGTTCTTTTGAGTATGGCACTGTGCTAGTGAAAACTAATCAGTTAGTTTCAGGTGGCCTTTTGGTGAATAGAACACAATGGTATGTTTAAGTAATATAGGGTGATAAAGAGAAGGAAGAAATATAGTTGAATCAATAATTAACTCTGGGTGTCGATGCATGACAAAGATTAGACAGGCTAAACCATGTACGTGTGGAAGTTTGTCTAATCTGAGCAAAACCATAATCAACATCACCTTCTCAGCCATGACAACTCAATCTCTATCTAAGGCAAGACGGGGGATCAAGTAAACTATATCTTCATTATGCCACAGCTACACTCATGGTGGTTCTATTAATTGGTATTTGGGATGCATTGCATCAGAAGTAGTCACACTTTCAGGATACTTCCATTTAAATGCTGGAAATTGAAGTTTTCTTTCCAAGTATATGAACTTGTAAATTCTAACCAAATACTTTTGGTTTAATAATGTACTGACTTGGATGAAAGTATAGGCCAAAATGAGATTCTCTTAATGATGTGTCAAGTAGTCAGGAGCTGAACTGGAAGAGGTTAAATTTTATGTGAAAATTAAAAAGATGTTACCATTCGAAACTTAGACAAAGAAGACACCAGCCAAGAAGATATAATGGGAGAGAGTAAATAAATTGAGAAGGGGTTGTCTTTGTTTGCTCAAGCTTCTTATCTTCTACGCTTCTCTTTCTCCGCACAAACTCCTTTACAAATCAATGGGGATGATCGAAGTTTCTATGAGGTTCTGGAAGGAAGCTCATTTTGAGTTATTGAAATTGGCTGTAATTGGATGGAACTGATTTTTCCATAGTCTTCTAGGGGCTATAAATAACTGAAGGACTGTTCCATAAAATAGTCTTCAAAGTGGAGGGCTTCTTGTGTTGGGTTTCTTCACCATGCGTTCTCCAACAGCACTTAGTGAACTTAAAAATTTAAATTCTGTGATAATGGAATTTGGGTTTATGTTGTCATTTTGAAGTTTGTAGTTTGTCTTTGGTGTCACTCCCTAGCAAAGTATTTGTTTTAACTTTTATGGTTTTGTTTTTCTTAATGCCACTTTTTAACATATTTCATATTTTAAAACACATTTTAAGTGCTTTGGAAAAAAAAATAAAAATTAGATCATGCCCGTATGGAAGGTTTAAGAAGATGAGTGGTTATTGAGAGTTACTTTAAATGAGAAGTTGCAAGCAGTGGTCGAGTGAAATATGAGAAGATGCCCTTAGTGGTGTTAGTCACACAAGTGTTGGATATTAACAGGAGAATTTTGCAATTTTCACAAGGACTATGAAAAGACTCAGCCAAGCGTAGAGAAGACACGCACGGATGTTCCTTTTATTTCCATTTTCCTTGTGCACTTTCAATTTTATGTACTTCATTTCACTGTCTTTCCTTTTCAATGTAGTCTCAATTCCAATACATTTTACTTTTCAATGGACTTAGTTTTGTAAAATCATCACTCCATCAAAGCCCCATTCACGCGCTTTGTTCCGGAGTGTTGAACTGTGGAGCGATCTTGATCATTCTCCAATCATCTGAAGTTTGGATCACCTTGGCGCATGTCAATTTTTGACCTCGCTTTGGCATGCCAATAGATCGATTCTCTCCAGTAGTTTTTGAACTTTGTTCTTGACGAATAAGAGAAAAAAAATCCTATTTCTGAATTCTTTGTCTATGCCAGAATCTTTGGTTAGTTCCAGCTTCCAAGTACATTTGTGAGAGATTTTCTTGATGAGGTAGGGCCTGTTTGTTTGGCATTAAGCATAAGCAAAAAGTAGTTTTTGGCCGTTGCTCTCGCTCCATCATTTGAAGTATAATCCGAATTTCCAACAATTATGAAAAAATTAATGGTTTAATCTCTGTGTGAGCATTATGTATTGTGAAAGTTCCAGCCATCTCTTATTTAAAAAAGTCAAAAGTATGTGACTTGCAATATTTTGATTAAGCAAAAAGTTAAAAGTTTAAGTCAATCTAGACACATCCTTACATAGTTAGATTTAGTAGTTGGTGTATCCGAGTGAAACAGTTAAAGTACGTGTCCATACGAGATGGGAACTCCCTAAGTTAAAACACCTTCAATGTACATATCCCTGTTTCTTTTCCTTTGCCTAGTCCAGTCGTTAGCTTGATGTTACTTGCAATGACCTTATGTTGCCAGAAGATAGTAATTTTGACATGCCACAGCGAATAATTTCAGGCTCTTGATTGTCACTTGCCAGAAGTTTCCAAGGATATGAAATTTGAAGATCTTATGCATGCATGTGCTTTGGGTAAGCAACTTTGAAGTTATGGTGCTCTCTCACTGCATGGGGAACCAACTTTTGCTCATTTTGCATGAACAGACTCTTTCTAAAAATTTATTTCCTCCTCTTTTTATCTCAATTTCTGCATGCAAAGCTTGGGTTTATTACTTCAAGTTAGCGTTCCTATGAGGTTATACATATTCTTGGGAGTTGAAGTAATGTACTGTTTTGGCAACTTTTTTGCGATTTTCTTCATGTGGCTTTCCTTAAGCGCATGAAACTGGAAGAAAACGCTACCAGTTCACTCTCTCTCTCTCTCTCTTTTCTTTTTCCCCTTTTTTGTTGCCATTTTCTATATTATATACATGTGGCACTTATGGACCACCTGCTGTTGCAATGGCCCTTTCCCTGAATCTAAGACAGTCGCTTTTTAAATCATACATTTTTCCCAGTTTGCTATCTTGGATGTGACGTTTCATACTAGTCACTGTAGGTTTTTGGCTGCCTTGTTTTATCACCTGTTTTTACGTTGTTGTTTAACTGGTATGAATTCTAATGTTTCCTCACGAGTACATGATTGTTATGACAGTGGAATCTCGCGCGTGGGAAAGCAGCAAGGGCTATTCTCTGGTAAAGATTACCCGTATAAGATTGAAAAAGCACTTCTCTTGCTAATGTCTATACAGAAATTGAATAATCTTCTGGTAGGTTCCTTTTGCAGATTTTCTTAACCATGATGGGCTTGCAAAAGCAGTTTTGTTGAGGGATGAACAAAAACAATTCTCAGAGGTAATCTCCTCCTAGCGCCACATCTACCACTTCTCCTTTTGCCCGAAATTTGATTTGTTTGTTCTTTTCTTGCCCAATTGTTGATGGTTTTATTGGTACCAAGAAAAAAAATTTCTTGTCGAAGCTGAATGTACTATATGTTGGTGATTTTGTTCCTTATAAGTTCAAAAATCCTTATTAGCTTAAAAAAATTTTCAGGTGATTGCTGATCGCAATTATGCTCCTGGTGAACAGGTTGGTTGTCAATTTTCAAGATACTCTTATCCTCTATTTTTGGATCTCCGTTCTATTTTAAGAAATGCTTCTGTTCATGGAACAGATTTTTGCTAATGATCATCTGTATTTAAAGACCATATAGCCTGATGCTGCAATGACAAGGTTTTTAGCTATCTGGGATTATGTTCTTAAACTTCTACTGGAGCATCTTTAATGACATTCTTCATTAGGTATTAAGTTTCTTGCCTGAGTTTTGTTCTTTGGACAGATTGCATTAACCATCTTCCTTTAATGGAAGTACAAGTTCTCCAGGCATTTATAAGTGAAAGCTCCTATAGTCAATCTAAGAGAACTCTCGACTGCTTTCTTTATTAGCAAGAAACTGCAGCAAATTAGTAAAGCACAAAGATGACAATATCTTTGCGAGAGTTTTGAGTAAAATAATTCGACATTTTGATGTACATTCTTAACATCTCACATCAAAAGATGCAAAAGTTGTTTGGTCAGTAATATTTGTAGGCGACAACTGTAACTAAACCAGTTCCAAATGGCATCTATACTTGCCCCAGTTCTGCAATTCCACTGGCTATTGATACTTCTGTCTTTGTTTTCGCAGTTAAACTGTATCTTGCTGTTTCCAATCAATATGCTTTAATGAAATGTTTTGTGATATTTAAACCAGTTACACAGTAGCTGCAAGTTGCTTTCTTGCAAATAATTCACAAAGTGTCAATCTTCAACCATGACAGGGAATAATACTGGACTTTGTACCACATAATCAACTGATTTTGCATTCACTATGTTTGGATTCCTCTTATTAAAAGATTGTTCTAGTGATTATATAAGTGTCTTCTCCATGGATGCTTCTTCTCAAAGCAGGGAAAGAAACATAATTTGCTTATCAAAACATTAATTTGATATTTATGAAAATCCTGAATTTTAATGTCTCACATTAATATGTTGATTTTATTTGGTGATCGTGGTTCAGGGTTTTTGCGGTAATGTATGAGATTTTGCTCTCTTTTGGTTGAGGACATGAAGAACGAAATTAATAACAAAACATGGATGCAAACCCTTCACATCTCTGGTAGTCCACTTTTGATATGTTTGTATCATGAGGAACCTTTGACATTTGTGTACAGGTACTAATATCATATGGGAAGTTTTCGAATGCTGTCTTATTGTTGGATTTCGGGTTTACCATTCCACACAACATTTATGATGAGGTCAGTTTTATATTCTAATTAAACAAATGTACAGTGGTCCATGTTTCCCACAGTGGTGCATGTTTAGTACTGGTTAGATGTGATTTGCAATGCGGAATTGATTATTGCAGCAGTGACTTAGTTTAATTTAATGAAATTATGCTTTGTATCTGTGACATTCTTTTGTTAATCATGTTCTCAAAGCCTTGTATTTTCGTGGATGAACATATGATAGTTTGAGTGCTCATCCATTTTGGATGATATATACATCCTTGCTTAAGGGTAGCATTGCACAGTTTGTGTTAGATAGTCTTCATGAGAATACTAATTTCCTCCTCCAATGATATGTTTATTCTGCAGATATCTTATGATCAGATATGTTGATTTTTGTGTATATTGATGGTTCTAAACTTCCAAGGTTCCTTTGGGACCAGAATCTTTGATTGTGATTTGCTAGATTAAATATTGAGGACTGCAGTTATTTTCATGAGTAGGATTTCATTTTTGTTTTTCCTGCTGAGTTTAGCCATATGACATTTGTAGATAGGATTTTGTTGGGGAGTGTACTTAGGCACTTGTTAACTAACATGGAAAGTTTTCAATTTCAATACATTAATTTTTCTTGTTATATATGTGATTATCGCTTTGGAAGTGGAAAATTTCTTCAATTATACTTAACAACGGAGCTGAAATGACTGTTCTTGATAAATTCTTCACTCTTGTTTTTTTTGCCTTGAATTTAAATTCTACTAAATTTCCCAATGCGCAAGTAAAAATCAGCCATGCCATTCTTTTTCCGTATGTACCTCTAGAAATATCAGAAACTGCATCTTCCAGGAATCTGCTGTCTTATACAGTATGAAGGTTGGAGCTGAATATTTGACACCAGTACTTGTCCACTTTATCTTGTATACATGTTCATGACAGGAGACTCTGACAAACAAACAACTGGAAAGAAAGCAGTGGGGGCATGTTGAATGTAGAAAGTGTTTTCATCACATGCTCATTAACTACTGTACCGCACATCTGTTTTGGCATGACGAATGCTTCTGACAAAACATTAGCAACTTTCAGGTTCAGATCCAATTCAATGTTCCTCTTCAAGATCCTCTATACAAAATGAAGCTGCATCTTCTGCAAAGACATTGCTTGCAGATAACTCACAATTTTGGCATTTCCAAGTGTCCTGCAGATTCTTTCACAATCAAGTTGGTATTGATGCTTTATTTTCCTTATATTAGATGTCACAAATTTGAGACTGTTTCAATTGGTGTGTTTTCTATAGTATGTCCAACTGAAGTTATGGATTGGGTCCTTAAGGTAATCCAAGAATGAACGTTCCCTTTTGAGATTGTTGCGGGACACTCATTAGTTACACACACTTTACTCATAGTTGGGGTATTTTTTTTTTTTTTTCCTTTTTCAGTTCAGACATGGTTGGGGTAATTCACCAAATGAGAAAGTTGGGAGAAGTCTTGGCTCCCATGAAATTGCTTCTGCTTTCTCTCAATTCTGGCAATTACTATGGAAGGCTAAATATGATCACTTTTCTCAATGTTGACCTGGTCTATATGATTGTTCATACCCATAGTAAAAGCTCTGCGGCTTCTTATGTAGCTTCTAAGAGAAAGGCTACTGCTTGATAAAACACCACAAACCATTAGCACCTGTGACCCTGGTCCCTGACTAGTTGTCAAGGGTAGAGTTGCTAAGGTGGTATACGACTTAAAGCCTTCTCCCTTTAAGAAACAAGGAATTACTTTGATGTAATTAAATCGTATGAATATCTCTGTAACTTCCTTAAGTCTGCATAAGCAGGTGATCTTACATAAATATCGAGCAGTGACAATGTCATTATTGTGTTATAGGTTTGTATCTATTGATAATTTATTGTCTTTCAGGGAAGTGAGATCCGCTAAGGGAAAAGGCACTGGGATTCCGCAATCACTCCGTGCTGCTGCCCGTGTGTTATCTTGCATCTCTCTTGAAGGTGTGTGAATCATATTTTTCTCTCCACACATAGTTCTGTATTCTTTAGAATGAACTTTACTCTGAACCAGACACCTGCTTTAGTGAATGTACTCTGATAGTTTGATTTTCAGAGCTGAATGATATGGAGGAGGAAGCCACCCAAAATGATGGCCGGCTTGGCCGACGTCCTTTAAAGAACATCATGAGGGAAATACAAGCACATCAGTTGTTGCTATCATGTATCACCAAATTGGTTGACCAATACAATGCATCTGCGAAGGTATTGTCCTTGTTATCATGTGCGATAAGCTCCAGAAGCCCGCAAAAGAAGTGAGCTTGCACATCAAAAATCAATATGCTTAGGCTCGTATACCGTTCTTTGCTAGACCATGCAATTTTAGCTGGGCTAAGCAAATTACTAAAGGTCCAATACTCGATTTGAAGGACTCCAGAAGTGTTGCTAGGTAGGAACATGATATGAGCAAGTGATACAGCTTCTTAGTCCAAGTTATAGGCAAGGTAACTGCTTTGATATGCCTTGAAGGTTTCTGTCTTGGGAAGGGAATAATTTGTACCATAGTGAATTACTTGCAGAGAGTCTCAATTGAAACTGTAAGCCCTCTAAAGTCAATCCATTTAAAGAGCTTCGCTAAACTTCAAGCTTGAGTTGTTCATAGTCTTTCCCCAGACCCTGTAATGTGGGATTGTGACTGTTAGGATGTCCGCAATACATGATGGTTAATTATCATTATCCCTTCCCTGATGAAAAGTCTCAGATTTTAAGTGCTTGAGATTACCATGGGATTGGTAGGTCAATGGTTGGTTAGAATCTGATAAGTACTGTTATTAACATCAATATGCATATGGTGACGATCCTGTGGTTATATGTACAGTTAATGAAGCCTACCGGTTGTCCTGCAAGCAAAAGAGATGGCATCCGTAGGTTGATGGCTTGTGAGCTACTGGCTGGTGAACTTCGTATTCTGAAATCTGCTGCTTCATGGCTAGGGAACTACACAACCAACCTGTGTGAGGAGATAAAACTGGCTGGAGGCTTTGTTAGTCGGTGAAACAATTGAGTAAGTAGACAATCTCCATGTCAGAAATCAAAGGGAGCACCAGTGAAGCGAGAAACCCATTGCTTGTATTTTGATGGGTGCGTCCATATCTGAATGCAGCCGGCAGCCAGTCAGAGCCTTCTAGTTTGGGAGCCTGCAAATCAGGTGTGCGGATTATCTGTTTCTCATGTTCTATTCTTCAGAGTTAGAAGAGGTCATCCGTTATCCACGCACGTTAAGCTCCCTTAATGCAGATAAGCATCTGGTTTCTAAAATAATGTCTTGAGTTTTGGTACCCATGTTAATGTATTTGAAGCCTTACCATCTTCCTTCGGGTCAGGAGCTCTCTATGCATATTTTTGTTTGCTTGGCCGTTCCGATTAATGTTATCCGTTTGGGTTGTTACGTTGAAGCTTTGATTTGTCCACGCCCAGTCGCCTTTAACGAAACACTCGAACTCCATTTCTTGAGTATGCAATAGACTAGTCACTTTGCGTATGTCACCTAGGTAGTATATTTCCGTATAATTTCTTAGGCATGCTTATTCAAATGACCCTGGTAAAACAGAAAAGAACAAGATCAATTTGTGGCGAGTCCTCTCCACTTTTTCCATCTATTAAAGGATTTAGTTTTTAAGTCAACTCGAACCTAGGAACCAAGCCACCGAGCCCGGTTTGGAAATTTTTTTGAATAGCTGGGTGCACCGCCGACTTTTAATTTTAGTAAGGATTAATATCGTAAAAAACTCCAAATTAGTACTTTGGTGACAAATTTATTCTCCGTTAATTTCCGTTGAATTTGATTAATATCACGAAAAATCACAAAATTTGTATACCTGTAACAAATTGAGGATAAAATCACAAACTAGTACAATCACCAACCGTCATGTGTCATTCAACTTAATAATTTAATGGTCAAATTTAATGGAGATTTATAGAAGGTAATTTTCTTATATGTGTATCAATTTATGGAGTTTTTATGGTTAAATTATTAATTTTATTAAATTTGTTGCAAATATATTAATTTAGAGTTTTTCGTGACATTCACCCTTTTATAATTCTTGCCAGTAGTTTGATTGAACTTTTTTGCCTTACATATCTTTTCCTTCCAAGGTCGCCATTGGCCCAATTTTTGCGCCACGAAAAGTTTGCCATTCGAACTTCCCCGAAATGCAGTCGGCTCATGAAGAAATGCCAAGATCATGGGTCTTTAGGAATTCGTCGAATTGATCAGGAAAGATCACCAATTTCCCGACACCCGCAAGATCAATCAGATCGTGGTTAGAGTGCGCGATACCTTGAGGTCGAGCCGTCCAAATTTTAAAGGTTTAGTCATACAACACTACAATACTTGCGCATGGTTGAATTTCGCTAGAATCCTGAACTATCAGCTCTACTTGCGCATGGTCATTCATCCCGTGAAGAGATAAAACTCGAGTCGATGGAAACGAGCTCCTTTGTATCTTTCTTCGCGGGTGAGAGTTTAGGGGGAAGACTGTTGTATTGATGCAATCTACAAAAATGAGCTTGACTCTGAAGCCATCGGTTTTTTTTTTTTTTTTTTTTTTTGTAACCAAGGACTCCGCCACGGACCCCCGTGCCCGAAAGGCTCCTGAAGCCATCGGTTTTTAATCTCCATTATAATCTATTCTCACACCCATGAACATTGGAGAAAAATACTGTGCAAATTTTCTTTTATTAGAAAAGTTATTAGCACACAAAGCTACATGGAGGACCTTAACTTGCTGTTTTCCTTCTCTTTAGCGTGCAATTCTCAAGGGCATCGGCACGCTTCATTTACAAAAGATAATTTGTGTGATCTAAAATCTAACAAGAACCGATTCCTCGCCTGCTGAAATGCTCCAAGTACGTTGATTCCGCTGTCACTTATAGGCATCATTTGCAAGCAAAATTCCGCTCCCAAGAAAAGAGAGTTGTTTGTCGTTAAGCATAAGATTGGCCCCTTCCAAATGGAATGTCATAAATGGAAATGTATGGCGACCAGGCGGCAAGTCATAGCACAAGTCGAGTCCGCCGTGTTGAGGAGTCTAGCGATGCCAGCCGTACGCATTGGAGAAACATCGGATCAGCTCCTCTTTCACAGCAGTATGAGCAGTACGAACGAGGACAGTGTGAGGCAGTCCGGCATCGAAAATAAACCCATCCGTCCCGTCCGGTCTCATCCGAAAAACCGCTGGATTTATATTGAGGCACTTTCCATTGACACTGATCCCCGTGGCTGTCAATGCATATTGGGTCACATTAGGGACCAGTGGTGTTGTCCGGACCACTGTCCCACGAGGTATCGCCCCCAAACTGAAGTGACTCATAGGTCCCATACTCGGAGTATAATGAAGGCATGCAATCAGACAGACGTCCTTCAGTCTCATTGCGATACAGTGAAAAGAGAGACCGTGGCCCCAATCCCAATCCGAATACTCCGGATATGGTATAATTCTGGCCCTTCTTGACCCATCCCAAATCATGGTTATTTAGACCACAACCAAACAGTGTTAGGGAATTCTTTGACAGATCTATTACCGTCCGGAAAGACAAAGGTGTCTAACCCGACCTGCCCCTTCGAAACTCCCATGTGAGTAGCCCCTAGCTTGACGTTTACTATTATCCTGGGCGAACAAAGGGGATGATCATGAGGTAAGGGTCGATATGTTTGCGATTTACTTCTGTTGAAGTTACCTAGCCTTGTGGGGAAGCAGTTGGTGTACCCTTCGCATTGCGTCGAAGTGTCATCACCAGCCATACTTACCACTAGGGAGATAGTGAATGGAGGAGTACCGATCCTCATGTCGGTTCAGTAACATGCAAAGAGGTTTTAGGTTGTAGCGTATTGGGGCCATGCTCTGCCGACACTTTTTGACCCTCGGAACTCAAAGAAGCTGCGAATCCGAGTTGTTGCACACGAGTTCGAGATATCTCCGAAGATTCTATGGTATCTTTCTTCTGAGGTGAGGTTCCTAAGGAAAGAGTGTTGTGCCGAATCGATCAATTGGGATGAGCTTGATGTTGAAGCCGGCAGACCCAAAAGGCTCAATGGCAATGAGAAAACAAGTGAGGAAAGCCGCTGATGTGAGATTGGAGATTGTCATTGTTTGGTAGTTTGTGTGCCAACGCTGATGGTTCTCACTCTCATTTATACGATGAGAAGGATTCAATTGCAACGGATCATTTAATGGTAAGACCTTGTACTTTACATCTACTTAATACGCTCTGAGTTAATGGCATTTCAATTTTTGATCTACATTTAATGCGCGATATCCTCTTTCAAAGTCAACTCATCTTCAAAAGGAGGTTCCACTTTGTTCTCCCTTTTATTGTGGAATATCTACATTTAATGCTTGATATCCCTTTTCAAGGAATACTCGTTGATTTAGCACTTTTTGTGTAGCCTCCCTAATGTTAAGAGATAAAAACTTGAGTCCATGCATACGATGTAGAAGTATTAGTGATTCTGTTGGTTACCTAAGAATCAAAACACCTAACGCAAGGGGCTTCTGTTCTTTCCGGCTAATATCACGAAAAAAAAAAATAATAATCTCAAACCGATACAATTGTACCATATTTATCCCAAACCAATTATTATTTTGTCTCACAAATAAATTTCAAACTAAGACACCCGTAACAAATCTACTAAAACTTTAGGGCAATATTGAGACAAAATTAGGGATAAGCATATTTTCTAATCTCAGTTTTTTTTGTTCAGATATGGCTTCTCTTGACTATGTTGTTTAGGAGACTTATATATTGTCAAATTTCCATATTGGATTCATGTCATGCTAATCACATTTGAAAAAATTTTAGGATTAAATTGACAAAATTGAAAAAATTATGACTTAGTAGGCATCCAAACAATAAATTTATGATTGATTAGACAATTTTCCCCTTCGAACATTGCATGCACTTAGTTTAGTGTTTGGCCAGAAGTTGAAAGTTAGTTTTTCCTTTAACACGGGAACATATCTTAAATCGCAACGGGAAAAGTATCAAAAAAGTCATAAACCTATTATATTGGTACCAATTCAGTTCTAAACTTTTTCAATTGAATCAATTCAGTCTTAAACCTTTTACTATTGGTACCAATTCAGTTCATCCGGCCAATTTTGGTCGGCCGACGCTGACATGGACGTCGGCCGGTGGCCAGATGTTGACGTGGCGATTTTTATGATTTTTTAATTATTTATTCGAATTATTTATTAATTTTTTTCTTTTTCTTTTCTTTTTTCTTTTCTTTTTCCTTTTTTTTCCCCTGTCTTCTTCCTTGCGTTGGCCGGCAAGGGCCACAACCCTCGCCGGCTCGCCCGGCCTCTCCCAGGGCCGCGGGCGAGGCTGGCCTCGCCCAGATCGATCGCCGGCGAGGCGGCTTTGCCCGGATCTGGGCGCGGCGCCTCGCCCGGGGCCGCTCGGCCTCGCCCGGGCCGCGCGGGCGAGGCCGAGTGAGGGCTGCGAACCTCGCCGGTGGCTGGCAAGGGCCGCAAGGCCTCGCCCAGGGCCGCGACCGAGGCTAGCCTCGCCCAGATCCGGGCGAAGCCTCCTCACTGGCGGCCTTGGGAGAGGCCGGGCGAGGGCCGCGACCCTCGCCGGGCCGCAGCGAGGGCTTCGCGGCCCTCGCCGGCCACCGCTAGGAAGAAGACAGAAAAAAACAAGAAAAAAGAAAACAATTAATAAAAATTAATTAAAAATCGAAAAAATTAATTAAAAAATTATAAAAATTTCCACATCGGCGTCGGTTGGCCGCCAAAATTGGCCGGATAGACTGAATTGGTACCAATAGTAAAAGGTTTAGGACTGAATTGGTTCAATTGAAAAGTTTAGGACTGAATTGGTACCAATGCAATAGGTTTATGATTTTTTTTGTACTTTTCCCAATCGCAACATCCGAGCATTATGGTCTCCTTGAACACGAGGGTGTGCTTGAAAAATATTGCACGGTGAAGATTCCTGGTCAATGTCCTTGCTGTGGCTTGCAAATTTTAGGCTCGTATAGGACAATTACTTGCTGTTAATACAAATCAATGACGCTCGACGTAATGAAATTCAAATTGGTTAGTATCAAGCAGACGAACAATCTAGCATTGATATCCAAATGGAAATGAGAACGTCAATAAGGGCACATGTACTGAGAACAACGTCAACAAAGTCCGTATAGCCCTAATATAACTAATACTATAATTTATTATAAGTAATATAATAGTCTCGTTAACTAGTATATTAAAATTATAATAAAATAATTTTTTAATATAAAACAAAAAAATTAATTTCCATTTTGAATATTTTTGGAATTAAAAGTTCAAATCCAAAGAAATAAAAAATTACAATTTTTTTTTTTTTATCTTGTTTGAATTCCTTTTCTTTGTTACAAAAAATTCATCCAGGTGAAAGTGAAAAAGTTTTATTTGTTTTGTATAAGAGCACTACTATTTATAACTACTCTATCTATATCGAAAAAATAATTGAAGTAAGATTAATATAAATAGGATTCCAATTGATAAATATTTAAACAAGACATGTACTATGGTTAACAAACGAAACTAGATAGGTCAATCAAAATGATTTATTTGATATTGTGGATGACTTTACAATTAATTTTAATTGAATGGACTAAATTGAATCGACTAATCGGGTATATTTTTCAAACTCATAGGAGTCCATCCATGTTTTTGCTTTATGAATGTGATATTTTCTGGGAATTTCTAATAATATCAAGTGTCATTCCTATTTTGGCATTTCTAATTTCTGGAATTTTAGCCTTAATTAGCAAAGGGCCAGAGAAACTTTCGATTTATGAATCAGGTATGGAACCAATGGGTGATGATTGGTTACAATTTCGAATCAATTATTATATGTTTTCCCTAGTTTTTGTTTTTTTTTTTTTTTTTAATGTTGAAACGGTTTTTTTATTTATTTATGTTGAAACGGTTTTTTATTTTTTATTTTTTATTTATTTTTATCCATGGGCAATGAGTTTCAATGTATTGGAGGTATCCATATTTATACAAGCTTTCATGTTCATGCTTATCCTAATTGTTGGTTTAGTTTATGCATGGCGAGAAGGATCATTGGAATGATCTTAGTTCCTGAATATTCAGACAATAAAAAAAGTATAAAAAAAAAATAACATCGAGACGGTTCAACTATTTCAACTACATTAAATGATCTTTCAAATTGTTGAACGCTCTCTAGTTTATGGCCGCTTCTTTATGGTATCGGTTGTTGCTTCATTAGATTTGCTTCATTAATAGGCTGGCGATTTGACTTTGATCGTTATGGACTGGTATAGAGATTGAGTCCCAGATAAGCAGACCTCATTTTAATATCCGGCACAATAACAGTGAAAGTGGCTCCTTCTTTAGTGAGATTATATGAACAAATGCCTAAACTAAAATATGTTATTGCTATGTAAGTATATACAATTAAAAGGGGGATGTTCAGTACTGATTCGTATAGTACTGTTTGAGAAGCCGATGAGCTAATTCCTATAAAAGTCTATTTGTTAGGCTGTCCTCCTAAAACAAAGTTAGTTATAGATGCTATAATAAAACTTCGTAAGAAAATAGTTAGAGATATTTATGAAAAGCGAATTAGATCTCAAGAAGAAAATCGGTGTTTTACTATCAATCACAAGTTTCATGATGGACATAGTACTCATGCTGGAAATTATGATCAAAGATTACTCTATCAATCACCATCTACTTTAGAGATACCTCCTAAAACATTTTTCAAATATAAAAGTTCAGTATATCCCACGAATTAGTGAATTAGGCAGCATTATTTAATATAGAATAACAAACAACAAATTAATCTTCATAAATTGCATCTTATTGTAAATGTGAACTACTTATACAAATAAAAATACAAATTAAAAAGCAAGAGATAGAAAAGCTGCAAGGTCGTCTGTCTGCTTGGCTAGTCAAGCATTGACCAGTTCATAGATCTTTAGGCTTCGATTATCAAGGAATAGAGACTGCACAAATAAAGCCTAAGGATTGACATTCCATTGCTATCCTTTTATATGTATGTGATCCCAATTATCTACATTCCCAATGTGCTTCTAGTGTAGCATCCGGTGGGATGTTAGCTAGTGTGTATTATCTTATGAGAATAGAATATGGTGTAAATTAACCAGAAAATGTATGCATAAAAGTATTTGCCATGAGGAGCGATCCTCGAATTCTGTCTGTTTTCTGGATTTGGAAAAGTTCAGATTTTCAAGACTGGGTATCTAGTCTTTGATTTCGTCTGATTTGACAAAATATGATTAAAAGCCCGATAAAATTTTACCTCGACCTTGATTTCTTTTTCTCTAAACCTTATTTCTCCTCAGCTCCGAACTTAATTTACAATTTTTATGCTTTGCCTCTTTGGCCGGTGGTAGTGGGACTATTTTACACATGCCTAGAGCCCAGATTTGCGCACATTTCCGGTCACCACTAGAAGAAGCTTTCCAAGAACTTTTCACACTGCAAATTCTCCACGTTCGCTAAACAACAGAAGTGAAACAAAAAGGAAATAAGAAAATATTAAGATCGAACGGCGGCAGCGATTGTAACTTTGCCACTAGTCTGATCTGAGCATGTGAATGCATGCGATTGCATTTGCTATCAATCGGAACATCAAATGACAAAAGAGAACGAAAAACTCTGGTTACTGAACTTATGAATCAATAGATGTGTTGATACTGATAAGGGTGCTTTCTGCATTATGTACACGAGATTTCCCAGAAATATCAACACGACTTTTCAGGAGTTTCTCCGAAGAGGAGCAGATTACAGAGCTTCAGAATCCATACTTCATAAGCTCTGTTGCAATTGTACATCAAGATATGTATGCCTTCACCAGATCAGAATAGTCGCAGCCGAAGTTTGTCCTAGGGCAGGTGATTTTACCATTGTTCTTCTTTGCCATTTCTTCAAGAGCCTGTCTCAGGAGAAAAGATTATGTTAGTATCAATTAAACAAAAACTCAAGACACTAGTAGTAAACAAGTTGCACATCGACACATACCTTGGTGCTGTAGACATAGCCATTTGGTAGGACTAGAGGTGGGTTCTCCGTGTCCATAAGTTCTTTAGTTATATAACAAACAAGCTTCGAGTGCTCCTGCTTGGAGAAAGGTAATGGCATTGCAAGTTTTCGGAAACTTTCCTGGGATAACGGGTCTTCCTTTGTGCAACCATCCTCAGTGCAGAATCTAAATTAGGTCAAGGCAAACACATATGAAAGTGAAAAGGAACAAAAAAGCTAACTAAAGTAACCAGGCTGAATTAACATGGGTAATCCTCAGAACATATAGTTGACTTCATGGATTAATCTCTTGCTCAATGTATCACTCCTTAAGCAATTTTCGATTCCAGATACTGTTACGGGGTCCTCTGCACACTCAAGGACAACGTCAGATGAAATGCCATGGCCCAGTGATATCCTTCCACCGTTCATTGCCAACCAAGGCCTTCCTGGACATGGTTGCACCAGAGATGAACAAATTATGTGGCCTGTGTGCAACAAGGTTCCATGGATCTTTAGTGTAACAAGCCAAGTCTGAATCAACGTGGCTCCAAATTTGGGCCGAATTTTGGGTGGATCTCTAAGTATTCCATCTCAAATTCTCAACCACTCCATAATTACAAATTTTGCGACTCCAGTGCAAAAGAGTCGAACCTATATACATTTTGGTTCTTTAAAAGCTAATACATAGATTCCCATAAAATATTGGCCCCACAAAATAAGTACTATTATGCTTCTTGTGGTACTCTTTGGTTTCACAACTACTGTAACCTAATAGAAATGTGAATTAGATGGGGAAAACACATACACAAATAATTCATTGCATAACATGCCCTAAATCCAGGTTCAAGTATGTGGACTACCATGCAAATCTCTGCAATCCCTCCTTGTAATATTGACTCTATCACTATTCATCTGATAGATTGATGACAATAGTTGGCAAATCCTATAGGTAAATTGCAAAACGAAATAGTAGATGCATACAGTGGCACTCACATGTTAAAGAAAGAAGAATGATTTGAACGAATGCAGAGAAGTAATCACACCAAAGAATTCAAAAAAATAGAAAAAGAAAAAAGGATACGGAGTTTTCAGAGCAGACAATCCAGCCTGCAAATATATGCTTAGCAAAGGCTCATAAGTCATTCCATATAATCTGCAGAATTCCTGTCTAAATTGATCCACAAGGAAATCCCATTGCTTCGGTTCAAATAAAACCTGTAAAAGAATACATTCGCATCCTTCGAGTCAAGACATAATATGAAAATGCCCAGACCGATGTTAAGTTATTAAGAGTACATAAGTAATTGGCAATAACACATTGTCAGTGAAGACCTTTTAGATTTGGTCAAAGTTTGGTGAGAATCTTGAAGGGTCCTAATTAGAACTATGACTGATAAGTACCTGCTATCATGGTAGACAAGGTACAAACAAACTAAATGACTTTTAATGAACAAATTTCAACTAAAAGAGCTACAAAGTTGTCAGATTAAACAGTAAGAATATTTAACAGAAAATTTTCACTGAGCACCTTACCCACACACAGTGAACTGTGAGATACCAAATAGACAAGCACTGGCTGTATGGAATGAACTCAATTCTCAGTAGCATGCCCAACTTAACTTCAATAGCAACATAAAAAATCAATGATCCACACCAAAAAGTCCATAAATTTATTTTCCTCTCACATGATAATAGAATAAAGAGACAGTTAGCTATTGTCTTCAGCTAGTATAGACAGCCATCATGAAGTTAAGCTCCTTGCTTCATGGTAGTAATCTAGCTTGAGCAAGCACTAATGAATGGCCTTCATTCTACATCATATCAGCGCAAGAGAAATGCAGATCACCTTGTAGGTTGCACATTCAGTGTTGCTTCTGAATGCTAATGTGGCCATGACTCGTTGCAGCTCTTTCATATGTGTAGATCCCCATGGTGCAAGGTACTTCCTGGCGTAGGTAATAGCTTGCATGCTGTTCTCTGCCCTCACCAATTCGACAAACTCTTGAAGTCTTAATTGGAAATCGAAAATACTCTGTCACGAAAAACATTCTTTAGACTTACTGCATGTCTTAAAATTTCACGATAAAATTCGAGCACTACTGCAACATAATTCCAAACACTGTTCATATCGGACTGATTACTAGAAAACGCATAGATAGTCTAATTAATTTATTCTATCCTGGGGAGATGCAGATATCATTTTTTTCACTAAGAGAATAGTACATAAACTTCGTCGTGGACGAAAATACAATGTCATGAATAACGGTGACTAGTTGAAGAAAGCCAAAAAATTACTTTTTATACGATAGACACTGGCATGAATTTCATTTTTACTACTATCATTGGTATAGTAACCGGTCAACTTTGACATTATTTCAAAGTCACCACTCTCTTGACCTGACATCAAAATCACAGATGAAAATCTGATCTATTGTATGAGCAATTCTTTTAATAATATGGTAACTAGCTAATTACATAGATGTGACATATATTTTCTATGCATGAATCTCCACAAAGATGCCCACATGTATCTTTTTCAAGTGAATTTGCACATTAGATCTCTGTTTGTGGCTTTAGTGCAAATTGACAGAGTCAAAATACTGAGACAATACCAAAAAGTTGAGTGACATGGGATAAATCAAAGTATAGCAGCAAAAGTATGAAACTTGCCCTAAGGTAATCTTCATCAAAGATATCTAACCAAAAAATGCCTAGAATGCATGCTCATTGGCCACAAGTCATTCTCCTT
This sequence comes from Eucalyptus virginea, assembly GCA_014182375.1. Lineage (NCBI taxonomy): Eukaryota > Viridiplantae > Streptophyta > Magnoliopsida > Myrtales > Myrtaceae > Eucalyptus > Eucalyptus virginea. Next base: position 18,264,154 of record CM024523.1, on the reverse strand, counting down.
CCTTTCGACACTAATGCCAAAGCACCATTTTCTTTTAATATTGTGTATCACAAATTTTCACAGAGGCTTCTTAATAAAGGCAACCTCACTATAACTCAAACAATTCGCATTCATGCAGGTACTGGCACAAATGTTATAACTCAATCTACCTCAAGCAATGGATATCTTGATGAATCAAGTATGAAACCACAAAATATAAATTGTCATCGAGCGACAGAGTAGATATGCAGTTGCACTGGAGCAAAAATTTCCAGTTTCAAATTGTCTTCAAAATCTGAAATTTATAATAAGAGCCTAAAGATCTTATTATATAACCTTAAGCAGGCTAAAAACCAGGGAAAGCCATCTATTACCTAGTTAAATGACCATTCACCAAAACTTAGCACTAGCCACTTAGTAATAGAAAATAAAATGCCAAAGAAAATACCTGAATATCATCTGTTAGGTTTTATTTATTCCATTTCATAAACCTTGACAATGAACAAAAGAATAAAATGAGAAATCAGAAGAACATGGCTTCTGTTGGGTTTCGCAATTTTCTTGACATGACACTGTTCGGCAACTCTTGAAGAGGACTTGTGGACCAAACTCAAGCATAAACAACAACAAAATTTCCAGCCAAAGTGTAGCCAAGATTGGATGTTTGGTTCAATCATATCCATGAAGCTGAGCCATACTAAACTATCTTTCAAGCGATTATCACAAACTTACAAAGCCCCAGAAAGAATCATGCAGCAAAAGTTCTCTTTAATTCAACAACTAAGCCATCTGCACAGTAATCTGCAACTGTCACTAGTAGAAGCATAAAAAATAAAAAAATAAAAAATAAATAAAAGCTCCAGTTTATGATCTTATAAATTCATATAACTAGTCAAGACATTTCGATATGTACGACATTCTTCATTCGATATCAAAGCAGCAACAAGATGCAAGTGTCATACCAAAGAATTACTAAGTCAGTGCAATCCAATATACAAAGTGGGTTAATAAAAAAGTGTCAAATTTAGATAGAGAAAAGATGAGCTGTGTCAAGCTGTTATTCTACATAGTGATAATTCACATTTATTTGGCTTCAAATCATACAGCTATCACAAGAGAGCAAGCACATCAAGAGAAAAAGTACATCAAAGAGTTCTAACCAATTATTTAGAAAGGACCAATCAATTGGAGAGTACGTACCTTGGATTTCTTTAATCTTGACTTGTTTTCAGTGCACCAAGCTAGGGCAGGAGCCACTTCCTTATTTTGGAGTGCATCAATAACTTTTTTGGCTTCCAGGAATACATCAATATCAACAAGATCCTAGCCCATAAAGATCACACAGATCATAATCATTATCTGAGATTATACAGGAGAGAATAAAGCCAAGTACCTGTATATTAGTACTCTCTGCAAGCTTTGCAGCAGTATCATAGTAAGACATCCGCAACATGTAATCTACAAGAATTCGCTTTAATCGAGTGTTGCTCCACTCAGATAAATTCTCCGGGTCAGCCGATTCTAAGTGGTCTAATCGAGCTCGGCATCTCTGAGCTTGCAAGTGCTCTGTCCGACTTCCCTCTCCCAACTACTCAAGGTCAAAAAAATACAAAGTTACATGTCATCACAGCTACTTAAGCATACAACATTAAGACTAACTGAGCACACATACAGCTAAGGGAGAAATTACGCATTATGTGTGGCCTTGCCCAAGAAAAGTTCCTCATCACAAAACAAGTAGTTCAAATAAGACCTCAGCCAATGGTATGTTAATCACAATCTAAATATCACATCATATCTTTCGTCATTGGCTGCTTGGAAATCTTTCATTTCTTTTCGGCTAAAGAAGCAACTTGATTGGATACGAGAACTCTCAGTCAACTAATTACAGAACAGTACTGAGAGATAACATAATTCAACTCCTTGAACACAACCAGGTTTTTTTTTAAACCTTCCTCTCAACCCCTTGACTTCCTTATACATTGAATTGAGAAAAATTTTCGTTCTTTACTCCATCACAAAGAAAAATAGAGAGAGAGAAATGCTGATTAACTATACCTCTTTTTTTTTGGGTCAATCCTACTCCAATTCTCAACTCACTTTCAAACTTTTGTCCTGCCCCTTTGCGGGACATGGGAGTTGAAACCCATACCTGAATCTAATCGTCCCACCCCAACCCCCAAGAAGGTGGGGATTCGAACTCCCCACCTATCCCTTCCCATGTGAGAAGGGTGGCCACTGGGCAAACCCAGTGGTTAATTATACCTCTTTCGATAATAAAAGTGCTAGGAAAAAAAACTATCAAACTCCCCATAGTTATGACGACAATTCTCATCAGGTAATCAGCCCAAACCTCACTTTAAGGTCCTTCATTTCAATCTTTACCTAATTCCCTGCAATTCCGCAGGACTCGATATTCACTACCACGTCAAAAGCTTCCATTAGCCAGCCAACAAAACCAAACCTCTTCCCCAATCTAAGCGCAACAAGAACCAACTAGAAACAATTCACCGATGACGCATCAAGAAAAACCAGAGCACCTTCCTCTTGAGCCCCTGCAACCTGGAAACGAGCGAGCTGAGCCGATCGACGGCGTCGTCCTCGCCGGGCGCCTCGGCGGCGTCGGAGACGGCGGACACGACGGCGGAGACCTCCTTCTCGACCACGCGGTGGTTGGCGCGCATCGACTTCTTGTAGTGCTCGAAGGGGACCCGCATGTACTGGTGCTCCAGCTTCAGCGACTCCGTCAGCCGCGACAGCTTCGACGACGGGGCGTTGGTGGCGGCCGCCGCGGCGGCGACGGCGGCGGCGGCGGCGGCCGGCGGCGCGCCCTTGGGGAGGGGATCGATCTCCATTCCGGAGGAATCGACGGGGATTCGGATTCGGACTCGGATTCGGGGATTTGGATTGGGAAGATGTGGTCGGTTCTCGGTTGCTTTGATGAGTTGCTCAGGTGGCGCTGGGGAAGATGAGCGCTTCGGAGAGGAACGACGACGTTCCGTATCTCTCACGGCACTTCCATTCCTTGGACCAAGCCCAACGCCAAATTTTATCATTTTATAGCAAAATTACCAGGACCCAAAAAAAAAAAATACCAATGTTGCAACTTGCAAGTAATGTCAACAAGAAACGTTATTAAAAAAAAAAAAAACAAGAAACGTTATTCGTGCATTTGATTTTTATTTTATTTTAATCAGTATATATTTAAAGAAATAGACAAATGATGTCGATTGCTAAAAAATGTGGGAAATTTAGCATTGTGACGCCACAATCTTAAAACTTTGAATAGTTGCAGGATTTCTATCCTTATATGTACTATAATTTGGGATAATGACATAAATGATCTTTAATTCTTAGCCTAATTTTTAATATTGATCATAAACTTTTAATTCATTCAATGTAATCCCTAAATTTTTAGTATATGAATTGAGACAACATTGAAAATATAATTCAATGACTAAATTAAACATGTATTAGAAATTTAGGAATCATATTGAATAATTTAAAAATTTAGTAACGACATTGCACGTCAAACTAAGAACAAGAATTGAAGTATAATTTCTTGATACAACTGGTTGTTTCCTTTGAAATAACGCCTAGAAGACACCACGGGTATTGCACCTCATAGAAATTGATCTCTAGTAATATCTTTCTCATTACTTCTTTCTTCAGTAATATCTTACCACGCTAGATGTCTGTTGAATTAGGAGAACTTTCCAATCCTCTTTATAGCATGAAAAATATAGTACGAAACGTCTCCGGCGACCCTCTTCATCGGTGGCCCTCGCCTGAGAGGCAGCCACTTGATCTCGAACGTCGATGATTCCCCTCGACGAGGGCAGATCGATCTGTACTCAATCTAGAAGGACAAACCAGATGCTTTGGGAGGTGGCTTACCTCTCTCAGTCGCTTCCAACTTCCTTTCTCAATGAAGCTTTTTTTTTTTTTTTTTTTTTTATTCCAGACGGGATTAAGATCAATTATACCCTTCTCTATTTTCCTACAGGCGCTGGATGTCATAGAATTCGCGCTCTTTGCGTAGGGTTGAGGCAACTTTCCAGAAATTTCTATAAGCTGCTATAACTTCGAGGACGTCGTAGTAATGAAGAGTTTGCCATATATTTTTTTGTAAAAGCTGCGGCACAAACTTATTAAGCAATCTGATAGTGAAAATGTATACATCTGGATAAATGAACTAGATCATACGCTATTGATTTCGCAACAAATAAGTTTATGTGAGGAACTATTATCCTTTATTACGAGCGAGAAAATGCAGTACTACCGCTCTTCATTATCATTTTGGCTTCTCTTAAATCTCATTATTCATGTCAACTATTCAAAATAGTGGGTCTCTCATAAAATTTCACATAAAATCTCATTGGATCAAACGATCCTAACACGTTTTAATACAGATTCTGATTATTTTCTAATGTGATAGCTATCCTGTTTATATAAAAAAAAAAATTGTGATTTTGATCATGTACGAGGGAGAAAATGTGGAGCAACGTCGCAACGCTTGGAGCCCACCACCTGGGCTGGAATGGCACCTTCTGGCTTAGTGTAGTCATCTTCAGATCATCCTAGAAAGCAGTCATTTTCACTGCAGACTATCCACCAGAAGGAAAAGGTTAAAAGAAAATTCATGATTTGATTAGCATCACTTCATTCAAGCGTCTTCTAGATTCTGTAGCTTTACTAGCTCCAGATACCTCTCTTCGCTTAGATAAAACGATGATCTTGATTCCTTGATCACCCTGCGACTGCGAAACAGGTCTCGGTTTCGTCATGGCTTTTCGATCCAAGGTAGGCTTCGTGTTCAGGAAACGCTCTCGTCCTATGACTAATTAGATCCAAGGTAGGCTTTGTGCTGGATTGAGTCTTCTCACTGTTCTTTTGTTTCTTTCTTTTCTTGGCCAAGAATTTGTTGCGATTGCTCTCGAGCCGCTTGAATCAGACTGCCGGCTTCACCACTTCGACGACACCGAAAATGCGAGCGCACGCGCTGCCGATAGACAGCAGTGAGGTTGACCAAGTGAAGAAGCGGATGAAGAAGGGAGACTTCGTGCCGGTTTGCATGGCGCTCGGGATGATCACCCTCTCCACCTCGCTGGGGCTTTACACGGCGATGAGGGAACTGAAGGACTCGCCCACGGTGTGGGTGAGGAAGTCGCGGAGGGAGACGCTGCCGGAGGTGGTGGAGCCGGAGGTGGTGGTGAAGAAGGCGGAGAAGTTTGTGAACAAGTCCCTGTTCCGGAAGATCGCCCACCTTCAGGAGTTCGATACTGGTGATTCTGCCATCAGGCCCCACCTCGCCGCCAGGTCCTAATAAGGATGCTTCCAGTGGAGTTCGAAGGCTTCCTCATGTGGAGAGCCTTAAATCTGTAGGCGTAGGGGTTTGATGGATTGAGCTGATCCTAGGGCGATGGCCTTGTGATGACATACGCGGTGATATGTTTCATACTATGCATGCGATACAGATTAAGACGTGTTAAATAGAAGTGATCATCATGCTGATCAATAAGCTCTGTATATATCTTCTCTTTCTATGGTTTATGTTGAACAGAAGTTCTGGTTTGCTGGAGTTGCCAAGATGCCTTTGCTTGTAGTTTCTGTCGTTGGGTCTTGTGGGAACACCTAAGCATATCAAGTGTCATCAATATGAAGATCCAAAGTGCTTACTTGATGACTTCTTGGCAAAGTACTTCTTCCTTCAGGATCTTTTGATACTCATGGGCAAGATTCTTGAGAAATTTCTGAACGCCAATTTCTTTCTTCACCGATCCCGAGTCAAAGAAATCTATACATAGCACGAACAGGCTCATGACTTTTATATTCGCAGATGTTGCAGGAAAGAGAAGGAAAATCCTCGTGAGTTCGAATGTGAGCGGCTTATTATCAATGCCTCGTTTGGGAGAGCTAAAATCCAAGAGGATAGGGCAGTGACAAGTTACCGACGTGTTAAGTTGGTCGGACGGCTTCTGGATACACCAGCCTCCTATCGGGACTGGCCCTGGTTTCACACTGCCTCTTTTGAATAAGAGCGACATCATTCCAATGTACTTAACCCAAATGAATCTTAGGATCAGAATAAACCGATGTCTGTGAGGTTGCAGAAGTTCATAGTCTTGATGGATACTAGCACTGTAAGAATACACAGACCTACCACCAACATTTTCTCTTCCGGCCAGCATCTCATTAGGAACCTGCAAGAAGCATCCAAGGGTAACTATTAAGTTATACTTGTAACTATTACTAGAGCTTTGTGCCGCTTTGAGACTCCATTAACGTTGATGAAGTACATTGAGGCAGCTATCTTTCTGTGACCAAGGACTCCATAGTGGAAGCACAAATTTTCAAAACTTCCATAAAGAACGACTATTCTTCTTCCATCCCTCAGAACCGTCTTCTTAAGGGGGCTTGTCAAGGTAATTTGGATACAAAACCAAGCAAGTTTACCTCCACGCTTGGCCGTCTCAACATCAATGCGAAAGGGGAGGACCAACAAGATTTGCAACCTTCTTCGACATTTTTGTTCTATAATACTCGAGACTGAAATTCAGAAGCACGAATCCAAACCGTAACCACACATCAGCTTTAGACGGTTGAAATTTCAGTGCCAGATAGACGGGAATCATCCATTACTGAACCGGGGGCCATCCTTTTAGACCTTGCTGAGATCCTCCACTATAGCAAAGCTAACATAAAAGGAAATGTACCTAAAGATCCATTCGTTCTATTCCCCCTTCCTGTTTTCAAATTTGACATAGTTTGAACCTCATGTAGCTCAGAGAAGTTCCTTTTTCAGAGAGTTTCACGATAATGGCATCAAGCCACGGGCGCCTGATCCTTTCTCTTCTCTTGCGAGTCTCAAGCACTGATCATCAACGTCACTACTCCGCCTCTTCTCGATCAGAGTTGCCATCCTCCATGGAGCCTTCTTGCATAAAGAACACATCACCGAAAGGTGCCAGAACTTGCCGTGTGAATCTATCCTTGTAGGATATTGTTGAATATATTGTTGCCCTGATTGATCTTGATTGATCGCCGCTGCCCTAATTGATAGTGATTGACCCAAATCAGTTCATTAATGGGAAAGTAAAATGTATTGTGCATATTTTTTTATATTGCTGAATATTTCTCTCTCATTAGTGAAGCCTTACACATTATAAATAGGAATGTAATTGTACAATCTTCACATGAGAAAGCATTATAACTTTTCCAGCTCTCGACTGCTTTCCATCGTCTTAATATTTTGATATGGCATCAGAGCCTCCCTTCTCAATCTACCGCCCATCCCAGAATCAGAACCTTTTTTTCCTTCCTTTTCTCTTCATGTTCTTCACGACCAAACTTGTGAAGAAAACATTTCGATTATAACAGTCTATCAAGGGAGTAACCACGCCAAGAAATCAAGCCTCAAAATCTGGAGTTTCCCAAGATTCAGAAGTGTTTTCCAAAATCCAAATAGTGGATGACTTACCTTCGGATCAACATTTAGACCTTGCTGGGGAAGACCAGAGAAAAGAATAGGGCCTGAAGACGACAGGACCTGATTCAGCCCAATCCAGGGCAATTTTTTCCAAGCTCTTACGTTCAATGCTTACCAACTCAATCCAGGGCAATTTTTTTCGAGCCCATACGTTCAATGCTTACCATTTCTAGTCCAACCTTCAGCCCAGATTGAGAACAGCGAACCAGGAGAAGGCCCACCACTCAGTGCTGAGCCCAACTCGAGATCTGGACTGGGTTGGTCCTTTTCGAACCAAAGTGGTTCGGGTCCATCCATTTTTGGGGCAAACCCATACCCGACCTGTGGACCTAGTTTTTTTTTCCCTTCGTAGGTACCACTAGCAGGCAACCCGAGCCAAGAGACCCCCGGTGCACATCTTCCGTCGACGGACTCGAGCTCTGCCTCATTGCACAACAGCTCTTGGGGTCAAAAAACTATTCCGTCTAGTCTTGAGAGTTCTGACCAGCCCTAACCACAAAGGACAAGAAGGGATTCATTGATGACACGGTCTCTATCTTGACCTATGACCGACTCACATAACACTGAAGGAAGTGCAATCAGCTCATTTGAAAGTAGATTGGGAATTGTCTCACCCCAAAGATTATTATTGGAGTCCCTCGGATTGAAGATGCAAAAGGAATCTAGGACAGCATACGAGAAATGTATGGAAAGCTTGATAGGGCCAAGATTTTCTCCATACCCCAAGCCCTATCAAAGCTAAAACAAATATTTTGATTGCCACCATTTTCAACAAACTATCAATACCGTGGAATCTACTCAAGATTGCTGAAGAAAAATTGTAAGAACTCGAAGAAACCCTAGCTCAAGTGTCTTATTTGTCCTATTTGTTATATCAAGCGTCTTATTTGTCCTTTGACCCCCAAAAAAAAAAAAAAATAAAGTATCATATTTGTCTACTAGCTAAACAATCATGATCGTCTCTTTCACATAGAGCTTCACGTGCCAATACATCTTTTTCCCTTAGACCTGTAGACATTTAGGGACCATATTACATCCCACACCGTGATGGGTCTAGATTCTTTCTCACAATTGTGGATAATCGCACACGTGCAACTTGGGATTTCCCGATGTAATCCAAGAACCAACTTTTTCCCATGTTAGGAATTTTCTTGTCTTAATTAAAAATCAATTTCACAAATCTGTGCAATTATTTGAACTAATAATGCTTTTGAATTCTTTAATCATGAGTGTTTTACACTGTTTATTTCAAATGGCATCCTTCATAAAAGTTCTTGCACTTATACATCTCAACAAAACAAGATTACTAAGTGAAAACATTGACATCTTTTAGAAGTTACATATGCAATTAAGTATCAAGCTTCAATTCGAAAAATGTTCTAAGGAGATTGTGTGATCATAGCAACTTAATTAATCAACTATTGTCTTGGATTCTCAATGGAAAGACTCCCTTTGAATTGCTCTATAGAAAACGTTTGGACATTCACCACCTTCGTGTTTTCGGATGCTTGTGCTTTGTCTCTATTTTGGGCCCTTGAGACAAATTGGGTCTTTGTGCTCTTAAATGTATATTATATCCAACTCTCTTATAAGGGTATTTGGTTTATGATTCATCCACTAGATGTTTTTTTGTTAGTAGAAATGTCATCTTTCATGAAGATATTTTCCCTTTCTAGAATGAAATATCTTCACAACAAACATTAGATGTAGCTGTTGATCACTATGCTTTTTAAGTGAAGAAGATTTTTTTGTCTCCACAACTGATTGCGATTCCCCATATCACCACACCCATGGCATCTCATGCACCTAATAGTGATGCATCCTCCTCATCAGATATGAACAATAGAGTTCCAAGAGGTTAACAAGCAGTCACATCGAAGAATCATATGACTTCTGACTCTTAAATTTATTCAGACAATATTTTTCTTGCACCTAATATTCTTCCAAATCCAAGGTGGGAATTTGCTGCACCAACTCATCCTCAACGTTCAAGTCGTGCAACACAACCACCCACTTGGACAACAATTTACATATGTATCCTTTTGTACACACCGTCCTGTTTTCCTCTTATGTTAGCTTCGTTCGTCTTTCACCCAAACATATGTGTTGCATTAGTGAAATCTCTGAAAAACAAAAATCATCTTCGTATGATGAGGTCGTCAAAATTCGTCATTGGCAACAAGCCATGGAGGATGAGTTTTGACCCCTAATGGAAAATGAAACTTGAGATATCATTCTATACCTTCTCATCGAAAATCTATTGGTTGCAAATGGGTATACAAGATCAAGTACAAGGCAAATAGCTCCATTGAAGGCTACAAGGCCAAAACTAGTAGCCAAATGATTCACACAACAAGAAAGTTTTGACTATATGAGAATAGTAAACTTAGGAAGTTACTATTCGTTCTTTTGTTTATATTGTTGCACTCCGTGATTTTTCTCTTCATCAAATGGATGTCCATAATGCTTTTCTCCATGAAGATTTGAAAAAGGAAATTTACATGTTACGCAAATGGGGAGAGTATCGAGTATATGGTCCACGTAAATTTCTATATGAACTTAAATAGGCTTCTCGTCAATGGCTTGTTAAGTTCAATATTGCACTTACAACTGCAAAGTTCCAATATTCCAAACAAACCTCTGCCTTATTCACATGGAGCCAAGGTACATCATTAATTTACTTGCTTATTTAGGTTGATGATATAATCATTATGGGAAATGATGAATTTGCCATCGAGAGATTTGAAAAATACTTACACTCCACATTAAGGATGTAGGACCTCCTAAATATTTTCTTGGAATAGAAATTGCGCGATTAGATATTAGGAATTTGCCTCAATCAATGCAAATTCGTCCTAGAGATCATATCAAAAGCAGGATCATGGGGATCCAAACCAGCTATCATCCCAAACAAGCAATATACCAAGCTAACAATAGCTGAGTATGATAAGGGATTTCCACCCCTAAATGAGAATGCTTCGCTCAATGACCCTTTTGCTTATCAAATGCTTGTTGGGAGCTTATTTATCTAACCATGACTAGACTAAACATATGTTATGCGGTGCAAATTCTTAGTCAATTTATGCGTAGCCCAAAACAACCGTACATGATTGCTGCATTAAAGATTATAAAATATTGAAAAGGTATTCGAGTTTGGGGATACTGTTGTCTCAAGACAACAACATGGAAATGACAGCATATTGTGACACAAATTATGCTACTTGTCCTATGAGTAGAAAATCCATTACGGGATTTTGTATAGAATTAAGAGATTCATTATTTGAGTGGAAAACAAAGAAACTATTAACCATTTCATTGTCATATGCAAAAGTAGAATATCAAGCAATGACAAAAACTAGCTATGAAATAGTCTACACAAGAGGCTTACCCCAAGATCTCGGAGTATAGATGAGGAACCAACTGTCTTATTTTGTGACAATGATGTTGCACTCAAACTTGCAGCAAATCCGATTTTCTATGAAAGAACGAAGCACATAGGAATTGATTGTTATTTCATCAGAGACAAGATTCATGATGGGATAATTAAGACAAGAGAAATAAAAATGACATAGCAGCCTGCGGAAATCTTCATCAAGCCTTTATGTGAAAGGCAACACGCGTACCTACTAAGGAAGCTTGGCATCTTCAATGTGTATAGGCCACTAACTTGAAGGAGAGCATTGAAGACACTCCTGCCTTGAATGATCTTGATTGATCCCTACTACCATAATTGATATTGATTGATCCATATTACTTCATTAATGGGAAGTAAAATATATTGTTTGTGTATTTTGATACTGCTAAATATTTATTTCTCTAGTTAGTGAAACCTTGTATACTATAAATAGGGATGTAATAGTACAATCTTTACATGAGAAAGTAATACAACTTTTCCAACTCTCAACTACTTTCCATCATCTTAATATTCTAATAGATGTCAAGGTTCTTTATGTGAAATTTTGTAGCAACTCTGCCAACTATTTTAAAATTTTATACCGTTTGATGCAAACGAGACTTGCGCTCTGTTCATTTTATGGAAAATAACTTCCAAGAAAATATTTTCCAGATTTTCCAACGTTCATTTCATATAAAATAAATTAGTCACAAAAAACACTTTCCATCAATTAAGAAAAAAACACATTCAAAAGTAGGGAAAATGTTTTTGAACTTTTTAGTTTTTCATATCTTCTTTCATCTCATCAACTTTCACCAAATGCATTTTCCTTTTATTTTTAGGTTTTTTTAAATACAATTTATTTATTTATTTATTCTTTTTCCTTCCATATTTTCCTTCTTTCTCAGTCAATCGCCGGCCACAGGCCAGGTCAAGCCTCACCACCTACGTGGATTGGCTACACCTTGAGCTCACCAACCCGTGTCTTGGTCAATTTTTAGGTTCTTGGTCACCGGCGCCAACCATCACCGAGGCATGTGGCCGGCGGAGGAAGGAGGAGGAGGAAGAAGGAAGGAAAAGAAAATGAAAAAAGATAATTTTTATTTTTTAAAATAAGAATAATTAAAATTTTATTAATACAAAAAATTCGATTTTTTATTTGTAATTTTTCCTAGAAAATTAAATTAGATCCCGAACAATGAAAAATAATTACATTTTCCAAGAAAATGATAATATTTTCTAATGTTCAGTCAAAACCTGAAAAGAAGTGGAAAATATTTTCTAATGTTTGGTAAGAAATTTTTTTTTTTCATGCACACTTTTTCAATAATTTTTTTTTTTTATTTTTAAAATATAATTTTTAATTTTTATATTTAAAAATTGATTTTTAAATTATTTTATATTTTATTTTTAATTATCTTGCGAGGCCCAATCTCACGGCTTGCCTAGCTCGTCGAGATCGACGAGCCCGGAGCCCTAGCTCGCTATCGATTGGACAAGCGGTGAGCTAGGGCTTGAGCTCGTCATCAATTAGTCAAGTGAAGAGCTAGGTCTCGAGCTCGCCGCTTGCTTGGCTCACCCAAGGCCAGCAAGCTCAAGGCTCACCTATGGCCAGTCGTCAATGGTCATCGTGGCTAGCAATCGGTCAAGACAAAACTAAAAATAAAAAAAAAAAAAATTAAAATTAAATTTTTGAATATTTTAAAAAATGAAAAAATAAAATAAAAAGAAAGATGAAAAGGTTAACATGGGTGTAAAATAAGAGAAAGTGAGTGAGGAATATGTTTTCCTCTTTCTTAAAAGTGAAAAACATTTCCCCAGTCTTATAAGACTTTTTTTCTTTTTTGAAAAATGTTTTTCTCAACTAATACATTTTCTGTGAAAGGAATATTGAAAAATTCAAAAGACGTTTTCATGAAAGTTATTTTTCGAGTCTTAATATTCAAATATTCTATCACTTTGAGACCAACCAACAGAACTTTTATCTCTAGAGGAGCAAACAAGGAAGAGTCCTCAATGCACGTTGCGCTCCTCGTAAGAGTTCATCTTCCTCACGAGAACATTCAAGAATATGCATAAAGCATGCCGCGCAAAGAGAGTGATTGGAGGGCGTTCCACATCCGGGTATAAAAATCTTAGTACAATTATCTCCAAACAAGGAGAAAAAAGCATCCACTAAGGAATAGTGAATATTTCCCAATTCTTGATTAGACTCATCTCAACCAAGCTTAGAGTTCGCGGAGCGAGGCAAATAGTGAGGCAAAAATACATCTTAAGTGCCAAAACTTGACTTGGATAGACATTTAAATGCCAAACGGGTACACTTAAGTACTGTAATTTTTGAAAATTTGACACTTAAATTCTAACTCCGATGAGGCTAACCGGAAATCTGATGTGGCAGGTTTCATCGGAGTTGTATACTTAGCAATCAATGTACAAAACGACATCATTTTGCCCCCCACTTTATTAATTAAATTAAATTAAAAAAAGGCAACATTCAACGAGGGCCTCCATAGTCCTCGCCACCGCCACCCCCACCTTCTCGAAAAGGGCCAGCAACGATGGGGGTGAGGGTCAACAAGGGTCGCCAAGCCCTAGCTAGTGGCCAACAACCCTAGCCAACCATAAGCGAGGGCCTACAAGCCTTTGCCAAGATTTGGGGTAAGGTGTCATGGCCCTCCCCCAGATTCGGCAAGGGTCACGGCCTTTGCCTAATCTGGCTAAGGGTTGTCATTGGCTATGGTGGGGCTAGGCAGTAACCTCACCCTAGCTAACGACGATGACCCTCACCAAATCTAGGGCACGGTCGAGGCCCAGCGATCCTTGTCAACCCTCGCCCCACCATCACTAGTCCTTTTTGGTGATGGTAGGGCAGCGGCGAGTAAGAGTTGTGGAGACCCTCACTAATGGTTTCTTTTCTTTTTCTTTTTCTTTTAATTTAGTTTTTTAAATTTAATTTAATTAATACTTAACTAAAAATCAAATTTGGGGGGGGTAAAATAACATCATTCGAGCTTACTAGTCACGTCAATGCCATGTGAATAATTATTTTAGAATAATTGCCACATCAATAAAAATGTTACTAAATCTTATATGCTTGGGAGAAGGTTGGAAAAAGGGTAGCCGATTATTACCGCATGGCAGCTTTCCGAGACCTATTGAATGACTGTTCCCTAATGGATATCGACAGCAAGGGATGCGCATACACATGGGCCAACAATAGAGAAGGGGAGGAAATGGTTAAAAAACGATTAGATCGTGCGTTGTGTACCATGGAATGGCGAGTGATCTTCCCGAACGCTGAGGTTTATGCGCTACCAGCTATTGGCTCCGATCACAGCCCAATCCTTATTACGCTCCATCCTGAAAACCCGAAAAAGAAGAAACAATTCAGGTTTGAAGCATATTGGACGGAAGAAACAGAATGTAGGGAGATCATCAAGCAAACATGGGATGGTAGTCTCTTAAGTGAAAGCAGCTTCACAGCCAAAGTACATCATATGGCCAAACAACTTGAAAAATGGAGCCAAAAGAAGTTCCCAAATGCAGGCAAACGTATAAAAGAGTTAAAGCAGCAACTAATAGTCCTAACAAATCGACATCCAGACAAGTCCAGCAAACAGGAACAACAACAGGTGGTGGAGCAGATTGAGAAGTTATGGCGACAGGAGGAAAAGTATTGGGGAATCAGGGCACGAATAAACTGGCTGAAATGGGGAGACCAAAACACTAAGTATTTTCATGCCACCACAGTGCAGAGAAACAGGATAACTATGCTGAAGATAAATGATGAAACATGGTGCAGAGAGCAGAATTTGCTTAAGCAAAAAATATTGGGATTCTATCAAACACTTTATGAAACTGTGGGTCCAAGGAACTTCAACCCGGTCCTAGACCAGTGCCCAAGCCCAGTAAACGAGGAAATGAACAATCAATTGCTGCAAAACGTGACGATGGAAGAAGTGAAAGAAGCGGTATTCCAATTGGGGGCATTTAAAGCTCCGGGTCCTGACGGGTTAAATGGACATTTTTATCAGCACTTTTGGGAGGAGCTCCAGCATGAAGTTTGTCAACTAGTTCAGAAATTCTTTGCAACAGGTACTTTTGACCCTTCCTTAAACCAAACACACATTTCCCTAATCCCGAAAGTTAAACACCCAGAGAGCATTACCCAATTCAGACCTATAAGCTTATGTAACTTCAGCTATAAAATTATAGCTAAAGTGATGGCGAACAGATAGGGGTGTGCAACAGAAACCGCCCGAACCGGGACCGGACCGAACCGGACCGGACCGGCCGGTTTTGGGCGGTTCCCACGGTCGGCGGTCCAGTTCCCGGTTCCTAATCTTGGAACCGGCGGCCGGTTGGTCCGGTTCCCGGTTCCAAGGTGAGAACCGGACCGACCGGACCGGACTAAATTTTTTTTATATATAATTTATATTCATATAATATATAAACACATATAATATATGAAACTTATTGCAATCGGAATTGCAATTTAGGTAACAACCTCTTATGTGGCCAAGAGACCACCAAAACTCTTGTTGTTACTCTTTATTTATAGAAAAACTCTCCTCATGCTCACACTCTCTCTCTTGTTCCCCTCACTTGCAAACGACAAGGCACTTCAAGCCTTAAAAAGTCTCATATCGACTAAACATTCAAAGTATATAAGAGAGATTGTCTATAAAACCTAAGCCAAGCACAACCTTTAATCACGTTGTTCATGGGTTTTATGCTTAAAATTAAGCATGAAACACATAAACTATGATTGATATTCACACAAGTGAAGTTTGAATATTTTGCACGTGAAAACATGTGTGAGTAGTTTTATTAGATTGCTCGGAAACCGAATTTGATTCATTGGTCCGGAGCATGATTATTCTTTAGTAAATGGTCATTCTTTAGTGAAAAAGAAAGTGCCAATTCTTTTGGACCGGACAGACCGGACCGGAACCGATGGTCCGGTCCGGTTCTCGGTCCTAAGACCAACGGTCCGGTTCACGGTTCCCAAAATTGGGAACCGATTCTCCCGGTCCGGTTCCCGGTTCCACCTTGGAACCGGACCGAACCGGGAACCGATCACCCCTACGAACAGATTAAAGAGATGGCTTCCCCATATCATCACCCCTGAACAAAGTGCTTTTGTACATGGGAGACAGATTCAAGACAATATATTCATAGTACAAGAAGTTATCCATCAACTCAGAATCAAGAAGAGAAAGAAGAGATTCAAAGCCATTCTGAAATTAGATATGCAAAAAGCATATGATAGAGTGGAGTGGGATTTTCTAAAAGCATGTTTGCTGAAAATGGGCTTTCACACAAAATGGGTGAGTATGATAATGCATTGTGTTTCAACAGCGACTTTAAGTGTGAAAGTCAATGGGGAGCCCATGGAATATTTCTCACCAACAAGGGGAATACGGCAAGGAGATCCACTATCCCCTTACCTGTTTGTTCTGGTGTCAAACGTGTTCTCATGGCTAATGCACAAAGCTATATCAGACGGGAGTATAAAAGGGATAACACTGAATTCACATTGTCCTACCCTATCACACTTACTTTTTGCTGATGATTCCATATTCTTTTTGGATGGGACTTTAGTAGAATGCCATAACCTAGCAGCAGTTCTAAACCAGTATTGTTTTGCCACGGGTCAAACAGTTAACCTCAACAAATCAGGTGTGAGCTTCAGCAGCGGCTGCCCTCTAAATCTACAAAGGAATTTGGCCCAACAATTAAGAGTCCCGATCATAGAAAAGACAGGGAACTACCTTGGCATACCAACGGATTGGGGAAAGTCAAAGAAAGAAATGTTCGCCTGGATCCTAGCCAGAGTAAACATGAAGATGGCAGGGTGGAAAGAGAAACTTCTGTCTAAAGCAGGAAAAGAAACACTGATCAAAAGTGTAGTTCAAGCACTTCCTCAATATGCGATGTCGATATTTAAAATTCCCATCTCAATATGCAGATCGATTGAAAGGAGAATCGCTAACTTCTGGTGGAAGCAAAACGAAACTAGTAGTGGATTACATAAAGTGGGAAGCATTGAAGAAGAGGAAAGATGAAGGAGGTCTCGGCTTCAGAGATCTAGTAAATTTCAACAAAGCAATGTTGGCAAAACAGGCCTGGAGACTATCTCAATCACCTACAGCACTATGGAGCAGAATACTTAAAGGGGTTTATTTTCCAAATGGCGATATGTGGAAAGCAGGTAAAGGGCAACGGCCCTCTTGGGGATGGCAGAGCATTGTGGTGGGGAGAGAAACCATTGAAAAGGAGATCCAATGGAGGGTGGGTGATGGGAAAAAAATCAACATTCGGGAGGATAAGTGGCTGGAATCGGGTGTGATAGGAGGCCCAGCTAACAGAGACGAACCCACAACAGTAGCTGCACTGATAAACGACACAAACAGGAGCTGGAAGGAAGCACAAGTCCAGCACTTCTTTGACAACAGAATAGCAAATGAGATCTTATCTATCCCGCTAAGTCCCATTCCGGAAGAAGATGCTCTGGTATGGCGAGGTAACAAGTTGGGAAGGTATACGGTGAAAAGCGGCTATAACAAGATAAATGCAGACAACATAACAACATATCAGAACAGAGCGTCAACATCATTTACACCCCCTTGCACCTTATGGACAGAGATCTGGAAATTATCTATCCCCCCAAAAATTCGCATCTTTATATGGAGCATTTGTCATAATGCAATCCCAACAAGAGAGAACCTTCACAAGAGGAAGATATTACCTCAACCCCTTTGCACGCTTTGCAACAATCAAGTGGAGACAACCGAGCACCTGTTTCTTCTCTGCAAATGGACAAAAGAGATATGGAAGGATCCACGGGTGAGAATCAATTGCGAACCAAATAGAATATCCCGCTTTGATAAGTGGCTACTGGAAAGTTTCGAAGAACAGCGACACCCACCCGAGAAAGAGCTGCTCGCGATGATCCTTTGGTTTGTCTGGAAAGCACGCAACAACTCGATCTTCAGAGGGCAAAAACTGGAACCGAATACCACGGTTGACCTGGCGGAAGCCCACCTCCGAAATTACAGTAGATGGCAACCAAAAGAAGGAAAGAAAAAATCAGATCTGAACTTACCGAACCAGTGGAGGCCACCGGAGGAAGGAAAGCTAAAGATGAACGTTGATGGGTCTTGGAAATAGGGGGAACAAACCGGATCAATTGCTGGTATTCTCCGGGATCATGCTGGACAGGTGATTGACGGGTTCGCGCGGACGGTACGAGCTTCATCTCCGATTCAGGTGGAAACCCTAGCGATTTTGCAAGGCTTGAAGACACTGCAACTTCGAACAAACCTGCACGTGGGAGAGACTGAACTCGGGAAAGTACAGCAAACTGAAGTGGAGTTCCAAATTGACTGCTTTGCTGCATACCAAACTATCTTGGGCTGGGCCGAGATTCCATGGCAGGTAAAGCCCATAATCGATCAATGCACAGGCCTGCTCGCTCATTTACCCTTCACGAAGCTAAGTTACGCTCCTTGGAATACCAATAAAGCCGCAGATCTCCTAGCGAAACTGCACAGCAGGAATTCACTGCCTCAAAATTGGAGGTCCTCCCCTCCTCAAGCCCTTTCGGAGATTTTGTTTTCGGAATATCATCTATTATCTTCTTGTAAGTCCTGCTTATTATGAATGAAAGCATCTATCATTTCCGACCAAAAAAAAATAAAAAAATAAATAAAAATGTTACTAGAAAATGGTACGTTAGCAATTTGGCCACAAATTCTTGCTATTAACACTTACGTATTCATTGTTTTCCGATTTTGTCACTTAAGTGTATATTTTGAAAGTTTTAGCACTTAGAGTGTTTGGCACTCCAAATAGTGATATTAAGGGAAAATTACTAATAAAAGTCCTAAATTAATTGCAATTATACCAATTTAATCTTAAAACTTTTTACATTTTACCAATTAAGTCAATCTAACCAATAGGCTGAAAATTGCTAACTAGACACCAACGGTCTACATGGCACAAGCGACACTAACGTAGAATTTTTTTATAATTTTTTTGAATTTCTTAATAATTTCTTTTCTTTTCTTTTCCTTTTGTTTGTACATAGGGTCAACAACCCTTACGAGCCCCAAATGAGGGCATCGTGGCCTTCCAATTTTGCGACCTTCCCATTTATTACTCGTGAGTCTTTCTTCTTCTAATTCCTTCCATTTTACCAATGAATAATCTATAATAATTAGCTAATTCGCAAATCGAGATTAGCTAATTATTCTCAGATAGCACCTACTCTAGTAGAAAATTCTCGATTTCGAAATGTTTCGAAGCCTTGAGTAGTAAGAAAAGTGAGATGCTATATTTTTATGATTGGATTTCATATTCGAATAACCCTCCACAATGCTCTCGTCATGTCTAATGAGAGCTTAGGTGAGGGTCCCCTCGCTAGCCCCTCAATCAAAACAAGTAAAAAAAAAAAAAACCAAAAAAGATAAAAAGACACTAAACAAACATTTAAAAAATGTCATTGTTAGCGATAATCATGTCACATACAACCGTCAATATTCACGTCAGCAACTTTTGACTTAAATTAGCCAAAGTGATTGAATTGGCAAAACGTGAAAATGTTTAGAACTCAATTAATATAATTAAAGGTCTATGATTAAATTGGAATAAATGCTATATATTTAATATCGTTGTGTTAATTTCTCATGATATCAACTTGTTCCGGGGATATTTGCCCGTTTTTAAGACTACATTCATGCAAGTTGTCCAGTTTTAAGTCTACATTCATGCAAGTTTTATAGTCTTAGCTGGTAAAGGTTTTAACTGGCCACCTTTTTTTTTTTTTTTTTTTTTTTTCCCCCTTGTTTCTCTCTCGTTCGTGCGACTTGTCCATCGGTAGAGAACAAAAACTTTTCCAAAAGTCGATGTGGCAGTGTACCAACCACTCGCAAGAGAAGGGAATCGTGCCCCCCCGCGAGCTTGTTGTCGAAGAATGTTTGGTGCTGCGTGTTGTGCAGAGCACAGCAACGAATTTGACGAAATTTTCAACCCAAAAGAAGGACGATGGCAATGGCCACTTTGAAAGCATTGGTCGGTCATACTTATTATTCTTCTTCGTCACTGCTGACGTCTTCGTCGGATATTTTTACCCCCTCGGCCCCTCTCTGTGTTTGCCGTACCAGCAGATTGATAAGACCCGCCGACTCAGCCACCGTTTGCTTGCTTCGTCCCCCAGCACCCGAGCCCGTACTAGCCCGCGTTGCTCTTGCTCGACCCGGACGCAGAGCTAGCGTTTCTGCAACAATGGCTACTGGGTAAGTGCTCGTTTGCTCTCCTGTTGTTCTTTGTTTAGTTGCTGAGAAATCGAGAGAAGTTTCACTCTGTTTAGCTTGGCACTATGGATCGTTTATTCTTTTACATTCCTTTTCTCTGGGTCGTTCCTCTTCTACCTTTTCGCTTCGAGAAGAGTACTGTCAACTCTCAAGATTGTATAAATTTGCAAGTTTGGGACGCTTGGCTTTTTTCTACCAGGCTTGTTTCAGATGAATGAAGAGTATTTTCTCTGTCGAGAACTGGAAAAGTTGGTAACTTTGGACTCTTTGGTGTGTCAAGAGTTAGCTGAGCCAACTAACTTTTTTCCCCTTGTCTTGCCGAGCAAAATGAAACCCCCCGTTTTAATAACAAAGTAATTCGTCGGTCTTGCGGATGCAGTTGTTTAGGCCTTAATTTAATTTTGCTCTAGCTCTGTTTACTGACTTTTTTTCTCATTTCTCTGTGAGCAAGAGTGAAAGAGGCTCTCCCACCGGCTCTTACCTCTACTTCAGACCCACCTCCAGTCTTTGATGGAACGACAAGGTTTGCTCTTTATGCTTCACTGATTGTAATGTAATTACAGCATTATAGAAACCAGTGATTTTTTTTTTCCCTTATATTATTCTAAAAGCACTTCTCTGCCTATCTTACTACAGATTATACATCTCTTACACATGCCCGTTTGCACAGCGCGTGTGGATTACCCGGAACCACAAGGTTGTTCATAATCTCTCTCTCTCTCTCTCTCTTTCTCTATTCGAGTATTATCATTATGGTTTGAAAAAATAAGAAATATATTCCCAAAAAGTATAAATTCGTATCAAATTTGGACTAACGAATAGAAACTTGTAGTCATGTTTCTTTTCTAATTTGATATAGAATTAACTGCTAATTGAGTTGCTGTGTTGGTTCAAGCAGGGCTTGCAGGATCAGATCAAGTTGGTCCCTATTGATCTGCAGAACAGGCCTGCCTGGTACAAGGAGAAAGTCTACCCAGCTAACAAGGTGAAAGTCCAAGGGAACCTTGTGAAATGTTTTGTGAATGTAAAGTACATGTAAGACATTCTGAAGGGCATTTATGAAGCATTTAGGATCGTAAATTTATTCTTGAACAAGCCAGTAACGTTTTTCAGAAGGCCAAGATCGCATGAACAAGAAATATGTGCAACTCATGGTGTCGTTGATGATCATGTTATGGAGTACATTGTGGACATTCATTATACTTTCTACAATACCTTGGTCTGATAGAAGCTCCGCTGAAATTGTTTTCCACTCAAAATTACCAGGCTAAAGGATCATGACACTTTCTTCCCTTTCTTTTGGTGTGGTGTGTTGAATCAGGTGCCGGCCTTGGAACACAACAATGAAGTAAGAGGAGAGAGTCTGGATCTAATTAAGTATTTAGATGCTAACTTTGGAGGGCCTTCACTTTGGCCTGAGGTAAGTTTCGGAGGAACATTAACACTTTCCTGGTATGTCCAAGTATTGACTGTGATGAATTCTTATCCTCTGGGATACAGGATCCTGCAAAGAAAGAGTTTGCAGAAGAGCTCTTCTCATACACCGACACATTCAGCAAATCCGTTGTCTCCTCATTCAAAGGAGAAGGGGACGACCAAGCTGGTAAGTCTGAATTCCATTTGTCATTTCTCTTTCAATCTGAAATGGTGAATGATAGTAGTGGTGATTGGTGACTGGCATAGCCGCTGCATTTGATTTCATCGAGAATGCGCTTTCCAAATTTGAGGACGGACCTTTCTTCCTCGGGCAGTTCAGCCTGGTAAGCAGACATTTGTTTTCTTTTAACTCGGCTTATGTCTGCTAGACATTAGCCTTTTTCCGAAATGCATGTCATATTGGAGAAAGGAGCGTAGAAAATTATTGCTCTGGAGTTTCATTCAAGTTTGCCTCTCTAAGGTGTTTTGTGAACGTCCACAGGTTGATATTACTTATGCTCCATTTATCGAAAGATTTACGCCATATCTACAAGAAGTGAAAGGCATTGACATTACAGCAGGCAGGCCAAAACTGGCAACCTGGATTGAGGTACTAAACAGAATGTCTGTGACTTAAAATGATGCCGCACATCACTCAATGAAAATATGCTTGATCTGGCCTTTGATTCTCTCGTTTCTTTCATGTGCACTTCAAATGCATTCATATTCGCTTGCAGATCATGATGTAGAATTGTATTGGCATTTTATTTCTTTTTTCTGCTTTCACTGAGCAGATTGATTATTTTAGACTAGCAAAATTTGTGAATTTAGCTCTGCAAATCTTTGATTGCATCAGCAATCTGAATTGTCCAGGGCAAAGTAAAACAATGAGTTAGGATGGTCATTTATCTGATGTAGGGATTCATTACATGGAATCGTTCAGTTTTAACTTTTTTAGTAAAGAAGAAGGTATTCTTATGAGAAAGATCGATGTCATTCATCAGATGTAAGAACAATTTAAATTCCTAGAGAGAACTCAGTTTGTTTTTTTTTCCTTATCCATGTAGGAGATGAACAAAAATGAGGCTTACACTCAGACCCGCCGAGACCCTAAGGAGCTTGTGGAAAGCTATAAGAAACGATTCGCGGTATTCCCTACAAACTCCGATTGTGTACAATATTCGGCTCACTTTCATTGTCGCTGTGCATATCAGCAAGAAAGTTTTTAATCCTTTTCTTTATCTTCGTTGTACAGGCCCAGCTCTGATCTGTCTCGCTGATCCTGAGGGCCCAATTGGTCTATTATTACCTCCCTGAAGTTAAGAGTGAACATGAATGTCTGGTTTTGCAGAGAAACCATGTCTATTAAGAATAAGATTCTCGCAGTTTATCTTGTTTCTGTGTAAGAATTTAAGGTACTCTAGTGTAAAAAGCAGTAAAAGCTAATGCAATAATGTAAGAGCTCATCGGGGTCTTCAAGTTTTAAGTCCATTGTGAATTCTAAAGTCAATCTGAACCCAATTATCGGTTGTCATTCGACTCATATTCTTGCATGTTGTACGAAGTTCTAAGATGGCTTAAATATTGTGAAAGGGTTGAGAAGCTAGATTTACATCTAGATCTTCATTCAGGATTCCATTGAGATATACGGATCTGAAAAACCAAAAAAGAAGGAAAAGAACTCCAAAAAAAATAATTTATGGATAAATGAACAATCTTGTTGGGAGTTACATTGGATCCCATTATAACAAATCAAATACAAATATTCTCAAATTGCAAGTTCATCTATTACAGAAGGGATGCCTGATGCTTGACACCTGCATGTCATTCTTCATCCCAATTGTGTCTCAGAAGTTGTGTATCACTAAGTAAATATCAACTCCGGACCGAAAAATAGAAAAAGAACTGCCAGATGCTGAAAACTTCAGCTTCAATAACTCCAGAAACAAGGGACTATCGACAAGAAATATCTGTCGCCTTGAGCACGGTACTCAAGTATGGCTCTATATCCAAAGATAGGCATGACATGCTGGGTCGATGTCACCTCGAACGAGTTGCACGTAAAAATTATCTTATGCCCGAAAACCCCAACTATAAAGGGCAAATAGACTTATCTGACCAACACTTTCCATATCTTCCCCACATACACAATCAAGGACCATATGGCGAGCCCTGCCGACATGTAAAGCAAAGCAACTCCAGAAGCTATTAAGGTATCAGATCCTCCAAGACTGCATAGGAAAACATGAATCACTCGGAGCATTAGATCTTCAAGCGATGATTGGTATCATCTTTCACATTCCTCCTGATTCAGAGAAAGACATCTACACAACATTCTTGCAGGAAAGCTAAGTTGTTACAAACCTGCTGTCTCTAGTAGCCAATAAAATGGTCAGTGCAGTCATCTGCATAGCAGTTTTCCACTTCCCTAAATTATTTACAGCGACAGCCTGAAAATATCACATCCTAATGAGTGGGGCCATGGAAAAAAGACTAGCAATTCCAACAACTAGTTAACCAATTTGAAGGTGGGTAATGGACTACCGAAGATAACATCTCACCTCTAAAATCTTACTATTCTGAGAAGCAGCCCATTCTCTAACTGCAGACATAGTAATCTGTAACAAGTTGAGCAAGTAAAGAGTTAACAATGAATCAAAAGAATTTTGAGTTGGAAAGTAGTATGAACAATCACACTAGATAGAGAAACAAACAGAATAAACAGTCACGTGAGCTCCTACTAAAGCACATGAACATGGGGAAAAAAAACCACTCCGAAAAATGCATAGACTCATATCTAAAGAACTTGATTTCTCATCTCAATGGTGACTGTGCCAAATGGCCAAGATAATCATTCATAACCCAAAACTTGTGAAGATGAAGAAAATAAGGACTCTCTCTCGTTAACCATTTGCTCAATCATCTACTTGCTCAAGTATGTTTCATATAATCCTTCTAAGAACAAATACAAAACCAAACTCCACAGACTGAAATGAAAGCTTCCCTACAGCACAAAAACCGCGACATAGACATGTGAAGCATCATCATGTCTCAAAAGCAGTACAAGTGATGCTTCTCAAAACAAGGCGAAGGATTGTATGGAGATTCCAGATCAACCAGGTGCTGAAAATTCCATTAAATGATGTCCCTTTCCCTTCTACAGTTCAAGGTAACTAATAAGGAGCTAGTCCTGTAAGGTCCGGATTTGAGATATAGTCCTACAAAATAAACACTCTAGTAGTTTGCTGTTTCCTTTCTTCCTATTTATCTTTTTGAAGCTTTAACAGGTAACTGAAGAGGCATCTCAAAGTAGGAGTGATAACAGTTATATGCAAACTTGTTTTCTGTAAAGCCAAGTTGACTAATAATCTTGTACTTCAGGGTTTTTATCAATTGTACTCGGCAATTTAAAAGCCTCAATTCAAAGTTGAACTTCATATACAACTAGCAGAGCCATTGTCTAATGTGATGGTTGACATGGTACTTCCCTCATGATGAGGAATTGACTTCTTCAGAAAGATGAAAATGCGACACTATTACTCATACTTTGACAGAGGACCTACCAAAATAGCAAGAAAACAAGAGGCAGGGAGGCTAAGAGCGCAATTAGTACTTTGGCCACCTACCAACCAAAATCTATTCGCATCTTTTCACCCACACTAGGCTGACAGAAATTGCCTTCATCTGAGCCATTAAGTGATGTGTGAAGTATATTTTATTGTATTGTTTGTCTTTTCTGGAATCGTATGAAGTCGTATGCATTTAGCAGTTAGTCATGACCATTCCACATAGTAGTTGCCACATCAACAATTAGCAGTCACGCTAACCCAATAATAGGACTAGCATAGAATTTAAACTAACGGCAGAACTAGGGCATGATTGGAAGTCTTTATAGTACAGAATAGATTGGAGAAAAAGGAAATCCTTCAACTGCCTGGTCTTTCAGGAAATTGGGCCTGCGTTCTATAGTTCGAGAATTTTTCCTAATAAAACACTTGGTCGATAAATCAACAGAGGAAAAGAGAGCACATCACTCGAGGCATAAAAGTTCTGACATCATTGAAAGGGGTGGCATTTTTACGATAGACTGCAATTAGACAAAGTAATACTTTCCTTACCGTTCTTCATTTCTAATTGCCCCTTTAAAATAGGCCAAACTGAAACCTAAAACTCCCATGTGCAACTTTGGGACATTCAACTAATTGAGAAAAACCTATATGGTTTATCAATATGGCAAATGTCAAGAGTATGAAAGATCACAGGGAGGTATATCAAACGACAGATCATGGAAATTTTCCATACCCAGGACAATCTACAATATCAAGAGAGATAAATTTGCACCACATTGACCTCAAACTTATCATACATAGAGAAAGACATTGATGAATAAGGATGCTTAAGAAATGAGTGATGATATTTACCTCTCTACCAATTATAGCTATTGAAGGGACAGTCATTAGCCATGGTGCTTGCTCAAACATGTCAACATCCAAAGGCCTGGTACATAGCAAAACTAATGTGGCGGCTACCATGAGCTGCATTAAGTATTGCAATCAGTTTGCCTTTTCCAAATCCAAGTTAAGACATCAGTGTATAAGCTAGTTGTTGTAAATATGTTGCACGTTTGATATGGCAGATAGCACATACCTTGTCAGCTACAGGATCTAAAAATGCACCAAATACAGAGCCTAATCTCATCTGGAATCCATTAAAAAAGTTTCAGTGCTTTTGTTATAAAGCAAACAAGCAGTCTACTTCAAATTTAAGCAGACAGAAAACCGTATACCTTCCTAGCAAGATACCCATCAAGCCAATCTGTGATTGCAGCAGCAATAAAGATGCTCGTCGTAGCAGTTGTCCCCCACCAACTATCGACATAGAAGGCTGGTATATCACATTGTAAGTATCAGTCTCAACAAAACTGAGATACCGAATGGCAGAATCATGGTAAATTTTGCAAAAAGTACTTTAGAGAAATTTGTCTCCCATCAAGCTTACAACGTGGATAAGACTTTTTGCACTACCAATAGCATTAGAAAGCAAACAAGCACCATCAAAACCACAGTGGAAGAGATATGAAGGGACTCGATTGTGATCGCCCAGCATAGCTCCATAAGCACAGATATCTTACCATCTCAACATTGATGGAGATAAAGAAAGAAAAAAAAAACACAATATAGGCACAGGCAAGCACATACGTAATAGTGAACCCTATATTTCAAATTCAATCGCCAACAGCATGCCACTGCAACGCATTACTTGGTGCAAGGAAGCTTAAGATCGATCTTAAGACGCCATTGAAAAGCCAAAAGTTGCTCTAAAAAACACCAAACCAAGGTATATTTTGGCCTTTATAACAAATTTTAAGGCAAGACTGGTAAGATACACAGAACAGGCGGTTAAGATAAATGTTGCGCCTGAAGCAAGACTATTGTTTTTGCAATTCGTGAACAGAAAGCGACATCAACCCAGATTGATCGCCAGCATTCCACAGCAGCCCGGAGGGAGAGAGAGAGAGAGAGAGAGAGAGAAAGCTAAAACGAGAACGGATCAACCTGAAACCAAGGAGCCTTCCATCTAACGCACACAAGATTCGACAAAAACTTTCCACAACATCTCATCAAGCACATCGCAGACGCCGAAAAGGATCGATACCCACATAACCAAATTCAGAAAAGCTCCGAAACGACGGATCAAAAAGCCAACTTGCACTCTCGACGCAGAATCTCAGGGAATCGGGGGGACGTACTGCTGACGAAGAGGGGCACGGCGGCGACCCGGCCAAGCGTCAGGACCGTCGGCAACGTGAGCAGCTTATCGGCCGGCTTGTCGCCACAATGTTGCATCGAAGGCGAAGGCGAAGGCGGAGACGGAATCTGATCGGGGCCGAGCAAGCGCGTCCGCTGTTCGTTGCCTCTTTTGGCGCCATCTTCCGACCCCATCGCTCGGGAAAAACAGACGCACGGACCCAGGAAAAGCTGCTCTCTTTTCGGAACTCGAGAGGTGCTAAAGATGAGACCACGCCCAACCGCATTTGCTGTCGCGCCGCGTTTAAGTTAAAAACTTCTCCCTTCTTTTCCTTTTAGGTCGTTGCCTCTTGCCTCTTGCCTCTTGCCGCGAGGGGGTGGGGGGACGTGGAAGGTGGTGCCTGCCCAGAGGGGCCGGGGGCAGCTCTAACGTGCGCGAGGGGTGCGCAGGGAGGCCGCTAACGTGCGCACCTCCGGGGCTGGGAGGGGCTCCGCCGGCGATCTGGGCGGGGGAGGTTCCGGCGAGGGCGGGTCGGGTCGGGTCGGGTCGGGTTCCGCCGCCCAACCGGGAGGGACGTGAAGGAGTTGGCGCTGGCTGGCACTCGCGTCGCTTTCGATTGGGTCTTCCCCTATTTTTGTCGGCTTGACGACGAACAGGGGAAGAGAGCATGCGTAAAAAGCCTTTCTTTTGACTGTCTCGCGCTTTGTGGACCAGCGTTTGAGAGCAAGTACCGGTGAAATAAGCAAAATTTAAGAAGGATTACATGATTTTTAGGATATTATCTCTTCTCATATTATTTTTGATCGATGCCTTTAATTTAATAGGTTAATATCATGAAAATTTCGAATATATATATTTATGACAAATTTACCCCAAATTAATTTTTTTATTATAAAAAATTTTCAATTGATACATCAATGACAAATTTACTTAATGTTCATTTCCGATAAATTTTACCTTAAAATTATTGAGTTAAATGATACGTTGCAATTGACAAGTGTATTGATTTGAACTTTTACCCTCTATTTCAATTTGTGATTTTTATGATATTAATTCAATTTAATGGAAGTTAACATGAGGTAAATTTATTACAAATATATTAGTTTGGCTTTTTTGGTTTTATAAGTGTATTGATTTGAAATTTTTGGTAGTCAAAAAATTAGTTTTAAATAAATTTATCAGTTCATTTCACTAGAAATCATTTGTGTTCCTATACAAATTCGATTGTAGCATAGCTTTTGAAATGTTAAAGAATATCTTTTCATCAATGAATAATATTAAGAATGTAAAGTTTTATTCTCAATATCAAGTATATTGCTAATGGTGCGGGCTTTTTGAATTTTCTAGACCCTCTCAGTAATTATGTGTTTGTTAAAAGAATGTTAAGAAAGGGTCACTAAAGATTCTTTAAGAATCATTTATTGTGCTTTGAATATATGAATATTTCTAATTAAAAGCATCTTGTTTTCTTAAAGTATGTTCTTATTCGATGTTCGAATTGCATTGATATATATTATTTTTTACTCTTTTTAGTGGTCTCAATTAGTACTCTCAACACACGCGTTAGTAAGACCATTTCTTTTTTACCATTGATAATCTTAACTAGTGTCATAAAGTTACTTGCTCCCAAGGCCTTTGGGAAAATGTTAAATATATGAATTGTTAAGAGATTGATACTCTTAAGTAGTGTACATTTTCATATATCGAGGGTTATAAATTTTAAATGAAATTTCATGAACCTGAAGCTCGTCATTTATAAGATAGGTATGCTACCTAGTATGAATGTCCAATGCCAAGAAATTATTGGAAATTATTTGTGAAAAGCACTTTTGAATATGGTGTAATGTAGGTTGCTTGCGGCAAGTCGATATTTAATAATTAGAAGAAAACTTTTTAATTGGAGGAAACTTTTGGTTTTGGAACATAATCTTATAGGATTTAAAGGCATCTGGTATGTCAACTCCTATATGCTTTGAAGACGAGTAATTCAAAGTGTACTGAACCTAGCTAAAAGTGGTCTACAAACCAATCTATGGCACCAAGATTTTTATTTTTTTTTATTTTTTTGGTCGAATATGGCACCGAGATTGACTAGTAATTTATTTACAAAGGATATGACCGATCTATTTATTAGCAAATGTGCACACTCATTTCGTTTACTCAAGAAGTTGGCATCTAAAGGATTATCCAAAACCACCATTTTTTGAAGTAATTTATGAAATTCATATAAAAAGAAATTATATCAGCATTTGTGGAAGTAGAAATATATATATATCAATATTGTTTTTCTGGGAAGGTTGTTCAGAATAGAAAAAATTCAAATTCTAAAAGTAAAATGCATTTGAGTTTAAAATTAAAATATGCAAGAGATGATATAGATGTTTTAGCTGACAAATTTGCCCATGAATACGATATTTGTAACATATGCAATTTGAGGAAATTATCCAAGCCCGCTCATCATTAAATAATTGCGCCTAAATTCTTCGATCAAGTTGACTTTTCTACTAAATGCTTTTACAAAACTTGCTCAAAAAGTCTTCCAACTGTTGTGGCTCAAGCTAAGCCTAAGCAGGCCTGTCGAATTTCAGGTCCTGACCAAGTCCTGTGGCACTGGTGCTAGGCAGAAGGGCAATCGCGACAATCGGGGTTTTAAAGCTTAGAGAAGTGCTTAGAGAAGAAAATCGATAAATTTGTAATTAAAGCATCGTGGAAATATTATTTAATCGTAAATTGGTCGGTAATACCAAAACGCGGAATTTAAACTTGTGCGGTGATTTGTCAATTTTAGTCTTGATAGATGGTACTGTTTAAAACATTTGCGATAATTTATGATAAAATAATTCATAATAAGTCGGTCATCATGAGTGACCACTTAAGCAATTAATTAAACAAAATGTCAAAAGGAAGATTCTTTACATGTTAGAGCCACCCAAAAAATTCCAAAAAATTTCAAAAAATTTTGGAAGAAATTAAGAGCTTGGTCAGTTTTGCATTAAAAAAACATCTCAATATTTTTTTTTTCAAAATTTAAGAACTATAATAGAATATCTTAATTTTTAAAATTGTTTTTCTAGTTTTAAATGTACCCCGTCAAATAAAGGTTTTTTTTTTTTTTTTTTTTTTCCCTTTCCTTTCTCTATAACTATTGAACTTTTATTAATTTCTCCTTTTTTAATCACCTCCATCGAACGTGATGTCAACTTTTTCTACCCAGACACGAGCTCGATCATCCTTTTGAGATTTTGCAAATGAAAAGTAGATCTTCCATCCTCGACGTACCCCAAAAATCATTCAACCCCTTTACCGACTTCGGAAGTAACTTATAGTGGCCACAAATTATGGGAAGTCCCATGCGGCATGCGCTCCGTCACTGGCCCAATTTCACAGCCAAGTTGCTGCAATTTCCCCGGTAAACACGACGCCAAAATTGGCGCCTTGAAGCAAGTTGGTGCCGGAAAAAAGAAGCGAAGCTAACGCACGGTCCGCGAGCAGATCAGGCCACAATAACAGTGCACGTTGGGAAGAGAAAGGCAATCTGGAAATGTTAGCGATAAGCTTCCATCTTTTTCCATCTTTTTATGTTGAGGCCTTAAATCAATAGCTAATACTTAATTCTCGTGGACTCACCATGTGGATCAATGTACTTGTAAGCAGAAGGGATACCACGCTCGACAGGATTTAGTGGAGAACACAGAGACTTGAGTATCATAAGGTTGGGCGAAAGAATCCACCCAACAGGTAGAAAATGATGTAGTATAGGTTGACGGTCGACCCACAAGTTCCATGAATCATTTAACGAACGAAAAGATTTAAATTGTGGAGATTTTTTCTTTTAGAAGCTAGGGAGGGAACCAAGGAAAGCTTGTGACTCCAACAAGTTTATAGATCGAGTCAAATCGCGTAGAATTGCCTTGCCCCTACACTAATTGATGAGATTTGAACTATGTGTGATAATGTGAATTATAATCTAATCCATCTTTGAAATGTGAATATTGTAATTTGTGTGCAAATTAATCCAAATAAATTTGTATATTTTTTGGGGATGATATCACTAGTGGTCACTATACTTTTCCCTGAAATGTTTAGTCCTTCCGTCAAAATTCTTCGCCGTGAGTTAAACACCGGAATGCTTGCTTGGACAAGTTGAGCATATGTGTTCCACTTTTATTTGCGTACCCGCATTGATGTGGATGGCCAATGCGGTGCCACATCATAATTCTAAGATTTTGAAAATGAAAAGACGAGAGAGGGGAACACGAACACGAGGGCCTGTTGTGGCCACAAATGGGCCATTCTAGCACCTGACCCCCTGCTCCTGTGACGGCAAACCACCACGAATGGGGTCGCGGTACTCAATGTAAACCGTGGGTGTGAGAAATCCCTAAGGTATCTCATGAAATATCATTTGCGGTCGTCTATCCTATACTACGCTTTATAATTTTGTCTTTGGACGTACGAGCGAGTATCTTCTTAAAACATCACCTATTATGGTAGTGCTCTTACTTGAGCCTGCTTAACTTTGTAGTTCCAAAGTTAAGTTTACTATTATATTAAAATATATATCTATAAGTTGATTCCAATTTTTATATGTATATTATGAAATCACTCTCTATTCAGTACTAGTTCATCCATCCCTCTTTGCCATTCTAGAAGCCTATTAGGAGTCGCACCTTATCCAAATTTTCTAGTCCAACAACCACTCTCTACCCTCGTCAGATCAGGTCATTACAGGACCACTAACTTTTACTCAATTCGTCCTCAAACCACACACCTACTGGAGTGATCCCACTTTGATACCATATAATAGCATCCCCATATTACATTGCTAAGGTATTATCTGTTTCAATCCATCTTATATCAAGCATCACAATTTTATTTTTTGGCATATAGGTGGACACCTTTCTAGAAGATCACCCATCCTAGTTGTGCTCCTAATCAGACACATTTAATTTTAGAGTTTCAAGGCTAATCTTGCCATTAAATTAAAAAATGCCTTCATTAGTTCATTCAAGATTTCACATATATATTCTATGATCACTCTCCGCTTGTTCAATGCAAACTTTAGTTCATTTCCATCTCTTTTGCCATCCTATAAGACTGTTAAGAGCGGCTCCCTATCAAGAACCTCTGGCTTGGCGACCCCTCCCCACCCTCGTCAAACCGAGTCGTCATAGAGAGAGAGAGAGAGAGAGTCTGCAAGACTCGCTGGGCCAGCCACACGGTACTTCTTGCGGTGGTTGCTCTCAAAATCCGAAACTTGATACTAGAAAGCGACAAAGCCAGCGACACGGTGGTTGTTGTTGCGTAAGGGTATAGTCGCACTTAGTTGCCCCGGGCAGCGTGGACTGAGAAAGCGGAGATGACGAAATGTCCCTGCCCCTCCCTTTTAATGGATATAATGGGATCCAATTGTGATTTCTCAAATCGAGGTGATGAATTCATAAAATCCGGTCTTAACCGTTTGGACATCTCGAGAAGTGCGTTCATTGGTGTTTTGTCAACGGAGAAATCGTAACTGTTCACCTCAAGCATTCGTTCAACTCGATTAATACATTTTCGGAAAATGGGAGCGTGTTTCGTAAAGCTCAAATAAAGGTCACATTTTTATCTTTGGAGATCGGGTGCCTACTCTTCGTGATGTGAGGAAGTTAGCAATTTCCCAATTTCAATGTTGCATCTAGCAATTAGGGATTGCAAGCATCCCAATATCACAAGAATTGGGTCGAACGGATATTGGATGAGGAAGTAACTAACGGTCGAACTTTTCAATACTCTAAAGAAAGGTTCTAAAGCGAAAAACCATACCTAGAATCAAAATTGATCAAAACTTTCTAAGTCCCCTAAGTTATCATCGACAACTCATTGAAATGACGCCATGTTCATGAACTCCCCAATATGGGTTAAACTCTTTGATCCGTGATTTTGTGATTTTAATCTAGTAATTTTGGCTCTTTGGAAAGCTCTCATCAAGAGTGCGTTGAAGGTGAAAAAATCACGTGATATGGACGCCAAACAGCAAAGATACATGCTTTTAAAGAGCGAGTCTCGACTCAAAAATGCACCCACCTCAACATGATAGTATGCCTCAAGAAGAGATGGCTTATTTCGCTTAGAAATACCATTCATTTTTACTCTGTTAGGGCATTGAAAGTCTTGATCCCTATAATGAACTCTAAAAATTGTCTCTACTTGGTTGCGATTTTGACATGTTCAAGGTTCTTGCACTTTCAAGGTAAGTCTCGATACCTTTGATTCCAATTTCATATAAAATTGTATGCTAGAACACCATAATGTTCTTTTAGAATCATAAGATTGACAATATGTTATTATATTGCTTATCTGAGTAACCGTAAATCAGATTTTCTTAAACTGCCGTAATGCTGAAATGAAATCTATAGCCTCATATTATGTTGATATGTTTTTATTAAAATTCTGCATTTTTCTACCCTATAGTAGTTGTTCTTTTAAATCTTAGGTCAAAATTATGCTGTTGGGATGTTTGACTAAGCAGAAATTTCGTAGTATTACACGAAAAGAATCATTAAAAAATAAACTTCGAAACACAAATCCACGTAGATTAAAAAAAAAAAAATACATTGACAAACTTGATTTCGACGTCTAAGTCATTCAATTGTGTCTGATTCAACATCTCTTTCCATGCCATACGCCATGCATAGTATATATTTAAACTACACATTCATGCACAATGATGTCGCTTGATCTCCAAAATGATGTGATCTTTTTAGCTGATTGCACATTGACCAAAATTCGACTTTCAGACCTTTGATGCGCGACAATTACAAATCAGAGCTTCATTGAGAAGTTGTGATATCAAAAGGGACTGTGGAAACATGTTTTCTGTTGGGGTAGTTGGCCTCGGCCTAACAATTTGCTTTTAGGTGAGCAGGCATGCAGGCTGGAAGGATTTCATCCTAATCTTGCCCATTAAAAAGAATAGGGAAATGTTATCATCCGACAAATCAAGCATTTTCTATGGACGGAGGGTTGTCTTAGCCGTGCTGCATTTGACCGTCATCTATCGGCTTTCGTCATCAATCAGGGTTTTTTAAGGGTCGCTCTCCTATGTCTTCTTACTAGAATAAGGATATATAGTCAAAGACTTTGTTGAGACACTTGCTAAAGCTAAGGAAGCTCATATTATATTTAATTAGCATATTATATTTTAAACTTTCAAAATCATGAAAGGTACTTCTAAACGGGTCTACGTGCTAAGTGCTTCGAAAAGTTTTAGATTTTGGACTAGAAAAATTCACCAAAAACTCTAAATTATATCTTCTGGCATATTTACTTCAAATTTTTTGTGACACTAAAAAATCAAACTTTCACTCAAGTGGTATGTTTACTCCAAATTTTCTCAAACTGATAAATTTATATCCGCATAACACATGTGTCACACAAATACAAATTTATGATTTTTCGCTTCAAAATAAATGGTTTCGGGTAAATATATTGCATTGGCATAAGTTTGAGGTAAAATGTATTTATCACAATGAATATAATTTAAAATTTTTTGCGGCTTTTTTCTTTGGAAGGAGCAGGAACATGAATGCTTGTATGCACGTTAGCAAAGGTCTCAGTTTGGAGAAATATCATGATTGGGTAACCCGTGCGGGGCAAAGCGC
The DNA here is from genome assembly GCA_014182375.1 of Eucalyptus virginea. Lineage (NCBI taxonomy): Eukaryota > Viridiplantae > Streptophyta > Magnoliopsida > Myrtales > Myrtaceae > Eucalyptus > Eucalyptus virginea. The sequence goes on along the minus strand of CM024523.1, from coordinate 18,229,165 downwards.
ATGAATCGCGCGAGTCGTGGGGACAAACAACCTTTTCTCGGCCGAGATGGAATATCCTCTCTCTTTTTTCCCCTTTAAAGTGAAAATCAAATTTTATACCAAAAAGTAAATTAAGAAATTATTCTGAATACAACACCTAATTTTTCGAGCACAACATGAAAAATTGGCCCAAAATTTCCTTAAAGAGTACAAACTTTAATTTCAGATCATAATTTCGGCCTAAGTTTTTTTTTTTCACTTTTGAAAAATCACCAATTTTTTTCGGATCTCAAGTCTAACTTTTTTTTGTCCTACAAATAAGCACATCTTTAAATTGAGTCCTAATTTTGGCCTAAACTTTTTTTCATTCCATAAAGAAATATTAATTTTTGTAAATATCCAAATTTAGCTCTAGAGTCATTTCAAATGTAACCACCTCTTTAAAAATGAATCGTACAAGCAACATTTATTACAAAAGATTCATACGGATTGAGTCTAAGTAACTAACAATCTAAAATGGATATTTTATGATCCACGCCTGAATTAGAATCTGAGCTAAAATCAATATATTTCTACGAAACAAAAAATAGGTTTGAACAATGATCAAGACTCAAGTCGGTGTTGTTTTTAACGAGACAAAAGCAGATTCAGACTGAAATTGGGACTCGAGCTAAAACTCAGTGCTTTTCAAGATAATGGGGCCAAAGAAAAAAGGAAAATTACAAAGGCTTAGCAGGTAAATGAACAGGGAACAATCAAGATCAGGACCAGGGTACGTTGAAAATTTCGGTGTCGGCAAATCACAAGGGATACCTTTTTATTTTCACCCCGGGGGGACAGCGGCGGGCCCCCGCTTTCCCATCCTCAGTTAAAAAAAACAGCAACACTATTGCACGAATTAAAAAAAAAAAATTTGCGTGAATTTCCCGTAAAATAAAATAAAATAAAATAAATAGAAAAATTAAAATCTCTCTCTCTTCTTCTTCTCTCTCTCTCTCTCTCTCTCTGCGTGCTGGTTCGGGAGGAGGAAAGGAACTCCCCGCATCACGAGACGATCACGTGATGAAATGGCCGACGATAATCTCGCCATCTGCATGTGCCCCCTCCTCCCCCTCCTCCTCTTCCCCCTTTCGCTTAGCCCACACTCACTCCCACCACCACCACCATCACCCACCATCACCATCTCTCTCTCTCTCTCTCTCTCTCTAGAATTCAGTTGCAGAGAATCCAGGAGCATCCATCTTCCCCCGAGATCTCCTGCTCCCCGAAGACGACGAGGTCGCAGAGGCAGCAACTGAATCTCCCTCTCTGTCTCTGTCTCTGTCTCTGTCTCTCTTTCTCTAGAGAGCCTCGCCCAGTCAAATCGATCCACCGCCGCCAATGAAGGCCCAGGTCATCAGCCCCGTCATCGCCTTCGAGCACAAGAGGTATACATCTCCCACGCGCCCCGCTGACTTTTCCGCATTTCCCGATCCGTCCGCGGCTCGCTCCGTTTTCGTTCGGTAATTCGAGGATCGCGTCGTTCTCGGACCGGTGCGCTGTCGGCATCGCGCCGCCGCTCCCTGCTCGGATCGCATTGATCTCGGATTCGCGCGCCCCGCTGGCGCTCCCGCATTCCGTGCGCGCGATCGAGTGGAATTTCCGGTCGTGCGACCGGTTCTAGTCAAAGTTCCGAAGTGTCGCGGTGCGGTGGCTCGGTCGTCTCTGTTTTCGTTGCTTTTTTTTTCCCCTTCTCTTGTCTGGAGAGTGCTCGGAGTTGAACGTTTCCATTTTCTTTCTTTTTTTCTTATTCGGATCTTTTGCTTCTTTTGATGAGTCGAAAGCATCATCTATGGTCGTAAGCTGAATGTGCGGTTGTTTATGGCGAATTTTGATCGCGCTGATGTAATGTCGAGCGCTGTGGGAGGTAGGAACGATGTTTTAAACGGATTATGTTGTTGTCTAGCCTGAGCAGGAGGTCCTTGGAAGCTGATTGCAGGTAAACCCAACTAGGTGGTCATGGTTAAGCTAAGACTTTTGTGGGATCTGTTGTGTGGGGGAGTTTTTGAGCTTAGATTGTTGTTTATTCTGCTTGTTTATGACTTATGATGACTGCACAAGCTAAATTGGAGACGGGCTGTCGGGTTGATAAACTGATGGGAACTTGTTCTGGCAGGGATGCGTATGGCTTTGCTGTGAGACCTCAACATGTACAAAGATACCGAGAATATGCTAACATCTACAAGGTACGGGCTGCTCGTTTTCTTCTGTGTATTTTGTTGTTCACCGTAAGATGCTTCGAATCTCGAATGACCAAAATGTTAAAAAGTTATGGAGTGCTTTTAACTTTGCCCAAGTTCTTGATCAATTGAAAATCTCGTGGCAGTTTAGTTCTTTGTTTGTGCTCCAGTATATTAAGAGTAATTTATTACCTGATATGCTTGTTTTAGGAGGAAGAGGGAGAAAGATCAGAGAGATGGAATAATTTCCTGGAACGCGAAGTAGAAACTGCTCAAGTGCCAGTTAATGCTTTAGCTTCAGAAATAGATGGCAATATCTCACAGCATGAGAGCAACAACCGAGATGCAAATGACCATTTGAAGGACAATGTTGAAGGAGAAGAACCCACTGGTGACAAGCCTGGTTCTGATGGTTTAACCAGCAATGTTTTAGAAAAAGAGATTCCAGCTCCAAAGGAGTCAAGAGTTCATAGGGTCCAAATATGGACCGAGATAAGACCTTCTCTTCATGCTATCGAAGATATGATGAGCCTTCGTGTAAAGAGAAAGGGCAGTACAAAGAAGAATGAGCATTCAACTGAAAGTGCGAAGCTTGTTCTTCCGTTAGAAGAGGCTCGATCCCCAAAAGGAGCATCTGAAGAGGACTCAGAGGATGAATTTTATGATGTTGAGAAATCAGAAGCATCGGATCACATTCAAGACACAGTATCCAGCGATAGTTCCAATGTCACTGCTCCAGAAGCTATGGTGGATTTTCTTTTAGAATCTTCATTCCCTTGGAAAGAAGAGTTGGAGGTTCTTGTTCGAGGGGGAGTACCAATGGCTTTGAGGGGAGAGGTATACCATATTCCTCAGATGTTTTTGTTTTTGGACCAAGGTACAGTTTCACCTAATCTGCCTTTTTTTGCTGTTCCGTGCTTGTATTTCAGCTTTGGCAAGCCTTTGTCGGTGTGAAAACACGCCGGGTGCAGAACTATTATCAGGATCTGTTAAAGCCACAAAGTAATGGTGGAAACACTGTGGAAGAGCAAATGGGGCAATCAGGTAATGGCAGTAAGGCCTCAGACGCAGACTCTGTAAGCGTACCAGAAAAATGGAAAGGGCAGATTGAAAAGGTAACCATAGTACAAACCTTTAGAATTCGTACCTGCTTCATCTGATGTGAGCTTGTATGTGTGCTAATATTATGACTGTTCTATTGTTTTGGCAATGCAGGATTTGCCTCGAACCTTTCCTGGTCATCCTGCCCTTGATGAGGATGGTAGAAATGCTTTAAGACGGTTGTTGACTGCATATGCACGTCATAATCCATCTGTAGGATATTGTCAGGTATTTTCTTTCTTACTCTTCATACTCCTGTCTATGGTTTCTAGCAACAGAATATTGCGGTGCGGCCCTTAAAGGACATCCACCTTCTCACTTAATAAATCATTTAAGCCTATGGTTCGCTCTCTGATACACATCCCATTCAAAGACTTTGCGTATGTGGCACATTACACAAGCTGGTAGTTTATTTCTACTGTACTTCTAAGTTCTAAAGAAGTATGCCATGTGGTGCCTGGTCAGCAAATAGGGCCTAAATATCACAAAGGGATTGGGTTGTGTTTAAACAGGTTGAAAATATTCGGTAATTATTTGCATTATTTTTCGTTCAATCCTTGTTCCATAGGTTTGGTTTTTACTTTTGACTTTTACCTTTTAGGATTTACTTTTAAAGTGAAACATGTGACTTTTCTTACTGTAATATACCTGAAGTTTCACGTATAAAGTTTGCATCTAAAGTCACCTTCATTTTTTTTTCTCAATTTGTCATAAATTAAAACAAGATGTTTGTATTCTTGGGGGAAATTCAAATGTGGCTTATTGGAGGGGATTTTAGTCCATCCAACAGCTTCTCGGTATGCCCAACTGACAAAGTTCTCTTGCAAACCCAAGCTCAGAGAGCGGCTCCAAAACCTTCCCATTTGTGTGCAATTGTGTGGCAAAAATGCAACTACTGTGGACAGTGCATTAAATTTTTGGCAAAGTAATAGGGCAGCTAACTCTGACATTGACCAGCACTCACAGCTACCTATGAGCTGGTTCTTGCACCAAAGCCTGGTTGCAAAGTGAACATGGTGATTGCCTAATAATAAGTATGGATATTCCATATTCCCATGGATTGAGTCAAGGCCAATTTTGACTGTGCACTGTTTCCTGACAGGTGCTTATTTGGATTTGCTTGGAGATTAAGAATTTAAGAGCTGTTGGATTAGAAAGGAAATAAGTAGTTTATGTAAGACATCTACATTGAAAAGTATAACATTGATGGGTCTTAAGGAGGGCGTAGGCTAGTTTTATTAAATGCGGCCTTTTTTTTTTTTTTTTTTTTTTTTTTCTGTCAGTTGGTGTCCTGAAATGTCCCATATGGTGGCATTATAAATGATACCATATGTGGCAACCTACAACACAAAAGTCCTAATGTGATTACTGCAAAAATTTTGCTTAGTAGGGCATGCCAAATCTGCTTTTTCTTAGTGCCTAATTATGCTATGAATTGATGGCATATCCATCCATGCCATTGCCAACTTGATCATGAGCCATTAACTAGTCTGACCTTTCACCAATGTGCTTGTTCACCTAGGAGTAAGTTAGATACACATTATCAAAGAAGCAACACAATGGTAGAATAGAAGTAATGTTTAATAATGTAGATTACCTTTGACGGCTAGACCTTGGATCATTTAGGGCTTGCAATCAATGAATCTTTGCTGCAACTGTGTTGTGTCAAATCAATTGCATAAGCAGATGTGCATGATCCAACCATGGCACATTTTTATGATGTCACATCTTTGGACTTGAACTACACACATTTCCCAAATAGATGGCAAATGACACACTTGACTTTTATAAAAATAGGAGTTCTCTTTTCATATATGAGTTTATCTTGTCTAAACAAATACTATCTTAACATGCAAATTTTGTCTCAACTTAGTGCAACATGCTTAAATGCATTCAAATGGGTCAGGATGGTTGACCTGTTCATAGCAACTTTGTTTGGTGCTTATAAGGGGTTGACTTGTCTATGATACATTTGAATTAAGCTCGAACTTAACATGAATGATTACACTCAGTGTTTGTGTCAAGTAAATAGGTCAAGCCCATCCCTAGATCCTAAGCATTATCAGTAGATATTGAGGAATGATAAACTAAAAAAGGTTGTCGGTATTACAAAAATTACAAATATTTTGCATTTTCATATTCCTTGGGCTTCAATGGTTTTACAACAATTTTGGCTATTTTTATCAGATTATAAGCTTATATGGGATTTATCAACACAAGAATAAAGCAGCTATGTGGGTAATTAAGTAGCAGTGGTACAAAAAGATGTGCATGGAAAGGATTGTACAATGTCAGAGAACACGCCACGATTGAAATAAGATTAATTGCAAGAAAATTTTATAACAATTTAACAGAGAAATATAAGTCAATCATGGGAAATATTTTGACAATTTGAAGTAATTGTCATTCATATTTTTGGTGCTTTGTTCTTTGATATATTTTCTGGTTTTGAATTGTAACTATATATGGTCAAAATTTTTTGACATTCATCAGATAATTGACTCTCCACATCTTTCTTCATCGAATTTACCTGCAGGCTATGAATTTCTTTGCTGGCTTACTACTTTTGCTGATGCCGGAAGAAAATGCCTTTGGTGAGCACGTGAGGAACATTGATCTAGAATGCTTACCAAAATGATTGTTTGAGATCTGTGGTTTACGACTGCACTTAAGTGTCCAATATTTTTATCAGGATGATAAACATGAATTTTCTTTTCCAAGTTGCATAGTTATATTGGCAAAAAACTGATACATCGATAGCACCAGTGAATTGGTTACTAAATCTTGTACTGCCATCTGCAGGACTTTGATGGGAATCATTGATGATTACTTTGATGGCTACTACTCTGAGGAGATGATAGAATCTCAGGTGTCATTTTTGCTACAGCTCTTTTCATTTCCCTTGATGTTTGCTCACTCTATAATTGATGTTGACAAAACTACTGTCAAAACAGCGCATGCGTCTGTGTTGCACATGGCTATTGTTGTGATCTTTATTTATTTATTTATTTTTATTTATTATTATTATTAATTTTTTTATTTTATTTTTTTATTATTACCATATTAGGTTGATCAATTCGTTTTCGAGGAGTTGGTACGAGAGAGATTTCCCAAATTGGGTATGTTGTTTTCTTAAACCTGCAGTTTCAGGTCTTCTCTTTAGTTTCCTTATAAATTGCTTGCTTCATACTTTTCTTTCACTCTTCTACAATGCAGTCAATCATCTGGATTTCCTGGGAGTGCAGATTGCGTGGGTTACAGGGCCATGGTTCTTGTCCATTTTTATGAACATGCTACCCTGGGAAAGTGGTCAGGTTCTATGCTGCTGCTTTTATTTATGTGACATAATGCTGCCCGTTCAGAAGCATCTTATACTTGTGATGGAGAATTCGAAAAACAATTTTAGTAATTAATCTGTTTCTATGAATTTCAGTCCTTCGAGTTTGGGATGTGCTGCTTTTTGAAGGGAACCGTGTCATGCTATTCAGAACTGCACTTGCTTTGATGGAGTTATATGGTACCGTGATAAACGGCTAATAAACAAACTTTGCACCTTCCGGATGTGGAGTTTCTGCATGAAATTTATTTTCTATTGAGGATTTTCTTATTTTGCGGTTCTTGATTTCTTCAGTTTTTTTTTTTTTTTTTTTGGCAGGACCTGCATTGGTTACTACCAAGGATGCCGGAGATGCTGTCACTTTGCTGCAATCACTGACTGGATCTACATTTGATAGCAGCCAACTTGTTTTGACAGCCTGTATGGGCTACCAAAATGTAAATGAGAAGAGATTACAAGAGTTGAGAAATAAGCATCGGGCAGCAGTAATAGCTGCAGTTGAGGAAAGATCTAAGGGCCTTAGAGCTTGGAGGGATTCTCAAGGTCTGGCTTCAAAACTATATGGTTTTAAGCACGACCCTAAGTCAATGCTAGCAGGAACGGATAAAGTAGAAGGATCAGTTGATAAAATGGCAAATGGTGATTTATCTCGGTCAAATTCTGACTCTGTTAATGCAGATGGAATTGTTATCAGTTTAACAGGGGACTTAGAGATAGAATCTGGTCCAGATCTTCAGGAGCAGGTACTTTGTGCTTTCTTCCTCCTCTTTTGCTGCAGTTTACTCTATGTTGGACAGTCCTTAATTGTTGCTTGATGGACATGCAATATGTCCTGCTGTTACAAGAAAGAAACTTTGAACTATTTCTTTGTCTCCACAGGGGAGTTGAACTTGGCAATTTTAAGCTTTTTCTTCTGATTATCGAGGCAGACACTATTCCCTGTGAAATTCCTTCTGGATATTTGGGGTGTTTAAGGGATTGGATGGACCTTCACTTCCCATTAGGAGTTAATATAACTGTATAACTGACAAGTCAATCCAATACCAACCCTTACACTGTTAGGCACCCCAGATATCACAATTGTAATGGTTGATTTTGTGTGGTCATTGCATTGTTATAGATGCCTGTTGTCTACTTTAATTTCAAGCTCCAAATTGGAATTAAAAGGTCTCATCAAATTGAAAAATTCTACATACTAAAGTGTACCAGCTAAAGTTTTCTTTTGGTGAAAGTGTACCAGCTAAAGTTGTAATTGTTTCTGACCAAAAAAAAAGGTGTAATTGTTGGTAGGTCAACTCAGATTGAGATCAATGGAGCTAGATGTTCTCGTAAAAATCATGTCTGATACTTCTTACCTTTTCCTTTTAATAAGCTTAACATGCTTTGTTAAGAAAACTATATGTCTGCATTATGCACAGCCTGGTCAGATTTATTATTACTGTGATTATGATTGACAGTTCTCATGGCCATTTAAGTTAAAGGCTTAACCTACTGCGTAAATTGCTCATTTCTTGGTCTATTTTGTCACTGTAATTGTTGAACCATCAACCTTGCTTCTAGATAAACTATCAGTAGATTTTCCTGAGCTTCTGCCAATGCATCTTTCTTTGTCTCAATTATTGTCTCGCTCGAATTTCAGTTATAGTAATGTGGGTGGGGCATTTGTTATCACATCTTTTGATGAATCAGATTTCAGAAAGAAATCTTTCTTGTTAATGACAGCACACTTCCCAGAAAAGTTACTTTTATTCTAGATTCTCAGCTAGCATCTTCTATAGAATTTCCTGTTTACCGTAAGGTATGTTAAATTGCAGGTTGTCTGGTTGAAGGTTGAGCTCTGCAAGTTGCTAGAAGAGAAAAGATCTGCTGTTCTTAGGTTTCATCTATTTTCTCTGAAGCTCTTTTGAATTGAATTCGAATGTTGTAGCATGGCATGTGCCTTAGTCCATGAAATCCTCCCTTAGTTTACCCTAAGTCACATTCTCATTAAGGATTATTGCTAGGACATTCCCTTCTATTTATATTACCCTCGAAATTTCCTTCTGTAGGAAATTGAGGTTAAATATTTGCTGTTCCTTTGTTTTGTGGAGTGAATCTATTATCTTAAAACACCTCATTTGGACGCCCTCGAGTAATATTTTGTTCAGACATATGATGGACGATATAACTATCAGATGCATCTTTCTGAAATTTTAGCAGCTATTCTAAGATAGTTCGAGACAGCATTGCTGTGGTGTACTCTATTTTTGAGCCAACTATTTGCTGTGATGCAATGACACTACTAATATTTTATAAGCTTTGTCTTTTCTCTAGAGCTGAGGAGCTTGAGACAGCATTAATGGAGATGGTCAAGCAGGATAATCGGCGAGAATTAAGTGCAAAGGTATACTTACCATTACCCTGGGCTCTGAGTCACAAGCTTTTTAATTGGCTGGAGCCTGGAGGCTTGATACAATTCTACTAGAAAGGAACCAATTGTTTTTAGAAGTCATCCTTAGGGAGAGGAAAATGCCTCGACTTTAATATTTTCTGTCTCTACAAAATGGAATGAAATACCCTGGTGGATGCTCCAGAAGAGGAGGATTCCTCTCACCTTTGTGTCTTCCTTGGTTATTTTCTCTGGCAGAGTGCCTCTAAAGGCAAAAATACCTCCTCCCCTTCAGTTTTTTTTACTAGGCAGTATTAGCAGTCCTATCTTGGAAAATCTTGAGCAAGTGATGTAACTTCCTGTAGTGGGTATTTTTCTACTCTCTCAAGGATAAGAAACAAAACTATATTATGCTTATTGTTCAGGTTGAGAAGCTAGAGCAAGAGGTTGCTGATCTCCAACGAGCTCTTTCTGATAAGCAGGAACAAGAAAGTGTGATGCTTCAGGTTTGTTTCCTTATCCACTAGCATTTTCTTTCTTGCATTGTGGGGTGGTGTCACTAAGATGTTCACCTATATTTTTAGGTCCTAATGCGGGTAGAGCAAGAGCAGCGATTAACAGAAGACGCACGGAGATTTGCTGAGCAAGATGCAGCTGCACAGAGATATGCTTCTCAAGTGCTTCAGGTTTGTCACTGCTCATGTTTGCTCCTTAATTTTGGAAAGTTTTTTGGCTGATCGGAAGGAATGATTTTATGAGAGTGTAAGTAATTCATTGAGGTCAGGAGTAATGATATTACGTGATGTCTGGTCACCTGTGTATGGGTGAATTTAGGCAATGCATTAACATTATAAATTCCTGCCCTCAATGATGTCTTGTTCATCAATGGCACGGAAGTAATAAATACTATGCAATAAATGCTTGTCTGTATATGCATGAGGTTATGAGAATGGAAATATATCTCTTACGAAACAGAATTTTAAGATTGCAATGGCTGTTGAAATCAGGCAAATTTCATTGCACAGGCACATTTAAATCTTCCCAAATCGATCATATTGTATAGTGGTGCAATTCTTAAGTTCCAACAAGACTGGCAGTCTCCATAGCTCGTAAATATGACAGGGAAATGGGAAACTTATCATATGTTCTGCTCGGAAAATGTTAGCCGCAATTAACATGACAGTAGTTCCAACGATCATTGCGCCTCTGATTTAGCTTTCTGAGAACTAGTCCTATTACATCCTTTTCTGCCAGAACTCCTACTTGACCTTGCTATTTTTTGTACTGTGCTATAATTAAGGAACTACAACATTGAAAATAAGCATCCTAAGAGCAGCTTCTCATTTTACGTTTTGCAACTGATGGCCAGCACTACTCTCTTATAGGAGTGCAAAAAGGAGTCTCTTTTAGCCTTCCCTTTTCAAAATAATAATCCGGTTTCTCTAATAGCCTTTTACTCAAGGTATCTTTCTTTTTTTTAAGTTTCACATTGTGTTTGTAAAAGTTCTAGAATTGCCTCCATTATGGTTGAAACTGGCTGTCAAAAAGTATCAGGAAAGTTGAGATACATCAAGGGAAAATATTTCACCGTATTACATTTCAACATGATAGCAATATTATGTTTTTATTCTCCACAGAATTATTGTGTGTTGTTTGTGCTATAATCTCACATTGAAGTGCAGAATGGCTATCTGTCATTTTGGACCGTCTTCTACTGTAATAATGAATTTGTCCTTGAACATACACGTTGGAAGTTTTCCTGAGTGATGGATGCGTCTTCTGCAGAGTTTTTGAAAAATCTTAGCATGGATATGATGTTATTCAATGATCTCACACACACACACACACTCGCACGCACGCACGCACACACACAGGATGTGATTTTGTCACAATCATCTGTTTGTTACAAGCTATGTTAATCCACATTTTTGCTGAAATGGTGACTTGAAAAGCATACTTTGAAGTTCCAGAAGTGTACTTCTGGTTGACATATAATGTCAAAACCAATTCTACTTACATTGCTTGAAATCAGTGAACCTAGAAAACATTGTTCACTGAGAAATTTTTCCAATGATTTCTGGTGTCACTGTCAGCACGGTACATAACTACATAGTCAATGTATATGTGTCTATCTGCATGTTACTCTGATTGTGTTTACAAACTCTGATGAAGGGCTTTGCTATGCAGGAAAAGTATGAGGAGGCAATGGTTTCTCTTGGTGAGATGGAGAAGAGAGCTGTAATGGCAGAATCAATGTTGGAGGCTACCTTGCAATATCAGTCTGGCCAAGTCAAAGCACAACCTTCCCCAAGGTATGGCTTAAAGTGGAACAGCTTAATTGTCATACATTATTCTTGCTGATGAAACTGCAGCATCGAAAATTGGCACTACTTTATTTCATAATTCAATTCCAAATTATTATTCGACCAAAAAAATTTCCAATTTGTTAGCATGATTATAATCTTTCGCAAGTTTAATTCCATGTATCACCTTCATGAAAAAACATTTGCTCCTTGTGTGCATGTGATGCTTCACTCTTCTAAATCTGGCACTCACTCCTGTTGGTTGGGGCTAATAATTATGAATTGATGTTTCTTTTTAGATCCTTGCATTCAGAATCTTCGCCCAGATTTAGCAGTAATCAAGAATCAACACAAGAGCTGCCCCCCAGGAAGATAAGCCTTCTTAGTCGACCATTTGGACTTGGCTGGCGGGACCGCAATAAGGTCAGCACTGTAAATGCATTTATTTATCCTGAGGATGATCTGCTTGACCATTCAGGCAATCAGGCTGTCTTTAAAAGGTTTAAGGTCAATGTGGCATTTTTTGTGCACTCTCACTTTCTTTTATGTATGGCTACAGTCTGTTTGCATACAACCATGAATGAAAGACTTTCCCACACAAAACATCACTTTATCATACCGTTTCATTTGGAGCTAATAATCTAGCTGTAACAGGAAGCAAGAATCAGTGTCTTTGCTATTGTTAAGATCCCTGTCCTAAATTGTTGAAAATCTTGATGAATCTCAGATGCTAAAATTGCTTTGCTAGACACCTTATCTAACTTTAAATTAAGAGCACGTGTTTGATGTGTCGGTGGGGTTTTGATGTCATTTTCTGAATACAGCAGCAGGAGAAATCAACCAACACTGACGAGCCAAATGATGTTAAGCCTACGGACGAGATCCAGAGTCCTAGCCCCCAGCCAAAAGAAACCAACGGGATTGTATCACAAGTCACGGAGCAAACAATATCAGGTTGATCGGGGCGAACGCCGTCTAAATATAGGTCGCTGGTTCCTCAAGTTCCTAGCTGGCATAAATATTTTTTAATCTCGGGCAAATGAAAGCAGCAATTCAAGTGAAGTTTGAATTTTGTGGTGCATGCACATATGTAATTCTTTTCCGCCATCCCTGTATGAACTTTGCATTTATTGTTTCGTTTGTTCGTTTAAGAGAACAATAAAATTTAGAGTTAGCACTAGCAAAGCGGAGAAAGGATGTAAAAAGAACGCGAGGTATATTTTTAGAGTTATATATTGTGTGCATTTAACCTGTTTAAACAGTGCAAGCTGTATAGATTTAGGTTGTTCCTGTGGTCGTTGAGACTGAAAATTTTATCTAGCGGAAGGTTGTGGATTGGAAGAGGCGGATGCAGTGGCGGTCGCGGGATGGGGACAGGTGGGGCGAGCCTTGGTGCTTCAAAATCTAAGCCGAAAGATGAAACTGCAGATCTGATATTCTCCTCTTTTTCTTTTTCAGCTCGGGGGTTGGTTACACGTAATAATTTCAACATTTTGCCTCTCTGTCGTTTTGAAGATGATAATCGGTGCTTAAGCACGGTTTGTTCCTTTAGGTTTAAAAGAAAACATTGAAAGTAGCCAAACTAAGGACAGCTTCTTTGCGAAATAAACCACGTTTCTTTTTTATGATCGGATATGATGAAAAAGCAGTGAGATGAGCTCATGGACCCGAAGTGCACCAGAAAGCAGACGTACCAAAATGGAAAGAGACATCGTAAGAACTTTCATAGCCATATGCATGTGCAGATATAATAAAATCGAATGCGAGAAGGTAAAAAAATTTGTGGTGCTAGCATTTGGTTGTAAATTCAGGTACGGATCTATGGCCAGTTGGCCAGTTTTGAGTGCGTGGGCTTGCAAGCTTTGGCACGAGCGCGTTTTATGAAGTCGGGGAAGTGCAGCCAAGTCGCCCAGCTTACATCTTTGCTTGACAGTGCCCTTGGTTAGCCTACCTCCGCATCGTTGTCCGCCAAATGTACCTGTCTTCAACGGAAGGACCCTATTGAAATTGAACCGATGAGAATAGTTCGTGGACCGAAAGATTAGCGATGTTATTTTCCTTGGAAGAAAGCATAACCATTTTACCTTGCATTGGTAATCGGAAACTTAAAAGTTCCTGTCGATGAGATGCTAAACTGTTGTGGAGATATGGAGGACTAACTTATCTGATTTGAGCTTTGGTCTGCAAGTAAATATTGACATGCTTTGCATTTTAACGTGCAAAATGTAGATTTGTTGTCTATTCTGGTCTGTACTCTTGGCTCTCGCACGACGTGAACCTAAACAAGTTAAACAGAAGGGAGACGTCTCCTCTTGTTATGTTTATGTCAAGGGTGAAAGCCCTTCAATTTCAAATCTTATATGGTCTTCATTCTCCATTTTTTTTTTTTTTTTTTTTTTGAGGGGGAGGTGAGAGAGAGAGAATCCTCAATTCAGTTGAGATTCGATTCAAACAGGACCTATGGGACTAGGGATGATACATGAAATTCTCCTGCAACAAATCAAACTTTAAGCTCCATTTATTTCTCAAAAAATAAACAATTTGAAAAATATTTTCTTAAAATTAATCGCTTGAAATAATCAATCGATGGAAAATGTTCTCCATCATCGGCATAAATTTATACCTACATCTTTTTTGTGAATGATATAAATATATTTCGTTCGTATGCTTTTATAAGTAATATAAATGATTTTTTTTTAAGAAAATGTCTTTTTCTTTGAAAGAATTTTTTTCATGAAACAAAAAGAGTATAAAGAAAATAAAATTTTGGGTTGAAATCAAGATGACCTTAGGCTTATCAACAAAAAGGATCAACACAGCAATTATTTTTCGATTGAACCCCAAAACAAATGTTTCAATGAAATCTCAACACAAGGCAGATTATGGTCAAAAGTTTTGTGAGTTTTCATGATTCAAATCTCAACTCGGACTATGGCTAAGTCCATATGATGGTAGAATACCATCTGGATTCGCATGTCCGAATCAAGATGATTAATTCGAATAACTGCAAAATATAAAGTTTTTGTTAAACATGCTAAAACATTTAGTTTTAATAATTAGTGTAATAACACATCTTTTGGGTTTCTAATATCTACGGTTCAGCTCGTGTCAAAATTTCTCGCACCCCTAAACGACCCCATGGATATGGTACAACTTACTTGAAAGTATGCTCCAGCTAGCAGTAGGAAGGAAGGCGAAACAGAAACTGTGAAAAGATGATTCAATTCTACCATTCTGCTCCCTAGGGTGTCGATGCTAGTTAGATTCTCCAGAGCAGCCCAGTAAATTCTCAAATGTGGTGTACTTTCCGTGCCCTCGGCGCAAGTTGGTGACAACTCAAGTTTCCCGTGACCTAAGAATTCTTCCAAGAGATTTTCACTTTTCATTGAGCTGACCCCTCATGTAGTCAAGAAATATACAATGTAATAATGTTCATCAGCTAATGCGTATAAATGAGATTTAGATACGTACAACCCAATGTCAACTACACCCAAAAATTGAGAGAAAGAGAGAGAGCCACAAGACGAAAAAGGCTCATTCTAACAGCCAAAGCACCTACTGGCATTCCATTTGACCAACCATCTAGACTGGACTCAAAATCCCACCGTGGGACGATTCTTGTGCCGCCCTGTAATTTCTTTGAAAATAACTCAAATCAGAATGACCTCTGAATCACAGACAAGGCCAGGAAGTTCAACTTTCTCACATGAAGAAGCCATGGAGCAATTGTGGCGCCAATTTCTTTTCCCTCTGAACGGTGATGTTGATGCAATTCAGTTTCTTTTCCAATTCACAGGTCTCTTCTTGCTCTGGGGGTGGAGGAACTTGAACGGAAACTCTGAGCTGATTGTGAATCTGGTTCATGCTGTTGGGAAGCTAGATAACTGAGAGCCGTCACCACATCCGCAATGACTGGCCTCATGTTAGGCTGCTCCTGAACACACATAGCAGCCACAGCAAGAGCTTGGTATAAGCCCTCGCTGGGTATTGCCCTTGCAGCATCGGGTCAGCCATCTGTGAAAACTTCCTCCGATCTCGAAATAAGGGACGGGCCTGCAAAGATGTTTAATTAAGAAGTTGACTAGATACAGCTCTCTGGTTTGCTCATAAAGAAGGGAGAAAAAGATCTCAAAAATGCGAAATTTTTTTTTTCTCCTGCTTAAATCTTGGAATTGGTATATATGCAAATTAACGCTCATATTAGAGCTAGTACAATTGCACAGCAATGTTGAAATATGAGTAGCACTACAATACATAAGTTGCCTTGAGATATAATGTATATTATTCATGTAGAAAGGATTCAACAGAGTAGCAGAAGCCATCACTTGTCAAAAGCAAGGGAAGTACATGACAGTAATGTGAACAGATATCCTGTCTGAGAAAGTTTAGAATTCTTATATTAATATCTTATAGGACTAAAAATTCACATCACATGCTAGTGGATGTAGTCCCACAATCATAACAAGAAGTCTCCACTTGCTATCATGTAAAACATATAAGGAACATAGACAAAGGCAGCAAAGTTTCACTATGTAGCAAACATATCCTTAACTACATTGATGATGCAGAGCCTGAGATATTCTCCCAGTAACATCAATGAACACAGTTCCAGATCATGATTAAATTTGAAGGCACCTTGATACAATCACAGATGGAATCTTCCTTCCATTTGAGTTTCAAGTGCCTTGTTTATGGTGTTCCCTTTTTTTAGCACAAAATCAGAGTTGTATTATCCCAGAGAGCACAACAACCTTCTAATTCTAACAAGGCAACTCATCCTGAAATAGGAAGAAGCAAGAACTCCCAGACACAGCGAGTTTATATTGTCTTTCACCAAAACCAAATAAAAAAGAAAAAAGACCCTAACAATAAGCTCCTGAATATTGGAGTGTCCAGAGAGTATGCCCCCATGAAAAGGGAAAAAGATAGCTAATTTTATTTGTTCATGGAGATTGTTCATCCCAAAAGCATTTGTTTACTGCATCAGCTGCACACTCATTGTGCCTTGGCCTTCACCTGCCAATCAGCCTCTTACTAAGTCTTTGCATGTTCATCTCAGTGTCATTAAGATATTCTTAAGTTTTGGTTCAAAATTTACCCTTGAGCCCACCAGCTTACCCTAGAACTCCTATGTCTGAATTATAATTATTTTATTTTCACGCATCAAATACAAAATATATATATTCAATCTGAAACAATAATCTCATAATGCGCTCTTTTCCAGGTAATGGGGATCCGCTAATTTCTATCCCATCCTACTATCTTGACTTATATTCAATTCAATTCAGCTGTGCCAGACCATGTGGAGAGATTAAGTAAATGCAGAAAATAACAAAATATGTAGCTGCCAACAGCTCTTACACTGATGCGTTCCTGCAACTGCAGATAAGTTTAGCAACTGATGCAACAATGAATAGTTTATAACAAAAGCCCATTTAGGATACTTTGCACCATCCAACATGAATATGCAAGAAAAATCAACTAAGATGCCAGAAGCATAGGTAAGCAGAGAGAATGCTGAGAGGTCTCACCCATGCAACCAAATTGTGCTCCCCAGCAGATTTTGAGTGATCAATTGCTTTTCTACCGGTGATAATTTCTAGAAGGACCACTCCAAAGCTATAAACATCTGACTTTAATGTTAGCTGCCCAGTCATTGCATATTCAGGTGCACAGTACCCATAGGTTCCCATTACTCTGGTAGATACATGTGTCTTGTCCCCAACAGGACCCAATTTTGCCAAACCAAAATCAGATAATTTGGGGTGATAGCCTTCACCAAGTAGGATATTCGAGCATTTTAAATCACGATATATGACTGGGGGATTGGCTTTATCATGCAAATACTCCAAACCCTTCGCAGCGCCCGCAGCTATTTTCATTCTTGTATTCCAGTCAAGTTGCTTCCTATCTGGTGGTAGGTCTGAAAAGAAGTATTGGGGACAAAGTCAGTCAATTGCATCACAATCATCGCAGGTGTAACCATTGAATGGTAGCTTGCACAAAAGAATCTAAGCATTTGATATAAAATAACAAACCAGGATATTGTATGAGCATCAGAAAAATAAAGAAAGATGACATCATTTCTAAAGCCAGTTCTTTCTTCTTTCTTCTTTTTTGGCTTGACGCGATTGCAAGCACAAAAGGATGAAAGTTCATAATTTTGACAAGTTGAAAATGGGAGAAAAGGAACTTGAAGGCGCCTAAAGAAAGACATAGAAATTCAAAGGAAAATTCACTAAACAATTCAAAAGGTGACTGGATCATTTGATTCTCTCATCGGCATCACAGGCTTGTCAAATGCTATTATATAAATCTTGCAGCACATGTAGCTGAGCAACTTTTGAAGCTTCAATGCTAGTTTTAACACAGAGCACAGTGAAGTTCGAGTTCCAATAAATTTACCATGCAAATGATCTTCCAAAGAACCCAATGGCATATATTCATAAACTAATAGCCTTTGGTCGCCATCAGCACAATAACCAATTAAATTTACAAGATTAGGATGGTGAAGTAGGCTTAGCATCAAGACTTCGACCAGAAATTCCCTGTTCCCTTGCAGCCCATTGCGATCAAGTTGCTTAATAGCAACAACCTACAAACAGAAGAAAAGGCTTAATCTTATCCACAGGTGCATCAAACTAAAATACCAAAATTTCACCACGGAACTCATGGAAAGCATGTTGAAGAATCTTTCCTTATTACACCAGTATTCTAGCATCCAAGATCTAAATTAACAACATTCTGTTCATTACTGTAACATACAGTCTCCACTCTATATCTCACCATAAGGAGGTCCACTTTAAGCTATACCAGCTTACCAACATATTGTTGCTATTGACAAAAATTTCATTTTATCTTTGGAGCTAGATTCTTGAAGTGGAGATGAGGACCAAAAGGGAAAAAGAAAATGAAACAATTTGGACTGCATTTTAACCAGGTATTGGAATATTTATCAAACCTGATTTGTACTCTCCAAACGCCCTTTATATACTCTGCCAAAACCACCTTCTCCCAAGAGGCAGTCTGACCTGAAAGTCTTCGTTGCAGAAGCCAGTTCACGAAATGTGAAAGTGTGAGCAGCAATGTGATCAGATCCTCCATCCTTATCCCCCTCCTTACTTACATTGTAGGCCGGCTTTACCTTCACTTTGTCTGATACAAGATAAGAAGATCAATGTATAATGCTTGACACTGTTGACATACTGATACAGACTGATAACATTCCGTAAGGCATAAAATGCACTTTGCAACATAAAAGATACACATGGCCCATCCCAAGAGCAAAAAAGAGATGGGAAGAGAGAGACAAAGTAAACCCCCATATGATTTACAAAAATTAGGACAATCATAGTCGAGTCAGTAGTCTATATCCATGGTGAGAATGAAAAACTACTAATGGTTTCTATTTTGAATTGGATTCTTCTCAATGACACTGCATTTAATTGCCAGTCAACATGGAGAGACTATCAGGACAAATTACATCTCAGTCTACTCATCAAAAGAACTCGCACACAAGACCAAACAAAATAGTTTCCACATTACTTCAAATTCAAACATCCAAAGTAAGTCCATTACCAAATCAACTACCATATTTTTTTCCCTCAAAACAATAACAATGCTGGTCATGCCATATGCAAATATAAACAAATAAAACTATGGAGCACTCAAAGTAATCAACAGAGCCAAGATCTTCCCTTCAACGAAACGCACAGAGCACAATCTCTGACATCAAACTTCTGCAAGAGACCAATATACCCTACCAAAGCACCCTCAGCTCAGAATTTGAACGTCAAGCAATTAAATTTTCAAGAAAAACACCCATCAACAGCCCAAGCACAACAGAAACACACATTGCGATCACAAAATTCAATCCAATTATCAATACCAAATCAGCACAGATAAAGAAACCCGACGTTCCCCCCCTTAAAAAGTAACGACCACCAAAAAAAGTCGGCACTTTTCGCAACTCGCGGGAGCAGAATTCCAGTCACACTAACGCCGATCGTCACGCACTGTGCAGCAGACGCATCAAAATGGCGACTTGAATTGCGGGCAAGAAGCGAAGATGACGAACAGGAGCACTGAGGAGGGGTCAGTGGGTAAATTGAGCTCCCCATTGTGGGGGAAGAGTACCTGAAGTGGATTGGATCTGATAGTCCGGTTCAGTGCTCTGCTTCTTCTTCGTGGGTTTCTTCGATTTCCCAGAACAGGAGCACCACCCCATGTCTCTCCTGCGACTTCACTCTTACCTTCGCCACTGAGAGAGAGAGAGAGAGAGCACTTGGGTTAGGACAGGCAGAGGAGGTGGACAGTGGGAGAGAGACTGTCGTGAATCTTTTGTTTTTTGCTTTGTTTCTTCCTTGGTTCTTCCTTGCATCTAGGCCCCCCCGGGTTCGTTTGAAATTATAATTTCACTCCCGAAGTTTCGTTGTATTTACATGCCTGACCTTCGATTGGCTCATCACGCAGTAACATCTTTCCACAATCCAATCAGAGCAACAAGGCCTCTTGAGGTTGGTCCAAAAGAATAACCGTTGTTGGGACTAAAAAAAAAATTACCCATTCTTATATAAATAAAAATGTGTCTCAAATAATTTGAACAATTATTGAGTTATTTTATCATTCGCATTTATTTTGATTGTCGGTCCTAGTCAAGCAGTCGACTATACAAAAGCATGAGGTAATTGTAGGCGTTTAGATGGCGTGCTTCGAAAGAAACGATTTTGCTCCAAAAGCTTCAATAAAATCACGCTATATTGAGTAACTAGTAATGTGTTTAGTAAGTGGTTGAGATCAAAATCAAAAAGTTCTAAATAGTCAAGCAATTTAAAATTGAGATCTCGGTAATAGTGTTTGTATAAAGCATGTTTAAATCATTTTCTACTATTCAATTACTCACTTTCATCTGTTCACTATTCAGGCATGATAATAAAGATTTCCTTTTCAATTGATTCCCTATTCGCATATGCTAGAAACCGTACCTTGTGCACCAAATCGATGGAAGCAACACCTCAGGACTCAAAGCTCAATTCCTTTCATGTCCTGAAGTAAAAGTTCAGCCTGCGGATGGCACTTGAGTAAAAGGAGAACTTTGGAGCATGCAGTGGCATGTCAAAATTTAAATGAGCTCCGATGGGATGGCTAAATTGCGGCAAAAGTGCCTTCTTTATTTGATTTTTCTTTATTGTTGGCATGAGGACTTGCATAGTCACAAGCCATCGACTTTTTAAATCGTTTGACCGCCCTTTTTCCCATTTTCTCGTTGGAGTGCCGATTTCTTGGGAGACAGCAATGGCCGCAGAAAGCAAACCATATAATAAACAGAAATTGATGGGACGCAAGTCTTTTCAAACTTTGTGAACCACTGTGGAAGATATGTCGCCAGCTTGTAATAAAGAATAACAAGTAGCTAGAACTTATATGAATTAGACCAATATCTTGGGTCAAAAAAGGAAAAAAGGAAAAGAAAAGAATAGACGCTCTAAAAGGCACCTAGACAACCGACCCGTTGAATTTTGCTTGGTGGAACAAGGATAACCTTTTTCTGGCTTCTTTGAAAATATACCTGCGCTTAAGAGCAAGTTCATCTCAAATTTTTGGGTGAATCACCAATCACAAACGAGAGTGAATGCTATTTCTGGAACCCTCGTGACCGTTTATCAAATGAGAAACACTAACAGATACATTGGGCAGAAACTTGCCGGCCTAACAACATTTCACTATTTCTCCAAGAACAATCCAATACCTTATGTAGCAAGTACATAGGCAAATTCTCTCGCAAAGCACAGCATTGGACCGAATTTGAAGTCCTTTACTTGGCCTGAGGCACATCCATCCCAAACCATTCAGCAGATGGGTCTCAGCTGAACTTGGAATTCTGCCTCGAAACTATAATGATACTGACTTTTGCACGGTCTTTGTAGCATTTCATATGTTGAATAGGCCATTCCCACTATGTTAAAAGGATAAAAAAGCAAGATGTCCTTGACATATAGAATCAGATCTGAGAGTGAAAGATTCAAGAGAATCAAACTCGATAGGATAGCGTGAGAAACCTGAAACTAAATTGCTGCAACTTACATGACCACAATATAAAATCGGCCTAATTTTAGATAACACTCGAGGGTAAATGCAATCCAAAATACACAACAGAGCGAGAAATTACTAAGTCAGCCATCTACATATGGTCCGCCCTCCCGTCATCATCAGAGATCCCATCCCCAGCATGCCTGCAACGAAATTCAAAAAGAACTCCAAGAATTAGCACAAAGAGATTTTGTAATGGTCTCAGGCTTGACTGTTCGATGAGAAACACAAAAACTAATAAAACTACCAAGAACTATTGATACCAAAATACCTCATTATAGTCCTGCAAACATCCGACATAATTCCTTTTCATCATCCAAGGAAAAACAAAGTACTAGATGCCTTTTCAGGTACAAGTCGATATATATTTATGGAATATACAATTTTGCTTGCCCAAGGAGGTTCCAATAGGGTACTACCATATTAGAGAAATTAAAGTCTTTAAAGTTGTTTGACCAAAAAAAAATGTTATTAAAGTCGTAATAGTAACAGGGTGACAAATTATGGTTGGTCTAGGGTGCGTTTGGTTGGATTTTTGGGGAAAGCTTTTGGGAAAATGCAAAGGACTTTAAGTTAAAGGGGTTTTCCAAAATGCAAATTGTGTTTGTTAAATTGTAATTTGAAAGTCTATTATAAAGTACCTTTGAGTAAGATAGCATTTGGAGAGATTACATTTACAAAGGACTTTTGTAATTAAAAAGAAAAAGAGAAAAATTGTCAAAAGAAAAATAAAAGAGTTGGCCGGTAAGGGCCGATGGCCTCAGGCAGCCCTCAGAGACAATCGGTGAGGGCTGCCTGGGTCAAGCGACCTCTGATGACCCCCGGCAAGGGCTGCCTAGGGTCGGGCGACCTCTAGCAACTCTTCACAAAGGTCACGTGACCTCCAGTGACACAGATCTGGTCGCAGTGAGGTTGCATGACCTTCGGCGATAGATCTGGTCACGACGAGGTCACGCAACCTCGTCGTGACCAGCGACCTAGCCCGAAGTTGTGTGACCTCCAGCGACAGATTTGGTTGCGGCGAGATCATGCGACCTCCGGCAACCCAAAGCTTGGTTGCTTCGACGTGACTCGCCAGTGGTCGCCACAATTCATCGGGGTTGCGCAACTGGCCGGTGACGGTCGCTGGGGTAGCCGCAACCTCGCTGGCCTCTCTCTAGCCCATCGCCAACCAGCCACACGCAGCCATGCCACTGGAAAAAAAAGATGAACAATAATCTGTGGGGATTTCTGAAAATGCTGAAAGCCCAAGGCAGCCTTAGGACCTATCTTGGGCTTTCAGCCTTTCAAAGGCTAACATTCTCTCAATGTGGGTTTCAAAAATTTTACAAAATACTCACAATATTTGGTCAAATGAACTTTGGACACTCAAAATCCCTTCCCAAAACGCACATCCCAAATGGACCCTAAGACTCCTGATGGTCACTTGTGAATTTACATGCCTTTTGCATTGAACAAAAAGACATCCAAAATTAAATGAAGGGAATGCATTTCACAAGCCACACTATAGGCCTGATTATAGTTCAAATATTCATCTTTTGATTTTACAGCTAGCAAGTAGAAGTTATTGTCTCCGCAAGCTAGTAACATTTGGTGCTAGAGAAAATAACTAGGCTCATAAACTTCAATTTTTGTGTTAAACTACATCAATAAAACATGTAAAATGGCTGAGGATGCGCAGCAGGCTAGCCTCTCCTGTCCCACTAGTCCCAACCCATTGTTAGAGCTAGAGTTTCCAATGACAAGCAAACATTCAGCTAAAATCTTTTCGGGCTAAGCAAACTAATAAAACAAAACATTGGCAGACCTGGTGCTTTCTAGCAAGCCCAGAAAGGTTAACCATCAAAGTAAAACTCATTTATTCTTGTACTTACAAGTACCTTTCAGGTTAGCTTAAAAGACTGTCCCACTTTAAAATGGTTTTTATCATGAAAGGAGACCAAATCTCCTGATGAACCATCACACACTTGCACATTGCTGAGGAGTGAATTCAAATGATGCCAGATATAGGGATCGCACCCCCCCAAAAAAAAAAAAAAAAAAAAAAACAAAGAAAAAAAAGACACACACACACACACAAGCATGCACGGACATGAAAGTAACACCATTGGTGATGCAACATGGAAGTCGAGATCATGTGTGTCCAATGTTGTGTATTTTTTCCCACGAAATATATGTGATATCTGCTGAAATTAATTGCTAAGCCAAAAAACTGAAGTTCCTCCCTTTACTAACGA
The DNA here is from genome assembly GCA_014182375.1 of Eucalyptus virginea. Lineage (NCBI taxonomy): Eukaryota > Viridiplantae > Streptophyta > Magnoliopsida > Myrtales > Myrtaceae > Eucalyptus > Eucalyptus virginea. The sequence goes on along the minus strand of CM024523.1, from coordinate 18,205,532 downwards.
TCTAAACTGTTCCAGGAGCTCAGAGCTGAAACCTGCCTCCATCACACAATGGAACTCTCTATATCGAATTTCACCTCTACATGGCATTTGTCTCAACTCAACCCAGGCTCTCCTTTTGTCTCTTGGCATATTTTTTTATTTATTTATTTTTCCATATGATAAGCAAAACCATCAAACATTCAAGATAGACCTGCTGGACATGCAACAAAACAACCCGCACCCCTTGTGGCATATAAACAACCCAGCAGCTTCTCCATTCAAGACTGTGAATTCTAATAGCATGTGCCCATAAAGAATATGAAAGTAGGGCTGCTGAATGTCAAAAAAACCATAAAATGACTCTGCGATTTCGCAAACTAATTATTCCTAGATTGAAAGCAAGGAAAAGAGACAAAAATTCTTGCTCAGATCACATCACACTATGATACTAAGTGCACAGAGTGAGTAATGGCGGTTTTCTTCCTTTCTCTTTTGGCCCATGTTCAAGATGTATGACAGGGCACATCAGACAAACGTATGAGAATCTAGTGAAGTCAGTCCCACCATCTATTTCAATGAAAACTGACATGACCATCCACTAAGAATCTAAAGGAAAAGATGATATCTAAAATGAATACAAAGTTAAGTGTTGGGTTTTGAGAACAAACCGCCAAGAAGAAGTCAGATTCCTAGCTTTCCTGTCCAGCTGAAGATTTTCTAAAGCAGCTGATGTTCGGACAATATCATCAGGGAGCTCGTCATTGTCATATCTCCAATTGTACTCATCTTTTCTATAACTAGATGTTGAGGAGCCAGCTCTCCTACCTATTTGGCAAAGGTATATCAATAAGCAAATCCAAATGACAAATGAAACTGCAAAGTAGATATAAATGGATGGAAAGTTTCATTACCAGATCCCTGGGTAGGCGGAGCAGACCTAAAATGAAAATTCAGAAAGTCATATTAGCACTAAGAAATAGAGAAACATAGACAACCAATGAAATGGACAAAGCATAAGCACGAGACTTTATGATCACCTTCCCAATGGGGGTAAGCCCCCTGCAATAGATGATGAAGGTCTACGAACATCCCGAGACTCTAATGATACGGAATCAGCTTCTGTAGTCATTCTCCTTCCCCCGCCCCTTGGTTTGGTTAAACTCTATCAAAGATGAGTCAAGTTTCATATAAAACAACAAACAGAATCCCACAAAACTTCTGCTGTTAAAACAACCTAAGGCACATTGTACGGTAAATGGTAAAGTGTTCTATATACGACTTGCTCATGGGTTCAAAGCTGTGAGCGAAAATAATAAAATCAGGAAAAGATCAGGCACCAAACCTCGTATTTTAAAAACCCTTCAAGTACATCCAACAGCAAAGGACCACTATCTCCATTTCGGTTAATATCATATCCATTCTTGCTGCTAAACTCCTTCAACTCAGCTTTCCAAAAATCCTTTTGCTGCAAGGGTAATTCATAAAAACTCAATTGAATTCAGCAGTCCTCTAGAAGAACAGAACATAGAAAGGTACTTGCAATAAGGTCAATAGAAAACTGCAGCTGGAATTACTTGATTACCAAATTACACTCAGGCAGATAAACTTTTAATGTGTGGTTTAGTTGCGCCCAGTCCAAGTATTCAGAAATCAATGCTGTTAACAGCCTCCCTGCATAATAAAATGAGGACAGTTGAATAAGATCACCACATTAACAAGCACATGCCACTTACATTGAACAAACCTGAGGGGCAAAAAAAGATATCTGCAGAGTATATCAATATGCATCAGCCGATAGCTGGGCAATTATCAGAAAATGAAAGTATATCGCTATGGCCCATACCGAAGGACCAGAAAATAACCTGAAGGAGAAGCATGAAGTTGTTTTGCTCGTTCATTGCAGCTACCTAACAAAGCAGGAGGTAAACCTTCCTTCTCCACAACTTGATCCTCCTCTTCAATTGCTTCAAATACACTTGCCCGCAGTTCCGCCTAGCATTCAAATAAATAGTCAAGGGAACACGTAAAGCAAATTCAATAGCCTAAAACGCGCCAATCCTGAGTCCGACTTAGCAAAGCAAAATAGAACAGTGAAAGAAATAACAGCAGCACTGAGAAGCACATATAGAATGTAAATGGCATGAAAGAAGATGAAGATACACAAGTTGGAAAGAAGATCGATACTCATGGACAATCAATGTATCAACATTCTGCTCAGTTACTTGAATTCCTGAATTACTATAGGAAAGCCCATAATTCATTAAAAAACATTTCAACTAAAAGTTGTGCTCTAAATAGTAACTTGTTCAACAGCCCAATAAATGCATTTGCCATGTCATTGCACTCATTTATCTTTTCAAACTTAACAGCCACCCTCCACAGCAAATTCACTTCAGCTCAAAAGATGCGATCCTTTCCCTTTCGCCCGTTCAAAAGCAGGGGCAGCAGATATTGCGATGGAGCGACTAAATAATTGCAATAGACAATACAAGAAGCCAGCAGCTTACAACGAACCCAAAAACGGTGATGACGTAACCGAGTAATTAATTAAACTTTCCAGGGCCGAATAAAAGGGGAAAAAAAAAGGGCCTTTAGTCAACTGCCATCCAGTTGCCGATGTTTCCTACGCGACTTCCGCCAGAATTTGCACGGACGGGACCAAATTTCCGGTGCTAAAACCACAAGCATCCGCCGCTCTCTTCACGAGGAAGCGCGAGATACATTTGCAACAGGAGGAGCAAGACGAAATTATAGCGAACCAATCGAATCTGTACTTCTCCGATGCCAGTGCACGAATTGATCAAAACCCAAAAAACAAAAGCCGCCCAATTTTTTTTTTTTTTTTTGGGGGGGGTGGGAGCTAGGTAAACCCGTTCGAATACGACAACACCAGATCCGAAGCAACGCCGCCCGCGCATCCCCCGAGCAAAAAGAACAAGGCTCGAATTCCCCCCCGCCGCATTTCCGATCGCACGCCGCCCGAATTCTCAAATGGGAGATTAGAGAAGCGAAGGCACGCGGGAAGGAAGAGAGAGGTGGGTGAAGGGAGGGAGGGGGGGAGACATTACCCGGATCTTCGCGAGGACGCCCTTCTTCTCGAGAGAGCGAGTGACTAGGGTTTTGAGGTCCATCATCTCCCTCGTGTAGTCGTCCATCTCTCCCCCTCTCGTGCGCGTGCTTGAGCTTTTGCTCTGCGATGGATCACTGTGACAGCGTGCGGGACTGACGCTTCGCTCGTCCGCCCGGAAGCTCTCTCTCTCCCGAGCCCGATTTCAGATAGAGAGAGAGAGAGAGAGAGAGAGAGTGAGAGAGAGGGGTGTGCTGGTGAGGAGGTGAAATTGGTGGGGGTAATTATGCGGGTGCGGAGAGGTTGTTTTGTTTTGTTTTGTTGTTGGGGTGGGGTCCACCGGACGATGAGCTCGCATCTGTGTCGTCCACTTCATCAGAGTGAGAAAATATACTTGCCTAGACTGGACCGAACCGGATCGGGCTGGACAGAGCAGACTGATCATAGCCTCGCGGAATTGGGGTTCATCGGTTTTAGCCATGATCAATTTTCGGCTGAGGTGGCTCGATTTGAGATCTAAGGTTGATGACTCCTTTGGAGTATCAATTATAACTGGACAAAATCTTGATGAATCGACTTTTTGCTTCAGCAATTTATGTACTTGACAATAAGATCACAATGTCGACTCGCATTTTGAGGTTGTGGATTTCAGCCATGATCAATTGTAACCAAAGGTGGCTCGATTGGAGATTGAAACCCTTGCGCTCTCCATGAGGCGATACGTGTGCTTCTCTCAACTAAAATTGTGGAGTCGGATAGCTTGAACTGACTTGATAAGGGCGATGGCGGTAGCGGTGGTAGGCTAAGAACTAGCTTCGCCAGCATGCAGATTAATAGCCTGTTTCAAAAATCTAGATCTACACCACCGTTTGAGAGATGCAAATCAAGTTGCGGATTAGGTTGCTAAGGTCATAGATGCGATTATCATCTCATTCTTAGAGACTGGCTTGCTGATCCCCTAGTACTTTATGGGACCTCATTGTTTCGAGGCCCGTGTTTTTCTAATGAAGAAACTACTTCAAGTAATGAAGTTTAGTTATCTTTTCTGACCCCAAAAACAAAATAAGGGGAATTTTTCGTTTTTCAATTTTGATGAAATAATTCCATTTGAATATCTTTTAGATTTTTCTATTCAATTTTGACCGTGAATCTTGGAAAATCTAATATTTTCCTATTCTGTGCAAGGTGAGTTATCATACACCTTAGATATCTAGGATGTTTTCCAAATTCAATTTACATCAAATTATCTCATCCGACAATAATTTCAGTTCATTTTTTAAAGTATCGAAATGACAATTTATCATCGTCCATTACTTTATTTCATATATTTTATCATCCATGTTTTTCTGTAAATATTGGAGAAAAAACAACATTGCTATCAACACGTTTTAACCACCTGCCACTTTTCATCGTAAATAAGCACGTTGATCACGCCCACGAAACCATTCATGGGATGTCTGAACGATTGAGTTTTTCAGTCGACGGAGTGTAAATGGAAATTATAATGCGTAGCAAGACACTGATAGACTCAAGACATGAAAGGAAGTTTAGGTCCCGAGTCAAAGAGTAATTCCTGACCGAGGGATAAACACGGCTGAAGGATCGGACACTGGCGATGAGTATCCGATGGCAGTTTAGGATGCATACAGAAAGGCAGAGGAAGCTCAACATCATCTAGAATACAGTAGACAAATCTCCGAAGACAATCAAATTACTTTGAACAATAATCGGACAACATCAATTCAAGGAGTCCATCTGGTTTTGAAGAAGATAATTCGCACTAGATTTTCACTTAGGTTTTGAATATCAAATCGGATTAGAATATATTTCCTAAGTTTAGTATTTGTCTTCCTTAATAATCACAAAATGATTCGCATGGTTTTTGCCACTGTCTTCGTATCATATCCCAGAAAACAAGAAACGAAAAGGACAAAAAAAAAAAAAACGAAATTCTCTGCTGGGTCAATTGCCATTAACGGCGATCGAATGATCTTCGCGGCAATCTTTCGGACTCCATCTTGCCACGACTCGCTCTTCCACAGAGTAGAGAGTCACGCACGAAGGAGATGCATCGCCATGACCGCACTTGCTGATGTTAAGCACCAAGAGCGCTTTCGCTACGCTCCCGCAAAGACGGACTGCGCAATGAACATCCGACCATACCCTCAATCGCCCATTCTCGCCACTGTCCCCCTCTGTCGAAACGACCACGGCATATTCAGAATGGACAAGAGACGGATGGTGCCGGTACGCAACATATTCCACGCCATACTGCAATCCCGACCTCACCACCCAATTTTTAGTCCGAAGATGAGCATAAGCTTTGAAAAATTCAGGGAACGTAGATTTCTTGTCTGTCATGTATTCCCATAACTCTTCATTGGTTTTTTGACAGTTATCTCCACCGTGAATCCTGAGGCATTTCAGGGTATAGCAAAGATAAAAGGCTTCCTCCATACTCAATTGAAACCATTGCCTGTCCTTCTCGGCTGTGACTACTGGTCGGCCAAAACATGCCCGATTTAGAAGATCACTTTGAACTGCCTCTACAGCAAGAAGAACAGAGCAACCTGAGAGCAAACCATGAGCATTTGACTCAATTAAAGATGACTTGAGCCGCGATACAATCTCGGACATCGGATCAGCTTGTGCTCTGACCTCTGCACCCTTTCCCTTCCATCTCGGCCCCATCGACAAAGACTACCCCAAAGTGCAGGTGCGCTGGGAGGTAAGGGTGGAAGACTAGTGAAAATTAATTAGCAGAACAAGTATTAGTGTATAAATGCATCAGCTAATAACACCAATGTCTAAAAAATTCTTCTCCCTTATGCAATAATAAGTAAGAAGAAAGTCAAAGCAATTAATTTCAGCACATCACACCCAAACAAACTACAATATGAAAACAATTTTGATAAAAAAAAAAAAAGGATGATTTGATATAAAATTGACAGCCCTACATTAATGTTGATTCTTAAGTGATGCTTAATGAATCAGTGGATAATCTTAGGGGTTCTGGTAGGATCAATTGGATTGTAGCAGATTGTTAAGCTCTAGTGCTTGTCACGACCTAACCCCTCCAACAGGAGGAAATTAGGTTTAGAGGTATTGCCAACTTTGAGCCAACAACCTTTTATTGACTCGGGCTCTCCCTATTCATACCTCGTGTGACATTTGGACATTCGATTGAACGAAAAATGTGATTTATTTCATTTCTATGTCTAAAGGGCATAGCGGCAAAGAGGTGGTGAGCGTACATCAAGAATGGACGAAAATCTAGCAAACTTAAGTGAGAAAAGATCAGAGCCTACTATGGAATAAGCTAATCATGCAAGAGCAAAACCAAGTCTGACTCCCAAAATCATATCCAATTAGTACCATCCAGTAACATTCAGAATTATTACAGATTAGCCAAGATCAAAATTTCCAATTGTTTTTGTAAAGAATTGACATGAAATTGATGTAATGTCATCACACCAATATACATGAACTCGTGTTATCAAACTAAGGACAAAGTAGAACGAGACCTTCATTAAAGTGAGGATTAAAATCACAGTCAGCATGCATCCGGTTCAATTCCAACATGTTTTTCAAGAAAATTCAGCAAGATTCCAGCATGTTTTGACAAGATTCAACTTGTTTCGACAAAACTCCTTCATTCTCATTTCCAGTATACTCAAACTTCCCTTTTATTCCTTTAATTCTTGGCCAAATCTTTATCCATCTCTATTCAAGTAACAAAACATACAAAGTTACTTATCCAGAATCTATCGAACATTCAAAACAGAATTCTCTCAACTATAAATAATGTTCCTTGAAAGCCACTGTAGCTGAACGTGTCAAGATAAAAGAAACAGCATATGAGCATTTCCAATCTACCCAAGATCAGCACTTATGAATTTGATACACAGGATCACCTACATAAATCTTAAGCAGAGAACAACATATATACATTTTTACCTCAATATTAATCACCCCTGACCATCACCAGATCAAAGTCATCAACATATCAAATCCAATTGTCAATATACGTGATCAACACATCACAGAAGCCAATGCGAATGAATAAGAAAGTTTGCAACAGTGAGAGGAACCAACTTTCAAACATATACTTGCAAAAATTATCAAGCGCAACATCCAATCCATGTCACACAGGTTTAGATTGTGCTCCAAAAGTGATTGAGAATAAGGCAGGAGGTCATGACCATACAATCAAGATCTATAACAGAGACTAACTTCTGTTGTTCAGATTATCATAAGTTGAAGCAGAGGGATAATTAAAAGCTAACGCTGATTAGAGAAAACTGAGATTGGATTATAATAACGCCTGCATCATTTAGCAACCCGAGACTCATACTAAAATGCTCACGGATTGGCCTGCATCATTTAACAACCCAAGACTCATACTAAAATGCTCACGGATTGACCAGTAACAGGAAACAATCAACATTGAAGACATCTAGACAAAACATCAAACAGGTCATCTGTAGGACCGAAATAGAGGACATGTTCTTACCTCAGCGAGACTGGATTTTTTGAACTTCAACTGATCGAGATCAATGAAATCCCGAGGACTCCCCTTCGACTGAAACGAAAACTCACGAATCCGCTTCAGACGGCTTCACTCTCTTCATATCTTGGTTCGAAGGTGGATGGACACAAATCCTGGTTTCTCTCTTCAGCCAAGCTTTGCCATGGCCAACGCTCTCCATCTTTTTTCCTTCGTTCTTTCTCTCTTTCCTTCTTTCTTTTCTCCAGTTTCTCTCTTCAGCCCAGCTCTGCCATGGTAACACCATAGCAATCTATTAAAAAAAATCTGATATTTGCCATAACCATACTAGAGGAGGAAAGTAACACTTAAATGCGCAATTAATTATAATGACGAAAGAAAGCACTTAAGCATCCTAATATTATCCCTACAAATAAAAATAAGACAACAGAAAACAAATAATCCCTTTGTAAAGCCCTAAAGGCTTGTCCAATTTTAGGTTTTAATTTGTAAGGATTTTCTAAAAAATTTATTTTTATTTATTTTATGGTTTTTATTAAAAAATTTATCTGAATTTTTAATTATTTTTTATATCTAGAATTTTTCATTTTTATATTTATTTATTATTATGATTATTTGTGATATTAATATAAAAGAAATTCGAACCAGGTCAAGAGACCTGACCCAACTTAATCGACGCGAAACCTATCGAATCTGGTTGGATTAAAAATGTTAATCCTCAAAGCCCACTCGAAATAAGAGTCTGCATGGTAACATTTTGTTTCTCATAATTTCTGTTCTTTTGTTCTCTGGAACAAAAAAAGATAAGAAATCTATTTGATAAAACTTTTGTTCGAGAACAATTTCTCTATTTTTGTTAAGGGAACAGTTTTGGAATAAAAACAAAAAACAAAAAAAAAAGTAACATTTTGTTTAGGAAACAATTTTTAAAATAAGCCAATTTTTTTTTTTTCTTTTGTTTCTCTCTCTTGCCACGGCTACCTCCAAATGCTCGGAGCCACCGCCGACCGCCGCCAACCACGGCCTCCACCGCCGCCGCTGCCGTCCACCATCCGCGCCGCCGCCGCTGCGTCCACCATCCGCCGCCGCCGCCATCCGCCGTCCGCCCCGGTAGACGGGCTGCCACGGGAGGTGGTAGCTGATGGGCTGTGCGGCGGCAGTCGGCGGCTGGCGGTCGTGCAACGGCGGCGGCGACAGGTGGCGATCCGTGAGCAAGAATAAAAAACGAATAAATACAAAAAAGAAACTGTTTCATACCAAACGTATTTATATTCTTTTTTTTATTTCTAGAGTAGAAATTTTGTGTAGTTTTCAAACCCCTTAAACCAACCCAAGAATGCTTCTCTCTCTATCTTTTAAAAAAAAAAAAAAAAAAATTAGGCCCAAACTCTAAAAGAACTTAACCCATAACAAACAAACCCTTAGCCCACCATGCAAGCCAACCCTTAGCCCATTCCTCATTCTTTCTAGTTTTTTTATTTTTTCGATTTTTCTCTCTTTTTTATTTCTTTTATTTCTTTTCTCTTTTTTGTCTCTTGTCCTTTTCATCTTCTACCATTGGCCTTGTTCTTCATCGAACATGAACGCCTGCAACTCGCTTTTGCAGAACCAAAAGTCCTGACACTGGCACCATCGCTCCAGTTGTGTAGTTACCGGCATCCATGTCACCGCCTAAACACCTCTCTCTGCCAGTCATCCACTCTGACCAACAACACCCAACTCCAGCCAACAACACCTAACTCCGGCAACCGCAACAACAAAAGGAAATAACCATACCGAAGCTAACATTTTTTATTCCAGGTTTCCAGCAAACAAACAGTCACTAATGCATTAAAATGGGAAGAAATGCTAACTAGGAAGGCCTTAAACCACAGGGCTTGCCGGTGAGGGGGAGCATTCTGATGAGGTTTTGCTTTTCCACCGACCCGAGAGATTGATGCATAGTCCATGAAAATCGCAGGGAAACAAAGAGAAAAGAATGATATCAGACGTAGATTCACAATTTCAGAACAAACGCCTTAAACGGGGCTTCCAAAGATCGATCCGACTACATGGGTTTCAGCATTCCACTTAAGCATTCCATCAAACAGTCGATACGCGATTTAACAAGCGTGTTCCAGAGTGAAATTTATTGCAATCTTCGTGCCAGAGATGATGCATACAAATCTAAATAGACATGTTTCATGCCAGAACTGTCTTAGTTTCCGACGATTCACTTAAAATTTTTTGCGATCCGATTTGGTGTTCTTGAGGTTTTGTACTTCGTTCAGGCAATAGATCAAACAGTCGGCGTGCACTCATGAGCGTGGGTTTCAAACACAGATTTGCGACATACTCAGTCCAAACATGGTATAGCAACACCCGACCATCAAGATACATCATGGGTATAACTCGGTTTTGCTTGATTCGTTTGAAAACTCAAAGATCGAATTCGGCAATACCATGCCTCACGGACAGAACAGAATAGGGCTCGAGCAGGCTTACCTGGTTCGGGAACGGGGTGTTCGTCGCCGAACGATCGCCGGCGGAGCTTCGACTGACGGTGAGCAGCCTCCCTTTTCGTCTAGGGATTTCGTCTCATGGCCGAACGCTCAACACTCAGCCATGAACAGCACGCTGGCCGGCGGTCGCGCAAAGGCTTCTCCAATGGCCGAACCGCCTTCTGCTCTTTTTTCTCTCGATCGAGCACCTCTCGAATGGCTAGACTCTGTGTCCTTCTCTCTCTGATCTCTCTGATCTCCCTCAAGGCTTCTCCATGTACCATGTATGAAGGAAAAGAAAAAGGCCATGGCCCATGGCCGACGGCTCCCAGCGCTCCCAAACTATTGGGCCATGAAAACATAAGGGATGGGCTAAAAGCAAAACCAAAAGATGGGCTCGAGGAATTAAAAATGGGCTGGACTAATAGAGGGAGGGGCTAAGGGCTAAAAATGTTGCTAAGTGGGCCGGACATGCCGGCCCGCTCGACTTTCATTTCATTTTTTAATATCATTTTCCTTCATTTCATTTTTTTTTATATTTTTATATTTTTATCTTTTTACTTATTTTTATATTTTTGTAAAATGAACATAAACTAAAAGGTTGACAAAAATTCGAGCTCAATAGCGCTTTATGTGACTTCAAAATATATAATAAGAAATTTGCAGGTAAGAACACGCTGTTCATAAAAGAACACTCAAACTTTTAAGACTTGATTGCATTTTTTTTTTAAATTTTAGGACTCAATTACATCTTCATGATAAGTTGTAGGATTGAATTGCACTTTTTGAAAGTTTTAGGACTTAATTTCATTTTTGTGATAAGTTTTAGGATATCTAGTGCACTTATCTTTTCTTTTTATGTATAATAGAAAATTTTTCATTCATTCATTTTTGTAAGTGATATCAAGTGGTCATTTTTTCAAAAATATTTTCCGAATCTTGAATTTACTTTGAAACAAATGCATCCGTGTATAAATGTTTTCGTTTTATTACATTGTTAAATATTCTAAATGGTAATATTTTCTAAACTATCAAAACTCTAGATGAGGATGAAATGAATTGAGACCGGTTAATAATTTTAGGGATATGTGTATTACAAGTCTTAAAACTTGTCAAATTGGCATAATTAAGTCTTTTCGTTAGCATCGTTAATTTGTCTAACGAATAATGCTGATGTGACATTTTTAAATTAATTTCTCTCTCCTATGTGGCATTTTTTTTCCTTTAAATCACATTTAGATAGTGTTAAAAAACTACAAAAAGCTAAATTAATTTAAAAAACAAGACTGACAAAAAAGGAAAAAAAAAAATGAAAGGGCAGAGACTCACTGGTGGCCTCTGCCGCCCATGGCTAGAGGTGCCGGCAACCTTCGTTGGCCCCAAGCGAGGGCCTAAAGGTACTCATCGTCACTCGCTCCAGCTAACGTAAGGGGATTATTCTCCAAGCATAAACTGAAAAAATACATGCAATTGTACAGCGTAGCCACTTTATTCTGAAGTAAAGTGCATTTTGGGTCATCCACACAGAAACAGAGCACATTGAACTTTTATCCATTTGCAAGTGATGCGCGTTCTGCACGGTTGCTTTGGATACGATGTTCACGGCAGTCAACAAAGACAAAAGTTCAATTCACTCCTTTTCTCAGTCTGTTTCTTACTCTTCCAGCTTTATCAGGTCCGCAAAGCTCCCAGTCAAGGTGGTAGACTGATTGGGGGCAACTGGGCAGTCTGGTCTTAATGAGTGGTTGTGACACTGACTTATGAGACAAGGTATTAGATACATGGACGAGATGAAGCGGTTTAAGATCGAAACGTGTTACCATAGGTTTAAAGCTAGTGCCACCACGCAACTTGGTCTGGGATCCTTGCGTTGACAAGGTCTCAAGGACCAAAGTGGACGGCCCCGTTGAAAGAAACGGAGAGAAGAGAGAAGGGGCAAAATCGATCAGAGAAAAAGAAGAAATCAATGGATGATGCTCTGGCTTTACGTGGTTCTCTTGTAGGTCCTGCTGGAAGCGACTCGACACGTTATGATGTGTTTTTGAGCTTTCCAAGAGGCTCCAACGCCGCTCGTGAGTCCTTCGGCGGTCGCCTCCATGCCAGCCTCATCGCTGCCGGAGTCTCCATATGCGGAACTGACGAAAGCCAGGCAGTCGGCTCACAATCGCAACTTCCTGACTCAGCCCAGCGGTCCAAGATCTCCATGCCGATCCTCTCGGAGGACTACGCGTCCAGCGAATGGTGCCTCCGCGGGCTCGTCCAGATGATGGAGGGTAAGAAAAGCGCACGACAGAAGGTCCTTCCTATTTTCAACGGAGTGGAGCCCTCAGACGTGCGATACCTGAGAGGGAGTTTTGGAAAGTCTTTCCATTCGCGTGACGCAGAGGACATAGAGGGAGTGCAGAGAGCACTTAAAGAAGTGAGCATGTTACACGGATGGAAGGTCACTGATGGGTACCAACCTCATCTCCACTCGAATCTCATCTACTTTCTTTCTCCAATGATGTTTGGGAAGTACTGTTTGGTTGGCAAGAATGAAAATGGAAGCATATGTTTTCTTAGCTCTCGAACATATATTTTGGTAATAAGAAGTCGGGATGGTCTGGGATTTGAAATTATTAGGATTCGGTGCACAATTACAAGGGAATATACATTAAAAAGTGACAGAGAGAATTTGAGACGCAAGATGTATTTTAATTCAACTTTAAACTAAGGCTATTTTTAGCAGAGAATTCTAATTTAATTAGTATCTTGTATTTCACTGTTACATCCTCAATTTAAAGAGAAAGAGATTATACGTACTTAGTAGCTATTCATAGGTTAAAGTCCAAACTACCAATAAAATATTATTTTAAACTATAAAAGTCTTATAGCGGCTTGGGGGTGCTGCCCTTGTAACGCCAATTGGGGCAGCCCTTGGACCCCCATCCGCTCACTGGTGAATGGACCCCATACCATTATTTCGTGGGAAATATGAACCACACGCAACAGAGACTAGGACTCCTAATCTTTTTAGCCTCTTTCAATTAATTTCTTTCCACGATTGTCTCTCTTTCCTTTTTCATCATGTTCGGTAGAGAAGATTGAGAGGGAAGAGAGGGTTTCAAAGGGGCTCTCTCGTTTGGATAAAAATGAAAGAGACGAGAAAAAAGACAAAAAAGGATCAAGGTGGACATGGTGCAGCCGACTTTATTTATATTTAAAATTCCTCCATATCCGTTCAATTATGGAGGGATTTAGAGGGATTATATAATAGTCCTACTGCGTTATTTTTCATTCATTTCTCTATCTAGCATCCAAACAACATTAAAAGTTAATTCCTTCATTCCTTTATCCTTTTTTCTCATATAATCGTTTAAATCTTTTCTTTTCCTTTCTAGTCTCCTCTATCAAATACAGTGTTAATTCATACTTCTTATTCAAATAAATGAAAGTGTCCATCCACTCTTTTCTTCAATGGCTGTTTCACTTATTTGTCTTCATTTCATCTCATTCGATCCTGATCTTGTACGAAATTTGCCATCCTTTTCACGGATTGTGGTTTGATAGGTGTGAAGAAGAGCTAGTTAAGATAGTGGTCCAAACTATCCTGGGATGCTTACAGCCAGATTTACCGAAAAGTCCTCAAATTGCCCGATACAATGTATTCTTGAACTTTAGAGGTGCTGATACTCGTCAGGGCTTTACCTATCAACTTTACACCAACCTCGTGAATGCCGGAGTTTCTGTTGTCAAAGACGACACCGACCTTCTCATTGGTGAGGAGTTCAGCTCACAGCTTCTCAGCGCGATCACAGGGTCTACAATCTATATTACGGTCATCTCTCGAAGTTACTGTTTCAGCAAGTGGTGTCTTCACGAACTTGCAAAAATGATGGAGTGCAAGGAAAGCATGGGACACATAGTCCTGCCCATTTTCTACAAAGTGGATCCCTCCATCCTGCGACGCCTAAAGGAACTGAATTTGGGGAATTTCAGGGATGCCTACCATTCATGTGAGAAGGGTTTTCGTGGCGGGGAGGCCTTTATGGAACACCTGCGAGCGCTCAAAAATGTCTGCAACCTCAAAGAATCGCATTATCATTATACCGGGTACAAACTCACTTCAACGTATTCCTTGTTTACTTTCTTTCATGAGATCTCCACACGACAACTGAAATAGAATCGTCGGTATACATCCTTGAATATCCTTCTTTCTTGTGTTGTTTGACAGGTCTGATGGGGAACTGATAGAAGTAGTTGTTCGAGGTGTTTTGAGACAGTTGCGGCATCACTTTCAACTTGATGTACCTGAGCACTTGGTCAGAATTGATGATCATGGGCATGCAGATTAGATTATGAGATGGTGAATGATTCAACGCCAATACATGAATGCTTGTCTTAGCAGTAAATTAATGGAGGAAGGATGGTGAAAATAGGATTCCTAGGAGAAGATTCAAATTCAGATGTTCTCATTCAATCAGTCCTTTAGTGGTTCAGCTGGTCGAAAAATCTTCAGGTGACATTGCATGATGGGGTCAAGTTTAGAGGGGTATTAGTAGTTTTGTTGAACCACAAGTTGGAGACTTGGTCTCTTAGAGAGAGTGCTTGTATTGATTAGAATGTATGAAGACCGGAAAACAGCTAGTAGTGTGTAAGTTCTTGCTAATCAATTTAGTGTACTAAGCTGATCTCCTGTTGTATTCTGTTTCCTGTTGACTGCAGCCTTCTTGCACAAATTGACTCTACATAACTCATTGCGCGTTCTTCAGAAAACTAAAGTATTTTCATGGTATGAATCTGGCGATGCCTCGATATTAGGCTTTCCTTTCTGTAGTTGTTCGAATTTCGGAAGTAGCTACCTGCATTGATGCAGTTTATGTAGATTGTGGATATAGCTTATCTCAGTTTCACAGTTAGGGAAGACTGGAGACTCTAAAGTTATTCATCTCGTTTTTAATTTAACAATTTTCTTGGGAACTTGATAAAAAATTCGTCTATTTATCTTGATAAATGGAGGACTCAATCGCAGAATTTCAGCTTCCAAGAATTTCCTCTCTGAAATTTAGAAGAGGAATGTTACGAGTAGGTTTGCTTTGTAATACTGATAAAGGTAAAGACTATGCAACATGTAGTTGCTAATTACTTTGACTTGATAAATGAACAGTATAAGCAGCATTCAATCCACGGTATAAATTAAGCAAATCCAACGATCGCTTCAGCCTTACCTTCCATGTAAATTTTTTTTCATGAAAACCCTATGCATATGTTTGAAAATTCGTGAAGTTGATATCTCTCCATTTTGCTTGCTCGAGCTTGCTCTGTGAATACTAGACAGTGTGCGGACTGGTGCTTCGCTTCGCGTCTCTCGTCCACTCGTAAGCCCTCTCTCCTTGCTCTGCTGGTGAGAGGGTGAATTGGTGGAGGTAATGATGCGATGCTGAGTTGTTTTATGCATGGACCGGGCTGAGCGATACGATCACAACCTCAGTTCGCATTTGGGGTCGCAGATCTTAGCCTTGATCAATTGTGGCCAAGGTGGCTCGATCTGAGATTGAGGTTTGTGACCTCACTTGTAGTACGAATTACAAGTGGATGGGGCCGGAATGAACCGACTCTTCGCCTCATTGGTTTATGTGCGGGGAATATACTTGTGTGGATCGGGAATAAGATCAAGACGTCAACTCACATTCAAGGTCGTGAATCAACCGTGATCAATTGCTGCTGAGGTGGGTCGGTTTGAGATTGAGATTGTGACCTCACTTGTAGCATCAATTAATCATGAATAGAGTCGGGTGAATCAACTCCCAACTTTTTCTTTGGTCAAAATAAAGCTGTATTTCATTCAGCTAGAAAAATCAAAATGGCCCATCAAATGAGTGTTGGTGCACAAAAGGTCCAAAAGAGTGTGAGGAGGTCAAACAACCCAATCTATAAGTAGAGAATTGTGTCCGAAGGCTTTAGTGGTTGAGTCCGCAATGAAATTGGCCTGCCCTCTACAGTGCTAGATCCGAATACATGGAAAGCAAACCAACAGAGCAACACATTTGGACAAAAGATTATATGACTCGACATTGGATTCTCCTTTTCTTTCTTCCGCTGAAGCAGAAAATTTAGGGTTTGGAGCAGGGCATGCGTTTCCACTTGCATGGAGGAAGCCGCACAGACAGAAAGAATCCATCAACAAGCCTTTCTCGGTGATCTCGGCACCCGCAAGCTACTGCTCCTTCTTCCCTTCCCAGCGTGTAAGCTCCATTGATATTTATGTTAAGATACCCGAGCATCGGTGGACAACAAATCAGGTAGGAGCTGCTTGGGTTTTGAAGGATTACCACGTTGTGTAGGTAATAATAGTGTGCAAGTGATTCTCGAGCTTGCAAGAACACCGAATAAAACAAGATTTTGCACAGCTGGGTGATTGGAGAGAGAGACAGAACACACATCCACAATCTTTAAAATCCAATGACTACGACACCCCTTTTGCGTCGTTGGCGTGCTCCTATCATCCTCCTTTTCCTCGCATTCGCGTTAAACTCTCTCTCTCTCTCTCTCTCTCTCTCTCAGAATTTCAATTTAAAGGAGAAAAAAGAGAGAGAAAATAGGTCTCTTTCGACCTTGTTGACCGACGGGCAAACCCCTGTCTAGGCTCGATGGACAAAATGAGTGGGTCTCGGGTCCGCCACCGTCGCCTTGGTGCGCGTAATTGGATTGATTATACGTATCTTTTAGCTTGAACAGGTTTGAACAATGAATTCAAGTTTGACACCAAGCTCGACTGCTTAGCTCGGGAATCTCGTCCTAAATTCATGTCCTCATTCCGAAGTTCTTAGTCCCTTGCTTTCTATCACAATGTGCCAATTTCAACGTGCACATAACTTGCAATAAATTTCAGGATCTAACTTTTGAAGAATTTTCATCGGCAATTGGCATATTTTCTTAGTCGAAGGAACAAATTGGACTTTAAATTCGAGGAGCTCCAATCTCTACCACATCCGTGTCGATCGATTCCATATGAAACGAGATTATCAACGAGGCGCCGGAAATATGCCCATCCAATTTCTGAAATTTCTTGGACTCCTCCCCCGTCAAATCCAAGCGACCGGATTGGGATCACCCCCGCCACTCCGATTACGTGCGCCGCCCCCATCCTAAACTCCCTGTGCTCGCTACGTGTCGCGTTTTCTTTGACCTCCGTCCCCTCCGAGACCCCACACAAACTCTCTCCCTTCTCTTGTCTCGTCCTGGACTAGAGGTCGCCTCTCAAAAGGACACGCTCTCTTTCTGCTTCGCTTCCTTACTTCCTCGGATCTGCATCCTCCGTTCCTCGTCATCTTGAAATCCTTCAGATCTGGGCGTTGATTTCTAAATCCGAAATGGTTCCGTGCCTTTCCTATTAGGGGTGAGTAGTGGTCTAGGGTCGACCCTGAATCGACCCTGACCGCCCAATCTCGTCTTGGCCCTGGTCCGGTTCCCAGGGGTGGGTCGGCCTTGGCCCCCGAAATTCAGGGACCAACATTGTGTGGGCAGACTCGGCCCTAGGAGTTTTGGGTCGGGCCAACCTGGATCAATCATGTATATTATATTATATTATATTATTTATAATTCTTTTATATATTCAAATCTAAGTAAAATATCTCGTTATATTATATTATATTGAGATGTTCTATCAATAGCACTAATAGTAATTTCAATTTAAAACTTTTGTTCAATATTAATTATGTGTCGTTTGTTTTGTTTTCAGGTTTTTAGAAGTTCAAGTGAATTAACAAGATGTGAAGTTATATATTCATGGTTTATATTAAGTATTTTGAACTTTTTATGTTTAATTGTATTTTATTAATGAATTTCAGCTGCATTTTGTTTTTCAATTTGTGTCAAATGGTAGAAGTTTTTAAAGAATAGAGTAGTATTGCAGTTCTACAGTGATTTGCTAGTCAAGTGGTATGAAGCTCATTTTTTGGTTGAGTGGACTTTACATGATTAAATGCAGGAAAACACTTTTGCATATGATGTTATGAATATTAAAAATAGATAATTACAAGAATTTTCCATCTCGTCCCATATCTCGATGAGTGGTTAGCAGGTACGAAATTTCTATTATTGTGTCATCTTAAATTTGCTAAATATGTATGAGTATTTATAGTTTAGTTGCACAATGCCACATTGTCGATGAATGTGTAATTTGAATTTGTAGGTTTGCTTTTTTAGGGAATATAAAAAATAAGATGAAAAAATTTATCAATCGGTCCCGGGTTGACCCTGAAATTGGATCGAACCCATTGGGTCGGTCCGGTCCTTGGTCTCAAGCTCAATAGGGTCGTCCTCAGTCCCAAAAATTGAGGACCATCACTGTATGGGTTTGTCCTAGGGTTAGGGGGTGGCTCGGACCAACCCGGACCATGCTCACCCCTATTTCCTATCTGCCAAAGGACCGAGGCTACGACTTCCATATCAGGTAAGATGTCCTGACTTTCTGTCAAATCTGCTAACCAAGCTTTGACTCTTGATAATCTTTGTGACGGAATGTGCTGTAAGATTTTGTGAGACTATTGACAATTTATAATAAAATATTTAATAAAATCTTATGAAACTACTGTCAACTATTTTAAAAATAAGCTGTTCGATAAAGGCGTAGTGAGTATTTTAAGCTGTGGGTGTGATCAAACTCTGTTTCTCCATGGGCATAAGAGGAAAAGGTGTTCGATTGTCTTTAAGACTTCTTCATTGCTTAGTGCGCAGAACATGATAGGTACAATTTTCCTTGGATAGAGATTTGCCTTGGTGGGTAAAGCATTTTATTATAGGGACCACATAAAAATTCTGATTTTTAGGAGCAGTTTTCAAATTCCAAATGCTTCTCCATAGGCTGTGGGGCACTTGATGGAAGATTATGCTAAACCTTGACTCATGTTGTGTTTGGCTTCATCAGTTGAGAGGTTGTGACCTCACTCGTAGTACTGTTCACAAGTGAACATAGTTTGGGTGGATCAACTCTTAGGAATTTGAAACCGATCTAATGGGGATTGAGGGTGCATTTGGTTCAGCATTTTGAAAGTCCATTGTAAAAATGCAAAGCGGTTTAGCCTAAAGAACTTTAAGTAAATGCAAATGCCGTTTGGTAAATTATATTTTGAAAAGCAACTTTGAGAGAAATCTTTGTTCGGTAGAAAACACATTTGAAAAACCTTTTGAATGATTAATATTAGTTTTTTTAATTTTATTTGTTTAAAATTGAAAAAATAATGTATGCAACTTTTTAAATATAATTTTGACAATAATAAAAAAAATCAAATACATATATTTAATTTTATTTAACATTTATATATATTTGATTTTTTTAGCATTATTTTGGCATTTAAAAAAATAATAACGAGGGCAAAATTAGAAATTTAAAGAATAAGTGAGGATAATTTTGGAAGAAAAAAAATAAGTTTCAGCATTTGGTCAAATGCTGAAAGCTCAAAGCTAGTCCTACTAGCATTGGGCTTTCAGCCTTCCCAATGCTAAATTTCACTTAAAAACTACTTCAAAATGGCTGCCAAACGATCCAGCATTTCCCCAAAGGGCTTTGGAGACTGAAAGTTCATTAAGAATGCTGAACCAAACGCACTCTGAATCTAAGGTCTTGAAGCCCCAAATTGCCATGTCGATTCTCAGATTTTATTTCCAGGATGTCGTTACTAAAGAATTTTATAACCCATCCATGCTAAGGTATATTGAGATAACTCGGTATATAAACATAATAAAAGGTCTATCTTTATTTATGCGTGAGGCTTTGTTTCTTCTTTTTGGCTAATATATAGCCAGCTGAGAAGCCGTGGAATTTATCAGTGCACAGAAGAAATCAGTGGACGATGCTCCGCCTTTATGTGTTTCTCATGCCGGTCTTGTTGGACGAGGCTTCACACGTTCCGACGTGTTTTGAGCTTTGCACGAGGCTCCAAGGCCGAGTTCTCCCTCAATTTCTTCCGTGCAATCCTTGCCGCTCGCAAGTCCTCCCTTGATCACGAGGCCTTGCCCGACCGCCTCCATGCCAACCTTGCAGTTGCCGGAGTCTCTGTAAAAGGGCGCAATGCGCTCGGCTTATCATCACAACTTCCCGACCCAGCTGCCTGGCAGTCCTAGATCTGCATCCCCATCATCTCAAATGACTACTTGGCCAGCGAACAGTGCCTCCGCGAGCTTGCCCAGATGATGGAGTGTAAGAGAAGCGGACTACAGACAGTCTTGCCCATTTTCAACAGAGTGGATCCCAGGTTCGTGCGACACTATGCATGGAATTATGTTAAGGCCCGCCATTCTGACATCGAGGGACTGCAGAGAGCACTTGAAGTGGGCCACTTACGAGGATGGATCGTCACTGACTGGTACCGACCTCACTGCCACCCGAATCTTTCTATCTACTATCTTTCCTCATAATGTTTGACACGCATTGTTTGTTTCACAAGATATAGAATGGACATAAATTTTAGTAATCGTATGGTTTGGGAATCTGGGACTAGAGTTCTTAACTTCTTTAGCCTCTTTTTCATTTAATTTTTCTGTTTAACATGTTTGGTAGAGGAGATCGAGAGGGAAGACAAAGGATTTTACAGGGGGTGTAAGAGAGTAAATAAATAAAAAGAAAGGGAAGGATCGAGAGAGATTGGGTGCGGCCAGTTTTATGTGCATTTGTCAAAATATGAAGGGATTTAGGAGTCTAAATTATTACCATAATATATTATTTTCCGTTCCTTCTAACTAGCATTCAAACGATATTATAAGGTAATCCCTTCGTTTCTCTCTCCCTCTCTCTCTTTCCTTCTAATCTTTTGATTCTCCTCTCTGCCTTTCTAATCAGTTCTACCAAGTACAATGTTAAAACCTTCTTCTTTTTTCTTATTAATCACCTCTACCAAATATAGCGTTAATTTACTCTTATTAACCAAACAAGCGATTGTGTCCATCCATTGTTTTTCCCGGTGATTTTTTCGCGTATTTGTCTTCCTCTCTCTTCCTTTCATGTCTTTCCATCCTGATCCTTTGCGCTAGTTCACCATTCTTTTCACCAATTGTGGTGTTTGATAGGCGCCAAAAAGAACTAGTGAAGGAGGTGGTCCAAACTGTTCAGAGATACTTGTGGCTAGGTATACTGAGAAGTTCTCAAGTTGTCAAGTACAACGTATTCTTGAACTTTAGAGGCATTGACACTCGCGAAGGCTTCGTCAAAGAACTCTACACCAACCTTGTGGACATTGGAGTTTCTGTTTTCAAAGATGACACCAGCATTCCCATCAGTGAGGACTTTCGCTCCGAGCCGCTCACTGCAATAACAGGGTCTACAATCTACATTACGGTCCTATCTGAAAAATACGGAATCAGCAAGTGGTGCTATCGTGAGCTTGCAAAAATGTTCAAGTGCAAGCAGAAAATGGGACACATGGTCATCCCCATTTTCTACGGAGTAGAGCCCTCCCATGTGCGACTCCTTAAAGGGAGATTCGGGCGTGCCATCCATTCACGGGAAAAACGTCTTCCTGGCATGGTCGCCCCTAGGGAAGGCCACCAAGCGCTTACAGGGGATGCCAACATGAGAGGATGGGACCATGATGATGCCAGGTACAAACTTACTTCAACTCATGCCTTGTTTACTTTCTTTCGCAAGATCTTCGCACGAGCAATAAGCCTTCTTCTGGCCACGTAGGGAACGTCCTAGTAGCATCCATGCTTCTTGGGAAGGCTACGAATTGTTCAGAGAGGTTGCTAAAATGAAAGGATGGATATTTGATACTGACAGGTACAAACTCAATTCAACATATGCATTGTTTACCGTCTTTTCACGTGATCTTCGCACGACAGCCAAAATAGAGTCGTCGGTGTAGTTGTGCATCCATTAAAAATCCTTTTTTCCTCGTGTTGTTTGACAGCCCTGATGGAGAACTGATCAAAGCAGTTGTTCAAGGTACACTGGGAGTTTTGCTGCGTGTTTTTCAACTAGATATACCTGAGCACTTGCTTAGATTTGGCCATTGTAGCACTAGCGGATGCTTAGATGTTGAAGATTCAATGCGGACTCATGAATGGTGGAAGGATAGTGAAAGAAGGTTTCTTAGAAAGAGAAGGTACGAATATTGAGGAATAAGTACATTAAAAGTGCCAAAAGTTATATACGGTACTCATATTAGTGCTAAAAGTTTTTTTTCAAATCACTTATGTGCTATTTAAAAAAAAAAACTATTATTTAAGTGCCAACTCTGATCTAGGTTACCGACAATTTGATGTGGTTATATTTATTAATTTATCAATCCTACATGGCTTGCCAGCATGCTTAGAATGCGTTTGGTAACTATTCTATTTCTGGGAATAAATTCTGATTAGAAATGATTTTTTTTTATTCTGTTCCCGAAGGGCGATTCTGAGTAAAAGAATGCGTTTGGTAACTATACAAAATTTATAATTCTGGAATAGAATTGCGTTTGATACCGTGTTCATTGATTCTGTTTCAAATCAATTTATTTTAATTTTTAAATAATTTTTATAATTTTTCCCTCTTTTTCTTTCCTTTTTTTTTTTTTTTTTCTTTTTCTCCTATTCTAATTCTTCTTCAGGTCGGTCATCGACCCTTAGCTAGGTCGGCCCTTGTTGGCTCAGCCTCGCCGGACCTCACCCTAGTTTGGCGAGCTCGCCGGACCGGTTGCCGGCGACCGGCGGCGTCGGACAGTGGCGGGCGGCGGTCAATGAAGAAGAAGAAAAAGAGAAGAAGAAGAGTTTTGATTCTTAATTTTGTTCCCAGAACAAGAATCAATTTTTTTTTTTTTTTATTCTTGATTTTCATCCCAAACTAATTTTGGGAACAAAAATCAGAATAAGACTATTGGGATGATTACCAAACAAGCCCTTAGTCAGCTAAACAAAGTCATAAGTATCGATCAATTTGGCGTCAAATTTTATTTAAAATGATTATTTAAGCGTCAAATTTTTGTTTAAAGTGATCATTTCGGTGCCAGTTGTTATTAAAAAGTAGTGCCAAGCATGCCACATAGATTGGAGTTTTTAAAAAATTTGCCAAGTTATATTATAAATTCAATTATAAATGGTACGTGATCAATTTGGCTGGAATTTTCGTCGTTGGCACTTAAATGATCATTTTTTTTTTTTTATTTGACATTTAAGTGAGCCAGCAAAAATTTTGGTATTAAAGTGAGCGCCATATATAATTTTTTATACTTCTAGTGTACTTATCCTAAATTTTGATATTCTCAAACCGATGAGTCCATTAGCAGTTCAGCTGGTAGCAAAATCTTCTTGTTGCGACCCTGCCTGATAGAGTCAAGTTTAGAGGGTCCGTAAATATGGGTTGTGCTTTGAGTTGTTTTGTTGAGCCAAATGGTGGAGATCGTATTGATTCGGATGCATTAAGACTTGTAATGGTCGGTGGTTCACAATTTAGCGTATGATAAGTTGATCTTGTGATGTTGATATTCTTGTATTTTGCTTTGTCTGACCGCGTATCTTCTTGTGGAGATTTAGTCTCCTTTGAACCTCCCTTTGAACGTTGCAATGTTCTTCGGAAACATCACGAAACTAAAGTAGTATTCCTCGTAGCAATTTGACAATGCCTCAGTATTACGCTTTCCTGACTTGTAGTTGTTCGAATTTTGAAACAGCTATCAACATTGACGAAGTTTTGAGGAGATTGCTATTATTGCCTGTCTCCATTTTCACGGTTACTGAAAGGCCAATCTGTTAAAGCATCCATAGCATTTTTCTTCTGGACTTGAGAAAATTTGAAAGTAATACTAAGGCTCCGTTCGTTTCACGGAAAATATTTTCCGGAAAAATGTTCTCCGGATTTTCTAGCGTTCATTTCACGGAAAATGAATTCCTAAGGAAAAATGTTTTCCATAGAAGGGAAAAAGTCTTCTAAATTTGGGGAAAATGTTTCCACTTTTGAAAAGTGGAAGACATTTTCCTCACTTGATCTCTCTTATCTCACACATCTACAAATCCTCACTCCCTCCTCCCTTTCTTTTTCTTCTTCTTTTCTTTTTTTATTCGAATTATTTTTAAATTGTATTTTTCTTTTTTATTCAAATTATTTTAAATTTTCTATTTATTTTCTATTTCTTTCTATTTCTTTTTCTTTTTCTTTTCTTTGTTTCCCATCTTCTTCTTTCTTGGCTAGTCATCGACCGTCACCAGTGAACCTCAAAGTCGTCGATCTCAAGCTCGCACTTGTCGATCTGGCTAGCCTCGAGCTTGACGCTCGTGCTTGCCAATCTAGTGAGTGGAAAATATTTTCCTTACCGAACATCGGAAAATATTTTCTGAAACATTTTTAGGTTTTAGCCGAACACCAGAAAATATTGTCATTTTTCATGAAAAATGACTTCCGAGAAAAATATTTTTCAGAAATTGCCTATTTTCCACGAAATGAATGGACCCTAAGTGCACTCGATTCATCGCAGCACTATTGACATATATTGTCAAAGCCTTTGCATTTGAAATCCCACCTTATCCCACCATTCATGCAAATCAGCTCACGTCTGTTTCTACAATTTTTCGAGAAATAAATTTAGAGCTTTAATTAACACGTAGCAATGACGTGCGTTTTGGCTTATTCTCTATACAAATTGTCATATAATAAACACTTAAAAGAAGGTTTTAGACCAACAATTATCTAATCTTTTAACGATCTAATAATTAGCTAGTAAAGTAGTCTATGAACACCGATCCCCCCCCCTCCCAAAAAAAAAAGAGTAGTTTATGGACGAGGGTATAGTTAATTAAATTAAAGTAAATTAACGATGATTCCTAAATTTTCGGTGGCATCTAGAGAACCTTGCTCTTTCGCTTTCGCACACGCAAGCGAGACGCCATCGCGTCTGTGGCATGCACATGAAGGCTAACGCCACCACAACCTGAGCAACGGAGGAATATTGGGGAATGTTGTCTGAATAGAGGTGGGCGAATGAGCGAGAAGCATAGCAGAAAAGATTCGTGCGAGGAGTGCATAGGGTGTGTTTGGTTCAGCATTTCCAAGGGGCTTTGGAGGCTGATTCGAGCAAGGAGTGCGTAGGGTGTGTTTGGTTCAGCATTTCAGCTTTCAGCTTCCAAAGTCCCTTGGGGAAATGCTGGACTGTTTGACAACCATTTTAAAGTAACTTTTAAGTGAAGGTCAGCATTGGGAATGCTGAAAGCCCAATACTAGTAGGGATTAGTTTTAAACTTTCAGTATTTAGCCAAATGTTGAAACTTATTTTTTTTCTTCCAAAACTATCCTCACTCATTTTTCAAATTTCTAATTTTGCCCTCGTTATTATTTTTTAAATGCCAAAATAATGCTAAAAATCATATATATATGCTAAAAAAATTAAATATATTTTGGTCTTTTTAAAAAAATTATTTATATAATTGATTTTTCTAGCATACATATTTGATTTTTTTATCATTATTGTCAAAATTTATATTTAATAAGTTGCATAAATTATTTTTTATTCAATTTAAAACAAATAAAAATTAAAAATTTCGGCGAAGGGTTTGGTCTTTTTAAAAAAAAAAATTATATATATATATATATATATATATATATATGTATTTGATTCCTTAGCATTATTTTCAAATTTATATTTAAAAAGTTGCATCTATTGTTTTTTCAAATTTATAAAAATAAAAATAAAAAATTTCGACAAATGATTTGGTCTTTTTAAAAAAATATATATGTATTTGATTTTTAGTATTATTATCAGAATTTATATTTAAAAAGTTGCATACATTATTTTTTTCAATTTTAAAATTCTGATGAAGGGTTTGGTCCTTTTTAAAAAAAATTATATATATGTATTTGATTTTTTAGCATTATTTTCAAATTTATATTTAAAAGGTTGCATACATTATTTTTTCAATTTTAAACAAATAAAAATTAAAAAAATTCCACAAAGGATATGGTCTTTTTAATATATATTTGATTTTTTTAGCATTATTCTGAAAATTTATAATTAAAAAGTTGCATACATCCTTTTTTTTTTTTTAATTTTAAGCAAATAAAAAATAAAAATTCCAATGAAGGGTTTGGTCCTTTTTAAAAATATATATATTATCTATTTGATTTTTTTAGTATTATTGTCAAAATTTATATTTAAAAAGTTGCATACATTATTTTTTTTCAACTTTTAAACAAATAAAATTAAAAAAAAAAACTAATATTAATAACCTAAAGAGCATTTCAAATGTGTTTCTACCAAACAACATTTTTTTTAAAGTTGCTTCTCAAAGCATAGTTTACCAAAGACCTTTATATTTGCCTAAAGTCCTTTAGGCTAAACTGCTTTGCATTTTCCCAATGAGCTTTCAAAATCCAACCAAATGCACTGTAAGCAAAGGTGGGGGTCGCACAAGAGAAATACCAGAAAATGGAGAAAGCTTGGGGGCTGGGTTCCCTGTTTTTTTGGGTTGTTGGCCAAGAAAGGAGAGGTGAATGAACTAGCTGAGCTTGAAAATAGCCAGAGGGGAGAGCTCAAAGGGGGTTTTTCGCTTCTTCTTCATTCTTCGGTCTCTCTGGGTGGAGGCCTTTTTCTTTTCTTTCATGCATAGATACGATACTACCTTGAGGGAGAGCAGAGAGAGGACACAGAGTTCAGCCATTCGAGAGGTGCTCGATCGAGAGAAAAAAGAGCAGAAGGTGGTTCGGCCATTGGAGAAGCCTTTGTGCAACTGCTGGCCAGCATGCTATTCATGGCTGAGTGTTGAGCGTTCGGCCATTAGATGAAATCCCTACGCGAAATGGGAGGCTGCTCATCGTCAGTCGAAGCTCCGCGGGCGATATTATGAAAGTTTAAATTGAAACTAAGTTTAATCAATACTCAATAATAACACGGACAGAAAATTCCAACGAATCTCTGGAGTATATAATACTTCATATAAGAACAAAGTGTGTCCACCACGCATATTTAATTGACACGTGACAATCCTCTTTACTTCAAATTTGGAGTTTTTTCCTAAATAGATCAATTTCGTTCTAATCAAAACTCATTGGAACTCCATAAAGGCATCTCTATTCTTCGCTATGTGATTTGTTGCTTCCGAATCTACAATCCACAAAAGATTGAATTCAATTAAAAATATAGAGCTTAACACATAAGCAAAGCTCTCAAGAATGCAATGAGAGTTTACCTTCTTTGGTTCACCACAGTCACGAGTATAGTAACCTCTCTTATCATAGTTGTAAGACTTCACTCTTGACTAGAGCTGTTAAACGGATGGGTCAGATCGGGTTTGGGTTAGGTCATTAATGGTCCGACCCAAATTAACCTATTAACCTATTTATGACCCATTTATGATAATGTAAATTTTCCGACCCATACCTGACCCGACCCATACCCAACATATACTCGACCCAACCCATATTAATGAAATATTTTAACCAAATCTAGAAAAATTTATTCCTATCTTTTTTTTTTTAAAGATTATATTACTAAAATATTTCCAAGCTTATATATATAATTTTTAAATGGTATTGCTAAAATAGTTTTATACAACACAAATTTAATGGACAATTTTTATAATTTTTAAAATAATTATTTTAAAAAATCAAATTTTAATTTTTAAATATAATTTTTATTTTTTGTTCTTCTTCTTTGGCCGGCCGCCGCCATGATGACGGTTGGCAGCCGGCCACGGGCGAGCCTCAAGCTCGCCCGACACCGACGAGCTCGAGGTTTGCTAGATCGGCGAGGCTCGAGCCTCGCCCGACGCCGGGCCTTCGCCTCGCCGGATCCGGCGAGCTCGAGGCTCGCTTGGCCGATCGCCGGCCACCGGAGGAAAGAAAAAAAAAGAAAAATAAATAAAAAAAAAAAAAAATAAATATAATTTTACCACCTCTAGGCTCTAGTAGGGTAGACTAGATTGTGGGTTATCTTTAATGGGTTGGTAAATGGGTCTTAAATGGATACAGAGTAGACCTATTTAAGACCCATATATTTTAGTCATTTTATTTTTAAAACCCATCATGAGTGCTTTGAGAAAAAGCCTGACCCATTAACGATCCATTTAAACATAAATGGGTCAATGACCCATTTTGACACCTCTACCGTTGACATCCTTTTCACACGAAGATGTTTTCCTCTTTTATGTTGGTCAATTCTTGATTTCTTACTTGAAAGACTTAATCTCTTGCCTCTCCACCTTTTAAACGAATCAAGATGCTTGCACTTGGAGCTCAAACTTCCTTTTAAGCTAGAACTAGCAAAATAAATCTATGTTTCTGACTTAACCACCACGAGGCGATCATTTACCAAATCAAAGTAGCGCACGACATCCTTAAGTTCTTTCACAACTTGGTTAAGAACTTCTAATACTTTTGGCTTTTCTAGCATATATTAAATTTTCATATTTACTATCTCGTAATTCTCGCTATTCAATTTCTCTTCTTTGTCCAATTCAGCCACTATGTTCCTGGAAGCTAGTCATTGTATTTGAACATTTCAGACATATTTACATAAATTATTAACGCCTAACATTTATGCATTTATTTTGCATAAACTAATCATATTAACGAATAAGATCAAATAAGCTTTAGGATGGAATGGTCACTTTGTTTTCAATTATCATCCAAAAATCCTAACTTGAAATTCATTAATATAATCATTTTTGCAAAAATAAGTTCATCAAAGTTACTAAAACTTTCTTGAATTTCACACATATAATTGTAAATTTAAATAATATTTTACAATAGTAAATAATATTGAACTTTCATTAACTAGACATGCCATTATAAAAAGTAATATATCCAATAGAAAGATATCAACATCGACATAAAATAAATATTTACACTTAAGATATCTTAGACCAATCTAAGAAAAATAATAAATAAATAAATTCAAAGATACTCAATTATTTCATAAACATGGAAAGAATTTTTTAATTTCTTAGTAAATTCCTCTAAAAATTTTAAAGGCACATTGGGCAACCATGGAAAGACCCTCGGAGATCCCTTACGCCTCCTCCAAGGCACATTCACTCTATGCCAAGTTATACTCAATCTATGAGTTGAAGTCTTTGTTATCTCAATCCTATAGTATTCCCTCACAAAGTCACTACAAGTTTCTTATAATCCAGAACTACGTTGACCTCCCATAGATGATCTAACACTGCTTGCCATTTAGATGGAAGAGTATTCATTAGGGCTGGTACTTTCTTAAAACCCCGCATAAGGTAATCATTTCAGATGATTCATTGTATCATCTTGTTGACGCTAACCACATGTGACATTATATTACTGTCATTTTATTGATAACTAGCTAATTCTTCTATGAGCCCTTCAAGTCTTGTCTTCTATTCATTCGTTCTCGGGAATATAGGCATTCGTAAGAAACGCATCATTGTTCCTGCAACGAATGCAGAACAAAAAATGAATTTACATATAATCCATAGTGAATACAATTGAAAAACACATTTTCTGTTTTTTTCTTCTTCGTCAACGTTCAATGCTGGTCAATAGTCGATCAACGATAGTCAAAGGTCAATGGATGATCAGGTTGGGTCAATGGGTTCGGCCAACTGGGTGGGGTTAGCCGAGTGGCAAAACAGTAATATTAGCAAAAAAAAGAAGGACAAAATTGTAAAATCAACTAATAGGGGCAACAAAATTCTACAAAAAGTGGAGGGCAAAATGGTAATTGCACAATAGGCGCATTGGTTACCACGTGCGTACGTTGCACTTGCCTTCAGTTGTAGCACATGCGTGTGGCACACACGTTGATGATCCCTGCACCTTTTGACCGCACGTGGCGGCATGTCTAGCCACCTTTGACGACATGTCACCACTTGTTTTTCTCATCTCAACGAGAACTAGGACTCTACATTTTCAAAAACAAATTTTGATGTGTGGAAAATCGAAGGGGGGAGAGGGGGTGAACAGTGCGTCGAGTGTTGGGATTTCCGTTTCCAAACGTTCGTCGACAATGATTCTCAAATTTTGGCCAAAAAACCAATTATAAACTACAACAATGATTGTGAAATAGCAACACTACGCTCTGATACTAATAATGAAAACGGATTCATATCGAGCAAGGCTTTGGAGTTCCGATCTTTGAGAGAGTTCATTGTCATAAAAAAAGAAGAAGAACGTACGTACGTATTATTTCTCACAAAAACAACATTTCCCTTTTTTTCTTTTTATATAGCAATTATTTTTACTTAAAAAATAACCGCTCTCTCTTTTATGGGTCTTTTCCTTACGGATAAGGTCTGGTCTAATATGGACGGACGAGCCTAGCTTGGTCTAACAAATTTTATAAAAACCCATCAAGAGCTTTAAAGAATACTTAGCAATGAAGTGCATTTCGTCTTATTATCTGTACGAACTGTCATATAATCAACACTAAAAAGAATATTTTTGACCAACAATTATCTAATCTTTTAGCAATCTAATAGTTAGCCACTAAAGTAGTTTATAAACACTGACCCGAAAAAAAGAAGAAGAAAAAAAGGTAGTTTATGGACGAGGGTATTGTTAATTAAAGTTGATTAACGATTATTCCTAGATTTTCGGTGGTGTCCATTAGTGACCCTAGCTGAGTCACTCAACCTCGAACGCCTTGCCTGGCCTCGCGACAATGAACGGAGAGCCTTCCACGATGGAGATGAAGGGCATGATGAACAGAGGACACGACTAACAGAGGGTCGGGTCGCTTGGGCTCTATCTTTAACTTCGCAGAAGATGATAGAACAGAAATAATTCTCCCTTTTTCCCTTCTTTTTCTCTAATTTCAAAACCATCTTGCAAAAATAAATCTCAAGTAATTGTACCTCGAGCTAAATTTTCTCAGAGTTCATTTTCACACTCGTAACAAGCGAATCAAACTTAAGAAAGTACTCGTGGAATATAATGATTCCTCGATTTTGGGGCCGCGTTCATTAGCTTTCGACACTACCGACATTCCGATTCCTCAAATTACCCATTAATTATCCTTAGAAGAAATTCATATACTCTCTCCCTCTACTTTTCTTTGACCAATGAAATCCATTTTACAGCTTTTAATTCGTGCTTTGTGCTTTCACTTCCACGAACCCCACCATCTCTCTCTCTCTCTCTAAATGTTCACTCTTTCTCTTCCCTCTCGGACCTTAAGTCCTCTGCAACAGCCATCCTCTCCACCACCACCTCTTTAATGGCCCCTGTTGACCCCCATGTTGGACGCAAATTGTGTAACCCCAAAATCTCCATAACTAGAACAAGAACATGCATAATTAAGTAGAAAGATTAACACACCTATTTTGAGATCTATTGTTCTTGAAGCGGAAACACAATATTCCACGCACAAGTCTTTCTCCTCTATTGCCCTCCGTATCACTGGCTCAATGAGGCGGCCCCCTCACGTGTAGCGTTAGGTAAACGCCCATTAGGTGAGGATACATGTGAGAATTAGGGTTAGAGGAGAGACTTGAGCACTATTTATAGAGTTTCCAGCCAGTCCCCCTCATTACGGGCCAGGCTCAACTCGGCCCACACTAGCCAGCCCATATTAGACTAATTAAGAAATCTTCTATCTTACCTTAGACCAAACCCCGTAAAACAGTAAACGTTAAACGGTAAATTACAATATCAATTAATGTAATCCACATTAGGAAAACTCTTACATTCTCCCACTTAGACTATATTAATTGAAATCATACCTTATGTGCGCACATTGGTCCAGAGATAATTCTTAATAGTCAATCCTATTTCATAAAGTCTTAAACAACGAATTATGGCGGTAACTGCATGTATACACACAGAGTCTTCCATGGTCACGAGTGCTCTCAACTTTATAGATATGGATTCAATATAGTAGTGTGGCAAATGGATAACATCTCTCATAGAGAGATCCCATTTGTTAGTCACCATTCTCTTACCTTAGGTGACACAAAAAAACTTATGCCACTAGAGAATGCTTTATGGTTCCAATGAACCCACATATATCTTGTCTTTACGGTTAACCTTTCTTTATATATTACAAGACATATGCAAAAGGCTAATAACCGGATGCCCGGATGCCCCTAGCCTTCACTCAAGGTTTAAGTAATATCTTGAGACTTTTAACAATATATATATTCAACATAATAACAATCCATTCAAAAAATATTTTATTGAATGCAAAAGTTAACATATATATATCAAAGTGTTACTAAATTGTAACGAAACAGATGTAAACTTTATTCAAAGAAAAATAAAACACAGCTCCTACTAAATAACAGCATCACAAGATGCTCCTAGGCCCATGTTAATGACATGTCAATCAAAAACACACGGGCGTAGGCCTTTAGTTAGTGGATCTGCAACCATAGCATCTGTAGGAATATAATTTATTGCAACGTCACCATTCTACACTGATTCCTTTATAGTAAAAAACTTGACCTCCATGTGTTTAGACCCCTTAAGACTTCTGTTGTTATTAATAAACAACACCGCTGAGTTATTGTCACAATATAACTGTATGGGTCTATCTACAAAATCAAAAACCGATAACTCTCTAATGAGGTTCCGGAGCCAAATAACTTGAGTAGCAGCTGAAAAACATGCTACAAACTCCGCTTGCATGGTAGAAGAAGATATTGATTTCTGTTTTTTGCTCTTCCATGATACTGCACCTCCTGCCAACATAAATATGTATCATGTCGTTGACTTCTTATCATCTTGACAACCAGCAAAATCTGCATCTGAATAGCCTGTTAGTTGCAAGTCTGGAACATGTCTATACATCAGCATATAATCTTTTGTTATCTTTAAGTACCTTAAAACCTTCTTGGTAGCAACCCAGTGATCGTGTCCTAGATTAGACTGATATCTGCCTAGAAGCCCTGTTGCAAAAGCAATATCCGGCCTAATACAAACTTGAGCATACATGATGCTTCCAAGCACATTAGCATAAGGTACATCCTTCATTTGAGTTTTCTCAAAATCTGAATTAGGGCATTGTGAAAGACTCAATTTATCACCCTTAACAACATGAGCAATTCTTGATTTGCAATCCTGCATATTGAATCTTTCTAAAACGCAATCAATATACGCCCTCTGAGATAAACCCAATGAACGGCGTGAGCGATCCCAATGGATCTCAATGCTAAGAACAAAAGACGCCTCACCAAGGTCTTTCATTTCAAAATTTTTCGATAACATTCGTTTTGTCTCATGTAGTAAACCAATGTCACTACTAGCAAGCAAGATATCATCTACATAAAGTATGAGAAAAATATATTTCCTCCCACTGACCTTGGTGTATATACACTGATCTACTTTGTTCTCAATAAATCCAAATGAAGTAACAACATTATGAAACTTGAAATACCACTGTCTAGAAGCTTGCTTCAGGCCATAAATAAACTTTTTCAATCTACAAACAAGCTTACTTGAGTCATCTGCTACAAAACCTTCAGGCTGCACCATATAAACCTCTTCATCAAGGTCTCCATTTAGAAAAGCAGTATTAACATCCATATGGTGTAACTTCATATCGTAATAAGCTACCAATGCCAAGATCACTCTAAAGGAATCTTTAGAAGAAATTGGAGAAAATGTTGCTTCATAATCTATTCATTCTCTTTGAGTGAAACCCTTAGCTACTAGTCTGGCTTTAAATTTTTCCATCTTTCCTTTAGAATCTCTTTTAGTCTTGAATACCCATTTGCAACCAATAGGTTTACAACCTTCAGGCAATTCAATAAGCTCCCAAACACCATTGTGTTTCATAGATTGCATCTCATCTTTCATCGCATTTAACCACAAATCTGATTAAGGACATGATATGGCATTAGTATAAGTCACGGGATCAACAACACAGCTTATATCATAATCATGCTCTCCAAGGTAGACTAGATAGTCTGGTGGTATAGCTGAACGTCTTTCCCTAGTTGATCTTCTGAGTGGAGCTACTTCAACCTTATTCTGAATTTGAGGGATTTAAGGAATTTCATCAGGAACTGTCTCAACAATAAGATCATGTGCCACGACAGGCTCAGTTTGTGGCGCAAGAGGCTCCATAATTGTCTGCACAGGATGAGACAGGGATCCGGTAATCCCCACCATACTATCATCTTCGATAGCTTGTGAGTAGCTACCCTTTTCAGCTACATCAAATTCCAGAAATTTTGCAGTCTGAGATTCCACAATTCTGGTACTTCCATTAGGGTTATAAAACCGATACCTCTTTGAATGATCTGGGTAAGACATGAAGTAACACCGAGTAGTTTTGAAATCCAATTTACTCAATGTTGGATTATATAACTTCACTTCTGCTGGACATTCCCAAACTTTAAGATGATTCAAGCTAGGTTTACGTCCAGTCCACAACTCAAAAGGAGTCAATGGAACCGCTTTAGTAGGAATGCGATTTAGAATATAAAGAGCTGTTTTCAAAGCTTCACCCCATTAAAAATTAGGTAAATTGGTCCTACTAATTATACTTCTCATCATGTCCATAAGAGTACGATTGCCCCTTTCAGCTACACCATTTTGTTCAGGACTTCCGGGCATAGTAAACTGACATATTATCCCAGAATCCTCTAAGTATTTAGCAAACCACCCTTTCAGTTGGCCAGCATCACCGTGCCTACCAAAATACTCACCACCATGATCAAATCTAGCAATCTTAATAACTTTTCCCAATTGTTTCTCCACTTCAGTCCGAAAAATCTTGAATTTGTCAAGAGACTCGGACTTTTCTTTAATCAAGTACAAGCATCCATATCGAGAAAAGTCGTCAATAAATGTGATGAAATAAAAATTTCTGCATAAGGTAGCCATGTACGGTCCACTAATATCAGTGTGAATAACCTCTAACAAGTTTGAACTTCGTACAGCAGATTTCTTCTTTATCTTAGTCATCTTACCTCTGCAACAGTCTACGCAAGTCTCTTTATCACCTTTAAGAGTAGGCAAGATATCAGCCTTTATAAGCCTTTTCTACTCTTTCTTTAGAGATGTGACCAAGACGTTTATACCACAATGCGTAAGACTGTTCCTTAGGTAGAGGCCTTTTGGAAACAACTTTTTCAGCTGAATAAACAACATACATGTCGTTGGGAGATAAACTCAATCGATATAATCCATCGGATAAATTGCAACATCTAATCTTATTTTAATCATAAAACATGGAAATAGTATTACTTTTTATTTTAAAAGAGCATCCACACATGTCTAAACAAGACACAGAAACTAAATTACGCCTAAAAGAAGGTATGTAAAAAATGTTTCTTAACACCATCCGAAAACTAGAATCTAAAATCAAAATAACATCTCCCACGAACTCGACGTCAACTCCAACGTTGTTTCCAATAGTGAGCTTTGATTCATCATGATTTGGTGTTCTTCGATTTATGAACCCCTGAATGGTAAATGCAACATGATTAGTTGCACTACTATCTAGCCACCAGGAATTAGTCGAAACTTCAGATAGATTGGATTCATAAACAAATGCCAAAGAATCATTACCTTTAGGCTCTCTCTTATTTCTTTTAGACAACCAAGTCTTAAACTTGCTACAACGTTTCTTCACGTGTCCTCTCTCCCTACAAAAATAACAAAGAACACCATCCTTCTTGGTGAATGCTTTCTCAGGACCCAGAGTGTTAGAAGGTCCAGCATCTTCAGAATTTCCTTTATTGTTGGAAGGTCCAGCAACTTCAAAATTACCTATAAGTTTTCACCTTCTTTCCATTATCACTGCCAGAGTTAGAATCAAAAAGGGCAACATGCCCTTTATCTTTCTTCAATTTCTCTTCCTCTGCCACTAACCTTGCAATCAAGTCATTAACAAACCAGGTTTCATCTTGGGAACTATAATTGATCTTGATAATCCCAAAATCAGGAGAAATAGTATTTAGAGCTTGATGGACAATGCAAGCAGTAGGAATTTCAATATTGAGAGCCTGAAGCTTTGTCTGTAAATCAACCATTCTCAGAACATAATATCTAACTCCACCAGAACCATCATACGTCATAGTAAAAAGTATTTGCATGTGTGTTCCTATCTCAGCATTAGGTGAGATACAGTTTCTAGCCATCAAAGCTTCCATCATCTGCCTAGCATTGCAGTCTATAGGCAAACCACTTTTCAAGTGTTCTCGAATGGAACGCTTTATGGACAGCAAGCAAATTCTATTGCTCTTTTCCCATGCAGCAAAATTTGCCTTTTGAGCCTCTGTACTCTCGGCAGTCAAATCTACCAGCCGATCAGTAGTAAGAGCCATATGAATATCTGCCATCTCCATAGCAAACAGAAAATCCTCTCTCCATTTCTTAAAATTCGAACCAACAAAAACCTCAATAATGACGGAGTTACCGTTTACAGAAAAGGTGGCTGAAAGACAAACAGTATATATAATTAGCATCATGTGAGCATTGTGTAACTTAACGTACAAGTACACATCCAGAAAGTTACATGCAAAATCACATAATCACCTTTGGGCAGAATACATGACATGCAATTGTACACTCCCCACATGATAACGGTTATGAGAATATGTTCCAATTTTCGTGAATTCATCACTTTTGGGCATATAAACCATTAGGATCGGTCACTCCTCCACCACACTATCATGTATCCCTCCATGAACTAATACACAATCATCTCCTTTGGGAGTATGACTATGCATTAGACCAAGAAACATCCCAATCAATATACGAGATCGAAATTTCTCAAACTTAACCTAGTGTGCCACTTTGGTGGTTACAACTCAATTGAATCCTTGAAACTCTCTCATACCAGGGATATAATTTTTACATCTTACATGTGATTTAACTTTAGTGATAGGGGCATCATATCACTCAAATCACATATCATGCTAATTACACTGCCTTATTCATTAATAAAATACAATAAAATTTTAATTTTTATTAATGAATCACACTTTAATAATGTTTATGTGATAACATACCAGTAATCCAACACATGTATTTCCAAGAACACATAAAATACAAGAAAATACAAGAAAATACACTAAAAGTTCACGTATTTAAGGCTTTGTATGTATTTTCACATCAATAAAATCATCAAACATATAAAATAAATATACCATGACGTAGGGAATAATCATACGAGTCTATTGCCGTTGGCCACGCGCGAATCGGACACTCCACGCGCCCGCACGCGCCACCTGAGTGCGCGGCGTGTGTTTGACGCCCGGGAGGTGCGTGGCCGCGCGTGGGGGCGTGTGCGGCCTCCTCTGGTGACACGCCGCCCACGGTTCTCTTCGTCTCGTCGAGCCCAATTCGAATATATAATTTAATTTAATTTTTATTGAACGAAAAATCTCGAAAATCTCAAATTAGGGCAAAATCCTTTGGGTTCGTGTTCTATGGTTATGGAGGCTCTGATAAAACATGTTGGACACAAATTGCGTAACCCCAAGATCTCCATAACTAGAACAAGAACATGCATAATTAAATAGAAATATTAACGCACCTATTTTGAGATCTATTGTTCTTGAAACGGAAGCTGAAACACAATATTCCACGCACAAGTCCTTCTCCTCTATTGCCCTCCGTATCACTAGCTTAATGAGGTAGCCCCATCACGTGTAGCGTTAGGTAAACGCCCCTTAGGTGAGGATACATGTGAGAATTAGGGTTATAGGAGAGATTTGAGTACTATTTATAGAGTTTCCAGCCAGTCTCCCTCATTACGGACTAGACTCAACTCGGCCCACACTAGCCAACCCATATTAGACTAATTAAGAAATCTTCTATCTCACCTTAGACCAAACTCCGTAAAACGGTAAACGTTAAACGGTAAATTACAATATCAATTAATGTAGTCTACATTAGGAAAACTCTTACACCCCACTCCTTCACAAACTCCGCCCACCCCTTCACCACCCGCATTCACCTCTCCTTCTACTTCGACTTCCCTTCCTCCACCATCCACTCCTCCGCCCTCCTCTTCCTCTCCTTCCCCCACTCCGGCCCCCTCTTCCTCAACACCCGTTCCCTCATCGTCCTCTCCATCCTCGACCCGCAGACCCAAAACTCGCTTCCCTTCTCGCTCTCCGAGCCCAACCCCATCAAAGGCCAGAACTTGGTCGTCTCCCTGTCCAACCACTCTTTCGTCCTCATAATGTACTCCTCCACCCCTGCGTCCTCGGCTCAGCAATGGCTGAACCCGCCTCAGACGTTCAACAAGGCTTTCCCTTTTGTCTACACGCAGTGCTAGTCGATCCATGCTTGCGCGGTCTTCCCTTGCTAGGACGCCCCCGCGGCGCGGATCCGCTACTCCGCCCGGATGAACTTCCCGCGCCAGCTCTTCGCGGTGATGTCCGCCCACCACGTGGATCGCCACCCCCGGTGGCCAGGGAGAGGGCGGCGCTGCCGTGTGGCGACGCGTTGTGGTGCGCGGAGGGGAGGGTGGTGGAGGAGTTCGTGAGGGAGCAGCCGATTCCCCCTTATCTATTTGCGTTTGCAGTCGGGGAATTGGGCTTTAGGGAATATAGTTTACTCGGAGGCGGCGCCCATGGTGTTGGAGGGGGCGGCGTTGGAGTTCGCGAGAACAGAGAACATGATAAAGCAAGGGGAGAGGTTGTTCGGAGATTATAAGTGGGAGAGGTTTGATTTGTTGGTGTTGCCTACAAGCTGTCCTTATGGAGGAATGGAGAACTTGAGGATGGTGTTCTTGACTCCAACCACGATCAAAGGGGACGCCCGTGGTGCGCAGGTCGTTGCCCATGAGTTGTTCACAGCTGGGCGGGGAACTTGATCACCAGCAAGACCAATGCGCATTGTCAGTTCAATGGGGTACTTAAACTTCACCTAAATCCTTCTCCATTGGCTGCGGGGCACTTGATAGAAAGATGATGACAAATCTTGACTTGTGTTCGGCTTCATCAGCTTGAGACATTGAGGTTATGACCTCATTGGTAGTACTATTTACAAGTGAACATGATTTGGGTGGATCAACTCTTAGGAATTTGAAACCGATCTTGTCGGGACTGAATCTAAGGTCTTGAAGCCTCGATTTGCCATGTTGATTATTGGATTTTATATCCAATATGTCGTTATTGAAGTATTTCATAAAACATCCATGCTAAGATATATTGGGATAACTCGGTATTGACACCTGAAATTTTATTGACGTTTTAAATATCCATTTATTCTCCAAAAATATAAAAAATATGTAAAAAGGTAAAAAAAGCAAAAAATATATATATAAAAAAATGAAATGAATGAAGATAGCTGGAGTGAATGAATTAAAAAATGAAAAAAATGATGATGAATAAAATCGTGTGGGTCGGCATGTCCGACCCACTTTGGTAGCTTTCAGCCTTCTCTCCTTTAGTCCATTTTCTTTTCTTTTGTTTCTGTTTAGCCCATTGTTCTTTATTTCCTTAAGCCCCATAATTTGAGCCCAAGACGAGAGAAAGGAAAGCCCAAACCCCAACCCTTCTCTTTCCCTTTCACACGCGCGAGTGGCGTGCGCATGAAGGCTGACGCCACCACTACCTGAGCAACGGAGGATTATTGGGGAATGATGCGCTATTGTTAGAAGAGAGGTGGGCGAATGAGCGAGAAGCATAGTAGAAAAGATTCGAGCGAGGAGTGCGTTAAGTGAAGGTGGGGATCGCACGAGAGAAATACCAGAAAATGGAGAGAGCTTGGGAGGTGGCGTCTCTGGCTTTTGGGGTTGCTGCCAAGAAAGGGAGAGGTGAATGAGCTAGCCGAGCTTGAAGATAGTTAGAGGGGAGAGCTCAAATGGGGGTTTTTGGCTTTTCCTTCGTTCTTCCGTCTCTTTGGGTGGAGGCCTTTTTCTTTTTTTCCATACATTGTCACGATCCGAAGGAAGACCCAATCCAAGAGGATTCTAATTGACGGCCGTCACACATTCGTGGAACATCCGAGAGACCTTTTCTCGAGTCTTCTAGAATACTCCTAGGGCCGGCGATATGGTAATTGTACACTTATGTAATAAATGTGGGTAGATAGTGGTTGGGGAGATACAATTTTCATCGTTAGATCAAGGAGAGATCTATGGATACAATTTATCTTGTATTTGTATATATATGGGTCTCTTCCCCTCATTATAATCATATCATTCACAAGTGAAATGCAATCAAGAGCTTCTCTCTCTAGAGTTTTTCTTTCTAAAGATTCTTGTGAGTTGAGTGTGAGAAATGCTACTCAGGCGAGTTATGAATTAGGTATAGAACCAATGGGCGATGCTTGGTTACAATTTCGAATCCGTTATTATATGTTTGCTTTAATTTTTGTTGTTTTTGATGTTGAAACGGTTTTTCTTTATTCATGGGAAATGAGTTACGATGTATTGGGAGTATCTGTATTTATAGAAGCTTTCATTTTCGTGCTTATCCTAATTGTCGGTTTAGTTTATGCATGGCGAAAAGGAGCATTAAATTCCGAAATAGTGTAAAAAAAAAAAAAGAAGTGCTTTGAATCATTGCTATTTGAATATGTAAAAAAAAAAAAAAAAAGTGTTTTGAATCATTGTTATTTGACTTGGACCTGCTCTAAAAAGTTGAGGCATTTGGAATTGTTTGTTAACACGGACAAAATCAAGGGAAATCTTTGAAATTATTTCAATATTGGACCGAATCGAATCTCTTTAGAAAGAAGATCTTTTGTCTCATGGTAGCCTGTCCCCTTACGAAACTTTCCTTATTGGGTTAGCTATACACTTCACATGTTTCTAGCAATTCACATGATATCATCAAATGATACAAGTTTTGAATAAAAATCTACAATGCTAACATTTTCATTAAAATTTAAAAGAAGTAGTTGGATTGGTATGATCCACGGTTTCATAATATATGTATTATAAAGGAGTACAAATTCTAGAAATAATCAAAGGTTTAGATTTGATATGAAATGACTTAGTATTTGTTCATTCATTGTCATCCAATCAAAAAGATTTTTTTTTTTTTTTATTGGCTACCACTAACCTACGCTAGATCAATTGGCCCGTGACACGACCGGGACTCAGGTTAGGGAACGCTAGATTGATCGTGTCATGTATTGGGGGTAAAAAAGAATCCTTTTTTTCTTTACAGTCCTATCTACTGTGATAAGAAAACGCTCTTAGTTCAGTTCGGTAGAACGTGGGTCTCCAAAACCCGATGTCGTAGGTTCAAATCCTACAGAGCGTGATTCCGAATCAACAAAGACCCCATTACCGAGATATGACAACTCTTTTTTATAGTGAAAAATGGTAATGGATATGAGACTACCTTTAGGGAGATCAGAGAGAGAAGGACACACAGTCCGGCCATTTGAGAGGTGCTCGATCGAGAGAAAAAAAGCAGAAGGTGGTTCGCCCATTGGAGAAGCCTTTGCGCGACCGCCGGCCAGCGTGCTGTTCACAGCTGAGTGTTGAGCGTTCGGCCATTAGACGAAATCTCTAGACGAAAAGGGAGGCTGCTCACCATCAGTCGAAGCTCCACCGGCGATCGTTCGGCGACGAACACCCCCTCTTTACGAACCAGGTAAGCCTGCTCGAGCCCTATTCTGTTCTGCCGTCTTAGTTAGCATTTCTTGCCATTTTAATGCATTCGTGACTGTTTGTTTGCTGGAAACCTGGGATCGAAAATGTTAGCTTCGGTATGGTTATTTCCTTTTGTTGTTGTGGTCGCCGGAGTTACGTGTTGTTGGCCGGAGTTGGATGCTGTTGGTCGAAGTGGATGACTGGCAGAGAGAGGTGTTTAGGCGGTGACGTGGATTCCGGTAACGACACGACCGGAGCGATGGTGCCGTCGTTGGGACCTTTGGTTCTGGAAAGAGGAGTCGCAGGCGTTCATGTTCGGTGAAGAAGAAGGCCAAAGGTAGAAGATGAAGAGGAAAAGACAAACAGAAAAGACAAAAAGAGAAAAGAAATAAAAGAAAGAAAAAAAAAAAAAGAGGAAAAGGAGAAAAACGAAAAAAATAAAAATAAAAAAACCGGAAAGAATGAGGAATGGGCTGAGGGTTGGCTTGTCTGGTGGGCTGAGGTTTTGTTTGTTATGGTTTAAGTTCTTTTAGAGTATGGGCGGAAATATTTAAAAAAAGAGAGAGAAACATTCTTGGGTTGGTTTACTTATTTCCGAGTGGGCTTTCAGGGTTAACATTTTTAATCCAACCCGATCCGATAGGGTTCGGGTCGGTTTAGTTGGGTCGGGTCTTTTGACCGGTCCGAATTTCTTGCATATTAATATTAAAATATTAAAATAATAAATAAATAAATAAATAAATAATTCGAAATATAAACAATTAATTAAAAAATTCAGAAAGCGAGACAATTTTTAATAAAAAACAGAAAATAAATATAAATAAAAAAATTTAGAAATTCCTTAGAAATTAAAACCTAAAATTGGACAAGCCTTTAGGGCTTTTACAAAAGGATTTCTTGTTTTGTGTTGTGTTATTTTCATTTGTAGGGATGATATTAAGATGCTTACATGCTTTCTTTCATGATTATCATTGATTGCACATTTTAATATTTTGTGTAGTACTTTCCTGCTCTAAAATGATTAGGACAAACATTAGATTTTTTTAGGATAGGTTATGATTAGGTTAGGTACTGAGAGGGTGTTAGCCTTAGGACTAACATAATCAAATACCTGAGTTTATAATATTTGGTTACATAAATAGTAAGATATTCTTCCTGTCTTACTAAGGCGTGTTTGGTAACGTTTTATTCAAAAAATTGTTCCGAGAACGTAAATAGAAAAAACTATTTCTGCATCCGGGAAACAATTTTGACGAAAAGACACGATTGGTAAACTTGTTCGGGAATAAAAATTAATAAAAACACGTTTGGTAAATTTATATTCTTTTTTTGTTTCTTTTAATTTTTTAATATTTTTATTTTATTTTTTATTTTTTCCTTTCTTTTTTCTTTTTTCTTTTGGCCGGTCGCCGCCCTCCGGCGATTGGCCAATGGGGGCCGGCAGCCTCACCCAGCCACGGCGAGGCTCGCCGGCCCCGGCGAGGCCGAGCTCGGGCTCGCCCAGATCCGGCGAGGCCGAGCGTTGCCGGCGCGCGGCGAGGCTCGGCCTCGGCTTGGCCGGGCGAGCTTGGCCTCGCGGGGGCCGCCGATGCTCCGGTGAGGTCGCCGACCCTCGACGGCCGATCGCCAGCCATGGCCAAGGCCGGCGGCTGGCCAAAGAAAAAAGAAGAAGAAAAGAGAAGAGAGAGAAAAAATGTTCTTCAAAAGTGTTTCTGGAACAAAAAAATAATTTTTTTTTGTTTTTTATTTCCATTCCAATTTTGTTCCGGGAACAAAAAAACAAAAATTTTGTTCATAAACAAGAAAAAAGAACATTACCATGCAGGGCCTAAGTTTCTAGTCGACCCAAAAAGGGTTACTGGCAATTCGTTAGTTAAAATTTGTATAGGCTTGATTGATTAAAATCAAACGTTCGATGTCGTGCGAAGCATGAGTCTGGGATAATCCAAGTTCGTAATTAATGGATCGAGCACGGCCCACCAACTATACGTCGCTCTTGAAGTCGTCTCACGTCTGCTTGATTCCTTTTCGAACAAATGTCCCTGAGCCTAATTTTCATTCCCTAGTTGGAAAGGGCTAAGTTGTGACACCCGGTATATAAACATAATAAAAGTTCTTTCTTAATTTCTGCGTGAGGCTTTGTTTCTTCTTTTTGGACAATATATAGCCAGTTGAAGCCGTGGAATTTATCAGGTACATAAGGAATCAATGGACGATGCTCTGCCTTTATGCGTTTCTCATCCTAGTCCTGTTGGACGAGGCTCCACACGTTATGACGTGTTTTTGAGCTTTGAACGAGGCTCTGCAGCCGAGTTCTCCCTCGATTTCTTCCGTGCAATCCTTGCCGGTCACAAGGCCTCCCTCAACCACGAGGCCTTGCCCAACCGCCTCCATGCCAACCTCGCGGCTGCCAGAGTCTCCGTAAAAGGGCGCGATAAAAGCCTAGCAGTCGGTTCATTGTCGCAACTTCCCGACCCGGCTGCCGGGCAGTCCAAGATCTGCATCCCCATCATCTCGAATGACTACTTGTCCAATGAACAGTGCCTCCAGGAGCTCGCCCAGATGATGGAGCGTAAGAGAAGCGGACTACAGACAGTCTTGCCCATTTTCGACGGAGTGGATCCCAGGGTCGTGCGACACTTGACATTGAATTCTGTTGAGGCCCGCCATTCTGGCATCGAGGGACTGCAGATAGCACTTGAAGAAGTGGGCTACTTACAAGCATGGATAGTCACTAATTGGTACCGACCTCATTGCCACCCGAATCTTTCTATCTACTTTCTTTGCTCATAATGTTTGACACGCATTGTTTGGTACGCAAGATATAGAATAAACTTAAATTTTAGTAATCGTACGGTTTGGGAATTTGGGACTAGAGTTCTTAATTTCTTTGGCCTCTTTTTCATTGAATTTTTCTGTTTAACATGTTTGATAGAGGAGATTGAGAGGGAAGACAAAGGATTTTACAGGTGGTGTCTTGTTTAGATAGAAAAGGAGAGGCATAAAAAGAAACAGAAAAGAAAAGAAAGGGAAGGATCGAGAGAGATTAGGTGCGGCCAGTTTTATGTGCATTTGTCAAAATATGAAAGGATTTAGGGGTCTAAACTATTACCATAATATGTTATTTTCCATTCCTTTCTCTAACTAGCAT
The DNA here is from genome assembly GCA_014182375.1 of Eucalyptus virginea. Taxonomy (NCBI): domain Eukaryota; kingdom Viridiplantae; phylum Streptophyta; class Magnoliopsida; order Myrtales; family Myrtaceae; genus Eucalyptus; species Eucalyptus virginea. The sequence goes on along the minus strand of CM024523.1, from coordinate 18,160,927 downwards.
TCAAACGATATTATAAGGTAATCCCTTCGTTTCTCTCTCTCTCTCTCTCTCTCTCTCTCTCTCTCTCTCTCTTTTCCTTCTAATCTTGTGATTCTCCTCTCTTCCTTTCTAATCACTTCTACCAAGTACATCGTTAATTCTTTCTTCTTTTTCTTATTAATCACCTCCATCAAATGTAGCGTTGATTTACTCTTATTATTCAAATAAGCGATGGTGTCCATCCATTGTTTTTCCGGGTGGTTGTTTCGTGTAATTGTCTTCCTTTCTCTTCCTTTCATGTCTTTCCATCCTGATCCTATACCCCTAATTCACCATCCTTTTCACCAATTGTGGTGTTTGATAGGCGCCAAAAAGAACTAGTGAAGGAGGTGGTCCGAACTGTTCAGAGACGCTTGCAGCTAGGTATACTGAGAAGTCCTCGGGTTGTCAAGTACAATGTATTCTTAAACTTTAGAGGCACCGATACTCGCGAAGGCTTCATCAAAGAACTCTACACCAACCTTGTGGACATCGGAGTTTCTGTTTTCAAAGACGACACCAGCATTCCCATCGGCGAGGACTTTCGCTCCGAGCTGCTCACTGCAATCACAGGGTCTACAATCTACATTACAGTCCTATCTGAAAAATACGGAACCAGCAAGTGGTGCTATCGCGAGCTCGTGAAAATGTTGGAGTGCAACAAGAAAATGGGACACATTGTCGTCCCCGTTTTCTATGGAGTAGAGCCCTCCCATGTGCGAAACCTTAAAGGGAGATTCGAGCATGCCATCCATTCGCGGGAGAAACGTCTTCCTGGGATGGTTGCCCCTAGGGATGGCCACCAAGTGCTCACAGGGGATGCCAACATTAGAGGATGGGACCATGATCATGCCAGGTACAAACTTACTTCAACTCATGCCTTGTTTACTAGCTTTCACAAGATCTTCGCACGAGCAATATGCCTTCTTCTGGTCACGTAGGGAACGTCCCAGTGGCATGGATGCCACTAGGGAAGGCTACGGAGTGTTCAGAGAGGTTGCCTCATTTACGGGATGGAAACATAAAGAAAGCTGGTACGAACTCAATTCAACACATGCCTTGTTTACCGTCTTTCACGTGATTTTCACACGACAACCAAAATAGAGTCGTCGGTGCAGTTGTGCATCCATTAAAAATCCTTTTTCCTCGTGTTGTTTGACAGCGATGATGGACCACTGATCAAACGAGTTGTTCGACATATACTGGCAGCGTTGCAGTGTCACTTTTAACTAGATATATCTGAGCACTTGCTTAGATTTGACGATCGTAGGACTACTAGATGATTAGATGTGGAAGATTCAATGCCGACTCGTGAATGGTGGAAGGATCGTGAAAGAAGGTTTCTTAGAAAGAGAAGTATGAATTCTGAGGAATAAGTATACTAGAAGAGGTAAAAGTTATGCACGGCACTCACTTTAGTACTATAAGTTCTTTTCAAATCATTTAAGTGGCACTAAAAAAAAACCAATCATTTAAGTGCCAACTTCGATGAGTTACCAAAAATCTAATATAGCTATATTTTATTAATTTCTCAGTTTTATGACATAACCCTTAAACAACGTCGTAAGTATTGATCATTTGGGTGCCAAGTTTTATTTGAAATGATCATTTGAGTGCCAAATTTTGTTTAAAGTGATCATTTCAATGCAAATTGTCGTGAAAAAGCATCACTTTAGTGCCAAGCATGTCACATGGAAATGCCACGTAGACTAGAGTTTTTAAAAATTTTGCCAAGTCATATTATAAATTTAATTATAAATGATACATAATTAATTGGGTTAATACCCTAAAAAACCCCAAACTGGTACACTTGTGACAAATTTACCCCAAACTATTTTTTTGACCACAAAAAACCCCAAACCAGTATACCTTTGACAAATTTACCTCAAACCGGTACACTTGTGACAAATTTACCCTTTGTTAGTTTTCGTTAAATTTTATTCTTAAATTATTAAGTTAAATGACACGTGACAATTGACCGGTATACCAATTTAGGATTTTACGCTCTGTTTGTCACAGTTTACAATTTTTGTGATTTTTTTGTGGTATTAATCCAATTTAGCATAGGGTATATTTATCACAAATTTACCATTTTGGGGTTTTTTGCAGTCGAATAAATTAGTTTGGGGGTAAATTTGTCATAAATGTACCAGTTTAGGGTTTTTTATAGTCAGTCGGGGTAAATTTGTCACAAGTATACCAGTTTGGAGTTTTTCATGGTCAAAAAAATAGTTTGGGGTAAATTTGTCACAAGTGTACCAGTTTAGGGTTTTTCAGGGTATTAACCCTAATTAATTTGACCGAATTTCTCGCCATTGATACTTATGTGATCGTTTTTCTCCGATTTAGCATTTAAGTGATCGAGCAAAAATTTTAATGTTCTCAAACCAATGAGTTCATTAGCAGTTCAGCTGGCGGCAAAATCTTCTTCAATTGACCCTGCCTGATAGAGTCAAGTTTAGAGGGTCTGTAAATATGGGTTGTGCTTCGAGTTGTTTTGTCGAGCCAGACGGTGAAGATCGTATTGATTCGGATGCATTAAGACTTGTAATGGTCAGTGGTTCACAATTTAGCGTATGATAAATTGATCTTGTGATGTTGATATTCTTATATTTTGCTTTGTCTGATCGCATATCTTCTTGTGGAGATTTATGCATGATAGCATTTTGTTTCTTAGAATTTCTGTTCTTTTGTTCCCGGAACCTAAAAAAAAAAAAAAAAAACAGAAACCCGTTTAGTAACGCCAAGTTGTTTTTCTGTTCTCGGGAATAAAAAATTAGCCCAGGAATAGATTTGAAGCATAAACGAGAAGCAAAAAAAAGTTGCTTCTTGTTCCTCGGAACAATTTCTAGAAATAAGCTAATTTTTTTTTTCTTTTATTTCTCTCTCTTGCCGCGGCTACCTTCAACCGCCCGGAGCCACTGCCCACCGCCACCGACCGCCGCCGGTTGCCGCCCGCCGCCGTCGCCGCTCCGGCAGCCGGGTGGCCGCGGGAGGGGGCGGTCGATGGGCTGTGGGCAGCGGTCGGCGGTGATGGTTGGTGGCTAGCGGTCGTGCAGCGGCGACGGCGGGGGGTGGCGGGCGATGGTTGGCGGTCGGCGATCCGTGAGCAAGAATAAAAATGAATAAATACAAAAAGAAACTATTGTGTTACTAAACGCATTTCTATTCTTTTTTATTCCAAAAGTAGAAATTTTGTATAGTTACCAAACGTATTCTTTTACTTAGAAATTGTTCATTGGAATAGAAATTGAAAAGAACTATTTCTGAAAAAAAAAAACTCTTCTCCAGTCAAGAAGCGTTGTCATGCGTGCCCTTAGTCTCCTTTGAACATTGCAACGTTCTTCGGAAACATCACGAAACTAAAGTAGTTTTCTCGTAGCAATTTGGCAATGCCTCCATACTATGCTTTCCTGACTTGTAGTCGTTCGAATTTTGAGACAGCTATCTACATTGATGCAGTTTTGAGGAGATTGCTATTATTGCCTGTCTCCATTTTCACGGTTACTGAAAGGCCAATTTATTAAAGCATCCATAGCAATTTTCTTCTGGACTTGAGAAAATTTAAAAGTAATACCAAGTGCACTCGATTCATCACGGCACTATCGGCATATATTGTCAAAGCCTTTGCATTTGAAAGCCACCTTATCCCACCATTCGTGCAAATCCGGCTCACGTCTGTTTCTACAATTTTTCGAGAAATAAATTTAGAGCTTTAATTAACGCGTAGCAATGACGTGCATTTTGCCTTATTCTCTATACGAACTGTCATATAATAAACACTTTACCAAAAAAAAAACTGTCATATTATAAACACTCAAAAGAAGGTTTTTGACCAACAATTATCTAATCTTTTAACGATCTAATAATTAGCTACTAAAGCAGTCTATGAACACCGATCCCCCCCAACAAAAAAAAAAAAAAAAAAGAATAGTTTATGGACGAGGGTATAGTTAATTAAATTAAAGTAAATTAATGATGATTCCTAAATTTTCGTTGGCACCCAGAGAACTCTGCTCTTTCGCTTTCGCACACGCTAGCGAGACGCCGTCGCGTCTGTGGCGTGCGCATGAAGGCTGACGCCACCACGACCTGAGCAACGGAGGAATATTGGGGAATGTTGTCAGAAGAGAGGTGGGCGAACGAGCGAGAAGCATAGCAGAAAAGATTCGAGCGAGGAGTGCGTAAGCGAAGGTGGGGGTCGCACGAGAGAAAAACCAGAAAATGGAGAGAGCTTGGGGGCTGGGTTCTCTGGTTTTTGGGGTTGCTGGCCAAGAAAGGCAGAGGTGAATGAGCTAGCCGAGCTTGAAGATAGCTAGAGGGGAGAGCTCAAAGGGGGTTTTTGGCTTTTTCTTCGTTCTTCGGTCTCTCTGGGTGGAGGCCTTTTTCTTTTCTTTCATACATGGATACGAGACTACCTTGAGGGAGAGCAGAGAGAGAAGGACACAGAATCCAGCCATTCGAGAGGTGCTCGATCGAGAGAAAAGAGAGCAGAAGGTGGTTCGGCCATTGGAGAAGCCTTTGCGCGACAGCCGGCCAGCGTGCTGTTCATGGCTGAGTGTTGAGCGTTCGGCCATTAGACGAAATCCCTAGACGAAAAGGGAGGCTGCTCACCGTCAGTCGAAGCTCCGCTGGCGATTGTTCGGCGACGAACACCCCGTTCCCGAATCAGGTAAGCCTGCTCGAGCCTTATTCTGTTCTGCCCGTGAGGCATGGTATCACCGAATTCGATCTTTGAGTTTTCAAATGAATCAAGCCAAACCGAGTTATACCCATGATGTATCTTGATGGTCGGGTGTTGCTATGCCATGTTTGGACTGATTTATGTCGCAAATCTGTGTTTGAAACCCACGCTCATGAGTGCACGCCGACTGTTTGATCTATTGCCTGAACGAAGTACAAAACCTCAAGAACCAAATCGGATCGCAAAAAATTTTAAGTGAATCGTCGGAAACTAAGACAGTTCTGGCACGAAACATGTCTATTTAGATTTGTGTGCATCATCTCTGGCGCGAAGATTGCAATAAATTTCACTCTGGAACATGTTTGTTACATCGCGTATCAACTGTTTGATGGAATGCTTAAGTGAAGTGCTTGAACCCATGTAGTCGGATCGATCTTTGGAAGCCCCGTTCAAGGCGTTTGTTCTGAAATTGTGAATCTACGTCTGATATCATTCTTTTCTCTATGTTTCCCTGCGATTTTCATGGAACATGCATCAATCTCTCTGGTCGGTGGAAAAGCAAAACCTCATCAGAATGCTCCCCCTCACCGGCGAGTCCTGCAGTTTAAGGCCTTCCTAGTTAGCATTTCTTCCCAATATAATGCATTAGTGACTGTTTGTTTGCTGGAAACCTGGAATCAAAAATATTAGCTTCGGTATGGTTATTTCCTTTTGTTGTTGCCGTTGCCGGAGCTAGGTGTTGTTGGCCGGAGTTGGGTGTTGTTGGTCGGAGTGGATGACTGGCAGAGAGAGGTGTTTAGGCGGTGACGTGGATTCCGGTTACGACACAACTGAAGCGATGGTGCCGGCGTCGGGACTTTTGGTTCTGCAAAAGCGAGTTGCAGGCGTTCATGTTCGATGAAGAACAAGGCGAATGGTAGAAGATGAAAAGGAAAAGAGACAAAAAAGAGAAAAGAAATAAAAGAAATAAAAAGAGAGGAAAAAGAAAAACCGAAAAATAAAAAAACTAGAAAGATTGAGGAATGGGCTGAGGGTTGGCTTGCATGGTGGGCTAAGGGTTTGTTTATTATGGGTTAAGTTCTTTTAGAGTTTGGGCCTAAGTTTTATTTTGTTTTTTTTTTTTTTTTTTTTAAATAAAGAGAGAGAAGCATTCTTGGGTTGGTTTACTTATTTCTGAGTGGGCTTTCAGGATTAACATTTTTAATCCAACCAGATCCGATAGGTTTCGGGTCGGTTAAGTTGGATCGGGTCTCTTGACCTGGTCCGAATTTCTTGTATATTAATATCACAAATAATAATAATAATAATAAATATAAAAATGAAAAAAATTCTAAATATAAAAAATAATTAAAAATTCAGATAATTCTTAATAAAAACCAGAAAATAAATAAAAATAATTTAAAAAAAAAAATCCTTAGAAATTTAAACCTTAAATTGGACAAGCCTTTAGGGCCTTACAAATGGATTTTTGTTTTGTGCTGTCTTACTTTTATTTGTAGGGATGATATTAGGATGCTTATGTGCTTTCTTTCATCATTATAATTAATTGCGCATTTGAGTGTTACTTTCCTGCTCTAGTATGGTTAGGGCAAATATCAGATTTTTTTGAATAGATTGCTATGGTGTTAGCTATCGTGTGATCAAGTACCGAGAGGGCATTAGCCTTTAATCAAGTCCCCAAATTTAGAATCTTTGGTTGTGTAAATAACATGATATTCTTCCATATCTTACTGGGTTTTTAATCAACCTCAAAAAAGCTAGTGGTGACTCTTTACTTAAAATTTGCATAGACTTAATTGATTGAAATCGAACATTCGATGTCGTGTGAGGCATGGGTTTGGGAGAACTAAGTTCGTAATTAGAGGATCAAGCATGGCCCATTGACTAGACGTCGCTCTTGAAGCCGTCTCTTTTGAGGAGGCCTGCTTAGACTATTTTACAAACAAATGTCCCTACACCTAATTCTCATCCCCTAGTTGGAAAGGGTTAGGTCATGACCACCGGTATATAAACATAATAAAAGGTCCAACTTTATGTCGGCGTGAGACTTTGTTTCTTCTTTTTGGACAATATATAAGCCGACTGAGAAGCCGTGAAATTTATCAGGATACAAAAGAAATCAATGGACGATGCTTCGCCTTTACGTGTTTCTCATCCTAGTCCTGTTGGACAAGGCTCCACACGTTATGACGTGTTTTTGAGCTTTGAACGAGGCTCTGGAGCCAAGTTCTCCGTCAATTTCTTCCGTGCAATCCTTGCCGGTCGCAAGTCCTCCCTCAATCACGAGGCCTTGCCTGACCGCCTCCATGCCAACCTTACAGCTGCTGGAGTCTCCGTAAAAGGGCGCGATAAAAGCCCGGTAGTCGGCTCATCGTCGCGACTTCCCAACCTGGCCGTCCAGCAGTCCAAAATCTGCATCCCTATCATCTCGAACGACTACTTGTCCAACGAACAGTGCCTCCGTGAGCTCGCCCAGATGATGGAGCGTAAGAGAAGCGGACTACAGACGGTCTTGCCCATTTTCAACGGAGTGGAACCCAGGGTCGTGCGACACCTGACATGGAATTCTGTTGAGGCTCGCCATTCTGACATCGAGGGACTGCAGGGAGCACTTGAAGTGGGCTACTTACGAGGATGGATCGTAAGTAACTGGTATCGACCTCATTGCCACCCGAATCTTTCTGTCTACTTTCTTTCCTCGTTGTTTATAGAATGAACTTGAATTTTAGTAAATCGTATGGTTTGGGAATTTGGGAATAGAATTCTTAATTTCTTTAGCCTCTTTTTCATTTCATTTTTCTGTTTAACAACACGTTTGGCAGAGCAGATTGACAGGGAAGACAAAGGAATTTAGAGGTGGTGTCTTGTTTGGATAGAAGGGAAGAGACATAAATTAAAAAAAAAAAAGTAGAAAAGAAAAGAAAGGAAAGGATAGAGAGAGTCGGTGCGGCCAGTTTTATGTGCATGTGTCAAAATATGAAGGGATTTAGGGGTCTAAATTATTATTGTTGTAATTATGGTGGATTAATGGATCTAGGAATGTGAGCGAAATAAGATACATTGTTTCCGTTCACGTATCTCATTAATTCTTGAGTTCATGTATTCATTGAATTCATGGATCTACTTAATTCTTAATTCATGTATCTCCTGGTTTTTTGTATCTATTTAATTCATGTATACTAGATTCTTGTATCTATTTATTTCATGGTTCATGTGCCATTTCTGTACATGAATCGAAAAACTCTATAAATAGATTTCAAAATCTTCATTCCGACAAGAAGCAAAAATTGTCAACATTTCCTCTTTTCAAGTTTTTTCTAAGTGTGTCAGTTTCAAGAAGTATTCGATGGAATCCCTATTCATATAGTGCCGATACCAATAGGTTCGAGGTGTTGTATCTTGGGAGGCGAAGTTCATAAAGCCACTTAGCATGGTTGGCAAAAACTAATCGTCTTAAGGAGATTCAGTTAACCGTACCTCATCTCAAATTCTTGTTTATTTTGTTGTCACTTTTTCGATAAATTTTCTAGTTACACCAAACGGTGTTAAGTATCTTTCCCAAATACATGTCTTATTCCTCTCTTCTTCTTTATATTCCAATAATCTTAAGATGATTCATAAATTCAAGATGGCTGATGACAATGATGTCTAAAATATTCTTAGAGACCTTCCTATGGTTGTTTCGACCGAAGAGGTTCAAACCTTATTATTTGGTGTTGTGGCAACAAATGCTACGAGTCTTTGGGCTGAAACCATCTATGGTGGTGCGAGTACGAGTCGCTCAACTGACATACATAGGATTGCTTTTCAAAACAATATATGCCAAATGGCATATGGTCCAATTTTCAAAGGGATGGTTTAACAGGCTTTGCCTAGTTTGATGGTACCACCTCCACTAATATCGACATTTTGAAACATTCACTGGTGTGCGCTGAAGAAAATGTTCTTCTATTTGGCCACGCTGAATCTAGCCAAGTACTTATTGGAGGTGTGCCCAATTATTAGTCTAAATGAGTAAAATGTCACGACCCTCGGGGCATTGGAGCCTTGGAAGCACGGAGACTTCTTATGTTGAAACTATATTCTTAACTGTTTGGTGAATTCCTAGTGTTTATTGTAACATTGAAAGTGCTAAACAGTTATGGGAGTCCTTAGAAAAGAAGTACAAAATTGAGGATGCGGGCACCAAAAAATTCGTGGTTGCCAAATTCTTGGAATTCGAGATGGTGAATTTTAAATCTGTCATGAACTAAGTTCAAGAACTGCAAATAATTGTGAATGACATCTTTGCCAAGGGAATGATACTTAGTGAATCATTCCAAGTGACAGCTATTATTGAGAAGCTATCTTTGGGCTATTCAGATTTTAAAAATTATTTAAAGCATAAACCGAAAGAGATGGGCTTTGAAAATCCCATTTGAAGCCTTGAAATTGAGGATGACAATAGGAGGAATGCAAACGCTCTTATGGAATCGAAGGCCAACAGTGTGGAGCTTTCAAATTCCAATCAAAATAGATAGAGGAAGAAGTTCTTACTAGGTAAAGGTAAGCAAAAGGAACAATCCCAGAAATTCCAAGGAACATATTTTGTCTGCAATAAACCTGGCCACCGCATTAAGGATTGCAAGAAGTGCCCAAACAAAGACAATGGTGGTGGTGCAATCAAGCAAATGCATCTAACGGAGCAAAAAAATGCTGAGGGACTGATTGTTGTGGTGATGTCTAAGGTGTACTTGGTGCCAAATAATACCCATTAGTGGTTAAACACAAGTACCACAAATTACATTTGTGTGGATAAACAGCTATTCTCATCTTACAAGAAAGGCTGGAGATGAAGGCCCCGTTTGGTTTAGCATTTCCAAAACTTAGGTGTTTGGTTCAGTATTTGGAGGTGTTCTTGGCCAAATCTTTGGTCTTTGAAATGCTGAAAGCCCAAAGCAGGTCCCACCTGCTTTGGGCTTTTAGTATTTCGGAAATGCAAGTCCACATCTACTATTCATCCGTTGACTTTTTTTTTTTTTTTTAAACCGATTATCTCCCCCACACCCCAACCGCCGTTGATCGGTGATGGAGTTTCATTGGATTTTATTTTTATTTATTTTTTAAATAATAAAAACCCTTTGCAAATATTGGGTTCACCTTTTTTTTTTTTTTTTTTTGTCATTTTTATCTTTTGACAATCAATAGCCCAACTTTTTATCAATACACTAGAATGATCATTAATTAACGAAGATAATTAATACTACAATAATTAAAAAATTATTCAAAGTTGAAAACAAACCTAAAAGAACCCTAGGCCAAAAGTTGAGCTTTGCATCTAATCTATAATCAAATTTTTTTAATATAATTTTTAAATAAATTTACTAATATATATCTTTTACATTACTCGCAACATGAAAATCTAAAAGGTTATATAGTCATTGTTTTTTTTTGCAATTTTAAAAATACTAAAACTAAAAACTTAATAAGGGCTTTTCAAATATATGTTTACCGAACAGTCTTACATTTCCCTAAAGCACTTTCCAGTTATAGTTTACCAAACAGTCTAATATTTCGGAAACCGGTAAAGGTATTTGCATTCTCCCAATGGCATCTCCCCAAAGCCGAACCAAATGGGCCCGAAGAGAAGTTCTACGTGGCTCACTCTGGGAGAGGAAAGTAGAGGTGGAACGAAGTACTTCATCACTATTATAAATGATCGTACTCAATTTTGCTATATTTATCTATTAACTAGCAAAGATGAGGTTATGAGTATATTTATAAAGTATAAGAATGAGGTTGAGAACCAATTTAATAAAGGAATTAAAGTGCTCGGGTCTAACAGAGGAGGAGAATATAGTTTTTCCAACTTAAAAGAGTGGTGTGATAATTTAAGAAACTACTATAAACAATTACACCTCACACTGTAGCAAAATGGAGTTGCTAAACGGAAGAATGAAACTCTAAGGGAGATGGCTAACGCCATGCTCTTGAATTCGGATTTACCTCAAAACTTATGGAGGGAAGCAGTTTTAATTGTGAACTTTATTCTTAATAAAGTACCCCATAAGAAGACATATAGGACTTCATATGGGTTATGGAACGAAAGGTTAACATCCTACAATTTCTTGAAAGTATGGGGTCCCTAGCCAAAGTGGTGATTCCTCTTCCCAAACAAACTCAGTTGGGGTCAAAAACGATGGATTCCATATTCACCGCTTATGCTCAAAATAGTAGTGCATATAGATTTTTGGTTCACAAATCTGAAAAATGTGGAAATCCATGCCAACATTATCTTAGAGTCAAGGGATGCTAAATTCTTTGAGGATATATATACTGTGAAAGGAGTTCAAGGTGAACCTTCTCAAGATCTAGAGAATTAGAATTTGAGACTGATAAAAATTAGGCTGAAGAAGCCAAACTTCAAAGGTGTAAGAGGTCACGAATTGAAAAAATCTTTTGGACTTACTTTTTAACATACATATTAGAAGGTGAGCCTCAAACGTTTCAAGATACAATGTCAACTCCAAATGTTCTTTACTGGAAAGAAGCTGTTGATAATGAGATGAATTCTATCCTAAGTAATCATACTTGGGAATCGATTGATCTTTCATTAGGACAATTGGATGTAAATGGATCTTTAAAAGAAAACGTAAAGCTAATGGTTCTATAGATAAGTATAAAGCATGGTTTGTTGCCAAAGGGTTTAGATAGAAAGAAGGTCTAAACTACTTTGATACTTACTTACCTATAATGAGAATAACATCAATTAGAATGTTGATTATTATAGCATTGCTATACAATTTGCAAGTACATCAAATGGAAGTGAAAATTACATTCTTAAATAGCGATCTCAACAAGAGGATTTATATGGAACAACCAAAAGGTTCAAGGTGAAAGGATAAGAACATAAAGTGCGTCAACTTGTCAAATCATTGTATGGACTTAAACAAGTTCCTAAATAATGGCATGAGAAATTTGACCGTGTGATGATCCAAAATGGGTATATAATAAATGAGTGTGACAAATATGTGTACACTAAATCCACGTCAGTCGGATATGTGATTATTTGTCTTTATGTCGAAGGCTTGCTGATTTTTGGAGATACATTAACTTTATCAAAATCATTAAGAGAATTCTCAAGAAAAACTTTGAGATGAAAGACTTTGGTGTTGCGGATATCATACTCAGTATCAAAATTCTAAGGAATTCTAACAGTCTAGGTTTAATACAATATTATTATATTGAAAAGGTAATTGAGAGGTTTAAAGGATCCGACATTAAAGATGCAAGTAATCCTTTTCTTCCGCACCTAACTTTAAGAAATAATACTAGAAATAGTATCAGGCAGTTGAAGTATTCTCAAAAGATTAGTAACATAATGTACATTATAAATTGCACTAGACCAAATATGGCGTACTCAATAGGGAAACTGAGCCGCTCTACAAGTAATCTTGGTCATTAGTATTGGAATGCGCTTTTGAGGGTGTTGGGCTATTTGCAAAAAACTAAAAAGTATATTCTACAATATGACAAATATTTAGCTATTTTGGAAGGCTATTATGATGCCAACTAGATTTTGGATTTTGATGAATCGAAATCGACTAGTGGATATGTTTTCACGCTAGGAGGTGCCGCAATATCGTGGATTTCTTCAAAGCAAACTCTAATAGCATGCTCCACAATGGAATCAGAGTTTGTTGCTTTGAATAAAACTGCTGAAGAAGTAGAGTGGTTTCGGCAATTTTTAGAAGATGTTCCGTTGTAGCCAAAACCCTTGCCTCCAATATGCATTCACTATGACAATCAAACAACAATTGTAAAGGCACAAAACGTAATATACAATAGTAAATTTAGACATATTTGTCATAAACATAATATCATAAGGTAGTTGCTCTCGAATAGAATAATTTCTTTGGACTTTTTGAAATCAAAGGAAAATATTACAGATCGATTGACAAAATGTTTGTTATGAGAGTAGGTAAACTATGCATCGGGGGTAATGAGGTTAAAAGCCTTAATCCAATAAAGAGGTTCTAGGGTGAAAACCTAACTTATCGATTGAAGATCTCATGAACTAGGTTCAATAAGACAATGCAAATTTTGAAAACTCTAGTGTTAGCACTATTTCTTATTCCTATAATGCAACAATGCTTCCCATAGCGTTTTAAGGGTACACTATGTGTTTAATGATTTCTATAATGTGGATTCCAATATCCTATGGCATGATATCTTTGATAAGAATGCACTTATATGTATGGAGTTGGCTGACTCAATAAAAATCTTTACAGGCTGGATTTTCTAAAGCATACATAAATCCTAAAAAGTTCATGGCTGAAAGAATAAGCGCAACTGAGAACCAATCTTGATTCGGAGATACTTTGTATGCAGTCTATTGTATGGGCCCAAAAGTGGTTCAAGGCCTAGTCCATCGACTAGTCAAGTATGTCCAATAGGCTTTCACTAAAGAAGGTTCAAAGAAAAAGATATCTATATTGATGTAATGTATTTCCATAGGCACATTTAGAATTCCTCGAGGCAAAATATTTTGTTGATTCATTAATGTGGGGGATTGTTGTAATCATGATGGGTTAATGGATCAACGAATGTGAGCAAAGTGAGATACGTTGTTTCCATCCACCTATTTCATTAATTCGTGTATTTCTCGAGTTCATATATTTCTTTGATTTGTGTATCTACTTAATTTCGATTCATGTATTTCCTGGTTTTTTGTATCTATTTAATTCATGTATTTACTAGATCCTTATATCTATTTATTCCACGGTTCATATACCATTTTTATACATGAATTCAAAAACTCTATAAATAGATTTCAAAATATTCATTTCGACAAGAAGGAAAAATCACCAACATTTCCTCTCTTCAAGTTATATCTAAGTGTGCCAGTTTCAAGAAGTGTTCAATAGAGTCCTGTTCGTATAGTGTTAATACCAAGGTGTTATATCTTGGGAGACGAAGTTCGTGAAACTACTTAGCACCATTGGCAGGAACTAATTATCCTAATGAGATTCAGTTAACCGTACATCATCTCCAATTCTTGTTTATTTTGTTGTTACTTTCTCAATAAAATTTTATGGTTGCAACAAACAATGTCACGTATCTTCCCCCAATACATGTCCTATTCCTCTCCTCCTCTTCTTTAATTCCAATAATTACCATAATATGTTAGTTTCCATTCCTTTCTCTAACTAGCATTCAAACGATATTACAAGGTAATCCCTTCGTTTTTGTCTTTTTTTTCCTTCTAATCTTTTGAATCTCCTATCTTCCTTTTTGATCACTTCTACCAAGTACAGCGTTAATTCGTTCTTCTTTTTTCTTATTAATCACCTCTACCAAATATAGCGTTAATCTACTCTTATTATTACAATAAGCGATGGTGTCCATCCATTGTTTTTCCCAGTGGTTGTTTTGCATACTTATCTTCCTTTCTCTTCCTTTCGTGTCTTTCCATCTTGATCCTGTAACCTAATTTGCCATCCCTTTCACGATTTATTGGTGTTTGATAGGCGCCAAGAAGAACTAGTGAAGGTGGTGGTCCGAATTGTTCGGACACGCTTGGGGCTAGATATACCGAGAAGTCCTTGGGCTGTCCAGTACAATGTATTCTTGAATTTTAGAGGCACCGATACTCGCGAAGGCATCACCAAAGAACTCTACAACAACCTCGTGAATGCCGGAGTTTCTGTTTTCAAAGATGACACTTGCATTTCCTATGGGGAGGACTTTCGCTCTGAGCTTCTTACCGCAATCATGGGTTCTCCAATCTACATTGCCGTCCTATCTGAACAATACGGAACCAGTAAGTGGTGCCGTCGCGAGCTCGCGAAAATGTTGGCATGCGCTAAAAAAATGGGACACGTGGTCTTCCCCATTTACTATAATATAGAACTCTCCGACGTGGAACGCCTGGAAGGGAGATTCGGGCGTGCCATCCAATCATGGGAGAATTGTCTCCGTGGCATGGCTGCCCCTAGGGAAGGCCACCAAGCGCTCACAGGGGATGCCAACATTAGAGGATGGGACCATGATGATGCCAGGTACAAACTTACTTCAACTCATGCCTTGTTTACTTTCTTTTGCAAGATCTCCGCACCAGCAATATGCCTTCTTCTGGCCACGCAGGGAACGTCCTAGTGGCATCCATGCCTCTTGGGAAGGATACGAACTGTTCAGAGTGGTTGGTAGAATTAAAGGATGGAAATATAATAATGACAGGTACAAACTCAATTCAACATACGCCTTGTTCACCGTCTTTCACGTGATCTACGCACGGCAACCAAAATAGAGCTGTCGTTGTAGTTGTGCATCCATTAAAAATCTTTTATTTTTCTCGTGTTGTTTGACAGGCCTGATGGAGAACTGGTCAAAAAAGTTGTTCAAAATGTACTCAGAGGGTTGCGGTATCGCTTTCAACTAGATATACCTGAGCACTTGCTTAGAATTAACGATCTGTAGGCCAGTAGATTATTAGATGTTGAAGATTCAATGCCGATTCATGAATGGTGGAAGTATCGTGAAAGAAGGTTTCCTAAAAAGAGAAGCTACGGATTCTGATTCTTATGTTCTCGAACAATGAATCCTTTGGCAGTTCAGCTGGTGGCAAAATCTTCTTTAACCGACTCTGCTTTAGAGGGTCCGTAAATGTGGGGTGTGTTTTGAGTTGTTTTGTCGAGCTAGACGGTGGGGATCGTACCGACTCGGATGCATTAAGACTTGTAATGGCCAGTGGTTCACAATTTAGCGTATGATAAGTTGATCTTGTGATGTTGATATTCTTGTATTTTGCTTTGAATGACCGCATATCTTCTTGCGGAGATTTAGTCTACTTTGAACATTGCAACGTTCTTCGGAAACGTCACAAAATCAAAGTAATTTTCCTTACTTTTAGTTGTTCAAATTTTGAAACAGCTATCAACATTGATACAATTTTGAGGAGATCACGATTATTGCTTATCTCCATTTTTGCGATTAGTGAAAGACCAATTTGTTAAAAGCATCCATAGCAATTTTCTTCTAGACTCGAGAAAAATTGAAAGTAATGCCAAGTGCACTCAAAATTCATATAAGCACTATTCACATATAAAGTCAGAGCCTTTGCATTTGAAAGCCTACCTCATCCCACGATTTGCGGAAATCTGGCTCACATTTATTTTTTCTACAATTTTTCGAGAAATAAATTTAGACCTTTAATGAACACTTAGCAATGAGGTGCATTTCGTCTTAATTTCTATACAAATTATCATATAATCAACACTTAAAAGAAGATTTTTGACCAACAATTATCTAATCTTTTAATGATTTAATAATTAACTACTAAGGTAGTTTATGAACACCGACCCAAAAAAAGAATCGTTCGCGAACGAGGGTTTAGTTCATTAAATTAAAGTAAATTAATGATTATTCCTAGATTTTCGGTGGCATCCATTAGCGACCATAGCTAAGTCGCTCAACCTCGAACGGAGGGCTTTCCATGATGGACATGATGAATAGAGAACACGACGATCAACAAAGGAGATGATAGAGAGAGACAATAAAAAGAGGGTCAGGTCGCTAGGGGCTCTGTTTTTAACTTCGCCGAAGATGATGAAACAGAAACAAATACCCATTTTTTCCCCTTCTTTTTTCTTAATTTCAAAACCATTTTGCAAAAGTATATCTCAAGCCAAAACGGCAATCTGCTTTTGAGTAAGTACACCTTGAGCGAAAATTTCTGAGTTTATTTCGCGGGCTCGTAACATACGGAGCAAACTTAAGAAAATAAACGAAAGAATATAACGATTCCTCGATCTTGGGGCGGCGTCCACTGGCGTCGACACTTTCGACATTCTGATTCCTCTAATCACACCCATTAATTATCCTTACAACGGCCAAAGCAAAGAAGAAATGCATAAATTCTCTTCTCCTCTTTTCTTTGCCCAATGAAATCCATTTACAGTTTTGTAATCCTCGCCTTGTCCTTCCGACAACCAGCCCACTTTCGCTTCTCCCTCTATCTCTCTCCCCCCTTCCCGAACCCTAAATTCTCTGCAACCATCTCCACCTCTTCCATGGCGCCCATTGACCCCCACTCCTTCACCGATTCCGGCCACCCCCTCACCACCCACATTCACCTCTCCTTCTACTTCGACTTCCCTTCCTCCACCATCCACTCCTCCGCCCTCCTCTCCCTCTCCTCCCCCCACTCCGGCCCCCTCTTCCTCGACACCCGCTCCCTCACCCTCCTCTCCGTCCTCGACCCCCAGACCCGAAACCCGCTTCCCTACTCCCTCTCCGATCCCGACCCCATCAAAGGCCAGAACTTGGTCGTCTCCCTTTCCAACCATTCTTCCGTCCTCGTGGTGTACTCCACCACTCCTGCGTCCTCGGCCCTGCAATGGCTGAACCCGCCTCAGACGTTCAACAAGGCCTTCCCTTTCGTCTACACGCAGTGCCAGTCGATCCACGCCCGCTCGGTCTTCCCCTGCCAGGACACCCCCGCGGCGCGGATCCGCTACTCCGCCCGGATGAACGTCCCGCGCCAGCTCTCCGCGGTGATGTCCGCCCGCCACGTGGATCGCCGCCCCCCGGTGGCCGGGGAGGGGGCGGCGCTGCCCTGCGGGGACGCGCTGTGGTGCGCGGAGGGGAGGGTGGTGGAGGAGTTCGTGATGGAGCAGCCGATCCCGCCTTATCTGTTTGCGTTTGCGGTCGGGGAATTGGGTTACAGGGATGTCGGGCCTAGGACTAGAGTTTACTCGGAGGCAGTGCCCACGGTGTTGGAGGCGGCGGCGGCGGAGTTCGCCGGGACAGAGGACATGGTAAGGCAAGGGGAGAGGTTGTTTGGGGATTATGAGTGGGAGAGGTTTGATTTGTTGGTGCTGCCTCCGAGCTTTCCTTATGGAGGAATGGAAAACCCGAGGATGGTGTTCTTGACTCAAGGGGACGCCAGCGGTGCGACGTTGATCAAGGGAGACAAGCCAGTGGTGCTGCACCCAAAGGTCGTTGCCCATGAGCTTGCTCATAGCTGGAGCCTTTTCGGTCATGGTTATATTAATATGTCAACTTGATCACCAACAAGACTAATGAGCATTGTTGGTTAAATGAGGTACTTAAACTTCACCCAAATTGTTTTCTCGGCACTCAATGCGACAATTTACTTGTCTTAGATTGTTTCTGGTTTATCGACAAGTTTTTTCAAAGTAACTTACATGTTTTGTCATGGTCGTGTATCGAGTTTGAGGTAGCCTTTTGGGTCATGGTTATATTCATATGTCACTGGGTTTCTTTAATACTTTGCCATTACATTCTGTGTTCCTTTATTTGGAGAAAATATTCAGCAGTTGCATAATACCACATTATAGGCTAACGTGGTAAGTAATTATATATTGTTCACCAATCGCGAACGAACACATATAACCGATTTGAAAATAAATAAGAAAAATTAAAATTTTAACCTTTTTTCTTTCTCTCTTCTTTGTCCTACATGGGTTTCATTCTTCTGCAATTACTTTCAAGAAGCCTGAATCGTGGAAACTCTAATGATTGCGAGAAAATACTCACTAGTGGTAAAGCGCCGCATAAATCTGATGGAGCTAGCCTTTTTAAGGGAATATTCCAAATAAAAACCTGAAGTGTTTCATAGTGATTATAATAATTTCAAATAAAGATTTAACCTCATTGGCCAATTAAGGACATTTTTATCCAATATAATTTTAATTTTAAATATTATTTAAGTTATATTAGAAATAAATTAATTAAAAAAACAAAAAGGAAGGAAATCAGGCAAGGGCTTAGCGCCACCGTTGCCCTACCATTGCCAGCCCTTGCCAGTGATGGAAGGGGATGGCCGGCCAATGGTTGGTGAGAATCGTCAAGACTTGCGAGCAATTAGCAATTTGGGCAAGGGTTGCGACCCTCCCCTAGGCGAGGGTCGCCAACCCTTGCCTACATCTGGCCGAGGGCCTATGGGCCCTCACTTGTGGTCGACAAGGGTCTTGGTCGACACTTTGCCAACCATCCCCAGCATGGGGTGAAGGCGGCGAGAGCCTGCAAAGCCTTCACTTTCCCTTACCTTTCCTTTTTGTAAAATTGATATTTTCATCTAATACAGTAAAAGAAAAAAAAAAAAAAACAGGTAAAATATTCAAAAAAGGAGGGCAAGAATGCCTTTATCAGACGACGAGTCAAGCCTTTCTTTGAGACTGACTGACGTGGCACTTCGGGCCTTTATTTAAAACAATGTCCCCTTCATATCCTTATTTAAGAAAAAAAAGTTTAAATTTTTTATTTTATTATTAAAATATAATCGAGTCCTAAAACTTGCAAAATGTCCTATTAAGCTTTAAAACTTGTTAAATTAGTACAATTAAGTTCATCCGTTAGCTTTATCTAATTTTGCTAATGGGAAAAAGATGCCGTGTCATTATTATTATTATTTTTCGAAAAAAGACGTTCATGTGATTGCGATTAACTGAAAATAAGAATGATTAGCAGTTGAAGGTTTGAAAATAAAGTTCGAGATCCAACACACTACACAAAAGAAAAGACGGTAACAGAGCAATTGGTATTAGAGAGAACTCCAAAAACACCATGAGGAACGCAAATTTCGCCTCTCTTGTCCGGCAGCGTCCCAAATCTGCTCGTGAGAAGGCAAACTCGACGCCAATCATGCGCTTGGACTCCAGGCTGAACTCCCAAGTGAATCTGGACACGAAGGATTTGAAATCGAGTAGGAAAGAAATGCTCAATAGCACAGCTTTATTGCAGCTCTAAGTAGCACTGACATCGACACCGGCACTCGATATATGACACAACACAACACGCCGACACGTCTTTTATAAAAAAAAAAAGGAGGGAGGGAATTTTGACATGTTGAGACACGATGTATATTAAATGTGTATATATATGATAATGATTATTTTAATCAAATTAATTTATTCAAATTCATAAATAAATGAATAATAAAAAAAATCCTCGAATAAATTTACACTAAAAATATAAATCCATTATTTGTTAATATATTCATTGTTTTAATTTGACAAATTCAACTCAATTCCAATAATTCATAAAATTTGAAGGGAAAAAATCTCAAATATATATTTGTGTGACATATTTACCCTCCATCAATTGATCGGGTCCGATCTCAATGGACTCGTGCTTGGGCGTTGGAGACCTGGTCCAAGCCTGGATGGACTCAGGCCTGACCTTGATAGAACCAGCCTGGACATTGGAGACTCAAGAACTAGCATAGTGTTCTTTTTTTTTTTTTTGGTCGGTTTTGAGGGTATGGTGTTCAAATGTAAAGTTTTGGGTTCAAAAGCCCATACTTAAATCATTTTCCTGAATTTGTACATAGTTTTCCATTGACCAGGAACACATTTTATGTTGACTCTTCTTCTAAGCGAAACAAATGCAGGAAAATGAGAAAATATTTTCCCAGAAAATATTTTCCACTAAACGAACAAACCCTTAACTAAAATTCATTTTGGAAGCATAAAACACAGCCCCTTGTGCATTGAACTCAGAGGGTTAATTTCCTTGTCCAGGGTGTCGACATATCATCATGTGCAGTTTGCCGAGATGTATTGGGTTTTGGATCTTTGCCTCATGGTGTATTTGTTGTTTTCAAATTTTTTACAGGGATTTACGACTTATGCGGAGAGGAGAATTGTGGAGGCGGTCCAAGGGGAAGAGATGGCTGCGTTGAATATTGGAATTGGTTGGAGAGGCTTAAAGGAGGAAATGGAGAGATTTAGCGACAACATGGAGTTCACTAAGCTCAGAACAAAGCAGGAAGGAGTGCACCCGGATGATGTAGGTTCTCGCGTTCCTTACGAGAAAGGTTTCCAGTTTCTATGGCGAATTGAACGCGAGGTATCATGTTTATTGCAGGAATATACGAGGTTCATCTGCATAATTTGTTCTGGGCATGACTTTCTGTCCAAATTTCTTAGGTTGGAAGGCCAGCGTTCGATGAATTTCTGAAGAAGTATATTGCCACCTTCAAATTCAAATCAATTGATACAGAGATGTTCCTTGAATTCCTGAAAACCAATATTCCCGGAATAGAGAAAAAGATTGACTTGGTTTTATGGACCGAGGGCACTGGCATTCCTCCAGATGCCTTTGAACCTATCTCAAATATATACACGAGGATTGTGACATTGGCTAATGAGTTTAAAGGCGGGAGGATGCCAGGGGACAACGAAGTCGCTGACTGGCAAGGGCAGGAATGGGAGCTTTACCTGAAGAACCTTCCAAAATCTGTTGAAGCTTCTCAGGTAGTGCAGCCTTAATTACTTTTCCCTTCTTTCTTCTCTGAACAGATCTGATTTACATTACTACGTTGTAGAGGTTGGTTGACTGATGATGGAGGCATTGAGTATGTAGTTCTTTGACAGTTCGTACTTGTTGTAGAGACATGATTTTGTAGCCAGATAGCTATCACAGCTCATGATACTTGCGCTTGACTTTTGTTTCAGCCTGAAGTCTGCATTGTTTTTTCACTATGTTTTGAATTCTGAATGTCTTGCTCCAAGCCAGCTAGTAGACTTTGCAAAAGACTTATACAAGCTTGTTTGGGGCTCAAGGATGGCTTTTTGTAGAGGGTTCCTCAAGGCTTTCTCCTTTTTTTAGATTTATTTTTATTCTTCTCTGATATGAGGATGAAGTTCTTGGATGTAGCACAACCATGGGGTTGAGAAGTCAGGTGAGGAATGATGCTGACTGCTGAGATGTCTCCTGCATAAATTCAAACTCTCTTACATTACTTGAATCTCATCACCTTTCGTGTCCTAATATGAGCCGAGAGATGTTTCTGGATAGATTTTTTGTTCTTTCTGGGATGGGTATGGAGACAAGGGCTTAGCACTGTGGTGCATCACCCTTACCAAGAAACTGAGGAGCCCTGGAGTCAATTCCTTCCTACCCCTCCCTTGTTGTACCTATCAAAACAGAAAATTCCCATAACTTCCTCAAGTGATAAAATTTCTCAGGCTTACTTTCCTAAGTTTCTGTTCTCCTGCCGGTTGAGAGTATAATCTTGTTATTATTATTATTTTTTTTTAAATAAGGCCATACTGCCGTAGGTAGCGATTGGTCCAGTGCATTCTTTTCACTGTACTTATGAAGACTGGAACTGATATGCAGGGAGTAAAAAGGTCTAGTTCTTGAGGTGATAGGATCTCATATTCAGTTTTCTTAAACTATCAAGTGATGAATGTTTCTTGTGGTATGGTTGTGCAGATTTTAGCCTTGGATGCCCGATACAGGCTATCAGAATCAAAAGATTACGAAGTGAAGGTGGCATTTCTCCAATTGGCAATTTCCTCTGGGTGCAGTCAGTATCAGGGCGAGGTGGAGAGTACTTTAAAAGAAGTGGGAAGAACGAAGTACCTCCGTCCACTCTACGCTGCTCTTGTACAGGGAAGTGGAAGGCAAGAAGAGAAGCTTTTCGCCAAAAGGGTCTTCGCAGAGGCTCGCGACTGTTACCACCCGATAGCTCAGGGTGTGGTCGAGTCGATCTTCTCCAAGCACACGTAAAACTGAGATATATCAAATGTAAATGCCAGATCCTGAATCTGGAATTCTCATGACTCTTTAACATGAAGTAGTCTTTTGCTGAAGATCTTTCCAGCGGGGGGAAAGGGCTACCGATTTTATGTCAAGAATCCTAAGATTCACTTTGAATAATCAGGTGATCCGGTTCGTTGGGATGAAAAACTAATGGAATGCCTCTAATTGCATTAACTCTAAATTATCGTTTAAAAATATGAAATAAAAAAATCAGAGACGTGCACGAGCAAAGGTCGAAAGTATTCTGAATATTTCAAAGAAGGAATCTCAAATGTCACTTTCAAATCGGATGGCCAATGGTGTTCTCTTATAGGATTAAGGCGATTGAGAGGGGGCAAAAGGCGAATGTTATGTCCCATCAAATTTAGGTGGTCTAAGGTGGGGACTCAGTTCAAATTGAGTTGAGAAAATTTGTGTAGAATGTTTGGATTAAGAGAGAGCGAACTTAACATAAGAGGCTTTACACATAAAAATAGATATGTTGAAATGCATGTGTGACAACGCTAGCCAAAAAAAGAAGTCCCATATTCTAGATGTAATGTAAGAGGGAAAAGTTAATATTATACTTCATTTGAGTGAATGCAAATTAAACTAAATGCATTGATAGACTCACAATTTGGGCTCTCTCTCTCCCCGATTGTCGCAATTCTGTTGTGCGTCACAACTTACAAAAAGAGAAAAAGGTAGGAATTATAATATGCTTGATTTCATTTGTTTCGTGAAAAATATTTTCCAATAAAACATTTTCCAGCATTTTCCTCTTATGTACTAGGCTTTTAGCATTTTCAGAGTGCAAGTATAAGGGGCTAATAAAAAAATTCTCTTTTCAAATTGCCCTTACTAGTTTTTTCATAGTCCATTGTTACTTGTGTGACTATTTTATCTTCTTCAATGTTGCAGATTTGGATTGTCATTGTCCAACTCCGCCAACGATTGTGCGAGGTCGACAAAATGACATCGACGGTTGCTAACGGTGCCCAAGGGTCACTGAGTCTCATTGACGGTCACAAATGTATAAGGTGAGATCTGAAGGCTTGTGGCTCAAGCAAGATTTGACTAGTCAAGGGTAGGTGAAACTCGCCGAAGGCACTAATGGTCACCAAGCCTAATGGTTGCCATCTCAAGCATGGCCAAAGGTGATAGGCCTTTTGTGTCCGGATCAAATGTAGGCTAAGGTCGTGCGATTAAGGCTAGGCAAAGCCATGGGTCGTGCACCTCTAGTGTCCTAGGCAACACGACGATTAGGTCACCCGAGATTGTGCGACCCTAGTTAAGCCGCTCAACCTGGATCGCTTCACCTGGACTAGCGGCGATGAACAGAGGGCCTTCCGTGAGGAGATGATGGACATGATGAATAGAGAACACGACGAT
This sequence comes from Eucalyptus virginea, assembly GCA_014182375.1. Classification (NCBI taxonomy): domain Eukaryota; kingdom Viridiplantae; phylum Streptophyta; class Magnoliopsida; order Myrtales; family Myrtaceae; genus Eucalyptus; species Eucalyptus virginea. The sequence continues at coordinate 18,137,301 of CM024523.1, read as the reverse complement.
GAACAAAAGAGACGACGGAGGAAGACAATAAACAGAGAGAGGGGTTGGCTCGCTTGGGGCTCTGCTTTCAACTTCGCAGAAGATGATGAACAGAAAACAAATATCCCTTTTTTTACCCTTCTTTTCCAATTTCAAAACTATTTTGCAAAAATACATCTCGAGCCAAAAATGTAGTCTTCTTTGAGTAAATACACCTGGAGCTAAAATTTCTCTGAGTTCATTTTCGCAGAGTCGTAACAAAGGCAGCAAACTTAAGAAAATATAGGAAAGAATATAATAAATGACTCCTCACTTTCGACATTCCGATTCCTCTAACCACCCTCCATTAATTATCCTTACAACGGCCAAAGCAAAGAAGAAACGAATATATTCTCTCTCTCTCTCTCCTTCCTTTTCTTTTGACCAATGAAATCCATTTTGCAGCTTTTAATCCTTGCTTTGTCCTTCCACTAACCCCACTATCTCCCTCTTTCTCTCTCTAAAAGCTCACCGTCTCTCTCCACCTTCCCGAACCCTAAATTCTCTGCAACCATCTCCACCTCTTCAATGGCGCCCGTTGACCCCCACTCCTTCACCGACTCCGCCCACCCCTTCACCACCCACATTCACCTCTCCTTCTACTTCGACTTCCCTTCCTCCACCATCCACTCCTCCGCCCTCCTCTCCCTCTCCTCCCCCACTCCGGCCCCCTCTTCCTCGACACCCGCTCCCTCACCCTCCTCTCCGTCCTCGACCCCCAGACCCGAAACCCGCTCCCCTACTCCCTCTCCGATCCCGACCCCATCAAAGGCCAGAACTTGGTCGTCTCCCTCTCCAACCACTCTTCCGTCCTCGTGGTGTACTCCACCACCCCTGCGTCCTCCGCCCTGCAATGGCTGAACCCGCCTCAGACGTTCAACAAGGCCTTCCCTTTCGTCTACACGCAGTGCCAGTCGATCCACGCCCGCGCGGTCTTCCCCTGCCAGGACACCCCCGCGGCGCGGATCTGCTACTCCGCCCGGATGAACGTCCCGCGCCAGCTCTCCGCCGTGATGTCCGCCCGCCACGTGGATCGCCGCCCCCCGGTGGCCGGGGAGGGGGCGGCGCTGCCCTGCGGAGACGCGCTGTGGTGCGCGGAGGGGAGGGTGGTGGAGGAGTTCGTGATGGAGCAGCCGATTCCGCCCTATCTGTTTGCGTTTGCGGTCGGGGAATTGGGCTTTAGGGATGTGGGTCCTCGGACTAGAGTTTACTCTGAGGCGGCGCCCGCGGTGTTAGAGGCGGCGGCGACGGAGTTCGCCGGGACGGAGGACATGATAAGGCAAGGAGAGAGGTTGTTTGGGGATTATGAGTGGGAGAGGTTTGATTTGTTGGTGCTGCCTCCGAGCTTTCCTTATGGAGGAATGGAGAACCCGAGGATGGTGTTCTTGACTCCGACGGTGATCAAGGGGGACGCCAGCGGTGCACAGGTCGTTGCCCATGAGCTTGCTCATAGCTGGACGGGGAACTTGATCACCAACAAGACTAATGAGCACTTTTGGTTAAATGAGGTACTTAAACTGCACCCAAATTGTTTTTTCAGCCCTTAAATGTACTTGCTTTAGATTGTTTATGATTGATTGACAAGTTTAATTTTCAAGTACCATAGGATGTTTTGTCGGAGTCTTGTATTGAGTTTGTGGTAGCCTTTTGGGTTATGATCACTTGAATGTTCCTCGGCTTATTGAATGTTTTGCGATGAGATGCTGTGTTCTGTTGTTTTGCAAATTGATTTTTCGTTGATTCAGACAGTAAGGATTTCTTTTTGTAGTTGTGCATGTCTTACACTCTATAGGAAAGGAAGTTTTCAGATGTATGGCCTTAAAGTTTTCATTTTTATCCTGCGATCTTGTGATTACAATACATGAAACATGTGATACATATTTGGATCAAAAGATGGATTTTGATATTATACTCTATAACAAGAAGTGTATTTAATCAAGAACCAATATGGAAGAACGAAACACGGCCCCTCGTGCATTGATCTTATAGAGTTAATGTCCTTGTCATGAGGTTTTGGTGTCCCATTCTGCGCACTTCGTGGAGATGGATGGGATTTTAAACCTTTCCTTAATGGTTTATTTGGTTTTTTTCCAAATTTTTACAGGGATTTACAACTTATGCTGAGAGGAGAATCGTGGAGGTGGTCCAAGGGGAAGAGAGGGCTGCATTGAATATTGGAATTGGTTGGAGAGGATTAAATGAGGAAATGGAGAGATTTAGCGATAATATGGAATTCACTAAGCTCAAAACAAAGCAGGAAGGAGTAGACCCAGATGATGTGTATTCTCAAGTTCCTTACGAGAAAGGTTTCCAGTTTCTATGGCGAATTGAACGTGAGGTATTGTGTTTATAGCATTAATGTATGAGGTTCATCTGCATAATTTGTTTTGTTTTGGTCATGACACTCTGTCCAACAATTCTTAGGTTGGAAGACCTGCATTCGATGAATTCCTGAAGAAGTACATTGCCACCTTCAAGTTTAAATCAATTGATACAGAGATGTTCCTAGAATTCCTGAAAACCAATATTCCTGGAATAGAGACAAAGATTGACTTGGTTTTATGGACCGAGGGCACTGGCATTCCTCCAGATGCCCTTGAACCTATCTCAAATATATACACAAAGATTGTGACATTGGCTAATGAGTTTAAAGCTGGGAGGGTGCCAGGGGAGGATGAAGTTGCTGACTGGCAAGGACAGGAATGGGAGCTTTACCTGGAGAACCTTCCAAAATCTGTTGAAGCTTCTCAGGTACCGTACCCTTGAGTACTTGTTCTCTTCCTTCTTCATTGAAACAGACTGATTACGTTACCATGCTGTAGAGGTCAGTTGACTGATGATGGAGGAGTTGAGCATATAGTTTCTTTTAACAGTTATTAGTTATTTGTTGAGACATGATAGTGTATCCAGATAGGAAACACAGCTTATGATACTTGCGCTTGACTTTTGTCTCCCCCTGAAGTCTGAACTGCTTTTTCACTATGTTATGAAATCTGTATGTTACATAAGCTTGTTTGGGGCTCAAGGATGGCTTTTAGTGGAGGGTTCCTCAAGAATTTTCTCTCCTCTTTTTTACATTAATTTTTATTCTTCTCTGATATGAGGATGAAATTCTTGGATGGAGCACCAGCTTTTCTGGTTGAGAAGTTAAGTGAGTAATGATGCCGACTGCTGAGATGTCTCATGCATAAATTCATACTCTTACATTACTTGATTCTCATAACCTTTCATGTCCTAAATTCAACAAAGAGCTGAAAAAGATGTTTGGATAGCTTATTTGTTCTTTTTACGAGAATATAAAAGAGGCTTGGCTTAGTGGGGCATTACCCTTACCAAGAGAGCAAGGAACTTGGGTTAGATTTCTTCCTACCCCTCCCTTATTATTGTACCTACCAGAACAGAAATTTTTATCACTTTCCTCAATTGATGGAATTTCTTGGCTTAGTTTCCTAAACTTCTGTTCTCCTGCTGGTTGAGAGTGTAATCTTATTATTCTATTTGAAAATAAGGCAATAAATGTGGAACTAATACGCAGTGAATACCTAAAAGGTTTAGCCCTTGAGGTGAAATGATCTCATATTCAGTTTGCAAAAACTATTAGGAGTGATGAATGTTTGTTATGGTATGATTGTGCAGATTTTAGCCTTGGATGCTCGATACAGGCTATCAGAATCTAAGGATTACGAAGTGAAGGTGGCATTTCTCCAATTGGCAATTTCCTCTGGGTGCAGTCAGTATCACGGGGAGGTGGAGAGAACTTTAAAAGAAGTGGGAAGAATGAAGTACCTCCGTCCGCTCTACACTGCTCTTGTACAGGGCAATGGAAGGCAAGAAGAAAAGATTTTCGCAAAAAGGGTTTTCACAGAGGCTCGCGACTGTTACCACCCAATAGCACAGGGTGTGGTTGAGTCGATCTTCGCCAAGCACATGTAAAACCTGTATATATCTACTGTAAATGCCAGATCCTGGATCTGGAATTCTCACGACTCTTAACATAAAGTAGTCCTTTGCTGTAGATCTTTGCAGCATGTCGAAAAAGGCTACCAATTTTTTTGTTAAGAATCCTAGGATCCAGCTTGAATGATCTGGTGATCCAGTTTGTCAGGACAGAATTAATGGAATGACTCTAATTATCGATACCTTCATCGTCCACATTTCAGGTTTTAGCATGGACTAGTCGGGTGCTTTGAGAGCGTATAAATAACAAGGGGGGAAACAGGCAAGCTGCATTTACATATTCGGTATTGCCAGACTTAAGAGGGACTGTTGTGTTCGTCTGTGAAAGAGGTGGTCTGAAACTTACATTAAAGTAAATAATTTTACTATATCTCGTAAGTCATGGACATTATCGTTCTTATTTTGTTGCCTTAACTCAAGTACAAAACTCAAGCTAAAATGATTATTCCTTTTCATTCAGATAATGATCAATTTTGCCGGACCTCTCTTGCCAAGAGTCAAGTCGATAGAATTTTACTTTCTAATTAAATTTTGCGAGACACATTTTAAAGTTTTTTTAACTTGAAATATCCGAAATTTTATCATAAATTTAACAGATAATTTTCATTTTCTTTTAACATATAAATAATATTTTAAATTTTGATAATAAAAAAATATGCCTTTTATCTTAATTCTAAACAAGCCGGCCCTTATAAACACTTCTTGCTTTGGCACAGTGCATTGCTATACTAGTGCCTTGCGAGAAACATCCAGAATAAGAAGAAAATGATGCCCATTCTTCCTGCTTTAAAGGAACATCAGATTAACGTGTCTTCGGTCTTAAAGATTTGAGGTACGCGATAAACAAGCCTCGTCACTCATGAGTTAAATGTCGCAGGTACATTAGCTACGGTTGATCCAGATATTCCCTTTGCTAGCCATTCCATCAATAGCTTCTTGATCCCTCCTTATGAATCATACTCCTGAGTTGCAACTCTATCACATTGAAGAAGCCTTCCTATTTTACGTGCTTCCCCATCTGATTTGTCCCTTAAGCTACACTCATTATTTCTGCCGGAGACCAGAAGAAAAACAACTATGCAAGAGCATATAAAAGAAATTGAACTCTACCTCTGTCACTGAGATGTGCATCAAGACTACCGGACATATAGTAGTAAATCCTTTCCCTTCCAAGAACACAAAAGATGCTGCAATTCCATCCATGACGCAAAGCCTAAAACTCATAATCTGCACTTTATTCAATTTTTCCACCAGAAAGTAACCATGCTATGTTGTCAAAATCACAAAGAGCCTCTGCTCCCAGTTGAATTCAGTTTACAACTGCCCAAAATTATGGTACACCAACTTATCACAGACACTTTCACTCCTAAGACATACTTCTCCACACCAGAACCCGCAACACCATCCCTCCGAAATTTTCTACTGGAACAAAATTCCGTGCTACACATCATCCTCGTACACCACAAGATCAAAGATAAGCAAGTGCAATCACTGGTATAGCTAGAGCTCATTCAAAAGATTCAAGATCTTTGTTTGAGCTAGAACCATTTGCCATTAACTACTAATCAAGGTGAGCATCGAATTTACTAAGAATGTGAATCCAATAGAATGTACTTCATTCTCAGCCCAATTTTGTAATGAACTCGCAATACATATACTTTAAAAAGAATGGATAGCAGCACAAAACAGAGCAAATCGAACATGAATACTTGAAAGTGGCTAGCGTTGCATAATTGATCCCTACCCCATTCTACAAAAATTCAACGCCCATCTACCGAATTCAGCAGCACTTGAACAACACACTGAGTAACCTTAGCTTTTCTTCAAACAAAGCAAATCTTCTTTCACCCACTTTCTTGACTGTTTTTTTCATTTTTTGGCCTTGATTACACCAATGCAAGTAAACAATCAAATCTAAATTTACACTTACATTGACATGAAGATCAACGCTCAAATATCTCACTGCCCGCCACTTTCTTCCTCCAATTTCTTCACAAAAGCCTGCAAGACCATGACTACCTCCCTGGCCGGCGCCTGCAGAGTCCCCACCAATCCAATCCCCGGACTCTGCAACGCACCCAGCAGCTTCGCGTACACCTCGGCCCTCGTGGGCATACTCTCGAGCACCTTGAAGTCGTCGGGCCCGTAGAACTGCCCCTCGAAGACCGCGCCGCTGAAGTCGTTGCTCTCCAGTTTCTTCTCCTTCATGAAGTCCCTGTAGGGCTTGATCGCCGCCGGGATCTCCTCGCTGTGCACGAAGAGCCACGCGTTCATGCCCGTCATGCACGGCTTGAGGGCCTCCCAGGGGGTCCCCTCGACGGCCTTGAGGACGAGGGTGTTCTTGGCGACGAGGAGCTTGGTGGTCTCCGGGAGGGCCCGCCGGAGCTCCTGGAACTGCTTGACGGTGAAGCCCTTGTACTTGATCCCGGCGACGAGGTGGCAGTTCTCGAGCTGCTGCTTCACGGCGTCCACGGTCTCCTCCTTCCGGGAGCGGGAGATGGCGGCCCGGACGGAAGGAAGGTGGGGGCGGCGGCGGGGGCGGGTCGGGTGCCGAGGGCCGGGGGAGAAATGGGTTCGTGGGTCGGGTCAGGAGGGCGATGTTGGGGGCGGTTTGGAGGAGGAGGAGGAGAGGAGAGCGGCCTCCATTGCAGGCGCCTTTGGAAGAAGAAGAAGATCAGAAGAGCTCAAGTGATAGAGAGAAAGAGATGATTTTGGTGGGGCTTATCTTATCGGCAGAAGCCAAGTTGCCCCGAGCGTTGTGGCTTTTGTTCGGGAAATTGGGGAAGAATATTGCAAAATTTGGGGAAAAATTTTAAAATGTTTTTTTTTTTATGAATATATAAAAAAGAAAATCGGATTAATACTACTAAAAATCTCAAATTAATATATTTATGATAAATTTATCATTAAATATAAAAAATCAAAATTTCAAAAAGTTTTTTATGAATGCAAAGAGGATAGAAAATTCAAATTTGGGTGCATTTTCTTCAATCTTTATTCACCTCTCACTCTCTCGTTAAGCTGAAGCTAAATTAAATTATTTGAATGGTTGAAACATTAATGACATAAATTTTTTTTATCTAGAATATCTAGTTAGCATGAATGAGTATTTTGCCTTTGAGTTTAGACTGCGAAAAGGGATTTTCTCTTATTTCTATGCATCAATATTCTCTAAACTCACTTAATTTGTATACTTGAATCCTTTAACTTTATTTATGTAATTTGATTCTCTTGTGATTCGCCATTATTAATTTTGTCGGAGCTATTATATTACCAATATGTTAAAAAAGGGGAATAATGAAAAAAGAAAAGAAGAACAAAGAGGGAAGGGAGGATCAAACTAGCAACTCTTGTTTGGAGTTCTTGGATTCAAACTAATCATAGTCATTACTCATGTTAAACTTATTTGTGAGATTTACATTATCAACAATTATGATGGATTCAATCTAGAAAGAATTTAAATCAAACAATTAGTGACCTTTTTGAAAAATTCTAAAATTGGTACACTAGTAATATATTTACTTTTAACTAATATTCATGTTACAAATAATCCCAAATGGTATGTACATGTACTAGATTTACCCTTGGCAACATTCTGTCCAATTTTCCTATGAAATTGCTGACATGATAATACATGTGATAAACGATTTCTTTGACGTGAATTCAATATAAATAATCAGTATAAACGACTCTTGGATGTCCGGAAGTTGGACCGAAAAAAATGAACTGAGATTGAGACCTAGGAAAAAATTGAGAGAGGAATTGCTGTCCGCGGTCATCAAAATTGGTTCTCGACGGAGATAAGGTGAAGGAGAATCTGCAAAGCTTCATTAACTCTTTGCTCAAGAGCGAGTATCCTTCGAACTTGGTATTTTCCATGGCAGAGCTTATGAAAAATAGTTGCTAATGACCTGAATGCTTGTTTTGGGATGACTTGAGTTTCATGACCCTTTTCAAGATCCTCTCCCTCATAGGTTTGAGAATTATCAAAGAAGCTTGAATTTCAAAGATGAATCATTTCTAAGAGCCATTCATACTGAAATTTTAATTTGGATAGATATAAGACGTTGTTTCTCACTTATGTTTCCATGTTGCAATTTAATGGAATATTGGCCAAAAGCTAACAGATGATAAATTTGTAAGTAATTTATGATTTTTTTTTTTATGATGCAAAAATTAATGAGATAAATATATTGTAGACATATCAATTTAGGAATTTTCTTGATCTTGTGATTTTTCCATTATTCCTGTTTCTCGGATCCGCCTCGGTCAAGGCAAGAGACAACGTAGGTGACTAAGGTGGAATTTGCGGCTCAAAAGTGACCGTCATTCTCAAGAACGACCGACACCGACCGTTCCATTAGCAGGCCCTCAATTTTACGTGGATGTCCATTGTTGCATTCCCGACCACGAGCAGGAGACGCTCTGCTCACCAGACTCCGGGTGAGCCAGTGAAGAGATGAGACTCCGCTCGGTGTTTCGGGTTTCTCCGTTCCGAGGCGGAGCTCCATTCGCGTCCTACAAACCTCCAGTCTCCTCTCAGCATCAGTCGCGGCCGAACAGGTGCTTAAACAGTGCTCTCTCTTCGCTCTGTAATTGTCCCAGAATCACGGGAGCTCTCGTGGTGTACTTTGCAGGTCTTCTTTGGAATTGCGTTCGACGTAGATGGAGTCATTCTTCGGGGACGTGCTCGGATCGGAGGCTCTTCCCAGGCTTTGCGGCGATTGTACGATGATCACGGTAAAAATTCACGTTTTCCCGATTGTCCTGTGCGTTTTGGTCCTTTTTTCTTTGGTTTCGAGGTTCTCGTTTTTCATGTAATTGTCATTATCGTTGTTCTCAGGCGTTTTGAAGGTTCCCTTTGTGTTCTTGACTAACGGTGAGCCACTACTGGTCGCTTCTAGATGAATCGAGGGGCTCTTTCTGATTATTTATGCTTTGGCTGAAATCGGAGGCGACGATAGACAAGTTGTTCGTTTGTTATGCCTTTCTATTAGTTTGACATCGCATATTTGTGTCGCCCGTCGACATTTACGGGTTGGGAAAACTTGTGGTCCGATCCTTGCCTTCAGTAGATTTTAATTGGGTGACTCTCTGGGCATTGGCATTACCTGAGACGTTTTATCTGAAGAATAGAGTAAACCTGAACATTGCAATGTGCCTATAAATCATATGATTCCTAGTTGCAAACTGTTTCATGTTGTCTGATAGGAGGTGGTATTCCGGAGTTTACACGAGCACTTGAACTGAGTCAGCTTCTGGGAGTGAACATTTCTCCTGCTCAGGTATTGTTTCTAAGAGGACTTGCAGAATGGACTGTTTTTCACATTTAAATGTCGACCATGGCATGACTGATTGAGCCCTTGCCACAGCTTGCTTCCTTTATGCTATCCTTCTGCAGGTGCTGCAGGGTCATTCTCCTTTCAGAAATCTGTTGAATAGGTACAGAATTGGTTTCTTGGTGCTTAGCTCTTTGGAAGTTTTACGCTACTTGTAATCAATAGTTCTATATTTGCATGCCCATATGGCAATTGCATTCCCATGATTGTTTCAATGGGGTTACTTGATGAACTATGCTTGCAAAACTCATCATGAAATCTGTATGAATTTGATGTGAAAGACACAAGCTTTATTGCTTGCAGATTGTATATAGTGTTTCTCCTGTATAATTCATTGATGATGAAAATCCTCATCAAGATAATTCATTTACCTAAGTCCAAAATTTTTGCTCAAGCAGTAATTTAATCTGACTTTATGTAAATAAATTAGTATTGTCCAGATACGAAAATGAACTCATTGTAGCCACTGGGAAGGGAGACCCTGCTCTAGTGATGTCTGAGTATGGTTTCAAGTGAGTACTAGCCTAACGACTTTGATTTATTCATCTTGACTGGCTTCTCTAAAACTAGAGATCTGACAGGAAGTTAGGGATTTTTCTTTGCAGAAAAGTGTTATCGATCGATGAATATGCTTCCTGTTTCAGTAACATTGATCCTGTATCTCAATACAAAGCCTGGACAAACGATAATGTCTGTGGCCAAAGTAGCTGCCTCGAGGATTTGAAATTAAAGTGTGATGTTCTTTCTGAGAGAGTGCAGGCCGCATTTGTTGTCAGTGATCCTGTAGATTGGGGCAGAGACATACAGGTATTCCGCTGTATTTTTTTCTTTCAATGCATCAGTTCTGTCAATATATGCATCCATTTGTGTTATGATGATATACCTCCTCCAAGTTCTAGTATCCCCATGGATGTGTTTTAGTTTCCATGGAATTTACGATATCGTTATGGTACTATTAGATGAAATCTGCCTCTGAATTTCCTTTAGTCATCTCGTTCTGTTAGAAAGAAATATCTTGCAATACATGTGCAGTCTAAGGTCTGGACTCTACTGTAATTGCTCTGCAATAACAGAGTAACTGCAACAGGTTCTCTGTGACATTCTAAGGTCAGGAGGGCTTCCAGGACAATCGGATGGACATCAACCACCTTTATACTTTGCAGCTGACGATCTTGAATATCAGGTTGTTTCATTGGCTGAAAACATGTAAAGTTCGATTGGATGCTTCATCTTCTCCTCTCTAGGAAAGAGTTCGCAATTCTCAAATTAGCCAAGGGTACTCAGTGCAGGCTGCTTTTCCGCTGGAGCGACTCGGGATGGGTGCCTTTAGAGTTGCTTTAGAGAGTGTCTTCAACAGGTGAAGTGTCTTTTTCTTAAATGAACTTGAACCTCTTCGGATGAAAATAATTATGTGTTAAGAAATTGGATACGTTCAGCAATTACAGTAGGCCTAATAAGTCATAACCGATCATGAGTTTAAGCTTTAAAATCAAGTTTCACACACTTCAGTGGAAGGTCTTGGAAAGCCAATAGCTAAAAGACGCTGATAAAGCCCTAAACCCTTGCCAAATCCCTCAATCACCTAACACTCCCTTAACCGTTCCAACTCACATGCTTTTCTTTGATATATGCAGAATTCATCATCATCCCTTGGAGTATGTTTCTTTTGGCAAACCTAATCCGTTCGTGTTCGACAATGCTGAAACGACGTTGAGACAGCTCTCACTTTCGCACTGTGATGTTCGTGGCATGGACGACGTATCTCCCCAGTCATATTCCTTCAGCATCCTTTACATGGTCGGTGACAATCCTTCTGTAGACATCAAGGGTGCTCAACAGGTTGGCTAAGATGCGGTTCTTGAACATATTGCTTCATGCTAGTTGCACACGTCATCCACTCCTGGCTTCTCAATACCTTTTCTATTTTCGGCTTAATACCTAAACCAAGAGAACTTATGCTTGATTTTCAGGCAGGACATCCTTGGTTCTCTATCTTGACTAGAACAGGTGTGTTCAAGGGAGAAGATAACGACACAAATTTTCCTGCAGATCTGGTAAGTTGACAAAGGTGCAAAAGGATATCTAAAGAAGATTGCTCCTGTTGCAAAAGAAGTTGAGCTGTGATTTTCCATAAGAATGCGTATCTACTTTGATGGAAGATTGGTCCGAATTTGGGTTTGGCGTCTGAGCATTGCTCCTTCGCATTGTTTGACAGGTTGTTGACACAGTCGAAGAGGCGGTGGACTACATCTTGAGCAGGGAGGGCAGCTGATAGTTGTAGAGCCTGCTGCTAGTCTTTAAACCGGCACGGCCCTTGTTTTATCACAAAGAATCCGGACCCGTTCAATCTGCTGGGGCGAATTCGCTGCGGATATGCAAAATGGGTAGTCTCACTACTTAGTTGGCTTTCATCTATTCTTTGTTTCGTCACGAGACTGTGAAAATGTTTAGATTCCTTACTTCAGCAAAAGGGGCTTCAGTAATAATATGTGAGGAGATGGAAATTCTTGCTATCCTGCCAAATGCTTCTTGTATACAGATTCCCGATTCTTGCCTATAGAGGCGATCTGGGAGACCGAACGTCCTTGTTCCCCTCTTGCCAAAACGAGGATCATTTACTGCGAAATTACTGTCCATGGCTGTAAATCTTACAAAGTTGTTCATGTCTTTCCCCATGAAATGGAATAGGTCGTGACCACGGTAGCTGACCTACTGCCATGCCTTTACATTTCGTGCAAACAAACATGTGTCTCCGACCTTATTGAATCCTCAATTTAGCAATCGTCACTTTACTATTGTCCTTTGTTTGAATTTCATATGTTTTTAGGGCTCCTACAATTATAACATATTGTCAACGTGGAGGTCCGTCAAAAATTCAGTCCTACGAATTATGACATAAGCAACATGACGTAAGACCCCTAGGATACTCAATGTGATTGCTGACCCATCATCGTATGAATGCAATGACATTTTCCATATGTTCGAAATAGAAGTTATCAACGGTCCACATGTAAAGAAGAATCGCTGTCGCCTGTTTGGATTGGTATGAAAATCTCCGAGTCCAATTAAAACCCTTGAAAAAGCCAGATTTTAGGGGGCTTGAATGTAGACGACATATGGCAGCCTACTAATGTTAAGAGCCATTAGAGTGCCGTCAACCCAATCCAAAAGTAGGCGTGTTCTCGTTTTCAACAACTTTGAAAAAAAAAAAAAATCTTTTACGGCATGTCGTTGTGATGTGTAGTCGCCGAGAAAAGAACAGGAACATGAAAGCCAAAAAAGGGAAAAAGCCAGAGAAAAGCCAATTCAAATCAGTCGTGACGCGTGAGCAAAACGGCCGCACTAATAGAAAGCACGACCCTTAAGTTAGAGGTGAGGCTGTGCAAGTGTGAATAAACTCTGGGCAAAATGCACGCGCGAGCGAAATGACCGCACTGTTAAAAAGCACAAACCTAAAGTTAGAGATTGAGGCTGTGTAAGTATGAATAAACTCTGGGCAAAACGCGATTCTTCTACCATGTTAGGAAATTTAACCCAAAATTTTAAATTTATAGATGAAAAGAGAACGCATGTATATAAATAAGGTACTTATGCAAAAGATGTGGGATACCACGCTGCATTATGCACATGCACATCAATGCTCACTTCCTATGCATTGATCCACGGCCAATTATTATAGTATGTGGAGCAAAATTTATGTATAAGGGATAATGACATAAATGATCTCCAAACTTTGATTCAATATCCAATATCGTTTATGAACTTTAATTTGTTCAGTAGTCCCTAAATTTCTCAACATTTTCATATGATATAGGTATTATACTAAACATATACTAACAATTCATGAACCATATTAAATAAATTAAAAATTTGAAGACGATATTGTATATTGTGCTAAAGTTAATGATCTGTATTACACGGATTAAATATTCAACCAATTGTGTTAGCCTGTACACTGAGCTTGGACATATTTCTTATAGATTGCAAGAACTTCACCAGGCAACATCAGAGGCAGGTGGTTCTATAAAAGTCTATGTCATAGCCTCATAGGTAATCTCAACTTGCTAGGCCGTGTAGTTATAATGTGCGAGATTAGGAAGATGTGAAGCGCAAGCAACTCCTAAAAGAACCTCTTTTTCTTTTTAAATATAATTCTTTGGTTACCCTTTTAATTTCTTTTTTAGTTCTTAAAACTAGAGTCTGGCTTGTACTACTAGATCAGCAAGAATAGGGTATAAGGTGTACGATGTTTTTGCTGCGAAAAGAGATGCCGCTTCTTTGTTCTCGACGGCACTGAAATCATTCTGATTCTTTCTCATTGGACAACATCCGTCGATGATTTAACAATGGCAATTTTCTGTTCACAGTTTAAAGAAAGAAAGAGCCTAATTATATAATCGGAATTTCGTTTCTTTTGCAAAAAAAAAAATGAAATAACATTTAATTCTTTTTTTAAAAAATAATCGTTTGTATAGGGAAGACAGAGCCTCTAGACATAAAAACATCACTCAAAAGAAGAATTGTGGACAAAGTACATAACTTTATGAGAGAGGATCTTGCTTTCGAGAAATTTTTAGAAATAGAATGTCGTAAAATATTTGAATTTTCATTCATTTTTTGTTTGATAAAAGATTTCAACTTTTCAATTAGGCTAAATACATATGTCTTCACCTTTACCAAAAAAAAAAAAAAATACATATTTCTTCATTAGAATCACATTTCGAAGATGATAATGTGGTGCTAACATTAGGGGTAAGTATGGTTCCACAGTAGAGTGTCGGTTTCAAGTTTTAGAGTATATAGGAAGAGTTCCAAAAATTGAAAAACATGTTTTAGCAGTAGATTTTATATTTCAGGTTCCATGTGAATTCTAAAATAAGTTTTGATATGTGTTTGCATAATCTAGTTGTATTATATCGCTTCTAATGATTAGTGTATAATTTGGAACCATTAGTTTGGCTTCCATTTTTGGCATATCCACAGTTGAGACTCTTACTTTGTAAATATTTTCATTTTCTTTGGTGTGTCTACATATATGTTGGGGTTAGTGGATTATAATAGCAAATGGTGATCATTAGAAGTGATGATTCACTGCAATTAAATACATATGAAATCTTGGTAGACCTTGGATTTAGATGTCAGAAGTATGGTAAGTTATAGGTTCTAAAAATTTTGGAACCAATTTCGATGGATAGATTCTAGGATCCAAGTATAACCTAGGCTGATTTTGAAACCGCTTACCGCTAGCTAACGTTGTTAAAATAATTCCATCTGCACATGTTATGTGTCATCTTTAAACACCCCAAACTAAATAACCACCACTACCAAGCTTGACCACTGCCGCCACCGGCGCCGCCAACCACAATAACTTCAATCAAACACTTGGGAAGCAAAAACCATCACCACCAAGCTCGTCACGGCCACAACTGCCGCTGCTGCCGCCACCAACACTACCAAACCACAGTCAACCGCCATGGACTCACCCTCACCCCCCGCCAACGCGGCTCAGCCTCACCGCCATGAAACCAGCTCGAGCACGACCCAACTCTCTTTCCCCCAAGTCAGATCCAAGATAGCCATGACCAACAGGTTTGAATTGACGACCTCCACGGAGGTCGTGATCACGAGTTGAGGCATGCTACCTCTAGAGCGGCCTCTGATCTGAGGCGCTAAGGTCGATCGAGGCCTTGACTCACAGCCTTGACCTCCAATGGAGGTCAAACCGAGAGAGAGCGAGAGAGAGAGAGAGAGAGTGGCGACGGGCGAACAGTGAAATTTGTTCAATTTACTTCTCTGTAATATTGTACAAGCGTCCATGAAATGAAGCTTCAAGCTTTTACAAGGTACGCAATGAGCCATGCTTTGCTTCAGAATTAGTGAAATTTCTACCAGTCCCGGATCAAGGAAGAGCTCAAGATAAACACGAAAGACATTCTTATTCCACTGCACCAAATAAAAACCAACATGAAAAGGAAAATCATGTGCCAATCGTTATCTTTCCGAACAATGATGCGATCAACATGGGGAGGCTACATGTCTTCAAGCGGCGTTATGGAGGCGAACCGACAATCGCAACAACATCCTTTCCTCTGTTTCTGTTCACCCATTTTCACGAGCTTGTTTATTTGAGCCGCCAATAGCTTGAAGATCTTGACTTTAATCTGACCTCTCTTTGGTGGCAGCCTTGATCTCGGCTTGTAGGCCGTCTTCTTCGTCTCGTCCCTGTTCTCCATTTCTCTGATCCTCTACACGGGCAAGCTCTGGCTCTGCTGGAGAAGAAACAGAGTAACGATGGACTCTGTTTCAGAGAGAGAGAGAGAGAGAGAGAGTCAGAGTCGATGGAAGAAGATTGAAGAAAGGGAAAGAAGCGGAGCAACGACCTTGACGGGTGCAGAGGTTTAAATGAGGGCTAAATCAAAGATGGTCCAAGTGTGTCAGTGGGAACAGGCGCCCATAGGTTTTAACTTTTGGGCCCGTTTTTGTTGCGCATCTCAATTAGGGGTAAGAAATTCTTGAGTCATTCTGGTTTGATTTGAAACTTGGAACTCATCTCCTATCAGGATCGGTCCCTCAATCTTTTGAATTTGTAATTTAGGACGTGTTTGGTAACCATTCTGTTTCTAAAGCAATTTTCACTCATAAATGATTCTTTTTAGTCTATTCTCGATAATAATTTCTGAGTTTTTTAAGGGGTTTTGTAACTATTTTAAATTTCTACTCCTGGGATAAAAATGAGTTTGGTCGGATTCTCAAATTTTTTTGTTTCTTTTAATTTTTTAACACTTTTTTCTTATTTTTGTATTCTTTTTCTTTTTCCTTTTCTCTTCTTCTTCCTCCTTCTTCATGGCCGGTCGCCTATCACAATAATGGTCGGTGACCGGTTCAACGAGCTCGTCAAAGGCTTGCCTAGCCACTGTGAACCTCAACCTCACCAGATTTAGGCGAGATAGGCAAGGCGCAAGTGGCGTGAGGTCAGCCTGGCTTGGCAAGGCTCGGGTCAGCGACGCTCCGGTGAGGTTGCCGGCCAAAAGAAAGAAGAAGAAGAAGAAGAAAAGGAAAGAGAAGAAGAGGAAAGAAAAGAGAAAAGAAAAAAAATAGACTTGATTCAGGAAATTATTCTCGGGAACAAGAAGTAATTTTTTTCTACTTTTTATTATGTTCCAAATCTATTCTCAAGAACAAAAAAACGGATTTTTATTTTCAAAAATAAAAAATTTATCAAACGGATTTATGTTCGTTTTTGGTTTTGGGAAATAAAAGAAGAGAATCATTTGTTCTTGGAAGTATTACCAAATAGGGCCTTACTCTATCAATTGGTTTGAGGGTCAATTCTAGAGCCTCTTTGGGTACTGGCCATTTCCTCTTCTTCTTCTTTTTTTCATTTTTTTATTTCTTGTTGTTTGTACCAATAATGAAGAATATGAAACTCTTCAATTACTGGACTAGAGAAAAGGTTGATTATGTTGTTCAAGTGAACCAAGCTGTGCTCAAGTTACTTGTTAGTCTTATTATCAATTCTCTGTTTTAGAATGGATGTCATAAAGCTTCTTGCAGCATACGCATTTCTCATCTTTTTAGAGTATGTAATTTGATTGGTGCCCAGTCTAATTATTGTGTTCAAAGATTTTGCTCTTTCTGGTGTTGTCTCGGTATTGGTCACATGCACTGTCATGAAGCATTACATCTAATCAAACTTGTCAGAAAATTCTTAGCCGTTTGTGTAGGCATTTTTTCCTAGTTAATAGGTACCATGCACATATGTTTGTATGGGGTTTGACATGTGTGGTAAGCGTTCGTCTTGTTTTATTTGGAAGCACAATAAAGAGAGAGGGTGCATTTGATTCGGCATTCCCAAGAAGCTTTCGTCCTCTAATCCTCCTTAGGGAAATGCTAGACCGTTTGTCAACTATTTTGAAGAAATTTTCAAGTAAAAGCTGAAAGCCCAATGTTAGGTACTAGCATTAGGCTTTTAACATTTGGCCAAATGCTAAAATTAATTTTTTTTCCTTCCAAAACTACCATATTAATTATTCAAATCTTCGATTTTGTCCATCATTCTTTTTTCTTTAATTAAAAAAAGACCAAACCCTTGGACAGTCCAACAAGGGCTACGATCGTCAATGAGCTAGATTTGGTATTAGCAGCTGTTGATCGAGGTCATCTGAGGTCAGATGACTTCCGGGTGGCAAGGGCCGCCGAAGGTCACACGACCCCAAGTGACACACAACCCAACGTTGGGTACCGCGGCCATTGCTTGGGTCTCATTAGGGTCACGTGGCAGCCGTTGCCTGGGTCTCGCAAGGGTCGTGCAATAGCGACCATTGATCATGCGACCCTAGTGACACCCAAGCAAGGGCCACTTGAGGCCACGAGACTTAAGCGACGTTCACTCGGGTTGCACAACCCTCCCTGACATTCACCCGAGGTTGGGCGACCCTTGCTAGAGGTCACTCGATGGCTGCTGATGCTAGATCTGGCTTGCTAGCATTCATAACCCTTTGCCATTAAAAAAACTAATATTAATCACCCAAAAAGTTTTTCTAATATTTTTTTTATCAAATTTTATTCTCAAAGCGTAATTTACTAAACGACTTTTGCATTTGCCCAAAATCTTTTAGGCTAAGATGCTTTGTATTTCTTTGATGGGTTTTCAAAATGTTGAACGAAATGCACCTAAAGAGAGGCAGACTCAAGTTTGTTGAAAAGAAAAAGAGAAGAACAAACTTAATAGTATTGAGAGAAGTAGTGTTTTTATTAGGTGCACACTACTAATTCCAACAGCACAAGTTCTTGTTCCAATTTAAGGATAGAACCAAGAATTGGACAACACAGTGCCGATTTCAAAAGTTTGGAATTGGGAGTTGAGAACTGGATAAATTCTTATTAAATCCTGAAACCAAACCAATTTCCATGCCCAATTCAGTTCAATTCCCAATTTTATCCAAAAATCACGCTCATCCCAATTTTCGAGTATGTCTTATGTGGACTACATCTTGAGCAGGCAGTGCAGCTAATAATTGTAGAGCCGACGTACTCTTTCAATTATGGACCTTGTTTTTTCAAAAGAATCCGAATTCATTCAATTTGGGAGAGAGTTCACCGTGGAGATATAGAATGGATAGTCTCATTACTTAGTTGGTTTTGATCTATTCCTTGTATTGTCACGAGACTCATGAAAATGTTCAGATTCCTTACTTTAGCAAAAGGGGCTCAAGTAATAACATGTGGGAAGACGGGGGACATGGAAATACTTACTAACTTGCCCAATGCTTCTTATATATAGATTCTTGATTCTTGCCTTTATGATCGACGCGATTTGCGTGATAAAGTTGTCCTTTTTCCCCCTCTTGCCACAAGTAGGGTGATCTGCCACAAAACTACTATTCATGGCTACAAGTCTTTTAAAGTTCATATATTTCGTTAGGAAATAGAATAATTCTTGACTAATAGCCAACCTATTGTGATGCCTATATATTTTGTGGTGATAAGTTTAATTTTCTAAAAGCACCTCCAAAAAGTGTCTTGAAATAGAAATTAAAAATTCTCAATTGAGCATTTGACACTTTATTTTGCGTCCTCGATCATGAATTTCAAGCGTTACCGGCCTCCCACATTTTTACCGTGTGGTCAACGTGGGAGTTGATCAACCACTAGGGTTTACTCCAGTGGCCATCCTTCCAACTTGGAAGGGGGAGGTGGGGGTTCGAATCCCCACCTTCTCAGGGGGTTGGAGTGGGGACGATTTAATTTTAGGAGTGATTTTCGACTCCATGCTTTTGAAGGTAGAGCAAAAGTCTAAGAATGAGTATTAAAGTAGGAATAAAATAGGATTAATTAAAAAAAAACGTGAGAGTTGATCACAGCCATTCAAATGAATTATGACGTCAGCAACCTGACGTAAGTTTTCAATGATTATAACCCATCATCCTTGAATGCATTGACATTTTCAATATTTTTTTTTTTGGTCTGCCGACTCTTTCGTTATCAGCGTTCCTATTTTTTTTGGCTTTGGATCTGCTTTTCGGCCGAGCTATACGTGGCGGGTCATTTTACCAAAGGGAGGAGGCTAATCCGATCAATCACTTAGTGGGGCCCACAGGCTCCTCAAATTAATGGGTCGGCTAACAAAAAAAAATATATGAAAAATGTTTGCTTTAGTATGGAATTTTATTTTGGAATATTGCTTTATTGGGTTATTAAATTTCACATTGTCTGGCCTGTTTCGGACACGTGTCTCGACTCAGCGGCGCATATACGTAAAGAAGAAGAGTCGCTATCGTCAGTCGCCAGTGGATGAGCTGTAAATCTCCTGAGTCAAATTGATTCCTTGAAAAGCAAAATTTTAGTGGCTTGAAGTGGGTTGAATGAATGTAGATGAGGTCGCAGACTTTGTTCCAAGCGGCAACTTAATTTTTTTCAGTTAATACAAAAAAAAAAAAAAAAAAAACCAAATCGGCACACCCGTGTTGTATTTAACCTCGGGTAATTTTCATGTTACAAAATACTCAAATAGGCATGTCTACAAAGAATCTAGTTTGCTATAGCTTCAACCCTTCATTTATATTAGCAACTTGGATGATTAGCACAAGGTGGATCCGATGTGAAAATTCAATGAAAATGGGTCTCCTAAACAACGCTGTTCTAGGGAAATCAGATTCGAGGTAAATGAACTAAGATTTGAAAATTTGTTATAAATTGTTTTAAAGCTCCCACGCATTTTCAAAATATGTCAAAATCCCTAATTTTGTCACAAATTTTTCCTTGAGATTTGAGTAAACTTGTTACGAGCATTTCAATTTAGAATTTTTTTTTATGGCATAATCACGTCTTTTGCCCCCAATCCCACGTTCAAAATATAAGTGTGTCCTAATTTCTTTTATGCTGCTTTTTTTTACCAATATGATTAGTGACCCAAGAAATTTGGGAACAACTTTGCAACATCCCATCGTGGTGCATCATAGTCACTAAAAAAATAAAAGAGAGATGAAGACAAAGAAAGAAAAGGGTGACCAAAGCAAACTCAAATTCATGGTGATGTGGGAGCGAAACACACGGACCATGCACATAACACATGAGCACCCATTTCATATGCATCGATGCATGAACCGTCAACGCCATCATCATCATCATCCAACATCATCATCAATTATCAGTTCTATAAAGTCAAATGTGCCATAGAATCTCAACCACCGGGCAATATGGAGTTATATACAACGTGAGATTAGGTCGATGCACAGCGCACGCAACGCCTTAAAGACTTTCATATTCCTAACACGTTTTTTATTTTTTTATTACTATTAAACTTAAGAGTCCGGATTGTACAGGGACCGGGAGAATGAGATAATCTATAATTTTCACGAACCGACATTTTTGCTGCGGTAAGAGATGATGCTCCTAGGTTCTTGACGGCCCTGAAAATGGCCATGATTTTGTCCTCGTTCGACACCATTCCCTTGCGGATTTCAAGGACGGCGAATTTCTGAGATTTTATACCTTTTTGTTTTTTCCAATCGAAACCTAATTTGCCTTTTGTACAACTTCTCAAAGGTCTCTCATAAAACCCATACATTAAAAATTATAATGTGGCCCTAAAACTGTTAAATCGACCGAGCTGTCCAATGTGTAGTTTTAAAAGGATGCACGTTAAGAAAATAATAATTGGTCGGTAAAAATTGCCAAAGTTAGCTCTCGGCCACTGCCATGGCCGCCCGCCGCCACCAACCGTCGCCGCTTCCCTCGAACAACCCGAACTCGAAAGCCCACCACCACCGGGCTCGTCCATCGCCACAACGCCAACGCCGCCGCCGCCGCCGCCGCCTACAATACCAAAACTGGGCTTCACTCCCGCCAACCACGCTCAACCACCCTGAACTCGCCCCTCGCCAGTGTCAACGCTGCTCAGCCTCACCGCCATGAAACAGGCTCGAGCACGACCCAAGTCTCTCGCCCCCGGTCGGATCCAAGGCAGCCATATCAGGAGTCTGATGCGCGCGACCTCTGCATCATCATCAGATCAGAGGCCGCAGAGAGAGAGAGAGAGAGAGAATGGCGATGGCGACCATCGAAATTTCTTCTGTTATTATCTATATAACATTATAGAAGCACCCACGGAATGAAGCTACAAGCTTTTTACTGGGTGCGCAATGAGCCATGCTCTGCTCCTGTGGGTTACTCAATTTTCTTCCCATCCGGGATCAAGGAAGAACTCGAGATAAAACATGAAAAAGAAAAATGAAAAAAAGGAGAAAAATTTCTGCTCCGCTGTACAAAAGCAAAGAACAGAAACGAAAGGAAAAAAATCCATGCACCAATGGGTAGTATGCTCCCGGAAAAATGACGCGAGCGACGTGTCGGAAGGCTACGTGTCTTCCAGCGGCTCCACGGAGTCGGACTCTCGACTGCAACAGCACGCGCTCCTCAGTATATTCCCCAGCATCTTCGCGAACTTGACGATTTCAGCCGCCAGCAGTTTGAAGATCCTGACTTTGATCAGGCCTCTCCTCGGCGGGAGCATCGATTCGGGCCTGTGGGGGGTCGCCTTCTCCGCATCGTCCATGTTCTCCGTTCCTCCGATCCCCTTCGCACAGGCGAGATCTGGCTCCGCCGGAGAAGAAACGGAGTAACGAAGGACTCTGTTTCAGAAAGAGAGAAGAGACAGACAGACAGAGACAGAGAGAATCGATGGATGGAAGGAGGATGAAGAGATGGGAATAAACCGAAGCGAGGAGCGCGACTGGTGGGGGTTTATCTGAGAGGGCTTAGAGTTTAAAGGTGGTCAAAGCGGTTCACACAGTGTGAACGGAGCGCCTCTTGGGGGGCCCCTTCCGCCTGCACTTATCCTCCATGCCTTGCGACTTTGGCTTGCAAAATTCCAAAATGAAAATTTATTAACTAACTTTAGGAAAAGTTATGAAAGAAAAAAATTACGATACAATGACACGTGTTGATATTTCAACATGGCGAAAGGTTTCTTTGTGCTCGGCGCAAGTAGACATCAAAATCCGGAGTGAATTTGAAAGTGGCTAGCTGAATTTGTTCACCTGCTTCATCTCGAGGCGGGATCCCACCAACCTGAAAGTTGCTCAAGCCGGTGCTCCACTCGGAACTGGTGGAAAGCCGGTATTCTGTGTGTCGCCGGTCGGTCCAATTTGAGTTATTCGCGAGGAATTTGACTCGGCTTACATGGAAATGATTGACGATACGTTTTGTTTGTGGCTGTGTCTCAGTGTGTGAGAGAGAGAGAGATGGGAATAGAAGTTGTTGAATCTCTCTATGTTCACGTGAGTAATTACCAGCTGGTTCATCAACAGGCCCCCGTCCCCACCATCAAAAGCTGGCGCATCTCATTCAAGAGTCAAGTAAGCGAAATCCAGAAAGAAAGTGATTTTACATCGTTTGGCCCCATAATTACAGAAAAAAAAAAGAGGAGAAAAAGGAATAATTTGACTTCCTTGAAGAGAGAGAGAGAGAGAGTCGGCGTCCCTTTTTAGTCAAGGAGCTCGAGTGAGTGAACAAATGAATGATCACTACCTCTTTCGCTCGCCCAAAACGACGACCCACTTTTTGGCCGCGATATCCCCCATGTGCTAAAATCGAAATGCATATTTTCTATGCTTTGATGGGTCGTACCCTTTCGTCTCAAGAGCTTGCCGTGATGATCGATCTATGTCCAAGGAGTCGATCCTGCGGTATGAGAGCCGGCCCCATCCTGCTGAGCACTGTCCCATCGGTGTCTAATCGGAGTGCTAATACCATAGACTCGAAGCTCGTTCGCTAAAGACTCGATTTGGATTTGAAACCCTTTTGCTAGAACCGATTAGGTATCGGGAAATCCTGACAAACATTGACAGAAGGATGGCGAATTGATTGAAATTGATGGCACGCAGACGGTACCTTAGAATATTGTCGAAACAGACCTGTGTTTACGCACGTTTCTATTTTATGGTGTTTACGCACGATCGAATTATTCACGGGACACTATTTAACCATTTCTTATCTATTCGCCGTGGAATCATTTGACCCATTTGTCCAGTTGTCGGCCTGTCCCACCTCAGATTTGTAGGCACGGCAATGACCGCAAAACGGGAGAAAATGAAGAAAGATGACAACAAAAGAGGAAAAGCAGAAGATGTAAAAGGTATTGACCGTGCCAACTTTTGTGTTTATTCTGCACTTTGCTTGAAGCCAAAGAGGGAAGCTGGAAAGCTGCAGGTAGACCTTATCACCACCTTCAAACTCCCCCCAAGAAAATGCATGCGAAAAGATGACATAAAAAAGACGAACATTCGAAAGACATAAAAGTCTCCCATTGAGCTGCATCTATTCGCTCTCAGTCTCTCTTTCTCAACATTTTGGAAGCTCGTAAAAATCAAAAAGACCCGAAATTACAGAAAGGAACATTGATTTGAGAGAGTGGAGGGTTATAATCTTGGATAAACGGCATATGAAACTGCTAATGTAGAATGAAGCAGAGAATCAGAAAACAGAGCACAAAAGCTAACAACATGCTCGATGCTCTGCTAGAAAGGAACTCGCCTTAAGTTGAGATTTCTTTATTTACATCTCTCATAGCACCCATGAAAGAAGCTACAATCTTTATGCAATGAGCCATGCTCTGCTTCTAGATTAGCGAGTCTTCTACCAAGGAAGAACTCAAGAACTCGGGATAAACATAAAAAGTATTCTAAACCACTGTACAGAAGGAAAACCAAAATGAAAGGGAAAACCATGAACCCAATCGTTATTGACCTCCTAGAAAATGATGCTCGCAGCGGCCTGGGGGGGCTAGGTGTCTTCAAGTGGCGTTACAGACGCGAACTTGCAATTGCAGCAGCATGCTTCCCTCCTCTGTCTCCGCACGCCCATTTTCGCCAGCTTGATGATTTGATTCGCCAGCAACTTGAAGATCTTGACTTTAATCTGGCCTCTCTTTGGCGGCAGTCTCGATCTCGGCTTGTGGGTCGTCTTCTTCGTCTCGCCCCTGTTCTCCATTCCTCTGATCCCCTTCACACCAGGCAGGCTCTGGTTCTGCTGGAGAAGAAACAGAGATGCGACGGTCTCTGTTTCACAGAGAGATAAAGAGAGAGAGAGAGAGAGAGAGAGAGAGACGGAGAGAATCAATGGAAGAAGATTGAAGAAAGGAGATGAAGTGAAGCGACGAGCTACACTGGTGGGGCTTTATATGGGGCGCTAAATTAATTTATGGTCAGAGCGGTTCTGCAGTGTGAACAGGCCCCTTTAGGTTCAACCTCGTGGGGCCCCTTTGCTTGGCCTCTTGGACTACGTCTGATTGTTACATTGATTAAGAGTTAGTGTTTGGACATTTTGAAAGACTGTACATGTTTAGGGTAAGTAAGAGCCAAAATCCAAGTTCGTCTATACTTCGAAAAAATTCGAAGTTGAAAGTGCCTGGGCTTGGAGTGTCCTCTCTCCCTTGATGCCAACCAATACATGTCCCTCGTCCCTCCATTCCATCTCGAAGTGCGTTCACACCAATTCGGATAACCCATACCCATGCTCCGCTCAAAATCAGTCAAATCGACACTTGATAACTATTCTATCCAACTCAAGTTATTTGCAAGTGATTTGACTCGGATGTCACCAAATTGGCTTTGTTCTCAACCGTGACAGAGAGAGAGAATGAGTAACTCTACGTTAGAGTGGATTCTTGAGACTTTAGTAGGAACCGCACGCAAAATGTTTCCTAGGTTACCAAGGCGGAACAAAACACCACAACTCAAGATGGCCCACTGATCCACGTTTAGTCCTACATTAACTGGACATTTTCTGAGAGAGAGAGAGAGAGGAGTACAAAGGGTCTAGAAGATGTTGACTCTATATGTTCCCATTAGTCAGTTTATGGGAAAGAACAACCCTTGAAAGGACAGTCAAACCTAATTTTATTTCATTTTATCTTATCTTGGTCACTTTCATTTTTATTTTTTGATCAATGTATTGTTGATCACTTGAGGCGCAAGATTCATGAATGTGGCTGGGGATATTTTTCCAGCTCAGCTCGATTCATTGACAAGGCAAGGCCTGCTGGCCCTCACCATCATCAGAAGCGGATTTGTCTTGTTCAGTCAAATGTGGAAAAAATCCCATAAAAGAAAAGGCGGAAAGCGATGTCTCCATTTTGTAACCCCAAAATTGCAGGGAAAAAAAGAAAGGGGAAAAGGAAAAGCGTGACGTGCATCAAAAAAGAAAGAAGAGGGGATCGAGTGCACTATGATTAGCCACCTTCGTTGGCCCGACATCTTAATCCAGCTTTAGAACAAGAATGATAGAAGTTCATCGTTCGATCAAAGTACTGACTACCCCACCACAAGGGTCGAAAAGACTCGAAACTCTTTCACTAAAGACTCGATTTCGCGTCCTTCATGCTCTCGAAACCCTTTTGCTAGAGCACCAATATGGGCCCATCATTGGCAAATTACGTATAGGAAATCTTAATGATCATCGACACGAGGACGATGAACTGATTAAAAATCGAGAGCATGAAGACGATGTCGTGAATAAATTTCGAAAATAGGCCTTGATCCACGGACACGTTTCCTTCCAATGGGAGATGATGCTTTATTAAATCATTCACAGGGGAATCAAACGGGGGAATCGCTTAAGGATTTCTTCTTTATTTGCCGGAGAATCTTTTGACTCGCTTGTGTGTGCAAACTATTTGCTTCGCACGATGATCGGATCGCCGAGGGGCCCCTCCTCATTTGACTGAAACAGCTGGCCAGGCCGTTCAGCGAGCGAAAATCTCAGTGTGAATCGAGAAGTCTACGAAGCGACCAAAGAGAAGAAAACGACCAGAGAGGAATTCAATTTTAAGGGTTTTATCCGAAGCGGATGTTTGACCGATCCGTCTCGCCTTTCCTCCACATTTTTTCATGTGGGTTCCGCTTTGACCCAACCGACGGATAGCAGCCTGTTAAAGAAGGGTCTGTACTGTTCCGGTCAGAATGTTGACTTTGGGTTGGAGACAGATCTCATTAAATAATCAAGGCGTGAGTTTGAATGTGATGTCATACGAATGCGAGGAGAAACGCCGTGAAATGTCTGCGGATGGCGCTGCCATAGTCGGAGGCGGAGCCCCTTTCTCACTCCACAAGGATCAAAGATCGAATGAATTTTTCGTTCTCTTTCGATGTTGATTGTATTTCAATAATCCTAAGCAGCGTACCGGGGATGGTTGGTATGACTAACCAGATAGACTTAGCAGGGGCAAAGGTTGCTTTGAGGCAATGGCCGGCTTTGGGAATTGGGTCCAGTTGATTGTCCTTTGGTGGAGGCACTTCGTATATGCCAGGAAAGAATGTGGTTAAAGGTGTTGGCCTTTGATGGATGGAAATATTTAGGTCCTAAAGTGGCTTTTTAAAGCAAATCTAAGAACAATCCTCATTAGGAATCTCAATTTTTATCTACTCAAAACTGAAACTTTTAAGTAAACTAGAAGCATTTGTGATTATTGATCTATGTGGAAAAAGAATGTCGAAATAATTTTCTATATGAATCCCTGTGACTTTATACTTTTTGACTCAATGATTGTAATTATTTTATAGTAATCAAAGTTTTACTCTTGAAGTATTATATACCCCCTTAAAGCCAATGTATTGCTTTGCAATGAGGGTCACCTAGTGACATGATTTTTTGGATACTTGGAATAAGGGGTGATCGATTCCAAGACAGGCGATTCTCCCCTTGGAGTCGGGAATTGGCCACTAATAAATGGTTCCGAAAAATTACAACTGAAAATTGTCCGTTGGTTCCATAGATCTACTTAAGAACTAGACTACGAGTCCAATCTGATTCTTGGGTGGGTTAATGGAAGTGGTCGAAATGTCTCCACTTTGGAAGAGGAGTGAGAGTTAAGAGGGAGCAACAAGGCTAGAAGTGATCTAGAGCGAGAGTGAGAGAGGAATTGATGAGGCTAGAGGCCACCAAGATTGAGAGTGAGAGGAAGGCGAGATCGCAAGATGAATAAGGCGAGAAATGGAAAGAGACAAAGAGGAAACTAGGGTTTTGATTTAAAAGGTTAAAATTCAAAAAATATATATATCTACTGGTTTGATCCTGATGAGTGATTCACACCTAAAATTGAGAACTTGATCGATATTTACGAGTCCAGCAAATTGGAATCGAGAACCGAATTGGTTTTCATGGAAACTAGCTGCTCTAAGCCAGTTCGGTCTAATTCCAGACAGTTCTTAATTGTTTCACACGCCCCTATTTGGAACCTCCCTATTTTTCTAAATGCCTTTCCCAATAATCAAAGTAACAATTTACCCTTCCTTGGAAAACATTGCGCAAAGCCCAAATGCAAAACTCCAAAAGCCCCTACACCAGCAAAGCCCAACCCCCTCCATCAACCCACAAGCTGTCGGACGCCGCACCTTGTCAGTTGTCACCGTGGTCAACAGTCACCTGCCAGCCCTTCGTCTCTCCCTACCCTCCAGGCTCCATGCGTTGTTTACCCTCCGTCTAGCTAGTAGGGTCTGTCTCTCCCTCTTTCTCCTTCTTTTTCTCCTGCAGGACCCCCCGAGCCACGAGAGATCATGGCAACCTCATATCAAAGGCGTCAAGGCATTTGCAACGTCGATCCAAGGTGCTCAAGGGGCCTCCCCGACAACATGTGACTAAGGTGAGGATTTTCCGGTGGGGAAGTTTGTTTTGAAAAGGGTTGAGGAATTTAAAAGAGGGACATAAGTACTATAAGATATTAACCGATCGGAGATGCAATTAGGTATTTAACACGAACATACAGGACGGAATCTTATATTTTGAAAAATAGAGCACACAAGGTGGTCTTCGTATAAAAAGTGGGGAGGGCAATATGAAATGAATCATGAAATCCTCTGTCAATCCTTAATTAATCCCTAGAGAATCTCAAGGGATCGAATTTGTCACTAAAGTAATTGAGTATGTCAATTTCTTCCACCCTCTTGCATTTGACGTAGTCTAGATTAATTAATTACTAACTAATTAATTCATTCATTCATGATAACCTTTCTTTTGTTTTAAATTATTTTATTTAACCAATGTTTTGAGCTACTTTGGGCTTGGGCGGCAGGGCGCAATGCCCCAGCTCTTTGCTTTTGACTTTGTGTTATAAAAGAGGGTCAACTGAGAAATTAATCAACTGTGACAAAAGATGATATGAAAAATTTGACCAGCAGATGGTGGTTTTGCATATGGTTTTGCATATGGCCTTGCGGCATTTAGGTGCTTGATGCAATTAAATATTGAGAAAAGAACATAATAGTTGTACTTTAACATCGAATATTTCAACGATTATAATTTATTATATAGCTAGATCCTATTTGAGACGATATCACATGATTCTCTATAGATTATGTAAATCGCGGAATAGAAAACTACCTTAGGTGACAGGGTTTCGGCCCAATGTGTGGGGCCTGCGGCCCATACTTTTTTTGGATTTAATTAAAGTTATATAAGTGCACTCCACATGTAAAATGACGTTGCCTAAAAAAGTCGTTGAGTCTGGCTGTATTAGTAAATTGCCCTCTGCATTTTATAATTAAATCCTTAACAGTGCCGTATACGTAAACTACACGCGCGTGCATATTGATATGGGAAGAATCTTAAGTTATGTCTTTGTACTCCTAGAATAATTAATAATTATCATCAACAATATCAACTTTTCTATGTTGATATCAATCATTGTGTTTTCTTTAAAGATATCTCAATCAATTGACATTCTGAAATATCCTCAATCACTCTGTCCATATTGTGTATTTTACCGAGTATTTCTTTGTATGATTTAATAATTCAAATATTTCGTACTAAAATAATTTTGCTTACTATAAAATAATACTATATTATGATTGAAATGAGTCACATGACATCAAATATAATGTTTTTTGATAGATTAGATTAGGGTTAACATCATGAAAAATCCCAAATTTGTGCATATGTAACAAATTTACCTTAAATTAATTTTTGGATCACCATAAATCTCAAACTAGTATACTTGTAAAAAACTTATCACAAACTATTTTTTAGATCACAAAAAACGCGAAACTAGCACATTTATGATAAATTTACTCTAAATTGATATAAATTTTCATAAGTATTTTATTTTCATATGTTATCCATCTTAGCATGGTAAAATTTTATGACGGTAACATGGAGTAAATATATCATAGTTGTACTAATTTGAGGTTTTTGATAGATGAAAACTAGTTTGAGATAAATTTATTATATATGTACCAGTTTAGTATTCTTTGTGGTATTAATAGGATTATATAATTCTTTCATTTGATTTTTTTATATTAAAATCTCTACAAAAGTGAACATGTAAATTTTGATTCTTTTTTATTACTAGAGCAATATATAAATTTCTAGAAGTTTGTAGTATTTATTATCATGGTTAATACTAAGAAAAATCCTAAATTAGCACATGTGTAATAAATTTACCTTAAATTAATTTTTTGACTATCAAAAATCTCAATACTCATAATAAATTTATTTTTCCTTATTTTCCATTAAATTTTACCATTAAATTGCTGACTTAAATAACACGTAGCAGTTGACGACTGTACTATTTTCAGGTTTTACTCTTTGTTTATCATATATGTACCAATTTGTAGTTCTTGTGGCATTCATTCAATTAAATGACAAATTTCTTGCAAATGTAACGATTTGAGGTTTTTGATAGTGAAAAAATTAGTTTGGAATAAATTTATCACAAATATATCAATTTAGAATTTTTTGTGATAAAAAATTTAGTTTGTGATGTATATCACAAATGTATCAATTTAGAATTTTCTGTGATATTAACCTTTATTATTAAGTATTGAGAGAGATTAGAATCAAAAGCTAAAATACCAAAACATTATGTTCTAATTCGATGTTTTATCCTAAATTCCAAGTGGGCTAGAAGTCATCTTGAAATCGAGTTTTTCTAAGAAACCAAAGAAATTCAGATTCCCTTGTGAATAAGATTACGTCATTGTTTTTCAATTTCAAAGATAGATGACTTCCTAGATAAAAAATTGCTGCTTTGTAATCAACTCGAGTTTCACCTGAGAATTACGGCGTGGCATATCACCTTAAGCAAGTAAACTTGGAGCACATGAACTAATTCATGAATTTCATGAGTGTTTATTTAAACTGCCGATTCCTTTTTACTTTTTGGATTCGGCTTTATTTTTTAGTATTCTAATGTTAACTTTATTTTGATTTTTTTTTTTTTTGCATTCTTTTTAGTAATAAATATAATTTTCTCTTGAAAGAAAAAAGAAGTCAAAATGTGTTTTCGCATGTTCATGCGCCGTCGCTTACTCAGTTTGCCATCCGACACATCATGTAGCCGCCGTCGTACTTTCTCCTAGCTATGACCGGATATCTTCTTACATATCGATGCAAACTGGAAACAAACATAGATTTAAACATTCAAAAACTCAAATTTTAGGATAAACCTCACATTCAGCTAAAAAAAAAGAAGCTAAAAAGCTTTTACAACAGCACGAATTAATACATATTCGTGATTATATTACACAGAAACGCGAATCGCCGGCTTTGCTCCGAACCACCGGCTCCTCTTTCGCGAGAAGAAGAGATATCATTGCATATTTGATATGCTGGATTTCTGCTCTCCCGCGATTGATTAGGAGCCAGCATCCGGATTTCTGCTCCGGGAGTTCTATAGATTTGACGCCGAGGGTTCGGAAAGCATCGTTCCTGATCACTAATCTGGGTCAGACATATGATTAAATATCGCTGGTGCGAGGTGATTCGAGATGATTATTCACGTGTCTTCGAGGGAAGTCCTGATGCCAAGTTGCCGCTACAGCTACAGCAACGGTCGCGTCCTCTGCTCCGTTTCGCGGAAGCCATGGACGCCCATTCCTTCACTTTCTTGACCAGCGACTTGAAGATCCTCACTTTGATCTGCCCTCTCTTCGGTGGGACTCTCACAATTCTTCTCTTCTTTGAGGATGACGACGACGACAACGACGACGTCGCCTCCCTGTGCTGTTCTTTCATTGCTCTGTTCTCCATTGCTCTGTAGCAAACTGAAAATTTTGGCTGCAGGGGAGAGAGAGAGAGAGAGAGAGAGAGAGAGAGAGGAGATTGAAGGAGGAGAATGAAGTGATTGAGCTGACTGGGGGAGGGGTCATATAAGGTCAAGAAGGTCAGAGCATTTCACACAAATAGTTAAATCGACTTGGGCAAAAAAAATGAAAAGAAAAATAGCATGTGATTTTGACTAAGGAAAAAAGTCAATCTGCACAGAAGAAGGTTCCAAAAAGCGAGCAGATACAGCTGTCCACCTATTTTCCCAA
The DNA here is from genome assembly GCA_014182375.1 of Eucalyptus virginea. Classification (NCBI taxonomy): domain Eukaryota; kingdom Viridiplantae; phylum Streptophyta; class Magnoliopsida; order Myrtales; family Myrtaceae; genus Eucalyptus; species Eucalyptus virginea. Next base: position 18,105,680 of record CM024523.1, on the reverse strand, counting down.
AAAAATAAAATAAATGTTCACAGAGTCTTATTATATCATTTTCTATAGGATCTGATTGTCAGTCTTTCTTCAACCGGGAGGGAAGACTTTGCTTTATCGTCAACGGCCTCGTCGTCAGCAGCTTGATTAATCAATGGGTTCAATTCTGAAAAATGAGAAAAAAGTCAAATCCGCAAGTGCAGCTCATCATACCGGATCTTGTTATGAATTTTCGTGCACGACCCAATGCGCATCACTCCCACCATCTAGAACATGATATAATTACTTCAGTGAATCGAAATTACACTCCTTCGGAAGCTTCGATTAAGGTGATCATAAACGCTTTGTTTCGGATGTTTTTATATTGTCTAGTGGTTATGCTCGTAATCATGAATTCTGGAAGGAAAATTAAATATTCCATACAAAGTTTGGAAATTTTAGATTTGCTCTTCTAGAATCTCTACGTTGATTTCCATTTTTATCTCTTCTTGTTTAATAAACTCAAAACAAGTAAGTCTACTTTTCCCACTACCATTTATAGTCATTGGTTGATCTTCCCACTTATAAAGCAACAAATGAATGAAACTGTTGAGGTTGGCTAAGAGACAAACTAGGTTTGATTTTGATGTTATAGATCTTGCGTTAGAATTGTGGACTCTTTTATTCATAGTATGTGTTAGGGGTGTGCAACCGGACCGGGTCAACCCGGTTCCCGGTTCGGCCCACCCGGAAAATAGGATCGGGAACCGGTTCTGATTGAAACCGGTCCGGGAACCGGTTCCCAAAGTTCAGACCCTATTTGAACCGGTCCGGGAACCGGTTCCGAGGGAATACCCACCCGGGAACCCAATCGACCGGACCGGTTCGGGAACCGGTTTGAGAACCGGTTTTTGGGCCCCAAAATTCCAAAAGACTAAAACCCTAGTCGTTTCTTTCTATCTTCGTCTTTACTCTCACGCCGCTCGTCGCTCTCGGCCTCTCACCTCCGCCGATCCATCCAAGCGCTACGCCGCTGGCGCCGCTCCGCTCACCCACCGGTCCCGCCATCCTGCCACCCCGACGCCGTCGGCCTCGGACACAAACGTGACGGCGTTCGATGAGTGTTCTGGATCTTCCTGTTTCCACCTTGTTCAAAGATTCAAGCGGCTTTCAGATCCGTTGGAGAACCAATGTTGACGATTCCTTGCTCTGCATGAGGGTTTTGTGATGGTTTAAGCGGTTTTCTTTTCCCCTCTCCTCGTACCTTTCTCCAAACTGGGAATTACTTGTAATTCCGCTTTTCCGTTCTTGAATTTCAAGTCTTGACATTTTCTGACCGTCCATCGGTATTTTTCTTTGATGTTACCTTACGTGAGTCGTCAAAACCCAATCTTTTCCTCTCTTTTCTGCAGTTTGCATATCCCTTAGAGTTTTCCCAAATTAATGTATTTTTTTCCGAGTGTCAAGCTTGGCTGGATCTCGCGAACTTCGGACTTTGAACTCTTGTCACGGATAAATGTTTTTAAATTTTGTTAAATTGTGCATTAATTGTGGGAATTAGATCATAATGGCTGGAACGGGTTTATTAATTTGTCTTTTCACTTCTTGACGACTACCCTAAGCAGTGACATTGTTCTGAGTTTTTGTTGGGGAGAGTAATATTGCCGATCTGAGTTTTTTGATATTGACTTTGAGTCGTATTCTGACAAGGAAATTAGTAGCAACGCCACTGTCTATCCACCTGAGAAGCATACGATGGAGATGTTTCGGTTAGTTTCAGAAAAATGCAATAGTTCCTTTCTAGTTTGTTTTTCTTTTGCCTTTTTGACATAGAATCCTGTCTAAGTCTTTTTTCTGCAAATTTGGTCCTCTTGCAGCCAAACGGCCATCCCCTCCAAAGATCGAGGTCAACATTTGTCGTACCAATCTCTGATTCCCATGGTAATGGAGCTTTTGGAAAGACGTCGTGTACTACTTGTGGTTTTGTAGGGTAATTCATTTTGCTTATCAACGCTCTTCTTTTATATTCAGTGAAGCTTCGGATTGAGTCTTTCACCGTGCCGGAGCTATTTATTGAAATTCCAGAAACAGCTACTATTGGCTCATTGAAGGTATATTGGCCATCATTTTCTTCAGATTATACCACAATATATTGCTTGGCCATCTTGCATAGCTGATTGCGGGGGCTATTCGCGAGTGTGTTTAGGGTCTCCACTCGACTCTCCCTGTGCATTTCCCTATTTTGTTCACAGTATGAAGAAAGGTGTGTAGGATGAGTGGTTTGTCATTTTACTTCTTCTTAGTCTTTTGAACCACAGACTAACTTTTCTCTTGGTGGCTTGGATTTGGCTCCTTGTCTGGGAATTTCTCTACAAATTTCTTGTCAATTCTCTGTTCTTTAAATTATTTTGTCTGTGTGCGAGAGGGCGGTTATGGAAGCAAGTTAGTGGTGTTCTTGGCGTGAGTTACGTGTTGGAGTTCTTCTCCGGGGAAAAAAAGTTGGAGATGATAGAAAATTTTTGCAAAACAGGTTCCAATATAAACAGGGTTAACCTTGTTCCCGGACCGAAAAACGGGGTGGGCCGGGAATGGGGTCCAATGCAAAGGGTAGGGAACGGGGTCCAAAAAAAGAGAACCGGTTATAACGGGGTCGGGAACGGGGTCCGTGTCTAGACCCTACCCACCCTGGACCCGATCACCCCTAGTATGTGTAGGTCATCCTTTGAGCGAAGGCTTATTGGTACATCTGAACCGAGAGGTCTACATGAATTCATTTCTACAAAAAAGGCAATTTTAAATACTATTTTGGTAAAGATTGATTTGCCGATGAAGGAATTGAAATATGTGCGAGCCACATACAACAAATTGTTAATAATCTCCTGTTTGAACCATCTATTTGTTAGCTGGGTTTACTCCCATGTGAAAGGGAAAGAAGACTATGTGTGCAAGTTGAAAAAGAGTCTCTATGGTCTAGAGCAAGTACCAAGATACAAAAAGTTTATGTCATTTATGACGGAACAAGAGCTATAAGAAGACTTCATTTGATAATTGTGCATTTGTCTAAAAATTTTCTAATTATGACTTTATTGTTCTCATGCTTTATGTTAATGATATGCTGATTGTTAGTAAGAATGTTTCATAAATTGAGTTGTTGAAGAAATAATTGAGCAAGTCTTTTGCCATGAAAGACTTAGGCACATTGAAGTAAATTATTGGCATTAGAATTACCGGAGACAGAGATGCTAAGAAGTTATTCTTGTCACAAGAGAAGTACATCAAAAAGATTTTTCAGAAATTTTATATGGACAAAGTTAAAGTGGTTAGTACTTTTCTTACTGCTCACTTTAAGTTAAATGCAAAGCAAAGTCCTATGACTAATAAAAAGAAGAAAAATATTGGTGGTTATTTGTCAAATCCAGGTAAAAAAATACTAGAATGCAATAAAGTGGATTATACGGCATCTTCGGGTAACTTCCGGTTTAAAACTCAATTTTGGGACCGAGAGACTTGAATTAGTTGGATACACATATTCCAACTTGGTAGGAGATATTGATACTCATAACTCTACTTATGGTTATTTGGTTTATTTTCTAGTGGGGTTGTGTTATGGAAGTCAATATTGTAGAAGTGTGTTGCACTTTCTACAACATAAGTTGAATTTATTGCGGCAACCAAAGCTAGTAAAGAGATGCTATGGCTAAAGAAGTTCTTGAAAGAATTTGGGTTCAAGCAAAAAAGATATGCATTATTTTGTGACAATCAAAGCGCGATTCATCTTAGTAAAAATTTATCTTTTCATTCTAGATCGAAACATATTATTGTTAGATATTATTGGATAAGAGATGTTCTAAATGAGAAGCTGTTGGAACTTGAGAAAATTCATATGAACCATAATGGTTCTAATATGATGACGAAAACTCCACTAAGGGACAAGCTTGAACATTGTTGATTGATAGTAGGGATGATGAATCCTTCCACATCGTTGTGAGATGGAAATTTGTTAACTGGGTTCACTCCCATGTGGAGGAAGCTCAATGAATAGCAAACCCAAAAAGAGTTTGAGCTCATATGATAAGTTATATGAAAAATATGGTTTTTTACTAAAGTAGCCGTAAAGAAGTTAGTAGAGATGTAGTAATAAGAGAAAAAGAGAATATAGAAAATCTAAAGGTTTGGGGATTAATCTAATTTTACATCAAGCTAACATCGGAGGTCGATTTGTGGTCCAATTAAACTAAAATTGTGTCAATGTGTTCATGGAGTACTCATCTTGAATCTAGACGGTTTGATTTTCGTTTGAAGCTCCCTACACCAGATTTTTCATGGATTAATCAAAACTTGCGTTTTTAGCTAGATTTATCATTGATTTCTTGTGAAATTTATGTGTATTGCCAAGAATGATGTTCTTGAGACCTTTGCTGCTACATTCCTCTAGTATTTATTAGAGAAGAACTTTGTTCACCCAATTTTGTTGATAATGAAGATTTTTTAGTTGACTCCGGTCCCATGGTTTTTTTTATCTCCTCATACCGATGAGATTTTCCACGTAAAAATCAACTTGTGTTTGCGTGCTTGATATTTATTTTGCTCTACTATATTGGTTCTTATTAGGTTTACATAAGATGGGAGATTATTCTATTCCGTTATGTTAATCCGATATTGTTTGAATTGCTACTGATCTCTCGTCACTGTCTGAGTTCCATCTTCCAATGTCTATGAGGTTAGCGGGAAGTTTATTAGCACAAGATTTACTCACTCAAGATGAACTTCCTTGTTCTGAGAAGGAATGTTGGAATAATTAGAGGTTTTCACCATTTTAAGAAACTTAAATACTCTTGCTAGGAAAAATAGCAACCAAACTTCATTTTTCATTGCTACACTCAACATATAGAGTCTAATTGAACTGGTCCTTTTCACTAAAAATTTTTACAACGTCGCAAATTAATACAATTTCGTGATTATTTCACACGTAAATCACAAATTTCCGGCTTGCATCTTCTTATGCTGGATTTCTGCTCTGTCGTGCCATCACAATAGTACTCTGTATCTGGATTTCTGCTCAAAGTGTTCTTGATCAACGCCGAGGATTCGAAAAGCATCGGTCTTGAGAGCTAGTCCGGGTCAGACATATGAACAAACCCGCTTATATAGTTATATGAGTTGACTATAATCTACGGGTCTTCGAGTGAAGTCGTTGACGCCAACTTGCTGCTACGGCTAGACCAGCAGCTACGCCCTCTGCTCTGTTTTGCGGAAGCCATGGATGCCAATTCCTTCACTTTCTTGACCAGTGATTGAAAGATCCTCACTTTGATCTGCCCTCTCTTTGGCGGGAGGCTCACGATTCCTCTCTTCTTTGATGACAATGGCATCTCCTCGTGCTGTTCTTTCATTGCTCTGTTTTCCATTGCTCTGTAGCAACTCAAAGAAATGGTTGCAGGGTATAGAGAGAGAGAGAGAGAGAGAGAGAGAGGAGGAGGAGGAGATTGAAGCAGGAGGAGAATGGAGTGATGAGCTGACTGGTGTAGTGTTATTTAAGGACAAGAAGGTCAGATGATTTCACACTGGGCCCAAAAAAGAAAACTAATCAGTATCTAATTTAGGCCAAGAAAGAAATTCTATTTGGACAAAAGAAATTTCTGAAGAGAAATCAGATACAGATGTCGGCCTATTTCTTCCAATTCATAAAAATATATTTTCAGGTATGATTATACCATTTTCTAAAGTAAGATTCTAGAATTTGACTTTTCATCTCTCTTCGATAGTAATGGAGACTTTTGTTCTTAGTCTACGGCCTCATTGTCAACCATGTTAGCCAATGGGTCGTGAATTCTCAATTTTGACTAAAGGGAAAGGAAGTCAAACTTGACAAGTACAAAGGGCTCAAGATCCCGCTAATCTCGACAGGGCAGCTTGTGGTTACATGGTTTTCATGTCCGGTCAGTTTGTCTCTATATGCTCGATATTTGTGGATGTAAAGACTTCCCATAATTTTAGGATTTGCGACTGGGAGATTTGAATCTGGATTTTACAATCAACTTCAACTTTTCTTATCTAAAGTCAAGTTTTCGTGTGCGACCGAACGTGCATTGCTCGTTCCCATCTAGAATACCACGTAATTGCTTCGAAGGGCCCATTTGCACTTATTAGGATGTTTCGAGTGAAGTAATCATGGCTATATTTGACATTCACTTTCATCGGTCTCCATATAACCATATCTCTGTGCCCTTTCTCCCTGAATAAATAAGAATAATTGAACATTATATATAAGGTTTGGAATTTCTACATTTACAATTTTTCTTCTTTGGTCTACATTCACTGATTAAGGTCTAAAATATGTGTGAGCCACACACTGCAAACTGTAAATAATCTCATGTTCTAACCAATATCGGAGTTTCGACTTCCGTCAACTATGAGGCAAGCAGGAAGTCCATGAACACAAAATTTATTTATTCAAGGTGAACTTCCTTCTCCTAGGAAAGATTGTTAGAATCCTCTTGCTAAAGAAAAACAACAATCAAATTCTATTTTTTGTTGCTAAAGTAAACGTATAGAATTTAATTATTTATTTTGGTCGAAAGAAAGATTTCATTGCATCATCCAACATTTTCGAACAAAGTCGACGGGCTTCGAACATATAATATCCCATAAGAGCTAGGGAGGTTTACAAATGCAGAAAGATGGGAGGGCCTGAAGTCATTAAGCCTTGGCAACAAAGTCAGCCACTTGGTTTGCTTCCCTCGGCAGTGGGCCACTTGAACATTACCGAGTTGAGTGTAATTGCAACTAGAGTTTGAGCTTCACGAGTGAACAACCTCAAATTAGTTTGTTTCTTTTGCACGTTTGTTTCACTAAAAAATGAATAATATCTTCAGATGACATAAATCATTGTCAATAATGAAAATTGTTTTTTTTTGTTAACAATTTTAAGCGATATAAATGATTATTTTTAGGAAAATATTTTCAAAGTTATTTATTTTATGCGAAATAATTTTGCAAGTGTCTCTCTCAGCATATAGCAATCCTGCTAACGGTATGTCACTTTCAACTTTTGATTTTCATTTTTGTTTTAGGCATTTCAATATTTTCTAATGCAAAACATTTAAAATTTGATAGTATATAAATGCTTCCTCAATGTTGACTTCTGTATTTCACCGAAAAACTATGTGTATTTCATAATTTTATCAAGGGTTAACTCCGTTTATTTCATTTCGGAAATTATCCCAATAAAAATAAAATAAATAATAATGAATAATTTAGAAAATATCTTTCCTAAAAATGATGGTTGAAAAAAAAAATGAAGGAACGGAATTTTTTTATCGTACATGAAAATGTTTGACATAAATCATTGTCAATGATTCATCCATTCCTTTCCCTCCTTGACCATGTCTTGATGGTTTTTTTTAGAAAACCTTCCCAGTATGATTTTCTATTTGTACTCGGTAAAAAAGAGTTCATATCTTCCACTACCTTCTGAGAAATAAAAAGAAGGTCTATAAATGTAAATGTAAATTAAAGAGCACAAAAGACAAAAACGGTAGTTTTCGATGGGGCCTTTACACTAATTAGGAAGAAATGACAGCCGTACAGGGAGGCCGATCTTTTTACAGGAGCTCATTCATCATATTGGCAATTGCATACGCTCTCACTCTCTTCTCCTGTCTTCGCCACTCTGCTGTTCTTGGGCACTCTAATTTCACAGCATGCGCAAAGAATTTTCGCTGGTCACTATTTAGAAAATTCATGAAAATTCATGTGGGGCCTCACTTTTCTCTTCTTTTTTTGGCCTTTATGCTGGTGGGGTTTGGTTCTGATCCTGAGTAAACAATTCAAGTGGATTCACATCCCAATTACTTTGATGGGTGGATTCATTGTCTAATTGTTCACAGTCCCACAACTTCATTATATGTTGAAGTGGTCAAAGCCCCCTGATGGCCTTGCGTCTTCCGTTCTCAGATGATTTGAAAATGATTTTTGCTATTATTGGACAAGGACATTTGTGTTGTGATCTTTATTTGCACTTGTTACTGTGTATGAAATATGACTGTTATGGTGTTTATTCAGGTTTTATGACTTTTGAAGTATGATATTAGCGATATTTAGTGTTGTCAAGTGCACATTTGTCTCAAGTTTATGATCAATTATCTAGAACTGTTTTACAAAGAGTGGGATGGGCAAGCCTAGATTACGCAAATGATTTTCTTTGACAGGGTTCTTTGATTGTATGATTTTCTAGATGCTTCACATTTCTGATGCTTGTGGTTTGGTGGTTTGATGTTGTTATTGTGGAACTACTGATGATGCTGAAGAGTAACTATAGCTATCACCGTTTTCAACGGTTTAGCTCTTATGGATTGCATTACCGGAATTTGTTTATTATAAAGGTTCTATTGGTGAATCCAGCTTTATCGAGTTAATTGTTGATATGGTGTTATTATAAATATATTTGACCCGCTATCTTATTTAATTCCTTGACCCGTATCTTGCATTTATTAGAACACGGGTCGTGCTTGCTTGTGTCAAAACTATTGCTATTTTTTTACAGTTTAAGATTCATTGCCATTTAGAGTGCATTTCGTTGACGATGGGTCATACATTAGATGAGATAAACATTGCTACCAAATCATGGTTCACGAGCAGTATGCCCTTCATGGGGATGCGGATGATCCATGTTGTAGGTTTTTTTTTTTTTTTTTTTGGTGGAATCATCTCGTGCTTTTTCCCCATAAGTACCTAGATGAAAGTTCTTCTGGACCGTTAGCATTTCAGTGCTTTAGTCTCAGAGCGGCGAGCAGCGAAGGCAGAAGAGTTCGGAAGGGAAGTAGTATTTACTCAAGTGTTTAGTTATTCGGTGAATCAAGAACGGCCAACGCATCCTAGAAGGACCACCACAAGTGTCTAGTTATGTATAGCACGTTCTCTCTTTCTTAAAAAGTCTTACGTTCTATGTATATTTCACATCTCAATCGTAAGGTACAACACAAACTTTTGATTAATCATTTGTTAGATATTTAAGAAATGGACCTCACATTTATGTAATAGCTTAAGATTTTATTTAATTTGTGATGGTCTCATAAAATTTCATATAGTATTAGAACTCAGACCCCTATTTACCTCCCCAATTGCATATTTCTATGCTTTAGGCTTAATCCAAAGTCTGACTTTCATGGTTAAACTTGTCTAAGATTTGTTATCAAGCAAATTAAAATTTATGTTGCTTCACTGTTAGTGTTGAACCTTTATAAATTAATAGAACTTAATTAGAGATGATGACATATCCTTCAGCACATAGGCATTAATGTCTTACTGATTAAGGTAAAAAAATATGTGTGAGCCACACACTACAAAATGTAAATAATCTCATGTTCTAACCAATATCCAAGTTTCGACTTCCTTTGGCTACAGGGTAAGTGGGAAGTCCACAAATGCAAAATTTACTTGCTCAAGGTGAACTTCCTTATCCTAAGAAAGATTGTTAGAATCCTCTTGTTAGAGAAAAGTCTACGTATGGATTTCAATTTCTTTTTTGGTCGAAAGAAAGATTTCAATGCATCATCCAACACTTTCGAACAATGTTGGTGGGCTTCCAAACAGAAAATATCCCATAAGGGCTGGAGAGGTTAACAAAAGGGCGATGGTAGAGGGCCACTTGAACATCACCGAGTTGAGCGTAGCGTTTCTTACATTCAACAACTGGAGTCCATAAATCCCAAGAAGTTTGGTCAACACCGAATATGAGTTTCACGAGTGATAAGCCATTAGAGTCTATGAACAACCTCAGTTTGTTTCCATGTATCATATCGCTTTTGCAAGTGCTCTAGGCTCTATTTTTTTCACAAAAAATAAATGAATGAAATATTTTCATTCTACATGAAAATATTTAAACATAAATCGTTTTCAATAATGAAAGTATTTTTTATTGACTAATTATTTCAAGTGATATGAGAAGATATTTTCAAAATCATTTATTTTCTATGAAATAAACAAAACCTTAAAAAATCCAACAGCAGAAGGGCTTTGACAGCTAATGAGACAACTATCCTAGCAAAAATCTTGTGTTTCAAGGATTTCAACTTTTTCAATCCCAAACATTTTAAATTTCACGGCATATAAATGCTCAATGTATGTGTTGGTAAAATATGGCTTTGAATTTGGTAGAACAATGAAGTTGGATCATCGAACTAGATAGAACAATCAAGTTAGATTTTGAAGCATGATATCACATTTTTTAAGAATTTATTTGCCTCACAATGTTACTAATTATCACAAGAAAATATCTTCTAGGATATAATAAATTCTCAAATGAGAATACTATATAGAAATTTTAGTATTTCTCCAAGGTCTCTCTAGGAAACAATTGGAAATAATGATTGGAAAAAATGGAAGAAGAAGACTATCGCTTAACAGACATAATCAATAATTTATAGTAAAAACAAGAAGTTATATAATCTTCCAAAGATTAAGAAATTATGCATAAACATGTATGAACTATGAAATAACCCTTGGAAGAAATAATAAAATTCAGAATTTAATAAATAATAAAAAAACCATAACTCCTTCATGAATAGTCGCATTGTTTTAATAGGACGCTATAGTTAATTTTTTATAAAAATAAATCCGAATTTTAATAAATAAAAATAATAAAGGTTGGTTAATGTTAAATCCGTTCATATACGCACTCACATTGTTTCGATGTGAGACAAGGTGCCTCTTAATTTGTTTTACAAACAAACTACCAACACTATGTTGACACTTGTATTTGACCGAAAAATTACATTTGCATTTTCAACATTTCATTAATAATATTAACAGAGAGAGAGAGAGAGAGAGAGAGAGAGAGAGAGAGAGAGAGAGGGGAAGGAAGGAAAAATCCAGCTCTGTCAACTTCCATAAAAGAAAGTCAAAATCCATAGCACACACTTTTCACAAAACTTGACCATTTTTTAGTAGGAAAATTGTCCAACAAAATTCTAAACTTATTGCTCTTTTACCAATTCACTCCTAAATTTTTCAATATCTTTTAAATGAATCCTAAACCATTCGAATTTTACAATTGCATTTAGCCAATTTTGGCAAGAATACACTAACATGAGTGTCGACTGTTCTACATGACACAATTGAGGCTGATGTTGACAAATTTTAATAATATTTTAATATTTTTCTAATTATTTATCTTTTTATCTTTTCTCTTTTCCTTCTTTTCTTTTTTTTTAATTAGCCAGCAAGGGCCGCACACGCCATCACCAACCGCAAGCGAGGCTGCCTTCCCTACTTGCATCACTTCACTCTAGTCCTTAGAATTTTGTTCAAATGGAGTCATGCCACTAAAAGAGGCAAAACCCTATAAGAGATGAACCATCTCACAAGACAAGCATCAGCAACCATAGCCCTCAACTAGAAGGCCATCGCTACTACAAGCAAGGGCGTTGTGGCTAGTGAGGGCCCAACAACCCTCGCCTAGTGGCCAGCAAGGGCTTGGCAACCTTTGTCGGCCACAATAAAAAAGAAATTAAGAAGGAAAAGAAAAAAAAAAAAAAAGAACAAAAAAACTAAAAAATAACAAATAATATGAGAAAATATCAAAATATCATAAGAAATTGCCTTTGTCTACACAAGCCATGGTCAACATCTACGTTAGCATAATCTAGTCAAATTTTTAAATTAAAAAAGTATATCTACTTTTCTCACTACCATTTATAGTCATTGGTTTATTTTTCCCACTTAAAGCAACAAATGAATGAAACCATTGAGGTTTTTTTTTTTTTTTTTTTTTTTTGGATCGAACGGAAGGTCTATAATATCAAAATCAAACCTACTTTATCACTCAGCCAACTTCAACAGTTTTTTTTTTTCTTTTGGATCTATAACATCAAAATCCAACTTCAACCGTCATGGAGTCTTTTATTCAAAGTATGTGCTAGTTATCTGGTGCGTGAAGCCTCATTCATTCATATGAACGGAGCGATTTGCATAAATTCATATATGCAAAAAAGGGCAATTTTGAATACTAGTCTTGCAAGATCGATTTGCCGATTAAGGAATTGAAATATGTGCTAGTCACACAATGTAAATTGTGACTAATCCTGTTTGGACCATTTATCTAGGTTTCATCTTTCGATGTCTATGAGGTCAGCGGGAAGTTTGTCAGCACAAGATTTACTCGCTCAAGATGAACTTCCTTGTTCTGAGAAGAAACGATGGAATAAGTTCAGGTTTTCACCATTTCAAGAAACTAAAATACTCTTGGTAGGAACAATAGCGACCGAACTCCATTTTTCATAGCTATACTCAACGTACAGAATCTGATTCAACCGATCCTTTCATTAAAACTTTTACAACATCCTGAATTAATACAAGTTCGTTATTATTTCACGTGTATATTGCAAATTGCCGGCTTGCATCTTCTTCCGCTGGATTTCTGCTCTCTCACGCGATCACGATAGTACTCTGTATCTGGATTTCTGCTCAAAGTGTTCTCGATTGACGCTAACGATTCAAAAAGCATCGGTCTTGAGCGCTAATCTGGGTCAGACGTAAGAATAAACCTGCTTATATAGTTATAAGAGTTGATTCAAGATTATGACCTACGGGTCTTCGAGTGAAGTCGCCGACGGCTACTTGCTGCTACAGCCACAGCAGCAGCTACGCCTTCTGCTCTGTTTTGCGGAAGCCATGGACGCCAATTCCTTCACTCTCTTGACCAGCGATTGGAAGATCCTCACTTTGATCTGCCCTCTCTTTGGCGGGACTCTTGCGATTCTTCTCTTCTTTGACGATGATGGCGTCTCCTTGTGCTGTTCTTTCATTGCTCTGTTCTCCATTGCTCTATAGCAAATTGAAGAAATGGTTGCAGGATGGAGAGAGTGAGAAAGAGAGAGAGAGAGAGAGAGAGAGAGGAGGAGAGGAGGAGAGGCGGAGGAGATTGAAGTAGAATGGAGTGATGAGCTGACTGGTGTAGTGTCATTTAAGGTCAAGAAGGTCAGATGATTTCTCACTGGGGCCAAAAAAGAAAACTAATTAGTATTTAATTTAGGCCAAGAAAAAAAATTCTATTTGGACAAAAGAAATTTCTCAAAAGAAATCAGATGCAGCTGTCGGCCTAGTTTTTCCAATTAATAAAAATATATTTTCAGGTTTAATTATACCATTTTCTAAAGTAAGATTCCAGGATTTGACTTTTCATCTCTCTTCAACGAAGAGACTTTTCTTTATAGTCAATAGTCAACGATGTTAGCCAGGTCGTGAATTCTCTATTTTGGAAAGGAAGTCAAACGTGACAAGTACCAAGGGGACCAGATCCAGCTAATCCTGACAGCGCAGCTGGTAGTTAAATGGCTTTGATGCCCGGTCAGTTTGTTTCTATATGTTTGACATTTGTGGATGCAAAGACTTCCCACAATTTTGGGTTTGCGACAGAAAGATTTGAATCCGAATCATACAACTAACTTCAACTTATGTTATCTAAATTCAAGTTTTTGTGTACGATTGAACGTGCATTGCTCATTCCAAACTAGAATAACGTCTAATTACTTCACGGGCCCATTTGCACTTATTAGGAAGTTTAGAGTGAAGTGATTATGGCTATATTTGACATTCACTTTCATGGGTCTCCATGTAACCATATTTCCATGCCCTTTCTCCTTGAATAAATAAGAATAATTAAATGTTATTTGAAATAATGTTGCAAACTGTAAATAATCTCATGTTCTAATTAATATCCGAGTTTCGACTCCTGTTGGCTATGTGGCAAGTAGGATGTATACGTAATTTACATACTCAATGTGAACTTTCTTGTCCTAAGAAAGATCGTTAGATTCCTCTTGCTAAAGAAAAATAGCAATCAAATTCCATTTTTTGTTGTTAAAGTCAACGTGTATAATTTTTTTTTTTTTTTGGGGGTTGAAAGAAATATTTCATTGCATCATCGAACACTTTTGAACAAATTCGATGGGCTTTCGAACATAAAATATCCCATAAGGGCTAGAGAGGTTTACAAAAGCAGAAAGATGGGAGGGCCTAAAGTCAGCCACTTGGTTTGCTTCCCTTAGGCAAGGGGGCACTGGAACATTACCGAGTTGAGCATAGCATTTCTTACATTCAGCAACTAGAGCTGAGCTTCACGAGTGATAAGCTATTAGATTCTACAAACATCATATCAGTTTGTTTCCATATATCATATCGCTTTTGCAAGTGCTTTATGCTCCATTTATTTTGTGAAAAATGAAAAATTTAGAATATTTTTCCTAAAAATTATCATTTAAAAAAATGAATGAACAAAAAATTTTTATCGTACATGAAAATGTTTAGATATAAATCATTATTAGTAATGAAAACTATTTTTATTGGTTAATAATTTTAAATGATACAAATGATTATTCTTAGGAAAATATCTTTAAAATCATTTATTTTTGTGAAACAAATGAGACATGAGAGACTCCAATAGCACAAGGGCTTCGACGGCCGTGATAACATCTCTCCCAACATATAGCTGTCCTACTAACGATATGTCACTTCAACTTTTGATTTTCATTTTCCATAAATCTTGTGTTTTAGGTATTTGAACATTTTTTAGTGCAAAACATTTTTAAATGCTTACTCTGTGTTGAAACCTGCATATCGAAAAATTATGTGCATTTTCATAATTTTGTCAAGAGTCAATAATATCATAAAAAAATCCCAACTAATACATTTGTAACAAATTTATCTCAAACTAATTTTTCAACTATAAAAAACTTTGATCCGATACATTTGTAACAAATTATCCAAAAAAAGGTATAATAATGATAATAATAATAATAATAATAATAATAATAATAATAATAATAATAATAATAATAATAATAATAATAATAATAATAATAATAATAATAATAATAATAATAATAATGATAGGGAAAGGAAGAAAACCAGCTCGGTCAACTCCATTAAAAAAAAATGAAATCCATAGCAAACACTTTTAAGAAAACTTGACCATTTTTTGGTAGGAAAATTGCCCAAAAAAATGTTAAACCTATTGTACTTTTGTCAATATAATCTTAAACCTTTTAATTTTTCCAATTGAGTCATAAATTTTTTAAAAAATTTTCTAATTCAATCGATTTAACCAATTTTGGTTTAAATATGCCGACATGGACGCTATCCATCCTACATAACACAAACGGTTTGACGTAGACTCTCTCCCGCCACTAGGAGAGGATCACACAACCCTCACCTAGCCTCGGCACCCAAGTCTGGGTGAGGCTATCGCAGGCGCAAGCGAGGGTCACAATGGCTTATGCTTATCTTGCAAAATGGTTAATGTCTTCTAAGGTTTTGTCTCTTTTAGTGTCATCACTCATTAAGAGAAATTTTGGGGACTAGCATGGGCGAGGCAGCGCACGCCATGGCTCATACAAATCTAGGGAGAGCTGTGATTCTTGCGCGCAACTAGTGAGGGTGCAACCCTCGTCGGTTGGTTATAAAAAAAAAAAACTAAAGAAGGAAAAGAGAAAAGTAAGGAAAAAAAAAAAAGTTTAAAAAAATCGAGAAAAATATTAATTTATTATTAAAAATTGTTCTTATTAATGTCAATCATGTTATATAGGATATCCAACATCTACGTCGTCGCATTTTAGCCAAATCTAACTAGATGGACTCAATTGATAAAAAATGAATATTTAGAACTCAAATGGTAAAATTAAATGATTTAGGATTAAATTGACAAAAATAAAATAAGTTTAAGGTATTTTTGGATAATTTTCTTTTTTTTTGTGCAAAACTCTCAGAGGCTTAGTTAAACTCCACTAAAAAAAAAAAAATTCTTGCCACCCATGAAAACCAACCCATACATGAAGCCCAGAGCCCACTAAAGATCAAAGATGAGAAAGCCCTAAAGAAAAAATCTCACCTATTTAGTCTCATCTTTTCCATTAGCAAAGAGGAGACAAGCACAGACCTAAGCCAATTCCTAAAAGATTTCATCTCATGTCTCATTTAAATCTCGAGATCCCTGAAATTTCCCTCAATCTAGGGAAGAAAAAGATATGAATGGAATTAGAGGTGCAAAGCATGTAAAGATGAGGCAAGCACAGACCTAAACAACTCCCTGAAAGGCTTCATTTCATATATCGACGTCGAGATCTTGAGATTTTTTAGATTCTTGGGATTTCCTCTTTAGGGAAGAAAAAATAATGGAGGGAATTAGAGATATGGGGTGTGCGGACACTGACGCATAAAAATAAAGAACACATCATGACAGCTCGTCGTCTCTCTCTACAAAGCAAATGGATAGGCGCAAGGAGGCCCTCGTAGGGATTAAAATCCCGACTTTGGTGAGGTTAACCTTTGACCAGACACCATGAATCCAAGGCCAGCCCCTGTTAAAAAAAAAAAAAAAAATCTCACCTTATGGTCTGATCTTTCTCCGCCGGTGGAGAGGAGGCAAGCGGCACACTAAAATGGAGAAACAGAGGTCTCTCTTTTTCTACTTCCTTCTCTTTTGGTTTCTAAACACCGTGTCTATGCCATTCATCGTCACTCATCAGTCATCGGACTTCATCTCCGTCACCGCAAGTTATAGCCTCTGTTCTCGGATTTCGGTCCGTGAGGAGTCGGAGTCATAGTCGCCTATTCTGCCGATTGAGACTCACGTCATCACTTCAGAGAGCTTCTCCATCGCTCCCCTCCGCCATTGGTCACTGCAGCCGCCAGTCCTCGCCATTCCGGGGCCGCACCTCTGTTTCGCACCCGAGAAGTTGCAGATTGTTATCTCATATTCGATCCTTCATCAATGCCTTTGGTTCCCCTGCCCTACTCTCGGTCACTTTTGGAAGAAAACCCAAACCTGTGGTGTCTGAAAATCTGCAATGTTTGGTGTTAACTTTGTGAATGGGTTGATGATTCAAGTTCCCAGGAATGTTAGTCCTAGTAGTTGATCATGAATCATTGCCTGAAATTGGTGTATAACCGATTGGCCCACCACCTATTCGATGAAATGCATGAACTAAATCCGTGTTAGATTACTTCCGGTTGTAGATTACTTTGAGCATCAATAGTTATTGAGCATGATGATTCCTGCTATATATGTCATTGTTACCAAAGAGTATTGCTGCCACCGTGTTTTTGCTCTATTTCCGGATCTATTTGTGCTGGTGGTGATATTGTGGTCATAAATGTCGAATGCCTAGAGTTTGAAACGGCTAGCGACGAGGCCGGTTGGCTAGCGATGGGGAAGTCTGATTTAGGTGTAGATTTGTTAAAAGTTTTAGTAATCTGGATATTAAGCTAGTAGCAATGCGGTTATTTTGGGCTGAATCTGGTCTAAAAAGGGTGGTTTCTTTTTCCCCCCTGAAGATGGGTTTCTGAGAGTTTATAACTAAAGGGAGGCTTGCTATAATAAAGCCCAGTTCGTGCCTATGTCCGTGAGAGCAGCGTGCAGTCCATTGGTGGACCGGGCTTGGGCCAGGCCCGAGTCCCTATTTTGTACTTTATTTTAAAATCGAAAAAATTGTAAAAAAGCTAAATTTTAAAGAAAAATCAGAAAATATCTTGGAAATAGGTCCTTATCTAGTCGTGTGACTTTAGTACTAGATTTAGGTTGTTTTCATTTTATTATTATAAATTTAGTTTGGGGATCTTAGAGCGCAAATGATGACGTTTTTATTTATTTATTTGTTTATTCTACATTAGAACAGGTTTGAAATAAAAATCCGTTTGGTAATGTAATTTCATTTTTCTAATTCTGGAACAAATTTCTATTTTAGAAATAAATTTGAAGTAAAAATTAGAAGTTAAAATATTTAGCTTTTCTATTTCTAGAATAGAAATGATAAATCAAAACTTTCTTCTTCGTTCACTCTCGTCATTGCCCGTCGCCTACCTGCCGCCCGTGGGATGCCGAACGCCCGCCACTGGTCGCAGGTTGCCCACCACCGGCCTCGGCCACAACCACTCGCCACCAACCATCGACCACCGAATGTTGACTGCCAACCACCGGACTCTAATCGCTCGTCATCGACCACCAGGTGCCGGATGTTGGACACTGTCATACTTCGGCCGTTGGCCACCCACCGCCAACCACCAGTCACCAACTGCTAGACTCCGACTTGGCCACTTGCCGCCAGCCGCCAGACTCCGGCTTGGCCACCCGCCGGTCGCCAGCCTACGGACGTCAGACACCAGATGCCAAACTCCGAACGTTGGCCGCCGGACATCGGACTTTGACCACCCACCATCGATCGCCGAACGCCGATCGCCGAACATCAGACTCCATCCACTGAATGCCGGTCATCACCACTCCTAGAAATATAAATTTTATTCTTTTATCAAACAAATTTTCACTTTAAAAGTAGAAATTCTGAATCATTATCAAACACGTTTCTTTGTTGAGAAACTCGTCCATGGAATAGAAATTGATTTCTATTCCAAAATTTTTGTCATGCGTGCCCTTAGCATTTTAGTGCTTTAGTCTCAAAGTAGCAAAGACAGGAGATTCAGAAGGGAAAGGGTACTGAGTCAAGTGTTTTGAGGACGTAAGATTGGCCAAAGTGCAAGATTTTGAATCATATCTACGGTGGAGGCTTTACAGTCTAGGAACACGTGTTGGAACTAGGGAGCATCATCCGTGGTGGAACTTTGGGAAAAAAAAAGGACTTCTACTTCTTTCAATTCATCCTAAGAGGACTGTCACAATTGTCTAGTTACGTATAGCACATTTCTCTTTGCTCAAAAAGTCCCATGATCCATGTATATTCACTTAATTATAAGGTGCAACACGAACTTTTGGTTAATCATTTATAAGAATATATAATAAACCATGCATTCATATAATAACTTAGTAAAGTTTGTGATTATCTCACAGAATTTCACATGACATTAGAGTTCGGACTTCTATTTGCCTCTATTACATATTTATACGCTCTAGGCTTAAGCAAAAGTCTTGCTTTCTTGGTTAAACTTATATTAGATGTGTTGTCAAGCAAATCAAATTGATGTTGCTTTGACATTAGTGTTTTTTTTTTCTTTTTTCTACGGCGTTAGTGTTGAATCGTTATAAATTAATACAAGTTAATTAGAGGTAATGACATATTAGTTTGTCCCTCCCTTAGTGGGTTGCTTGTCCTTCGACACATCGGCATATGTCTTGATCGATTAAGGCTTGAAATATGTGTGATCCACACAATGCAAATTGTAAAAAATCTCATGTGCTAACCTATGTCCGAGTTTCGACTTCCACCGGCTACGAGGTAATTGGCCACGAATGCAAAATTTACTTATTCAAGATGAACTCTTCTGTCATCAGAATTATCTTTAGAATCCTCTTGCTAAAGAGAAATAGCAATCAAATTCCATTTTTCCTTGCTAAGTCAATGTATAGAATTTTTATTTTTTTGGTCGAAAGAAAGATTTGCATCATCCAACACTTTTGAGCAAAGTGGGTGGCTCCAATGGAAAATATCCCATATGGGCTGGAGAGATTTACAAAAGTAGATAGATGGTAGTGGGTCACTTGAACATTACTGAGTTAAAGTAGGAATACGGTAGGATCGATTAAAAAAAAAAAAAAAAAGACCATGAAAAACCTCACATCGGTTTGTTTTCGCATATTAGATTGACTTTAATTCTCATTTATTTCGCGAAAAATAAATAATTTGAAAAATATTTTTCTTAAAAATAATCACTTAAGAAAATTATTAAAAGAAATTTTTTCATCGTTTGCAAAACATTTTAAATTTCAAAACATATAAATGTTTACTCTATGTTGACACATGTATTTCACCAACAAATTGCATAAGCATTTTCATTATTTTATTATTAATAATAATAGAAAATAAGAGAGCAAAATGAAGAAAACAATTTAGCTTGGTCAACTTGTATATAAATAAAATAAAATCCATAGCACACACTTTTTACAAAATCTAATCATTTTTTGGTAGGAAAATTCGCAAAAAAAAAATCATATTCATATTGCACTTTTGTCAATTTAATCATAAACATTTTAATTTTTCCAATTTAATTCTAAATCTTTTCAAATTTTGCCAATTAAGTATATTTGGTCAATTTTGGCTATAATATGTTGACCTAAGTGCCGATCACTCTATTTGGCCCAACCGACACATGAAAAATCAATAGAATTATTAAAATCAACCTCAGGAAACTTAATTACTAGAAGCTTACGTTATAATAGATTAAATGTCTTACAAAACATCTTTCTTACTAGTCAAAAATATGAGATAAAATGTAATTCTAGGAGCACCATTTATACAATTAAGACAACCTTTAATTTGGTGTATTGATTATGGGCGATGCTCCTAACAATTCCCTTTTCTTTTCTACAACTTCGGCGAATTCTAAACTATATTTTTTGGGAAACTCAAATGTTTTAAATATTGGTGACTTACAGGTATACGGTCTTGATATATGGGAGGAAGGATTTTGAATGGATATTTCCGTTCAACATGTGTGTGTAAAAACAGTAAAATAGATTTTTGAAATGTGAAGTCTATTTAGTAGATTTTTTTATTATGAATTGAATATCTTATCCATTTTAATGCTTTATTCAAAGGTTTGTAGTTAATGGTTAATATAGGAACTCCTCTTTTTAGTTTAGTATTTTTATTGACATAAAAAATGACAAACTCACGGTGATTGACTTCTTTTTATAAGTTTTTTTTTTTTTTGTTTTTTTCCTTAAAAGGTATTGGATTTCTATTTGGCAAAATTGTAAGACTTTGTGATTCATTTGCGTTGGTCTAGCTTTCATTGGTATTTGTTTTTCAGACAAATCTAGTTTTAAGATAATTCAATAATGTTTTTTCCTTTCCCAAAATGCATTAGGCAAGGTGAAACGGACACTTTGTTTTGTGTGTTTTGGGAGAGATATTATTTTATTTTGAATATTCAGTTCAAGAAGATTTTGTTCTAGTTTTTTTGAATTCTAAATCTTCTTGCAAATATTGAAATTGATTTTATTTGTCTTTGATTAGATGAGTGATTTTGGAGATAGAATGTTCTTGTAAATATTTAGATTTCTAGTTTGTGGTCTTGCGAGAAAATTAAAAGTAACATTTTCATTTAAAATTCGAGTTTCAATCCTTCATTTATGATTGTAAAAGGTTGTACTAATTGTATAAATAGCGTTGTTAGAATTACATTTTGTCTCAATATCTTTGACTAATGAGAAATTCGTTTTGTAAGACATTTGATCTTTTATTGTAAAAACTTATGTAATTTGTATTTAAAATGAAATTTATCACCTCAGGTTGATGTTAATGATTCTGTTGTTTTTAGGAAATACCTTTTTGGTATTAATCGTTTTTGTTACAATTGAGGCTTGCATCTGTATCAAAAAGTGCCGAGATCTTATCGACAAATTAATCCTTGATTTTTATTATTACATCTACCATCCATTTTTTTGGAATTATTTATGATAAAATTATAAAAACACACACACACACACATATATACACACAATTAAAGAAAATACAAAAACTTCTCTAACCGGGTAAGCAAGTGTTAAACAATTATAGATTTTAAATTTGTCCTAAAGGAATATAAATCATTGTAGCATGAAAAACATGACCCTTTAACCTCCTATATTACCTATGCGATCAAGTTGCCCGAAAAATCAGTGAATGTCCTCCTGCAACGACCTGAAAAAATGAGGAGAGCAATCGACGCTCACGCCTTGAAGACAATGCGCTTCCTCCCTTCCCTCTCCTCTCCTCCTCCGGCGGTGGCGGCGGCGGCGGCGCCGTCTTCCCTCCGCTTCCCGGCGGCGCCGACGATCCGCTCCCTCTTCTCCAGCCTCGCGAAGCGCAGCCCTCGCTCCGTCGCCCTCCTCCTCCCCCTCCTCCTCCTCCTCCTGCTCGGTATCAGCTGCGCGCGTTCTCCGTCTCCACAACCCTAGCTCCGCCGCCGCCGGCGTCGTCCTCCATCACCTCTCCCGCCGTCAAGTACTTGAGGGCGAGCCGCGGCTTCGATTCGGATTTCGGTCGCCTCGCCGCGAAATGCATTTCGTCGGTGAACTCGGCGCACACGCTGGAGTGGAACGAGCCCGTCTCGTGCTCCGAGGTGGTCGGCGAAGTCGAGAGCGGGGACACTGGAGTCGTCGAAGAGGACGCGAAGCCTTCTATACCTGTCAGAGCTTATTTTTTCTCCACCAGGTCTGCTTTTCTCTCTCTCTCTCTTTCTAATTGGCAATTTCATTGGTGCTTTCTTGTTGCTTGTTTCTGCAGCTTGTAACTTTAAGTGATTTAGCTTTGGATGTTTAGTTTGGGTGGATTAGGTAGGATATGATGGACCAGTATGAATGACAGAAATTGCGTATTCTTTTTCGTTTTTCTTTTTGATTTTGAGTTGGCCTGGACGAATGAGGGCGGGTTCCCAAATGCTTGTGTTGCTTGGAGACAAGAATGGAGATGCAGCGAAGTGGAGAACGGAGAAGTTAGGTGTTTGCTATGAGTTAGTCAATGTGATAGGAAGGAGAAAAGGAGAAAACCATTTAGGAGTTGGAAATGAAGTGCATATAGGGAGTTGAAGCACACAACCTCTGAAAAATATTGAAACTTTTCTTTGAACTTTCTTTGCGGAAGAGAGTTGGACTTTCCGCGTGATACACAGAAAAAGGATGACTTGTCTTTTAAACCAAGAAAAGTGGTGAACTATGTCTGAGACCGTTGTTCGCTCAAAGAACCAAATATGAAACTTCATAGACTAGTGAGGAATCATCTTTTGAAATCTGACTCTTCCAGTCCCGGTGGAGGTGTTTTTGTGGATTCCTGGGCTCTGTGGGCCAGTTGAATTGTTTTGATTGAACTTGTCGTCTAAATTGTTTCCAGATTTATTTGTGAAATTTGTGGTCCTCCTTTTTTGCAGTGTGGACTTGAGGAGCTTAGTGGATCAGAACAAAGCCAATTTTATCCCTCCAACATCTCGTATGACAAATTACGTGGTCCTTAAGTTTGGCAATCTTTCTGATGCGGATGTAAGTTGCCTATCCCACTTTTGGTTAACAGTATTTTTCTGTTGAAATT
Organism: Eucalyptus virginea; assembly: GCA_014182375.1. NCBI lineage: Eukaryota > Viridiplantae > Streptophyta > Magnoliopsida > Myrtales > Myrtaceae > Eucalyptus > Eucalyptus virginea. Next base: position 18,082,710 of record CM024523.1, on the reverse strand, counting down.
TCGTTGGACTGTTGAAATCCTTGAATGCATGAGGAATTGTTTTCAACACCCTCTGTACTCAGTGAGTTGCTGAAGAAAGATCAGAGAAGATATTAATGTTTTTTTATCAAAATTTCCTTGAAGGAAAATAGTTCAGTGAGAGATGTTTGAATAGAAGTTAAGATCTCTCCTCTGCATGCTAGAATTCTTAGATGCTGGTAACACAATGAAGAAACTCTGCAGTTTTTTTCCATTTGGACATTCAGTGGTTGAACTAAACTTTGCTGATCGGAGAAGGTGCATAGAAAGTTACCTGCTTCATTGGTGAGGATTGAAATTGCCTAGTTCTTCCAAAATGTTGGAAATTTATTCTACTAGAATTTACCTCAGACAATGGATCTGATGTTTGAGAGACCATTGCATTGCAAATGATTGTAATATCGCATCTTTTGCTTAAGGTGAGGTTGTTTTCACTTTCAGGGATTGGGTGCTTGCTTAAGCGGAAGTGACTGCTGTTACATGGTGGTTTTTCAATATGGATCCATTGTGCTGTTTAATGTCCGTGAGCATGATGTTGATGGATACTTGAAAATTGTTGAAAAACATGCTTCAGGTTTACTTCCTGAAATGAGGAAAGATGGTGAGCCCATATATCTAAAATGTTCTTGTCAAGTTTGAATTATCTTAATTTCATTTAATTTGGAATCAATATACCCACTGATGAGTTGTATTTTATTTTATTTCAATTTTGATAAAATTATTCAGGACCGATTTTTTTTTTTTTTTGGATCGAATTTCAGGATTGATGTTAAAATGCTATGAAGGTGCATTTTAGTAGCTGATTTAAGATTGCTGATCATTACATTTCAGAGCTTGATTGTCAGCACAAAGTTTAGCCTTTTCTTTATCTAGGTAGTACAGTGTAAAGATTCTTTGTAACGAAACTGGTTGTTTGAAGTAAAAGTATACAAGAGTGCATCCTTTGTTAAAATGAAGAAGAAAACTTTTATATTTCTTAAGTAGATCCCAAGTTACCCCTTTTGTAACTCCTTAGGCTGCATCCCGCTCAGGGTAGGACGTGGTTTTGTTAGGAATGAACTGTGGCATCTCCATGCTGTGTGAAATCTTGTTCAGTCATGTGACTCAGTGCAGCTTGCTCACTAAGTTTTGTTTTCTAGGAGCCTCCGCTACCTTGGATAGCATGGCTTCTCCTTTTTCTTGATCCTTTGGTATTTGGTGTGTTATCTTGCACTGCAGGCTGCAAATTTGGCATTCTTTTCTGTATTTATGACATGGACTCTTTTTTCTAAAATGCAAAGTTCGGTACTTATCATCAATGCTAAATTTTCTTGGAAGTCAACATGTTGGTGTAATTTGCTAATCTCTTGGACTTCAGGATATCTTAACTTTATTTTCTGCTACAATAGAATATGAAGTAAGAGAGAAGCCGACATTAAGCACATGGATGCAAGGGGGGTTGGATTTCATTATGCTACAGTACTTAAATACTGATGGGATCCGAACCATTGGTAGTGTTCTTGGTCAAAGCATAGCCCTTGATTATTATGTTCGACAGGTAAGCTTAACATAAGCTGAGAAATTTCTCTTGGTGAAGGTTTTTTAATTATGTTTATCGTGTTCATTTTCCTCCTGCCTTAGGTTGATGGGATGGTTGCAGAATTTACCGACATCAATCGTGGCATGGAGAAAACTGGGACTTTTGAGATGGATCGGAAGAAACTTTTTCAGTTAGTGGGCAAAGCAAATTCTAATCTTGCTGATGTGATACTTAAACTCGGGCTTTTTGAGAGGTAACAGCACTATTGTAATATAATAGGTTAAGAAGGTCATGATAGTTGGGTTGCTATCACCTCTTTTGAGGATCTTATGTCCAGTTTGTCTAGATAGTTAAATCCAGGTTCTGCTGGTAGTTTTCATTTTGTATTGAAGAAATCTCCATTGATTATGGGAAGATCCATTTAGAAATATTGGAAGAGTTTGATAATGTTATTGACTAGGTAATAGAAGTTATGGAAGTCTGCTCTCATTAGATATGTCCATATACCAGAATAGACATGCACACACCCAATCCTTGAAGTAGTATATGAGATGATTTTCATCTCCACTGTGGCTTAAATTGGGCTTTGTTGCTTGACAATTTGAGCTTTTGTTATGGACTTCAATGGTGATTTGGTAATATAGTCAAAGCTGAAGTATCCTGAGCAAAAGAATATCTTCCTCTTATGAAAAATATGCATAAGGAAAGAATAGAGCCATGAGAAGGTGCACATTACAGTCCCTGTCTTTTCTTGGTCCATTAGCATACACAAGTTCTCTCTTGCCTTCGTTTGTAACTTGTGCAGTCGTTCATCCAATTGATTTTGGTGATAACATCTTGGTTTGACTTTGAACGTGACATTAGTTATATTTGTGATACTCAAAACGAGTTAAGCTTCACAGCTGTTTTAAGGCCTCTATCTGAGTTCAAACATTTCCTTTTATTGTCTTATGTGCGTTGCATAATGTTGTGGCCTGCATGGACTTTTCAGATCAGATATTGCATGGAAGAATGCCAAATATGCCCAGATATGGGAATATCTGAGGGACGAATTTGAGTTAACACAGAGATTTGCAAGTCTTGATTTCAAGTTGAAGTTTGTAGAGGTATCATCCTTGTAGTCATGGAAATTCGTGTTGGTCAGTGGGAAGATTTAAACAAACTGTCTTTTAGGAGCTGACATCTTGTTCTCTTTGCAGCATAACATTCGCTTTCTTCAGGAAATTCTGCAGAACAGGAAGTCAGATTTTCTGGAGTGGCTCATCATCATTTTGATAGGTGCTGAGATTCTGATTTCCGTCTATGATATTGTCACTCGGTCAGCCATTACTAGCATTGACTTGTAATGATGCGGGAAAGTAGGAAATAGTTTTGAATGGCATAGGTCCTACGTATTTGATAGTGTGCTGTGAGTTCACAGCTCACAATTTTTCCCAATATATCTGTTGTACATAATATAGACATGGACTATCAAACTTGGGTGGTCCATTTGCTAATATTATTTCGACAAATAATGCATTCTATCGGTTATTCATTTGCGCATGCTTTCCATATTTCGCGATTTGCTTGATTGAACTGAGACTATGTCCTCTGAGTGAACTTAATGCCAGAAAAAAAGACGTTTAATTGGAAAATCTGAATCATTTTAATCCATGCTCTAGAGCGCCAATTTGCATCATGGAGCTCTTAAGAGATGATCTTCAGGAGAAAATATTCGGTGGTTCAACTTTTCTCCCCTCTTTTTTCTGACGAGCAAAAATCTCTTAGGCAGAGTCTACGGCTCATCTCTGCTAGTGGACTCCGGTTATTGGGTAGTACTTTTAACTCGAGAAGGTGTTCAGTGGACATTTGGTACCGCGTCATAGGCTGACGTGGTATGTATTTTTACTAAAGCCCTATCCCAATCTCTCTCTCTTCCCCGCGAGCTCCCCCATCTCCTCTTTTTACAGACACCGACGACTGCTGTCAATATCCTCCAGTTATGGGCATGCTTTTAGGTCCTCGCCATCTTGTTGTTCTCGTCAGATTCGTCTAGATTTCCGGAATCTGTTGATAGTGAAGGAACCACCTCATCTACGAGGCTCGACGGAGGGGTGTAAATGATGCCAACAACGAAGCCTTGGTCACAAGTGTACAGATTTCCAGATTTGGATCTAGAGCCCAATATAACGTTGCGCTGGAATCCTTGTCGTTGCCTCGCCACTCCACCTCGTGTTGCTGCAACGATCGGCTTGAACAGCAGAGGGAAGATGAGCCCAGTTTTCGTCCGTCTGCTTCCCAGGCATCCTCCACTTTTTCATCATGGCCTGCTCCTGATGTTTGCTTGAAAACAAAGAATGAGGGATATTTGTTCCTTTTGGTTTGTCCAATGATAATACCCTCCCACGATATGTATGGGCTCCAAAGGGAGATCACCTAGTCCATACTATGCCTACGCTAGCCTTGGCTGTGTTGTTTTTGCTTCGCGTGCTTGTAGAAGCGGTAGCATGGCTCTAGATCTAGCAATGGAGGAGCCTGGTCACGAGTCTCGTGGGCTCGGGGATGGTGCGGTTGTGAGCCACCGCGATGATAGAAGGAGTGGCTTGGCCATGGCCACCGGCAGAGTGCTCGGAAGGGAGTAGGAAGAGAGAAAAAGGAGGGAGGTTTATTTTATTATTATTATTATTATTATTGGGATAATTATTATTATTATGAGATAAGTATATTATAAGTCCTATAACTTATTATGAAAATACAATCAAGTCGTATAATATTTAAAAAGTGCATTTAAGTTCTAAAACTGTTATAAAGTGCAATTGAATCCAAAAACTTTCAAAAGTACAATTAAGTTCTAATACTTATTAAATTGGTCAAATCAAACCCTTTCATTATTGTCACTTTTTGAAAGTTTTAACTTTTATGATAAGTTTTATGATTTGATTGTACTTTTTGAAAGTTTTATAATTCAATTGCACTTTTGTAATAGGTTTTAAGACTTTCAATACACTTATCTTTTTTTTTTTTAATGCCCATGTCATTGACTGGTAGTTATTTTTTTATGGCTTTCAACAAAAAAATGCATACCGCATTAACCTATGACAATACCTTCCCCGTTTAATGGAGCTGAGGCCAATCCTTTGGGGTTCACACATGATCCATCAGGGCCAGGAATGTAACCCCAACCTACACGTCAAGGCTTGTTTTCAAGATGGCACTTTTGTCATCTGGGCAAAAATCTGTAAGCTGCTTGATTCATGATGAATGGCAAATCCATTAGTGCGATTGCCCATCCATCCGTGTAGACTCTACATATACTGCTTCTTAACCACGATGGGACCCCCGCTTCGAGACCGTACCTTAGATTTCACATCCTTAAGAGATGATCGGTTGGTCGATGATCGTGGACGCAAACCAATATCTCTGTTTATTATATATTTAGTGTCTTAAATACTTGAATTACAAATATGATCGATTTGACGTAGATAATACTCACACTCGCTCAAGCTACTCACTCAGTTGACTGCTCCATGATAATTTAGGAGGAAAGTGAAGCTTTTTACATAGACTTAGCAAAGTGCAAGCTTTTCGAAATGTGCCCTTAACATGCCTGCTGGAGCAGTCCTAACTCCCCGTGAAAACAATCAGATCAATTTCTGAACGACAAATGAAAATGAACAGAGGTCCCTTCCTCAATCGCATAACGTCCAATTCAGCTGTAAAGATAGAAGAACCTCATCAAGCAGCATGTTTTGATGTGAAGTATAGACTGTAAAGAGCAGATGACAAGAGCTAATACATTCTCCTTGGTCATATTGCTAGCATTCGACTTCTCTTTTAAGAAAAACAAAAGATGTACATGAAAGTGACCCAGTTAGGACAAGCAAAGAACTGACATTGACAGAATCATTCATCTTGCGATACACATAGTTGTGATCATTTTATCCCAAAATGAGAATTTACAATGTACCGTACTGACTCCCGGCCTTTCTAGAGTCTTATTCAATATGCCAAAACTATGGCAGTTGGAATCATTTTTCCCCCTTCCATCCGTAGAGGCACTGTGTTACTGCAGCAGACGTTCACCCAGAAGCATAAAAGCGAGCATGGCTATTCATCGATTAAGAAGACAACTCCATTCTCCTTCACAAAGCTGTGAAGAGTGTGATCCACCACCTGCATGGAAAATGATAACTGTGCTGTAGCGTGTCTGTCTCTTAGATGAATTCTTCTCGTGGACATAAGCATGTGATGAGAATGGACAAAATGCCAGAGAAGTATTATAGATTCAAGAAAACAAAACCTTGACAACTTAATCCACATATTGCTCATTGAGGGATAAAAGTATTGAAAATAACAGAGGGATCAAAAGAAATGGAAAACTCACATTGGTATTACTCAGTTCTAAGTTGTAGAAATCCATTTTGTCTGCCCGAAACAGGGGCCCAGCATGCCATGTTCCCCGATGGAGCTTCACAAATTTGGAACCAGAAATTCTGAACACATACACGTTGTCCACAGCGGGAGGCACATAGAAGTGACCACACCGAGACTGCTTTAAGTTTTCGGTAGCTTCATCTTTCACTTCCCCTGGAGCTGCGATGGACGGTTTAGCAACACCAAGATACCAAGGATGCCCCCCAATTGAACCAAGACACTGGGTCACGCTGGCATGGTGTGTAATGTCAGAAAACTTGAGTGGTCGGTCTTCAAGATGCATGATGTAAAACCTGTTACAACAGATACTGCTCTGAATAATCTGGACATAGTTTCCACCGGAAAAATATAGAATAAGAACCAATAGAGGCAATGAAATATGCCATCAGCAGGGGAAGACAAAAAGATCAATTACAATTACTACACTTTTGTACGCATAGATTGTTACCCAATTCTCTTCCTTCAATGAAAATCCATAGTATGCCAACACAAAATTAATATAATGATTAGAGTGTCTGACATTTCCTTTCCCAATTAGCAAGAGAACCTGCACATTCTTTGCTTGCCAGTAGAACATTATGAAATTTCAGTGCATGACTAGCTTTGGGGCTGTGTATCCACCCCTCTCGTTTTAGAATGCATATGTTGGATCAACATAAAAACCAGAAAAAGGGAAAATGGATCATTTACTTTGGCAAAAAAGGAAATATAAAGCAAGTAAGCATTCACCCTGTCCTTTTAGCAACACTCCAGGGTTAAAAAGAGAAAATTATGAATACTTCATTGATATCCAGGACCAAAAGTGGACTCAAAATTCAACTAAACAAGTCCACACCCAATTTCTCTCCTCCATCTGGAAAACCACTCGATTTTCCAAATGTCTCCTGCTTAACATATCAGAGAATTTTCAACAAGCAACCGACAACAAAAGGAGCTGTTGGGCAAACCCTTCCACGTTAACCCACTGGTCAATAACTAATCACTATAACCATTTCACAATAGAACCGCAACTGGTATGTGAGATTGAACATGAAAATGAGAATCCTTGGCATAGGATTTTCATTCCGTTGCCCAGTTGCCTCAAGAGACCACCGAAACATTTAATCAAACACGTGCCAGGTGCACTTCGTGGCTAGTTCAGACTCTGCATAACCAAACAAAAAATGACTTTTCCCCATTAATTCGCATATGGGTACTGCAAATTCGTACCGATCATCAAACGAAGCAACCCATCTACATTAAACCGGATTCCAACCCATCTACTTTCAGAGTGTTTTTGGACGAGATAGGCAAAAGAAAAACCTGGGAATCCCACGGCTGAGGTCGAGCTGCGCGTCCTTCGGGCCGAACACGTCGCCGTCGGGGGACGCCTCGATGACCTGGCCGAACTCCCGGAAGGTCTCGGGGGTCGCTTCGATGGGTTTCAGCTTCACCTCCCTCATCACGCCCACGCTCGCCGCGGCGCTCGCTCTGCTTCTGCACAGCGGATTGCCGCGACGACGTCGTCGATGGAGAGACGGAGGGAGAGGGAAGGAGAGAGCCAGGGACATGGACGCCTGTGGCGTTGTTCCCTCGCCTGAGCCGCCATGGATAGACCACCGGCTTCCAGCTCGCATGGGCTGGGCTCATGTTTCTTGGCTAGCACGGCCCAGCCCGGCCCATGCCCAACTTAGACTGCCCAATGCCGTGGTTCTTGGGCTCTAGTGGGCCCAAGCTCACTCTCACTACCTTTTTTTTTCTTTGTGTTTGGTTTCCTTTATTTTTAATTTTTTCGTTTTTGCATATTGATTTTTCTTTCCTTATTTATTTATTTTTTGCAGTTTTCTTATTTTTATTATGTCATTATTATTTATTTTGCAGTTTCTGATTATATTTATTATGTCATTGTTATGTGGATATTTGAACTTGAACTTGCTCTAATCCATCACAACTGTCTACTAGTGGGTTGGTTGCATTGATACTTGTTACATCACAAGTGGGAAAATTATATAAAAAAAAAAAGTCCTAAATTTATTACAATTATGAATGTAATTATAAACCTTTTGGACTTGTGCTAATTTGATTATATATTTTTCAGTCCATTCAACCAATTTTAGTAAGCCATCCGTTCAACGTTGATTTGAACAATTTTTAATAATAATTTTATCTTTTATTTTTTTTATTTTCCTTCTTTTATTTTCTTTTTTTCCCCACAATGGCTGGCAAGGGACGTGAAAGCGAAGGTAGCCATGGCCTTGCCCGCAGCCCCTAGGCCTTATGCCTAGATCCCAAGAGAAATCATACCAACTTATAAGAGCCACACACACATAACAGTCTAGGCTTGAGCCCAACCTTGCTGGCCATGGGTGAAGGTGAGCATGGCCTCATTGCCGCGGAATAGGCTCATGAAGCCCTCGTTGACCATTATGAGGAAAAAAAAAAGAAGGAAGAAAAGAAAAATAAAAAGTTTCAAAAAAATAAAATATTACTAAAAAGTTATCCACGTTAACATTAACTAGCCAAAATTTGTGAAAGGATTGAACTGGCATAAATACAAAATGTTTTTTTTTTTGGTAAAGACATAAATACAAAATGTTTATGATTGAACTGGCCAAAAAAAGAAAATTTAGAACTGAATTGACACAATTATAATATGTTTATGATTTTTTTTTTTTGGTTATTTTCCCCATCACAAACCTTATTTCATGTTAATCACGCATTTCCATATCTATGTCTAGTAATAACAATCGTGTTCCTATTTGTAATAACTATTTTGCAAGTAATAGCTATTAGTGATAATTACTCCGTGGTGTGATACCATCGATTTCTATGATTTGTATATTAACATTGCTTTGAAAATGTAATGGTATGATTATATTCCATATTTAGATTGTTATGAAGGTTGGATGTACTCATTAATATGCTTCGATCACTAATGAGAATACTCACAAAAATTGGAGACGTTTTCTCTTGACTCTTAAAATATAAAATTAAATGCGAGCAAACTTTAATTTTTTCACTACTTTTATTGAATGAGATAATTATCAAATTAATCATAAACATATTTTATGAATGTCAATTCAGTTATAAAATCTCCAACTTTGTCAAAGTAATCCTAAATTTTTGCATGAACTTTCAATGTAGTTATTTTGGCCAACTGTTGTCAGAATCACTGAAAATGCAGTCATATCAGTTGTTCTGCATGACACACCAACGTTGACAACTTTTTTTGAAACAACAACTTATATGGACCATCATATCAGCGAGTTCTAGTAACAATTGATTAAATTGACTACATTGAAATTTTGCATCAAAATTTAGGGTTACATTGGTAAAATTAGAAAGTTTAGCACTGAATTTCTGATTTTCCCTTGCTTATCTAGTGTGGGCATACACCATATGTAATCCAAGGTCTAGATAAAACTACCAATTGCACTTTTTCCTTCCATGGAACTTCTTGCACTCGGTATCAACCTACATTTTAAGCAATGAAGAACTTTTAAGAAGCATCATTCATGCCAATAATTGCATAGTTCATATGGACATTGATTTAACACTCAAGAAGCATGAATCGACCACAATAGAGTTTGAGTAAATCCTCAATAAGGAATATCCACTATTTGCACTTTTAGGAGGAAAAGAGGAGGCAGCTTTGGCAATCCTTTTAGATCATGGGAGACAAAGGATATGTTGATTGGTAGGAATCTGGACCTCTCCCCACTCCCTTGATTTGGCGTCAAATCAATCACATTAATTCTCCGTGCAAGATTAAGACCCGTGCGATGCGCGATAAATAATAAGTGGAATAACATTTATGACCATGCTTACTTCAAGAAAATTAATGATGTTTTACTTTATTTTGAGTCATTTAAAAAATAGTAAACTAAAATCTTATTTTCGTAAAATCTTAGAATATATCAAGAAAATTAATGATATTTTACTTAGTTTTGAGTTACTTTAAAAATAGTAAACTAAAAATCATTATTCCATAGACACTTAAAATGTATCGTGTTCGTACAACTATTTAAATAAACTAAATAGATGAGTAAAACTTGAGGAGCAAACAGGTGGTGACACAATTTACGTTATCAATTCAGATAAGTCCATTTGGAGATTAAGAATCAATAGAAATGTGAGTTTGGAAGAATATAGATTAAGCTACGCAATAGGGAACTGTAATTTTCACCAAGCCGTTCAATAACCCGAGCAAATCATCATTGTCTTAACATCCTACGCAATATTAGGACATGCATATTAAGAAAAGTGACTGTGTATTTTGAAAATGACAAAACATTATGTGTAAATTTAATAAATATACTTAAGTGTGCAGACTAAAGATCCTCGGTATATACAAGTTCATATGTAGATGATGTTAATAATAAGACGTCGTGTTAGAAGAGAGCTTCCTTTGTCTGCAGAGAGTGTTAAGAGTTGCAATAACCTTTGCAATTTGGGTGAACAAGCGAGGGACGTGGAGGTACTTGGATAGATCAATCAGGAGAAGAACAATTTGGATAACATAAGTACGTCAATTTACTAGAAAAGACCTAACTACGGAAGTTGAACCGACAGGGATTTAGCGAAAATAGGCAAGTCTAGATGGACTGCGTTGTAGAGCAAATTCATGCTACAGACCGAGTGGACAATACTCCACAAACCTGGGAATGAAGACCAAACTTCAAATTGAATAGATTCAAATTGAAATTGCTGCTTTGGAGCCAATTTAAGGACTTGGAATCCACATAGAAACGTTATGGAGAACTCAAAAGGAGTTTGGCCATTTTTGGCTAAGTAGAAGTGTTGGAGGAGTTCATAGAGGCAGTTTGGTCTATTTCGGACAAGGTTCATTAATTAGCTCCAATTAACGTTTTGAGCTATGATTAGTTTTAGCAACGGCTCTTTTGACCTACTTGAAGTTTCCAACATGCTGAGGAAGCTTGTCGGGCTATATATGCGTCAAAGTGATAGTTGAAGTCAGCAGAGCAGATCAAAACGATCTCAAACTTGTTTTTACTTCCTTAGTTATTCTTCAAGAAAAAATCTTATGAAATATGATTGTATTCTCTGAGAGACTGTTGGTGTAATAATTGAGGAAGAGTGCTTTGAGCGTAGAGTGAGGTTTGTGTACTTGAACAGTAACTTACAATCCTTCGTGCAGAGACAACTTCAACTTCTATTTATAAACGCTATCAAAGGTTTCAAGTAGATCTCAACTTTGATATTGGGTTGTTAGAGTTGGAACAGTGAAGTAAGCAGAGTGGAAAGACCCGATCACTATAAGTTGCTTTGCAATCTCTTCTGTCCCTTATTCTCTTTATAATTTTAATGATAGAAATATTTGCTCTATATAGCATATTTCATATACAAACATTGTTCCGTCCTCTGGATGTTATCTTGTACGAAACAGTTTAAAATCCTACAAAACCAATTCCCCCCTTCTTGGTTGTAAACTTCAGTTCATCCAATTCAGAAATTTTAGGATGTGACGCGTTGTACCCATTCTTTAAACATAATAAGGGATAGAAGAGAAGTCCACGATGGTTGGTCGTGAAGGTACGTGACATAAAGACCACGGTGTAGAAGGTGGTATGACCTGTAGTGACTAGCGGCAACGAAGCAAGACTGAGGGTCGCAATGTTGAGGGCATGAAGGCCTATCGAAGTTGAAGAAGGAGGTAGCAAGAGTGATGACAACGAGCTACAGCGGGAATGGATAGACAAAGCGACGAAGACTATAGGAAGAACCTCAGTGCAAGAGACAGCAACGGCAGTGCCATTAAGATTCAATGTAATGATTTGATTGTACCTTTAGATAAATTTCAAAAATTGAGTGTACCGATAAAAAATTTCAGCGTGTTTCAATCGTGCCTTCTATGTAAAATGTAGGATTTCCAAAGCACTGATGTGCTCATCAACTCTCATTTTAGCCCAAAGCAAGTCATCCTTCACACCACAAGTAAGCATTAATGAAGGGCTACTTCCGCGTGAAACAAATTAAATAGACTATCTCCGACCCAAAGCTTTATTTTGTCACTCGTAGAATCCACTTCCTATACCTTTGACTAGTACACTTTTCTTATGATATCTCACTTGATTTATTTCATGTGAGCCAAGCGTAAAAAAGACATAGTCTAGAAAATTAATCAATCTAGGTGTCGGCAGAAGATGAAGTTGATATTTTCTTACCACAAATTCTTCTTTTTTTCGATAAATAAATGGTTCAGTCTGAAAAGAGCTTGCCGACAGTGGTATCTAAAAGTGGAAACTAGTGAGGAAGTTGGCCATCCTTACAAGTTGAGACTCGAGAGTGGCTTCCAACCTTTACCTTGATTTCGTCGCGAGGCACGAAGTGACTGTAGCAAGCAAGCACGGTTCCACAGGGATTTGAAAGCTTCTATATTTTTAGAATCTCTTTGTTTCGAAGATAACCAGAAAAGATCAAATTCCTTCGCCAGAAAGAAAGCATATCATAAAAGTTTGATTCTGATTCCCTCAACCAACGTACTAGCAGAAAAGAGCTCTCTTTTTACCTTTACGAGTGATTAGAGAGCCAAGCTCTATTGTCAAAATAATTGCAGGACAGAACTTTGGGCTACATCATTTTGTCATATGTAAAACATTTCTGTTTTTTTTTTTAAATAAAATTTGTTGGGAAAAAAAAAAGTGAATGAAAGCCCTAAAAGCGGGAATCAGATAATTAAGGTCGGTGTCAAGTGGTTTTTTATTACATTTTGCCTATTGCTTTTACTGAATCTTATGGCGCGCACATTTTGACTTATTTTAAAATAATTGAAAACTTACAAATTGTGCTTTTTCTTAAAATGTAATTTCGCATATAGATCAAGTTTTCCTCGATATGTAATTTCACACGTAGCATTATATTTTAAATTTTGGTTAGAAAGTAGAATATTGCTTTTGGCTCTTCTTGTGTCACTTGATTTACTTGTCGGACTTCTGAATAGGAGTACTATAAATTTCTTGGAATCAAAATCACTCTCCAAAGAAACAACCAAACATTACCAATTATCCGATAAAGTAAAGAAAAATCGCCTCTGTGACCCGACTCACGCCCAGGCCAAACAAATTTCATCCAGTACGGACTGAAAGTGTCAAAAACTCCTCCAATCGACAATGCTTTAATCCTATCTACGCCGCTTATCCCATCACCGATTATAATGTGTTATGATTCGACCCGTTGCCCGTGAAATTAGGGGGTCTCGTTTACAAACCGATAAAAAAAAATACCTGTCCTCCATAAAGTGGGACTTCGGGCATTACTGCTAACAAACACGATCTTTTAATGCAATTGCAAGAAAACTCTCTGGTCGTCTCTTTAGCATTCGGGTTGGGGAACAAAATCCAAGGTAGGGCAAGAGAAACCGTGTAGGAGACCCCACGTCCATCAGACGCGTGGACCTTCCTTCACCCGTTCGTTCTTGTTCTGTCAATGGAAGCCAGTTCTGCAGATTCTGTGCCGAACCAGAACAATGAGAATCTTTCGTGTCTCGTGGTGATTTGTGTCCGGACAAACATTTATGATGATCACTTCTTCTTGGACCCCCCCAAAGTAACCTCGACTGTCCCATGCAGTCAATGTCATCAGCTGAAGATTCGATTGAGCCGACAACCTGGAGCTGCCTCCATTATTTGGTTTGCCGAGTCTCGCTCAACTTTACACGTCGATGGAGGATAAGGAAAAAGGAGGAGGGGGGTGGGAGGGATAAAAATGAAGTTTCTATAAGAATAGGGAATAGCCTTTTGTCTTCTAAAGCGATATTAGTTATTGATTTGAAAAGTAATCAGTTGGGTTTGCAACGAAATCTAGAAATTTATCATTGATATAATACGAGCACGTATACAAGATAGGCCTCCACCAAAAATTAACGAGGGATCCTTGCTTGCTCATTATTAGACCAACTTATTATACTCTTGATTATAAAACCAAATATACCGATATCTTGATAATATTCTGAATAACTCCTCAACCTCGAGATCCGCCTAAGGAAGCAGGGCTGCCGTAGTTGATGAATTTTCTACTGACACATGGATAGTTGTGTGGATCGATGGGCTTACAAGCCTTGATCAATATAAAGGAAGATGATACCACATTAAGCCTATTGTGAGAGAAGAAAATTAATATACATATCATGTAGTTTATCCTTCAGACCTTTTTGAAGAAGGTTCTTTTACTAATATATGTTTACTTTTGGGTAATGTAATTTGAGTTCAAAGCATGAATTTATTTACAAATCTCATGTGGGGCTAATAATTTTCATTTTGCAGATCATGTAGTACCAATACTTTCCACCAAACCAATGATGAGAAGTTATTGGCAAAGAAAACACAATTCCTACTTTCGTCCTGCAAGCCTATCTCGAGTGGCCAACTTATTCAAAACGACCAACCACTTACCATATCTTATCATAAATCTTGATTCCACGTTGTAATTTTAGTCTTGCATGTCTAGGTTGATTTATAGGGAGGTTAAGTATGTTGGTTGATAGGTTTGTTGAAAAGCATTTTTTTTCTCTTCTTCTCTCTGTTCTCTCCATCGTCTTCTTCGAGCTTCATGTATGAGGGAGGCTTTGAGCTAGTCTCACCCTCCCCTCCATTTGTTGTTGATATTATTTGAGTTTTCTTGTTCTTTTCTTAAATCTGGGAGCTATCTTCTCCCGATCTAGTTCTAGATCTGAAAGTTTGAACTCTCCTAATCTAGTTCTAGATCTAGGAGTTCTCTCCTGTCAATTTAAATCTGGGAATTTAATAATATTTTCGGGATTCAATATCCCGTGCTTTGTTCATGTACAGGTCCTCCACCTCCAGTATCAATTATTTAACCTATTTTGATTAACTTCATATGACGTGTGCTCAACCATACCGATACTTTGTTGATTCTTCTTATTTGCTGGATTTGGTTTTGTTTTGTAGTATTCTAGCCTTCACTCTGCTTTGATTTGCTTTGTCATGGAAGTCTATATACTTCTAAGTATCCTTTTGAGTAATAAAAATAATTTTCTTTTGATAGAAAAAAAAAGTATGTTGGTTTCTCTTATCTTTGTTAGTAATAAGTGGACAGAAATTATGCAACGTGGGAAATAGATGAGTCTAAAATATCATTTTTTCTTATGTACATGGAAATAGTTCCTAACTTGCATCAATTGAGCGTGAGTGAGGCACCAATATGCCATAAGTTGCTTATACTCAAATGACATGGTAGACAAGATGTCAATCACAATATAGGAATGTAAAAGAACATTTGTTACGTGTTCTATAGAGTTGCGGAAGAAAATATATAAGGAAAATTACCAAATCAATTATAAATTTATTATACGGATGTTAATTCAGTTCTAAACATTTAATCTTACCAATTTAGTCTTAAATTTTTTCATGGAATTCCAGTGTAATCATTTTGGTTAATTTTTTAGGGAAATTGTTGACATGATAGTTTGATTATCATTGGCCATCTTATGTGACACACCCCCACCTCAAAAATTATACTGAAAATTGGCTACAAAGAGAGAGTACATTAGAATTTCATGCAAAAGGTTTAAACTAAATTAGCAAAATTAGAAAGTTTATGATTGAATTAAGATGATAATGAGTTGGGCTTAATTGTTTATTTATTTTTTATTATATAGAGTTTCAAGCAACAATTTTTTATCGGTTAAGCTAATTTCTTACTCAATATATCACGAGTTAGGAACTTCTATGCAACAAGTTCCGTGGAATCGATGACATGAATGATAAGATGCCAATCATTCCATAGGAATGTACAAGAACATTTATTATGTCATGATAAACAAGACTACTAAATCGTAAGTACAACAGACCTCAACAAAGTTGGAACCCTAATTACACTTTGGGCTCATAACGTTCTTATGATGTCAAGACTGAAGACTCAAATACACCATCGAAAAGAAACCCTACAAAAGAACGAGATCAATATAAACATTATGCTCTTGCAAAGCAAAATAATAATAATATAAAATAAAAAGGGGAGGCAAATCAAGAATTTGAGTGGGGTCAACTGGCTCAGCTCGGCAGAGACGTAAATGATTTTACATGTGATTGACCCGTGACTTTAATACCACAGAATGATTTGATTTGATTTGATAAAACCCAACTTTAGATAACAAATTTTCGAAACCATGTCAAAGCGTGTGCTATTCAGCTTCACCAGCAAAGCCACGATCCACAGTCTTGCTCTATGAACCGCAGATGGTGGCAACACGTTCTTACTAAAAAAAAGCAGGCAGATTAACGTCCTTTTAACTTGCACGACAAGCTACATTCATCTACATATACAGCACGTGATGAATGCATGCAACACGAGAGAGTCCTTGTTGCGCAGTGTGCATGAACCTCACAAACCTATCTATATCGATGAAACCCTAGAGCCACGAGCCCTTGGACCATGAGGTTGCTGGTCTACTTTGAAGGCGAAGACGTGTCGAGCGATTTAGCATGTCTAGTCGCTTTAGATACCTACCATGCGGACGAGAACATTGACCCAACCCTCAAATCTAATTAATTTACTTTCGGTCTCACTTAGATTTTTAGAATTCATCACCCCGTTCAAGCCTCATTCACGCACTCTGTGCCCTAGCATGCAGCCGTGGAGCGATCTTGATACCTTTTGGATTGTTTGGAGTATGATCGCCTCGACGCAGGTTGATTCTCGTCGCATCGTCCATTTTGCATCGTCTATTTTCTCCTACAGCTGGAAAATGGAATATAGACTGATGGATAGCCTTTTCTTGTGGAACTAAGGTTTTACTAAAGGTATGTGATTTAGCGTCTGAAAATATAGAGGATTGGAAGCTAACAATTACTATGTTCATTAAATATGATTTAAGGACTAGTCAAATTCAATTTTCTTGGGCATGTGATGGAAGCATAGGGATTAGGTTGCTCAAATTGCAAATGGTGAGAAAAACGGATGCATAGAACATTGTTAGTAACAAGGTATATATATGCAGTAGTAACGCATGATATAATCAATCTATTAAAAAAATGACGGATTCCGAATTTTAAGCGCCACGTAAGATATCAAGCATATTACATAGAAAAATTTATAGATCGACCACGCCATGTGTGTCCGCCATGTGACTGATGCATTAAATATTTCTCTATGGTCAACAATTTGAGTTTGAGACCAATGGCCAAACCATGGGAAATAGTTGAGAGTTGGTTTATCTGTTTTCTTTTTTCTCGATGTTTTTTTTTTGTTTGAATTTTTCGAGTTGGTTGGCGCCGATCGTTTCAAGGAGCATGTTACATCATGTTGCCTTCAAACATGACGTGATGAGGTTGATTCCTCCTCGTATGAGCAGTAGATATGCATAGATTGTTCACGAATTAATTGCCGGGATCGGATTTTGACAAACGGACCGAAATTAATTAGGAAACCAAGATGTCAATATGGTAGAACATGAAAAGTACGAATCTGACTTGGGTTAAGTCTCGACCAATAACTGCGGGATTTACAAAAAAACAAAAAAACAAAAAAAACAGAGAACCTACATTTCTCATTCGGTGAAAAACTTGGTTTCCATAAATAGGTTTGACCAAGCGTTTTTCAAACCTATCAGAGATCGAACCGTTTTATTATCTAATTGGCATGTAGATGACTGAGTTAGACCAGTAACCATAGAGGAAAATGGTCGAACCGAAGGCAGGATTGACACTTGATTGAACCGACCTGTCTAGTCGAAAGGTCGATGCCTGAATTTGAATGAACTTGATCAAGGGTTCCATTCGAAATTGCAGTAGTAATACATCTGGGGAGCGCATGAAAAAGCCGAGCATTCATATTCAAGTCAGTTGGAAAGGGAACAATCTCCAACTACTCGAAGGAAAGCCATGTCGATGGTGTTCGAGCGTAGAAAGTTTTGGCACGTCTCGTTTGGTTTTTTTTTTCTTCCCCTACGTATTACAACGTGGGGAAGCTCCAGAGCTCCTTTTTTCTCGGGCTCGTTCGCCACGAGGTGCAGCGGTACTTCCTCTACCCGACCAAACAGTGGGCCACGCCAACGACCGTGGCCAGTCCTTTGCTCTTTCGGAAACGACTCGTGCCCCTCTCGATCACTCGCCACGTCACTGAGACGTTGTGCATGGAGTGGTCGTCGTCGCGACAGGTTCTTTTCCTTGTGGAGAAATTTTGCTGTCTAAATCTGAGGCAACATCAGTTTGGTGGCCCGGAGCGCGAGGAATAAAAGATGTTTGTAGGAGTCTTTGCTCCAAGTAAAAAGTCGGCAACGGTGAGATAGATTGTGGAATCCCGTAATTGAAGCTTAAAATGCCGTACCATTATCTAATCTGCTTCGCATCTTGATCGTCTTCTGACAAGTTATGCCGGGCCTACCGTCCATTTCGATGCTGGCTGCTTCTTTTGTCTCTAAGCTACGTCTTTTGATGATAGGTCAGATCACAATAATTCACTTGAGGTTTTGGGGGACGGAATTGCTCGAGCCGGCATTCTTGTTCAAAGGGCAGCATTGAAGTATAGTGCGGAACGAATAGGTGTAACTATTGACTTCTATGGTGGGGAGCTCAATGGAGTCGGTTAGGGTGATCTTGCTCACTATCCACCGACGTTGTTTCGGAGTTGAACTTTCTCCTTGGGATAAGATATCAACGTTCTGTTATTGTATGGTTTTTTGATTGTTGGCCCTTGATTTTTGTACCACTTTTTAGTGAATATTTCAAGAAAGAAATCTTGATATCCACATGGGTGCGGAGTGATGATCTATATGCGGTTCGATTTGGCAGAGTGGACATGGGTGAAAGCAAGCATCACGGTCCAGAATTCCGTGTCCAGTTTGTGTACCATCGCTAGCTCTTCCGATTGCAATTATAGTGAGAGGCAATGATAGAAGTTGCAATTCACAGCTATAAGGTGGATATCAGGGTCAAATATACACTAAAACAACTGGACATATAGGAGGCTCACACGTGAAGGAAAGATTTATCGAGAGGCACCGGGATCGTGTTAAGGAATGAATCTCTCACCTTGGTCATATGAGCTGTCTATGTATATATATTGGTACAAAAGTAAAGGCAGATTTCAGTAAAACCTCGTACCAAAATTCTTCCAAGTTATATGAGCTGTCTCACAGACTATGATATAGATTCAATGGACATGTACTAGCAAAATTCCACTTTGAAAACTCGCGGTTGCGGTCGTAAAGTCTCATAAGGAACATGCGTACATGTACAAAGTCTCGACTAGGATGATGCCTTTGAATTTGCTGTTTTGAAAAAAGATGCATGGCGACCCAGCTTTTCAAATTCTTCTATATGAGCTGCGCTGCTTGGCCCCTCCCAGACAATTTACAGATAATTCAAGACCAGAAAAACTGTTGGCAGCATCACAGTTTGAGACCCTACTTGATGGCTTTCTTTGTTTTCGTGGGTAATTGATGGGGAATTCCTCTGAATTCGATAGGCATGGAGAGAGAGTAAGTGACCAACGCCTGCTTACTTTGATTAAGGATGTCATGTGTTGCGTAGAAAGTTTCAAAAGACAGACCACGTTTGTCGGGGTCTAGCCCCTTGAAAGAAGTTAAGCCCGCTTTAACTAGATGGGAAGACTCTTGGGAAGTTGTCTTCTGGTTCATCAAGATAAGGTCTTGCATTGTTCCGTACGTAACGAGTCAAATTATTCGAGCTCTCATCGATTAGGTTAAGGATTGTAGACAAGGAAACATGCAAATGGACTTCGATCGATCGCCTTGTGTTTCGAAATATCTGTAAAAATTTCTATTAGGTTCGCTACTGCCGATATAAGAAATAATTTGCGTACCTACCATTGGATTGTTGAAACGTGGAATCGTACTATAAGTACAAATGTCACGTATCCAATCGTACTACCATTCGATCAATCACCTTCCTTTTGTACTTTAGCGCTAGTTTTTTTTTTTTCCTCATGTAACAATATGTGTAATATGGTTTGTATCGCCATATATAACTTGAATTCTCAAGCCATCTTGAAATAAATATGATGCAACTATAGTCGCTCTCTTGGATGTTACTCGAAAAACATTACCGTACTGATGAAGTTTAGACCATACCGTAGACAAAACCAATCATAATGTGAACTTGCGTTATGGAAATTCCAATGCTTTTAGGGACCACCAATCCTCCAATAAAACAAGAAAAAAGCTTGACTAATATATGCACCATTTGAAGAGAGAGAGAGAGAGAGAGGACTGATGGGTCGCTAAATTCATGATGAATCAATCACGCCCAAGCAAGCAAGTAGGGGAAAAGGGGGGTAGATTCGACCGTGCTGAGCGGTGAAAATTTACGAATTAGAAGCCAAAATCGCCGCAAAGCCCTTTCAAAACTGTAGGTGAAAACTGGTCTTTGGGATCGTTGACGTGGGCAGGCTGACTCATTGCTCCCATCTCCATCTCCCATGTATATAAGCCCACCACTCTCCTTCATTTCCATCGCACATTTCCATCGCACACCCTCTCTCTCTCTCTCTCTCTCTCTCTCTGTGAAGAAAAGTCTTATGGAGATGGAATACAAGGCGAGAACAACCACTATACCAGCACCCGTCACAATTCCCACTAAAGTCTTCTTCCCTTACTCAACATCATCCTCATCTTCTTCACCGCCATTACAACCACCATTATCTCAGTCCTCATCTCCAACCACTCCTCCTCCTCATCCTCCCCCTCCTCCTCCTTCCCTTCCCATTACCCCACTACCGCCGCCACCACCGGCAGTCCTCAGCCCGTGCGCCGCCTGCAAGATCCTGCGCCGGCGGTGTGTGGACAAGTGTGTCTTGGCCCCGTACTTCCCACCCACCGAGCCTTACAAGTTCACCATTGCGCATCGAGTGTTCGGAGCTAGCAACATCATCAAGTTCTTGCAGGTATTGTTTGTCCATCCCTTTCCCCACTTTTGCATTTTGCACGCTGTTCCTAGTGTTCCTTATCAGGATTTGGGCACTCCCTAATGTGAACGCACCAGAAAACTGTAGCAAAAAAATTGAGTTGCGGTGCGTTAAAGCTTTTCTTTTAGCAACTTCCTCTTTTTTTATGCCAACGAAAAGAAACTTCTCTTTTTTTTCAGGACTCGCCTTTCTAGACAAAGCGTTTTGCATTTTACACTACAACAAGTCAAATCACATTTTAATAAAACGTCGGCACTTTATCTTAGAAAACTTTTTTATGTTTTGAATGTGCACATTTTCCTAATTTATTAGTAACACGCTATGCAAAAATCCTAAGAGTTTTAGCGAAAGATTTGCATTGACTTACGATCAAAAGTTAGATTACAATTTGTTTGGAGCCTTTTAGTCTCAAGGAGATTTTTTATTGGATACATTACAAAATTAATTATTCCTAGTGGTACAATTCTGTCGGAATCCATGTCCTCAAGGGTCTAAAAAAAATTTCAACCTGCTCCTCTGACAAAATAGATTATAAATGCGACTTTCATGTTAATTAGATTTATAATTCTTCGATATTGGTTTTTTTCATTAATTTAATGTAAATTATTTCAGGAACTTCCAGAACCGCAGAGAGCGGATGCAGTGAGCAGCATGGTGTACGAGGCCAACGCGAGGATCCGAGACCCGGTCTACGGCTGCGCCGGAGCCATCTGCCACCTCCAGAAGCAAGTAAGCGATCTCCAAGAGCAGCTCGCCAAGACTCAAGCCGAGCTCGTCAACCTCGAGCTGCAGAGGGCAAACCTCGTTGCGGCATGCATGGAAATGGCTCAATCCCAAGAGCCGGCCATCAATTTCCAGCAGCAACTCGCCGACTCAACCGGCTTCTTGGAGGATGGCTCGGCTAGCTGGGAATCGATTTACTGGACGTGACCGCGGGACCATGAGACTTGAGCCTTATAATTACTGAGGAGAATGAACCGTGAGAAAAGGGGGAAAGGAACTTTACCCACGACCAAATGTCAACAAAGTTTACTCCCGGTAAAAGGAAAATTAAAGTTCGGAATTGGTATTCCGTAATGGAAAAGATGGAAAGGGAGGGATCTGTCTTCTGCTCTCTTGATTAAATTTCCAAGGTCTAAGAAATTTTATTCTATCTTTTCTTGAATGAAAACGAGTTGTTGCGGGTGACCTAATTACAATTATCTTGTCGAATTAATTGGTCATTTTTAAATCAATTGTAGCACAAACGCGCTTCCTTGTCAAACTATGTTCTTGACCAAGGTGTTGCTTTCTCGATCATTTTCAGTCTTCCTAACAAATTTTGGTATTTGTTTAACTTACTTTTCTGGGGATATGACAGGTTGACTATTCTAGTAATGTATGCTTTCCTTTTTCTTTTTCTTTCTTGTCCTGCACGATGTATTGTCTAAAAAATAGAACATAAACAGTGCTCTTCAATGACTTATTAACCTAAGGTCGGGATAGTAAACTTTGACACGGTATCAGGTATATTAGTATGGAGTTTATTAAAAATTCCTCGGAACTCATTGTATGTAAGATGTTACGGTCGTACTTAAAGAATCTAAATAATGCTAGAAACATTAAGACTGATTTATTTTACCAATTATGATATGGTAGATATTATTGGGTGATTAAGACCGATCCACATACTTACGTATTAGACGGTTCCAAATATGACTTAGCAGACTAATTTCATAAAAGGATTTTTATATGGTACACAAACTATGCAACTCATTTTTTACACAAACCACCTATGTATAACAAGGCAATAAAATTTAGAAATATTAGAAAAATTATTGAAATCAATGGCGATGGATGTTAATTGTATACGGATGAAATTACACAACCCGTACACTTGAAATCCATCCTTTTGTAGAGGTTTTGCACAGTGCACCCATTTATCACATAAACCATTTCTATCACGATACGGAAAGTGAGGAGATAATAAGTCGCATACAAAATATTATACTATTCTTGACTAAAATGCATGATGTCCAGCTCATAGTGGGATAGCCTATACCAATCCGAGTAGTCAAGACTAGATAAACTTCCAATCAAACGACTATAACCATATTGTCATTTAGGAATAATTTTGCTGTAAAAGTTTCGTACCACACAGGCACACACTAACTCAGAACCTGAAACGCGTTTTGCAACCTAAATTACCCTACAAAAAGTATCAATCATGCCATGTGCAAACCATGTTTCTAGTCTCTAAGTTCAAATTACTCTTTTTTCAGCAATTAAATTATATTCTAAGCTAACCCAAAAAATAGATAAAAGAAAGAACATAAGATTCTCCTAAACTATCCAAAGGAGCAACTAAACTTTCATGGGTCAGATGCTCAGTGCGAACTGCTCCAACCACATGTTTGCCTTTTCCTTGTGTGGAGACAAACATGTCTATTATTGTTGTTGTTGTTGTTATTATTATTATTATTATTGAAAGATTCTTTGAATAATATGTTTTTTTTTTTTTTTTGAAGTGAAGTCTCTTAAAAGTCATTGTGGAAGTGGAATGGAAACTCACCAGAGTCATGACCCGTCATGGAGGGGCATCAACAGTGGCCAAAATGTATTTGCTGGAAAATTCTTTTTGGAGTTTCCCCAACCCACTACAATCTTTGGCCACGAACGTGTAAATGCGTTTGCCACCAAATATTGTTCAAATCGATTGTGGTAAATTAAAATTTTCTTTTTTATGTATTCGTCAAGAAAAAAAAGGGTTCGAACGAAATTAAGGGTTCAAACGAAATTGAGACCAACCTCACCTGTTATTAAAATGTTTGATTTAAGACATCAATGGAGCATGAACAACCCACTAAACGAGACCATCACCCCAACTCCGCCAAATGTGAGTGGGGAGGTCTACGATTGATTTTTTTTTTTTTCAAT
Organism: Eucalyptus virginea; assembly: GCA_014182375.1. Taxonomy (NCBI): domain Eukaryota; kingdom Viridiplantae; phylum Streptophyta; class Magnoliopsida; order Myrtales; family Myrtaceae; genus Eucalyptus; species Eucalyptus virginea. The sequence continues at coordinate 18,058,961 of CM024523.1, read as the reverse complement.
GGGAGGTCTACGATTGATGATACAACTAATGTTGGGTGTGTCATAGGCAGACTAATCAAGGTCTCTGGAATCCAAAACAAATTGGGGAATCAAACTTGCAACTTTGGACTTGCAAATCAAATATTGAACCACTCGACCAATCAAATCTTGGACAAGATTGAGACCAATCTCATCTGGGGGTAATTGGTTCCAAGGTGGGTCAACTCCCACCTTGGAACCAAACTGGGCAAGGTTAGCTCCCAATTTATGGAATCAGGAATTGGCCCACCTAGTTCTGAAATTGGCTAGAGTGGACCAATTGTAGGGTCAATCAAGGAATCGGTGATTTCTTCTCTTTCTTTTTTTGTTTATGCTATTCCCTAAAAGTGACAATTTCCCAACATTAAAGGAAAAAAATGAATTTACTATTTAGGATTTTCTTTAGCATAAAAAATAAATAGAAATTAAGAAATCTTGGCTGGTTCGTCGGTTTGGTTCTTTATGTTGAACTAAGAACCAGCCAATCCACTCGGCAACCAACCTAGAGCTAGCCAATTCGGTCTAGTCTAGTCTAATTTTCCGAGTTGGACTGGACCAATGCATTCACTAATTTCACTTGCTACTAGAATGTTTAGTTTAAGGCACCAAGAAAGCACTAACAACCCATTGGATGAGACCGTCACCGCAACTCCACTAGATGTGAGTGGGGAAGTTCCCAATTGGCGATACAACTAAGTGTAGGTGTTTCATTGACAGGCTAATCGAGGTCTCTGAAATCGGGAATAAACTAGGGAATCTAACTTGCAACCATTGATTTGCAAATCAAATTTTGGGCTGCTCAACTAGCCACCTGATTGGTCTTCATTTTTTTTGTTGAAACTTCATGAAGATCGGCCTTACTCGATCCTATGCGATTCTCAATATGCCTCTTATTATTTCCTTGTTACAAGATGATGAACCACAATGATAATGAGTACATCTGAGCAATGAATGCATAAAATATGTTTCATACCTTTTGATGATGTGAGCTAAAATGATGAGTGAAAGCTAAAATACAATATCGTGTTACAAACACACAATTGTAAAATTTTATGATACTACAGTCAATTGCTTTGGAAATAGGAGATATTAGATGAAATATCGTTTATCTTATTCTCATTTCCTAGTCATTATGTTAAATGTGTAGTAGTGCTTACTATCCACTTCCTAGTTAAAAAAGTGGAATTTGCATATCAAGATCTAGCTATCGCTAACTCACATTTGAGTGATGTAGATACATAGTTGAAACTTTTACCATATTACATCAAATCATATGTGAAAGTAGCAGAACGGCGAAAAGCACATGGACAACCCTACGAAACCTTTAATTGGCAAATCAAATCTTGGACCGCTTAACCAATCACCTGATTGGTCTTCGTTTTTTGATTGAAACTTCATAAAGATTCGCCTCACTCGAACTTATGCTATTCTCAATACGCCTCTTATCATTTCCTCATTACAAGATAGTGAACCACAATGATAATGAGTACACTCTGAGCAATGAATGCATAAAATGTGTTTCACACCTTATGATATGTGAGCTGAAATGATTAGTGAAAGCTAAAATACAAGATCTTGACACAAACACATGATTGTAAAATTTTATGATACCACAGTCAATTGCTTTGGAATATGAGATGTTAGATGAAAATGTCATTTATCTTATTCTCATTTCTCGGTCATTATGTTAAATTTGTAATAGTGGTTACTGTCCAATTCTTAGTTAAAGAAGTGGAATTTGCATGTCAAGATCCAGCTATTGCTGACTCACATTTGAGTGATGTAGATACATAGTTGAAATTTTGACCATATTACATCAAATCATATGTGAAAGTAGTGGAACAACGAGAAGCACATGGACAACCTCGTGAAACCTTTAATTTGCAAATCAAATCTTGGACTGCTCAACCAGCCACCTGATTGGTCTTCGTCTTTTTGTTAAAACTTCATAAAGATTGGCCTTACATGAACCTATGCTATTCTCAATATACCTCTTATTATTTCCTTGTTACAAGATGATGAACCACAGTGATAATGAGTACACTCTAAGCAATGAATGGATAAAATATATTTCAATCCTTATGATGACATGAGCTGAAATGATGAGTAAAAGCTAAAATAGAAGATCACGTTACAAACACACGATTGTAAAATTTTATGATACCACAGTTAGTTACTTTGAAAACATGAGATATTAGATGAAATGTTGTTTATCTGATTCTCACTTCTTAGTCATTATATTGAATGTGTAGTAGCACTTATTGTCCAGTTCTTAATTTAAAAAGTGGAAATTGCATGTCAAGGTCCAGCTATTGCTGACTCACATTTTGAGTGATGTAAATACATAGTTGGAATTTGACCATATTATATTAAAGTATATGTGATACTAGTGGAATAGCGAGAAGCACATGGACAACCCTGTGAAACCTTTGACTTGCAAATCAAACCATGGACCAACCGAAGAACGATTTGATTGGTCTTTGTTTTTCGGTTAAAACTTCATAAAGATCAACCTTACTCAAATCTATGCTATTCTCTATACGCCTCTTATTATTTCCTTGTTACAACGATAATGAGTATGCTCTGAGCAATGAATGCATAAAATATGCTTCATACCTTATGATGACGTGAACGGAAATGACGAGTGAGAGCTAAAATACAAGATCATGTCACAAACACAATTGTAAAATTTTATGATACCACAGTCAATTGCTTTGAAGTTCTTATCGTCTAGTTTTTAGTGAAAATAGTGAAATTTGCATGTCAAGATTCAGCTATTGTGACTCACGTTTTGAGTGATGAAGATACATAGCTGAAATTTGACCATATTACAGCCAATTATATGTGAAAGTAGTCTTTACGGAATAGCGAGAAGCACATGGACAATCCCGTGAACCTTTTACAAAGAAAAGAATACACCGTCACTTTTCAGGGAAAATGACCTCTTTTATTTTTGTTTATTTGACTTTCCAAGATCCAATTTCGATTGTTCCTTTCATGCATCAGCATCGTGTCAATACCTAAACGTGTCTCTTCATAGACTTATGTTAGGACCGCCGAAGTAGGGTATAACTCGAAATCTTCACCATCAATTGAGATCAAATCAAGTCGAGTCGAATAATTGAGAATAGATCCTGAACTCGACTCACTTCAGTTCACACAACTAAGTAATTCAATTGGAGACTTTTAGCATTGAATATATATATTCTACATGCATATTACCTATTGGAGAAGGGCGCCACTTTTATTTTCTAGAATTATACATTTGTACGGGACCTTCCGTTAAAAATTTTAATACGTCTCCATTTAAACAATTAACTACAATTGACACAAGTCCAAATATTTTGTACAGTGGACCCTTCAAAATCGAATTGGATCAAGACTTCGACAATTGACATATAAGTTGACTCTCGATTAGCATTAGATGCTTGATTTTAAAAGGTGATTTGATTTCATGAATATTCACAAAATTAGATGATGTTGTTCGCTCTCATCAAGGGATCAACATGTCCCAAGATATAGATCAACAATATTAATAGATAGGAAAAGCTTCACATCTCCCAGCACATTTGATTAAATTATACTTGTGGCTCAAATAACTTGTAATACTAAAACAATTAAAATTTGCACTGCACATGCGTTAGTATATCTAAATGGCCAAAAGAGACCTTTAAATTCTCCGAAATGGGTGATACTATCATGTAGCCTTTAAACAGGCGGCCTCATAACATACAAGTGATTTATTATGGTGTCCCAGAATATATAAAGCACAAAAATCGGTTACAAAAATATTGATAGAAGTGATTGGTGCCTTTCTCTATTTATAGTACAATCAATGAAGGTTCTCAACGTGCCCCAAATATAGATCGATGATATTAGTTGATCGGAGACACTTCACATCTCCAATCACGTTTGATTTGATTATTCTCGTATTTCAAAAAACCTTTACTATATAAATATTAACTAATAAAAAAGAAGACGGTATAGCATGCAATGCACGTGCAATTTACCTGGTATTTTCAAATGGTTGAAAGAGACCATTAAATTCTGAAAATGGGCGGTTCTATCATGTGGCCTGTAAAAAGAGGGCCTTATAACAAATATGTAATTTATTCTGGTATCTTAGAATATTTGATGCCCAAAAATCGGTTACGATAATATTCGCAAAAGTGGATGGTTTTTTTCCCTGCTTATATTACAATTAACGAAGGTTCTCAACATACTCCAAGATATAAATCAAAGATAATAGCAGATGGGAAAATCTTTACATCTCCCAACATATTTGATTTGATTATTCCCGTGTTTCAAAGAACTTCTAATATATAAATATTAATTAAAATAATAAACAATAGAAGATGGCATCAGCTGCAATGCACCTGCATTTTAACTAGTATTTGTAATTTGTTAAAAGAGGACTTTATATCCCAAAAAATGGATGATTCTACCATGTAACTTGTAAAAAGGAGGACAATTTATATATAACTTATTCTGGCATCTGAGAATTTCCGGTGCACATAAATCAGTAAATAAGAATAATCTCAACATATACCAGTATAGATCAACGGTATTAATAGATAGGAAAAGCTTCACATCTTCCAACACGTTTAATCTGCTTATTCTCATATTTTAAATAACTTCTGATTTATAACTATTAACTAAAATAACACGTTTAAATTCCCAAAAATGGGTGATACTATATGTATTCGTAACATATATGTAGTTTATTCAAGTGTCCCAATATATGTGATGCACAAAAATCAATTACTAGAACATGCACAAGAGTGAATGTTGTCTATGCTTATTTATAGTACGATCAATGAAGGTTCTCAACATGCCCTATGATATAGATCGCCGATATTAGTAGATGGGAAAAGCTTCACATCTCATAACACGTTTGAATCTATTATTGTTGTATTTCAAACTTCCAATATATAGACATTAGCTAAGTATGGAAGATGGAATGGCGTGCAGTACACGTGCATTTTAACTAGTATTTCTAAATGGCCAAAAGATATTCAAATTCCCAAAAATGGACGATACCATTATGTAGCCCGCAAAAAGGCGGACTCATAACATATGTGCAATTTATTCCACTGTCCTAGAATGTGTGATGCACAAAATTCGGTTATAAGAATATTGAAACAAGCGAATGGTGACTTATGGTACAACCAACGAAGTTTTTCCATATGCCCCAAAATATAGATCAACAAAATCGGTAGACAAGGAAAAGCTTCACATCTCCCAACACGTCCCAGCCTAAAAAGAAAGCAAAGCATGATGTTGCTCAAAGAGCATCAAATATTTTGTCACAAAATATGAAGGATGAAATCTGTCCTCTCATATAGGTTTTATATCAATCTTGACTTATTGCTACGATGCTTGAGTTCCATTGAAATAGAATCACTTGAATAGTCTGTTATCGTATGTTGTGTAGCTGGAAATCCTAGTATGTTTGAATTGCTGCCATATTCTTACTTTTCAAGTGAATATTCTAATTTGTCATGGTTCCTTATTCAACTAGATTTCTATTGCCCTTTCTTGTTGTTTATCATGGCTCTCATTTATTCCATCCCTCAAAAACTAATGAAAAAGTTATCTATTGAATATAATCATAATATATCGTAGATCAATACAGTATTTAAGTTATTAAATGAAAAACGAAAGAAAATAAAAGAAATATTATCACTATATGACTATGAATTTAATAATTATAGTATATAATTAATTTTATTTAAATTATTTTCTTAATTATATCTAAGTATCTTCTTCCTATATGACTTACTGATCTAATTTAAAGATTCCTTACCTTGTTCTGCTTCACTTCATTTTCCCTTCCTCTTTTCTTCATTATCACCATCGTTGATCACATCCCGCTAATAACTAATAAAATTGAATGAATTAAATGTTAGCATAATGTATTGAAATTTTTAAAATCTATAATTTATTAAACAAAAAAGTAGTGAAAAAAGAAGAAAAAGCAATTTATCTCATCACTATAAATCAATGAATTAATTGAATAAACTGTGGTTTCTAATTGAATGGATTTTGATTATACGTTCAATCATATCTAAGAATGCCAAAAATTATGGTCATAAGAAGATTTAACCCTTTTGTTCTCTGCATTGATTAAGGCAACGCCCATACCTCATTTTATTTAAAAGCTGGATTAATCTTATTATGCAAAAAAGAGATTCAATTGGCAAATCTTACTGTGTAAGAAAAAGACGACATCTTTCATACCCAGATTACACTATTTCGCACAAGAAAATTTAGTCAGGCAACTTCAATGTCATATGATACTAATAGATTCTATTTCTAATTTGGTTCATTTTCTTTCTTTTGTAGTCTCACTAAGAATTCTAAGTATTGATGAAACTCATTACATCGTCATTAGTCTAATACTTTGATGTCACTATTTTTGTCTTTGAAGTAACTCCTAAAATTTTAATATTAACTAAAACAATAGAAGATGGCAGGAGAAAAATGCATGTGTATTTTAATTAATTGGCCTGAAAAAGGAAAAAAGAGAACATTTCTACATAGTTTATTTAGCTAGCCTTTGACTATTTAATATGCTTGCAAAAGTTTACTGGTGAAGCTGTCGCTCACTATTTTAATGTGACAAAATCATATTTAATCGACTTATTGATTAAGATCTCACCTGACTTGATCTAGCGGAAGGGTTTATACGGGCAAGAGAGAATTGTGGGTTTATATGTCATTGACTCGCATCAATTTTAAGCAACCATATATCTGTGCTTATTTTGCTTATTACAACTCCATGACTTGAAGCCTACCAAATCAACAAAAACAATGAAGATTAGAGAACGCCCGGTAAGAAAAAGAGAATGATGCTCCCCTTCGGCTCTATAGAAGAATCCTAGCGTTCATTGATGGTAGCTTTTTTAATTTTTTGAAACCGTGTCCGTGCAATTTCATGACGATGCCTTTCTTTTTTAATAGGAACTTTAGTTGATTGAAACCCTATTTTACGACTAAGGTCATCTTGTCCACTTGGTATACTAGAGCATGCGCTCACAAGACAGGTAAAATGCTTTTATGCATGAAATTGATAACTTACGCTGTGCCTCTTTTAACATTTACCTGAGATATATAAGAACTTCATGTTATATACCAACATGTATTTGGTACAAGTTTTGAGTAAAATCATAGAAAAAAATGGATTGAGTTTAGGCAAAATACTAAAACAGAACCAGCTTTGAATTTTGGTGCTTGAATTTTTATTTTTTATTTTGGTAAAGTTGGTGCTTGAATTTTTTTTTTACCACAAAGCCCTAAAGTTTTCGTCCTTTGAATTTTTCATCTACTCACATAGATCGTCTTACAAACGCTTGGCAGCATTTGTTTTCGAGCTGCATGCACCGTTATTACATCTGGGTCTAACGGTTCTCTAGAAGTGCTTTTAGAAAGCTCTTTATCGAATGAAACGAGTAAAGCATTTCACCTCCCAAAAACAAAATGATGCTAGACACGGGTCACGACATGTGTGTGTGTGTGTGTGTGTGTCTAGAAGTCTAATTAAACAAGAACCGAATAAGAAGCTAATCAACGACAAAGACAAAATAAGATTAGAAGCTAATCAGGCATTGAGATATCTTCAACGATCAAGCTGCCATGCAATTTAAGGTTGCATTGAATATTACTTTTTTCATTCGAATCATGGGTTAATTGATAGTGACCTTATAATTAGCAGATGATTAGTTTAATCACGGCACCTAACAACATTCTCATGACCACATCTTTATCAAGGAGACCATTGGATGCCTGGGTTCTGTTCAGATCAAAAGTTCTTCCCCCAATTTTTGAAACAAGGGCGAGAGAATTCTCCATAAGAGGGTCAACTAAAACAAGAGTCAAACTCCCACCTACACTTATGACCGCGAGCTCCATGCGCATCTGTTTTCTAGTGATCATGTCTATATCCATCAATTTACTAGTGCATTTCTCTGTCATTGGCGGTACAGAACGTGTATTATTTCATGCAAACATCGACCGAGTTTGAAAAAATGTACACCTAATCGAAGAATTTAAGGGCAGAATGAAAAATAAATTGGAAACCTCCTAGAAAGATAAATGAAAATATAACAGAAAAATTGAACCTTGAGGATTTTTTTTTTTTCCAGCATTGCATGCTTTCGTTGAACCTTTCGTTATCTAGATCTATGAATTTGATGCAGAACAGCAGTGAGAAGACAGGGACATTAGTCCAACGTGCCTTGATTTATAATTTTCAGAAACCTAACTTTTCTCGACTTCACAGGAATAAAATAGGTGGGGAAGTTGCAAGTTTTATCTAGTTGTCTTATAATTTCCGTCTCGTGTCGTTGACTAATAGCTCAATTGCATGAGATTAGGAAATGTCAAACTCGAAGATGCTTTTTGGCACAGTTTTATTGGTCAAAGTTAATTGAGTAATTGAAAACCTTTGCCTGAAAGATTTGTTTTTCCCTCTTTTGGGGACAAAAAATGTTGCCATCACCGAGTGCATCATTACATAAGTTAATAAAGTATCGGAGGTGAGGAGCTGGCCTTGACTCTCATGATCAGATTTGTATACAACATCTAGTGGCATTCCCTGTTGATTAGATCTGTATACAACTAATCTCATATAGTCTATATATACTATACAACTTAGAGTGGAATTCTGCACAATAATCACATCACAGATCATCACTTCTCAATTTATTTCACAGAAAATGAGTGATTTGAAAAATATTTTTTCAAAACTGATTACTTATATCTCTTGTAATAATTAATCAATGAAAAATATTTTCATTATCAATAACAATTCGTGTCTAATATTTACGTAGACAATAAAAAAAAATTATATTTATTCATTTTTATAAGTAATACAAACAATCATTTTTAAGAAAATATTTTCTAGGTCATTCATTTTCTGCTAAACAAGTGGAGCCTAAATTATGCAAAGTAAGGGCAGTCAGTTGAAACTCGTCCCGAAGCGAAGCACCCGTTTTAGTCATCCACTCCAGAATATCGTGGATTTTTCCCAGTCTGCGTGATCTACTAAAGTGGATTGGTATCGCGCAGCAAAACTAATGAAAGCATATCTTGGTCCATTAATTCCCGAGATGGCAAGAACTCCAACTCATCCGATGCTTCTTCGACCATTGGATACTGGCCGAACCATTGGACTGGTATGAGATAAGAACCTCTGGAGATATTTCCTCTCTACTTTCTTGTCATAGGCTTTCCCTCTGTAGAAGACCACTTTCATACGGCATAATCGTCCAATTTATTCAGCAAAGATGAGTTTTTTGTTAATTCATCCATTTGTTGGAATATCAACATTTGGACTTCATTGTTATTTGCGATTTCATAATCTCAAGCACGTCAAATCTTGGTGATTTGCTAAAACTTATCAAAGGGTGTAGTTAACTCGCTTAAGAAGTTCTTTTCCATCAACTGTGACTGTATTTGAATGTATTATGATGTGACCATTTTAGATGAAGCGTTCTAATATGTGTTCCAGGTGACACATGTTTTGCAATTACAAGACCAGAAACTTTTAATAACAACTCCATGTTTTACCTAATGAGTTAGGTTAATAGTGTGTTCATAAGATGAGCAGTAATTTTCGGTTAGATTCCGTGCGAAAAGAGAATCCAAAGAAGTTACAAGAGGACTTTCTTACAACTTCCCTCGCAGTTTTCCTTGTGGTTGTTAGGTTATGTTATAATAACAACTCACTGCTAAATAATCTAATCCAAAAGCAATTTCCACACAATTAAGATGCTTTAGTTTATTGTTGCGGCTAGTGGCTTTCTAATTCTATTGACAGTTGATAGACACGGCCGCAAAATTTGAAACAATGGGAAGAGAAATTTTCAAAAAGTGTCAGCTTGTGAAAAGTCAGAATGCCGCCTTATAATAGCACCATCCACCATGGGTTCTTGCATGGTAGTTTCCTAAGGATAATGTCACCTTTTCTAATTTTCTATGATAGCATCGTAAATTAACGTTTAAGTGAAATTAACAGCACAACCAACTTTCTTGAGAATAAAAGCCACATTCAAGCTTCGTGTGTGTCGCATAAAAAAATTATTTAGAAAAAATTCTCTTAAAAATAATCGATTGTGTCGCTTACTGAAACAAATGAACAATAAATATTTTCATCATACATAAAAATGTGTAGACATAAATTATTGGTGATAATAAAAATATTTTATATTAACTAATTATTTCAAGCGATCATTTTCAGGAAAATATTTTCCAAATCTTTTATTTTCCACGAAATAAGCAAAGCTTTTTTGTTTGATTTTTCACACCCTATCTCACGCATGTACTATTACTAATTGCATAATGATAGAGATGACAAGATTGGTTTTGAATTATAACGAAATGTGTGACATTTTTTCCGGTGATTAAATATGGCACGCTTATTTTTAAAACACTTATATTATTCACATCACCTTTATTTTCCAGCAATTTCGTTGCTATGTTAATTATTTTGGAACTACTTTATATACCTCCAATGCCACTCCTATTAGTAGTTCCCATTCCTATGTCATATATTTCAATCATTATCTGGCCTCATTAACTTTGCGTGTTTCTTATCGTTACTTGTCTCCATATGATGAGAATTCATTGAGATACAAAATACACCCGATGTCGATCTCTAATAGTATAGACTCTTATCAATTGGCAGCACATTTAACTTGATTATGCATATGATAATTCCTAGGAGAATTTTCCAAAAAGTCCTAAACTTATTGCAGTTTTGCCAATTCAGTTCTAAACCTTTTAATTTTGTCAATTGAGTCATAAACATTTTCACTTCTTGCCGATTCAGTCCATCCAGCCAATTTTGGCCAGAAAATGCTGATGTGAACTCCGGTGGTGCCACATAGGATGGCCGGCGCTGACGTGGACAATTTTAAATAATATATTTTTATTTTTATTTTTTTATTTTCTGTTTTTTCCTTTTTATTTTTATTTTATTTTTGGCTTTTTCCAGTGGCCAGCCACTGGCCGGCTGGCCTCGCCCGCCACAAGCGAGGCCCGGCCGGGCGACGGCGACCCCCGGTGAGGGCTGGCCTCCGCGAGAGCCGACCTCGCCAAATTTGGCGAGGGGAGCCCTCGCCGGGGGTTGCCCTCGCCCAGGCGAGAGTCGGCCTCGCGGTGGCCAGCCGACGCCCGAACGGCCAAGGGCGACACTCGCTTGGGCGGGCGACCCCGACGAGGGCCCCTCGCCAGATCTAGTGAGGCCAGCCCTCGCTAGGGTTTGCCCTGCCCGGGTGAGCGTCGGCCTCGTGGTGGCCAGCCCGACGCCCGGCCGGCCGGGGGCGACGCTCGCCTGGGTGAGGGCGAGCCTTGGCGAGGGCTCCCCTTGCCAGATTGGCGAGGTCGGCTCTCGCGGGGGCCAACCCTCGCCGGGGTCATCGTCGCCCAACTGGGCCTCGCCTGTGGCGAGCGAGGCCAGCCGGCCGGTGGCTGGCTATCGCCTATGGCCAGTGGCCGGCCACCGGAAAAAGTCAAAAAAAAAAAAAAAAAAAAAAAAAAAAAAACAGAAAAAAAAAAATTCAAAAAATATTTAAAAAAATATTAAAATATTATTTTAAATTATCCACATTAGACGGCCATCTTACGTGGCATTGCCGGCGTCCACGTCAGCATTTTCTGGCCAAAATTGACCGGATGGATTGAATCGGCAAAAAGTGAAAATGTTTATGACTCAATTGGCAAAGTTAAAAGGTTTATGACTCAATTAGCAAAACCGCAATAGATTTAGGACTTTTTGGACAATTCTCCCGATAATTCCTTGTATCACTTTATTGTGTCTTTTGTCCATGATGATGTAAAGGGTGGATAAAGAAGAGCGATGATGGGCGACAAAAATCAAAAGTGAAAAAACGACAATTTGGATCCCTTTAGGAAGTGTCCGTTTTGATCCACGTACACCACTTTATCAATGTTTATCGTCCTTAATAGTATCTATCGGCCAAAATTCAAGAATTTCCGTCATACTTTCATTCAAGATCCGAAGGAAACTACCGAGAGTCAACACTGACCATTTGACGGGCGATGCACACTAAACAAGTTCGATTCGTGGCTTATTTGACCTTATAATGTTACTGGGGGTATGCAGCCTTGGATTCAAGTACCTAAAGTGGGCTCCCTTATCTTCCTGGTTATTGTCCATAGAACACGCAACCTAATTTACTTTTTATTTTTGAATCCTTAAAAGGGCCAAGAAATGAAAATGGCATAAGATCATGATTGCTAATTCAGCCCATGACCCTCTGTGATCTACTGAGAATCGACCCTAAGTTTGATACCAAGAAAACCAAATCGTTTCCCACCAAAAGGGACAGACATGAGTTTAGAGAGCGGGAGAGACCGTTCTTTTCTTATTGGTGAGGAGTGACAAACGTCTTCCTGAAAATTAGTATAGAAATGCATTACTTGAAGTTCAAATCTAAGTCGTTCTCGCGAAATTCGTCCCGCTCTTGAGGACTGAACATTTGCCTTTTTTCAGCGACGAGCAATCACACTGATAGCTGAGCTTACCTTGCTTGGTGGTCAGAATGAATCGATTCTAAATGGGAATCATTCAGACATGATTCAAACTCCAGTTAAGTGCCCCATGAGATTTAACAGCATCGAAAATGCGAATGACAGCCAAGAGAGGGACTCTTCGTGTAATGCAGACAATCATTCCGTGATGCCTACGCCTTTGATATTCCCCTCATCCAACACGCATTTTTCTATGAAGTGAACCATTCAGGTGGAGAACTCGCCATCATCCAGCAATGACCCAGTTTGACAGGAGTTACATCACTGCCACTTTCAATGGCAACAGAAAACAGGCTTGCTTAATGGGGACTTCTCTTATTTCTATAGGTCACTGACAGTTGGTATCGAACTATGACATGGACCTGTCAAAGTGCACGAAAGGAGGGAGAGACAGAGACGGAGACAATGACACACAGCCAGTACCAAAGCTTGCTGATTTTCCAAACTGAATGAGAATCCATTAAAAAAAAAAATCAAAAGAAACATTGGATTAGAAAAGCCATCCACAGCAAACTACAAGCACACACATCATTTGTTAACGCCTACAAATATCACACCGACCAATCTCAGGACAAAGTGAACTAGTTATTCAACAGAAGCAATTAATGAGAAGCCCCGGTTGCACAAATTTGCAAAGAGACAAACACTTGAAACAATGACCCAGTTTTATTCACTCTTTCCCTCTACAAACTTCAGTGGAATTGTTGCTGAAGAAAAGGTGGTGGGCGTTGAAACTCCTGTCCATCTCGTCTTCAGCCTTCTCCATTTGCACTTCCACCAGATCACACCGCTTCCTAATGGCGCCTCCCGCCTACCTGCTCCCTCAAATTTTAACTTTTTCCTCCGATTAAGCCCCAAGCTCTTTAATGGCACCGCTCTCTACTCTAGGAGGTCCTGAATGCCTCCTAGGACCTGCAGGGGAAGAAGGGAACGACAGACGCTTCTTTGCGGACCCCACTGATCCCTTATCTGGCGTCCCACTCTTGTCTAGCCCCAACGGGCTTGGCATCCGGGATTTAGCCTTTGCAGACTGCGTAGGGGCCATGTAACTCGGGACTGATGTAGTGCTGGCAAGGCTTTCGTCATCTCTCACCGACGAGCCAGCAATGCTGTGCCTCCTGTACTGCTCGGACTGCGCACTGAACATGCTTCTCGAGTCGTCATCCCCAGCAGGACCGCCCCAACCACTGCCCTTTGGGCTGGCAGGTTTCGTTTTGCTGGTGACTGATGATACTGATGGGGCTTTTGAAGGGGGAGTAGACGGAGAATGACGAGATGGGGCTCGGCCCGTCCGATGGGCCGTGGGGGAAGGCTTGTTGTCATTGTCAAGGTTGCGTCGGGAATAAGCTCGGCTGATTTCTCCTAGGGACAGGGCGTAGTTTGTTGTGCTTCTCACAGAACCTTGATCATTGTACTCCACAGTGCTTCGAGTCTCCCATGGCCTGGCTGCCATCCACCGCTCTAACCAACTCCAACCCCAGTGAGGGTTGTGTGGGTCCATGAAGGTCGGGTTAGTGGACTTGGAATTGCTCCTCCATGTTTGCTGTGAGAAAAAACATCAAAGTATGAGCTTTGTACGTTTTAAGGCTGTAATCAACATTAATCTTGAAATGTGGTAAAACTAAAAATAGATCATCTGTTCAAAATGTTGCAATACTTGAAGCAATTGACCAACATAGAAGAATAATTTGTTTCATACTGACATTGCTGTTACTTTGGAGAACAAGCATAGAATGAGATACAGAGCAGACTCTCCAAAAAAAAAAATAATAAGGGCATGATCTTTGCACCAGCACATGTTAGTACTCCATGACAAGCAACACAATATGTTTCCAGGTTTCATGCAAAAGGAATAATCTGAAGAGAAAATCCCTTAAACATGACACCAATAGAACTAACATCACCACAAGTTTCTGGTCAACAATAAATTCCTCATAATCATCAAGCAAGTACAATTTTAAAAATGGAAAAAATGACTCGACATAAGAACTTTTTTATTGGTAATCTTGGGGGATATTCTAAAATGAATTAGCTACATCATCCTAGGATTGGAGGCAACTTTTATACCTTTCTATAGTGGACAACCTATGATGTGCCTACTGGCCAAAACAAGACGACATAGAAATGCTCATGCTTGTCTCTCCACAAGCCAGACCATATGATACCAGTTTAAAAGCCTGGCAACAACTTCTGATCTAAATACAGACGAGACTTCCAAACAGACAACCAAACATATTATATTATCAGCAGCGATGGCCAATGGGGCAACCCACCATATTTGTGTGCTGAAACAGACAAGTCAATGGTTTAAAAAAAAAAAAGCCATAAGTGCAAGAAGAAAGCATCACCTTAATCAAGTGTAACTTTTTAAACCAAATTGTCATGCTATTTATAGGATTTTATTAATGAGGTGAACCGACAGATGGACACATCATCATCTCGGGGTAAAACTCCAGCACTCTCTAATGAGATGTCTAAATTCTTGCACTCAATCATCCACGATACATGTAATGAGGTAATGGAAGTACCTGATGGGAGAATGCATAAGCCAATGCTCTCTCCCTTCTCATGGCAGCTTCCTGCTTGCTCAGTAAGTTTGCTTCAATTTGCTCCTTCGATTGCATGCTAGCATTCCATTCATCTCCCAACTGTTACAAGGAGTTCGATATTTAAGTCAAAACAGGGCAAGGGGAAAAAAATAAACAATTAGGAAGAGCTGAACACAGGAATAGATGCAAAACGGCTCCAGAGATACAACATGCATTTCCATTTGCTATTGGCACTAAATCGTTTGGCTGAACGCCAATCAGTGATGAAAAGGATTTACTTAATTAGGAAAGGAATGGGTTGGCCCAATAAAATTTTGAAAAAGGAATGCCAAGCTAAAACTTCTCATACACTGGAAGCTGGAATGAATTGGAAAACAGGAGAAAAAATTACGCAAACATAAATCAGCACGGTCCTGCAAGCACTGACGTTAGATCGAAACTATAAAGCATTACCAAATTGTTAAAGGCACTTACTCCCAATTTCTCGAGCTCTTTCTCACATTTCTGTTGAAGTTGCCGCTGTAAGGCCTGATTCTCTTCTGACATTCTAATCCTTCTCGCACGAATCTGAGACTGCACCCGGGCAAGAGTCTGCATGCACCGCAATGTTGTGTTTGCTTGTCTCTTGACAGATTGCCCTTGAATTAGTGTCTTCAACCTAACAAGTCCCCGTAAAGCTCGCAATGCCCTCCTCGCCTGAAAGTACAAGGAAAAAATTTTCACACAATCCGCTAGATGCCTATCCGTAGAAACTGTAAAGACAGCATATGCTCGTAGCTTTCCTAGATAAAGTAACTGTTGTATGTGGAGACCCGTCAAGGCCATTTTGGAAATGGATTTCACATGTTTATACTCCGTGAAGAAGCTGAATAACCAATGCAGATAACTTATAAAAGGATCTTTTTTCTTCTTTTTTTTAAGACATACAAGAGGACAATTCAGCAACAAGCTCATCCTGGGGTCATAAAAGGGCAAGAAGTTCATCCCCTTAGCCTGTTACACAAGATATTGTTACTACATGATTACTTACCAAGTATATTGTTTCTACATGATTACTTACCAAGTATCCTCGGAATGCAGTTTGAATCTTGATAGCTGCAATTTCCTCTTTTGATTTGCCCAAGTAGCGTGAAGAGGTTGTGAGCCGAACCACCTCAGCAGCAGCCTGAGCAGCCGCAACCGCTGCCTCTGCCGCAACGGCGGTCGCAAGGGCCACTGAGTAGGCATGCTTGCTCTGCTCATCCTCAACTGGCTTCAGCTTCACATCCTCCAACGGAGGAGGCGGCGGTGGCGCAGGGACAGCCAATACAGTTTCCTCGGCTGTAGAAACCGGATCCAGATTGCTGCTTTTGCCAAACCATTTTTTCTTCGATTTTTGAGATTTCTGAAAAATAGGGAGAGAACCAATTCATGTGACCAAAACATAATGCAAAGGTTAACAAATTTAAGTTCAAACACAAATTATGCACCTGCTTTTTCTTCTCTCTGGAATCAGGACTCAATGCTTTCTTCACTGCAGAGAACCAATTCCCTTTCCTCCCCATTTCCTCCTATTCATTCACCTATACAAGGAAAAAAATTTGTAAAACCCTCAATAAGTAACGCATATAATCACAGATACATTAAGACAACTAACAGACACAGCATTTCCATCTATGGCAAAGAATTTAAGAGGCAGATCTCTGATAAAACTACAAAAACTTTCAACTCGTCATTATGTAGATAATACATATCAAGATTATAAGGAAAGGCAATAACTTTCACGAAATTATTCACCATTTCAAGCCAACGCTCGAGACCCAGATGTCGAAATTGGGAAATTTTCATAGAGAGGACAAAATCCAGAGGAACGAACCCGGTCCCAGAAGAACTTTCAGAGCCGCCAATTATAAGTACGCCTTCGAGAGATTCATAACTCCACAAGGGACAAAAAAACTTGACAAACACAAAAGCCAAAATCCAAGAAACGAACAAACGGAAGAGTCAGGGGATAACGATTGACCCTGCACAAGTGCCAAAACGCGAGAGAATGAGAATGAGAATGAGAATGACTTCTTTTCACCTCAATGCATGAGAAGAATTCTTCAGATCTCAGCAAAAGAGAGGAGACGTCTGCCTCAAGAAAACCGCGCGAACGAGAAGAAGAGTGCAACGAGCGGATTCCTTCGAATAGCGGAGAGGGAGAGAGAGAGAGAGAGAGAGCAGATCTTGCCCGGAAGAAAGAAACCTTCAAGCGAAACGACGGAAAAAAAACTGAAATGGAACAGCAACTACAGCTGTTACTATTCTCTCTCTCCCCCTCTCTCCCTCACCCTCTATGTGGGGTCCACTTTTTCCTCGAGAGAGAGAGAGAGAGAAAGTGGATTAGCCCGCAAGTGGGGCCCCACCCGGTCAGCCAACAGAAACCCCCGGCAGCAACGATCCACAGCAACGAATGACGGTGGAGATCGCGCTGTCTGTGTTTTTCTCCTCTCTCTCTTTCTTTCTACTTCTTATCTAAAATAGAAATAACAGTTATCGGCGGTTATGTCTTCTGGTGGATGAATAATTGGCGTTGAATCATGAATGCGTGCTGGCGGGGGTTTTAGACTGAATCAAAAGAAAGAATTTGTTGCGTAGTAGCTAGAATCACTATCGATTTCTTTTTATTATTGAATTTAAATGTTTATTAAAGTGATAATGATAACCGAAAGTAAAAGGAGAAAAAAGAAAAGAAAAAAGAAGTTATATGTTGATGACCTACTTTAAGTTACGACTAGAGATGCTTTCTTATTAGGGAGAATTTTAAAGAAAAGCATCTGGGTCATTACTAAGGTTCACCAAATGTGATTTAAGCTTTTAATTTTTCTCGTAGGGCTAATTTGTTTCTGTCCCCAAAAGTGGATGAATAGACGAGGCGTGCTTGAGAGAGTTTTCAGGAAATACGCAAAGATTTTTAAATTAAAGGACTTTGATAAAATGCATATAGCATGTGGGTAAACACTATATGCTTTTTTTGACCAAAAAACACTATTTGCTTCGGACTAGGGTTTTGTAAACCAATTTTTTCATTGCAAGAGATAGATAGAGATCGAGAAAACTCAATTGTGAAGCAATCAGTGACAGTGACCTCGAGAGACCCTGATAGCGTTGGTGAGGGTCATGAGACCTCGATTAGAAGAAGTGAGGTGACACTAAGGGTCATAGACCTCAAGCGATGGCTATCGATGGCAAATCAAAACTCACTAGTGATAACAATCAGATCAACATTGGAAAATGAAGATAAAATTTAGATAATTTATTAAGGGCAAATTTGGAAGAAAAAATTCATTGATCAAAAAGTAGCATTCCAAAAATGCCAAATACCAATGCCACGTGGGATTTACATTGTCCGAAAGATCTTTAAAGAAGCTAATTTTGTCTTAAAAGTGTTTGCATTTTCGTTGCCAAGCGCCTCAGCATTTTGCTAAAGACCTTTGAGAACCCAGCACAGCCTCGGCCCGTACTCTGAATAGTGAATAGAAAAGAAGTTGAGGACAACCCAAGCGGCGGAAAGCAAGATCGAGATCATTTAGAAATTTTTAGACACACACATATTTATATGAACAAAAACTTTCGTGTTGAGGACCGTACACCATGCCTTGAGTTTCTGCCATTTGGCAGTGGGATGTCAAGTCTCGAACGAAGGGTTTCTACTAAGGTAATGGTTCCGCGATTGTCATGTCTCACGTGCCAATACATTTCTAGCATTAATAAGACCCAACATTCCGAAGAGAAAAGAAAAAAATCGGCATTGAATCTAGACTAGAACCCAGAGATTATAAATTCAAATTTAATTCATGTCACTTGTAGAATCTTTCAGCATCAGGCATAACATATTTTGGAACATGTGTTTAATGAAATTAAATTTTTAATAAAAGTTACGAGAGAAAATAAAAGAAACATTGTATGACCAACTCTATTCTTAAATCGGAAAGGACATGGTAAGAAATTGACATTAGATTCAAATAAAAACCCTACATCATCTCAATTTTGGCATTCATCCCCTGATGTTTTCCACTCAATTCCAATGCACCTTTGTTGTTGACTCCGGCTAAATTGTGCTGGATTATCGGTGACGTGCTCTCACATGACCAGGTGATAGGGACAAAATATCCAACAAATTTTAAGGAAAAATTAAATATATATTTCCAAATATCATACATTATGCAGATTATTTTCGAATAGACCCTTATTCTATCATATTCGAAGCCCAACTCACCTCCCTGTTACTGTATCTATTTTAATTATATATATAATATTTTTATTGGATTTAAAAGGAAATGACATTAAGGTTATTTAAATCAATTCAAAAGCATCATATAATGTCTAAATGAGAGAGGGGAAAAGGCGTGGGGGGTGATGGCCGGTGGAGACCAACAAAATTGTGAGAAACTACTAAAAATAATTCTAAACTTATTGTATTTATTCCAATTAAATCCCAAGTTAACTCGTGCTCATTGGGTCATAAACTTTTTTTATGATTTACTAATCAAATCCATACGTGTTTAGTTTTGACCAAAACTTACTGGCATAAATACTGATCATCCTATATAGCACGATTGGCATTGAAGTTGATATTTTTTTAATAATATTTTATTTTATTTTTGAATTTTATAATTTTCTTTTCTTTTCTTTATCTTTTTTTTTTTTTTTTTATTGAGAACCGACTAGAGTTGCCAACTAACCCTCCTACAGCCATGGGCAAAGGCTAAGACGCTTGCGCCGTATCGAACGAGGCTGCCACGTCCTCACCCGATTTGGGCACTGCAACCTTGCTTGAGCCCAACAAGGGCCCTAGCACTCTTGCTTGCCCCAAATCTTGAGAAGGCATCACGGTCCATGCTAGATTTGGGTGAGGGACCATGTGCCCTCTCTTTGGTCAGTAAGGGTGTGGGTTTGGCCGGAGGGCATTGGGCAAGGGCCACCCAGACCCTTACTAACCCTTGCCAGTGGCCAACAAGGGTCGACTAGCGACCTTTACCAACCCTTAGTCCAAAACTAATAAAGAATGAAAACAGAAAAAACAAAAACAAAAAAGTTAGTCGTACCACATAAAACATGTGACATTCACATAAGTGGTTTTTGGCTAAAATTAGCCAGATTAACTCGATTAATAAAATATAAACAGATTTATGATTCAATTAATATGATTTTTTAAGAATAAATTAATACAAATATAATGTATTTGAGACTTTTTTCGTGACTATCCCGACAATACTGCTACCTTAGTCAAGGTAGTCGATGACTCCCTGGTAGTATCAATCATCAAAGATTCAGGTATCCTTGCAGGGAGGGATGGTCAATCATTTTTCGTTGGGCACAACCTAGGAAATTCCAAATGCACAATCATTTACCTTTCAAGTTTTCTTTTGGTTTTTAGTTATAATTAAATTCTTTTGATTTTGCAATGACTGAAAGGGAAAAATTCCAACGACTTTCAAATGACCAAGGGAGAATATTGAAAAGAAAAGTTTTAAACATCGGGACTATTTGTAACTATGAAACAGGTCTAGAAGACAAATTGTAGTTCTCGCCATGGAATGACGATATTGACCTCAAGTTTTCACTAGTGACGAGTCACATGCATTAATTCATTGATTTTTAGGTGATGTTGTCGCCGAAGCCAACACTGAGGAGGACACTGAAATCGACAATTGGAAAACAGTAGCTGGGTCTATGCCAAACTTAGACTATAGGGGGACAAATTGCAACAACCCAAAAAATTTAGGGGACTAAAAGTGATTTTTCCCTATTTATATTCCCAAACTCCCCAATATCTCTTATTGTTTACTATAGTTCAAAGCACTATGTAGCGTTAAAAGGGTTGGGACTTTTGATAACGTAAAACGAAAGTATAAATAAATGATACCCAAAGAGAGTAGTTGAACATTGAAAGTACAACTCTTGATCCGACCACCATGCTCACCGGCGCCTATAAATTAAAAAAACAAAAAACAAAAGACTAGTCACCACCAGTCACGTGAATTCAACCCTCCACAATAAAAGACCCTAACTACAAGGGATACCGACCCCTTTGCACAACTTTCCTTTTAGATATATTCAAAAGGATTTTTATTAAATGAGTAACCGACTACACACGCAGCATGATCAAAGCATCACATAAAAAATTCATAAACATTACTCATTTAATTGCTTAACTTAAGTTCATCGAATACCCCGTTAACGAAATCCCCTTTTCAAAATAGGACAAGTCATCCGCCTAGATTATATACGACGTTAACTTGAAGTAAAGTAAATTTTAAAGCCCTTGCCAATCGAACAAATCAAAGAAAGGTGACGAGATTTCTTTCATTTGACTAAGTCCGCAAACCAAGAAAGTGCGTTGACAAAAAAGCAGTTTGCCCCTTTGGACGAACTGAACATTTTCATTATGGTCTGGCCAGAAAAAAGATAAGAGTTCAAGGAAAAGGCATGTCGTGGGTGGTCGCATTGATTACATCACATGTTGTCCCTGACCCTTTATTAATTTTTCCACCTCTTCCCCTCTCGAGTCCTTCAATTAATTACAATTTTTAACTTTTGGCCCACCCGAGAGGACAGGACAGGACAGGACAGGAGCAAGGATTCCCTTATTGCACAGTACAAGAGGAAGGGAAAACAGAAAGGTTAAGCTGCGCGACGCCTCCTCACGTGCTTTGCCACTTTCGTACGTTTTGCAACTTTTACTTATTCATTTCTGTCGTCTCCATCACATGCCCTTATGATCATCTAAAGTACACACATCTTCTATGACCCAAAAAAAAAAGTACACACGTCTCCCTCGCAAAACAATAGACATATAACACGGATCGCACTCTTTTTGTAGAAAAGATTTTCCCAAAAAATAAGATCTTAAGTGGATTAATCTTGAAATAATGAAATATCTTGCAAATTTCTAAGACTAGGTTCGTTTCTTTTGAAAAAAAGAAAAATGGGCAAATGAAGTGAATAGGTGAATATAATATCATTTATCCATTTTCTTCTCGTTCTTAGAAATTTTCATTCAATAAATCATCCAATGAAAATGCGATGAATATGACCATGGTCAACACTTGGATTACTTATTCGAGCAAACTATTATATTATATGTGTATTTAACGTAAAGACACTTTCAAAAATGTCATGATGTTATAAAAAGAAGTAAAGATAAATCATACAACCTATATGAATATTGCTGAAGCGATCAATTTAGTAGAATTTAACTAGAAAAAGGAAGAGGAGATGGATATGAATGAGACGATATAAAATTGGTTTGATTGGAGTAGACTTTTTTTTGGGGGGGGGGTTCAAGAGTGGGCCTTGCTAGACTTGGAATAGTCATATAAAAAATGGGATTAGTCAAAATAGTACCCAAAAAAAAAAATTCCCAGGACACGATCTCGCTAGCAAGAAAGTGAATTCCCACATAGAACTATTGAGTAGGACTTGATTTTAAATTATGATATGGAGTAGCATATTATATCATGAGATGACCATCGAGAAAATAGAATATTCCAGCGGTCACCATTTATCAAATCTAGGATTGAAAATATAATAATTTGCTTTTTTCTTAAGAACCTTACAGTGAGGGAGAAGTGCTCCAAAAGCCCCCATGAACTTTGGTACTGTTGCACAGTAACCCTAGATTGCTAAAATTGCAGATTACTTGCTTGAACTTTGGAACCGCTGCGCAACAGCTCCCTAACATCCGAAAGTTATGGAACACCCTCTTTTCGAACATTGATTTTCGTTGCATAACCGTTGGGTCTTGCTTGAAATGGATACTTAATTTTTCTTAGCCAAAATTATCTCTAATATATGGTTAATCAAGTAAGAGTATAGAGATTGATGCATGGTTAATGGAGTTAAGAAAATTTGGTAGCGGTTTAGTTTAGTCTAGAAAAATGAGTTCGTCCATTCTCAAGTAACTTTAAACGATTATACAGACCTAAAAATTAGTAGTTATATATACTGATGCTTGGATGAGCCTATAAATTTTTAAAGTTTACGGACTGTTGTGTAATGGTGGCAGTTTACAGGGGTTAATCCATAAATTTTAAAAGTTTAAAGATTGTTGTATAACAGGGCCAAATTTCAGGAAAATTTTGAGTAACTATCCTGGTTTTGCCCTGAAGAATACTATGTGACCACCTTATAATATTAGTTAAAACTCTTTCAGCAAAACCATAACTATGAGCAGCTGAAACAAAAAGCAGAAAATAGGTAATCCTTCATATGCGCTAAATAAATCATTTCCAGCTCGGGCCTAAAAGAAAATATAAATCATTTCCAGCCAAATTGAAATCAATAACGACAATAATAATAATAACAATAATAATAAGCTGACGATAATAATTACTAATAAGTTAGATTTGAGTGTAGAGTAGAGTACATAACCAAAAATTTCAAGAGAGGAAAAGATGCACACTTTATCTTTGAACATAAATGTTATTTTTAATGTGATATTTGAATAGGTTATTTCCGCTATCAAGTCATTAAACTCTAGAAAGATTTTGATGAGTCCCTCCTTTCCAGTTCTAGAAAATTGAAGTTGGCATGTCAATGGATGCCGGCCAGAAGTCTGACAAAGATATAGGGTCACTATGAAATGAGAAGAATTCGAAACTCGCTTCATTATATTTTGAACTGTCGTTCCTGGAATTAATCAACAAAAGCTAATGGTCCATGGCAGCATCGGATTTTTCCACATCACATTTTAGGCCGGTATCAATAGACAAGTCGGCTTTTTTTGGCTGACATCAGGGACTTCTATAGACTTCATTAGAAAAATCTTTTCTTTTCTGGCGAGGAAGGGACTAGAAAAAGCCATCAACCTTAAGCGTTTGATTGCACAAATTTATAAAATTGAATATCTATGTCGAAGAAATCATATGAGTCGACCATGTGTTCCTTTTCATTTTAGAGAATCCTTCCACCAAAAGAAGACAGCCAAGATATACATTTAAAACATAAGGACACAATGGGCTGGTTCTAAGTCAAAAATGAAACTTCGATATCTTATATGGGTATCTTGTCAAGTAAGCTTAACCTAGTCTTCTCCTTTATTTGAGTTTGAATCATCAATGGAACGAGCATGGGCGGGGGGGATGAGAAAATTAATCACAAGCTAAGCAATCAAAAAGAGAGAAGTGAGAAGTGTTATACTCTCAGCTTTTTTATGCCTTGCTTCTGAACGAAGAAATGGCCTTATTATTATATATATATGTACGCTGAATAAATCCCCAAGTGCTTTCGAGGGAAAAAGACTTCAAGCATACGTGCCGGGCACTCCAAATTCGGGATGTGATGCCTAATGAATAATCAGAAAAGGCCTTTAAAGGTCAAACTCTTTTTTTAAAATGTAAAGAAGAGAACGAGCTGTGCCAGTGATCCCGCCTTAGATTATTCGGGATGGCGGCAGTGTGACTTTATTGAGGGAGAAATAAAATTATAGTTTACGGGGAAGTTTCTGGCACTCAAAAGTGCAGTGTGCCAAGGGCTCGAGGGATGAATTAGAAGTCAAAGAGAGGCCGCGGAAAATCGAACTTGGCCCAAACCACAGGCTCAGGCCGGTCGGACTCGAAACTTGGGATGGATCTTCCGAACCCTTCTTTGGTAGGAGCGGAAAAGTGAGTCTGTTTCCATCCTGAATCTGGATCGAATCAGCACGGAGGACTAACTGATTCCAGGGCTAGTTCAGTTCTCGGTTCTAAGACTGAAAACCGATTCTATCTAGAACCTATTCAACCAGTCTGGTTCTCGATGAATTAGGCTCTGTTTGTTTGCACTTCTTTTTTTTGTTTTTAAACATTTTTTCTGTTTTTTTGTTCCTGAAAACAAAAAAGGAACAGAAACGCGTTTGGGTGCATTTCTGTTCCTTTTTTATTCTTTTGTTCCCAGGAACAAAAAAGAAACAGAAATAAGAAACATAAAATTTGTGTTTCTTATTTCTGAAACACATTTGAGGAACAAAAAAGGAACAAAATCGTGTTTCTTTTCTATTTCTTGCTCCCTTCGAACACCGCCTCTCTCCTCCCCTGCGACGAGCGTCTCCTCTGCGACGAGCGACGAGCGTCTCCTCCCGCGAGCGAGAGAAGTCCATCGTCTTCTCCGGCGCCGACGGCGGCCTCTGTCTCGAGACCATCCGCCTTCTCCACCGTCGTCCTCTCCGGCGCCGACAGCCGCCGCTCCTTCACCAGTGTGAACCTGCTCACTCCTCTTCTTCACCGATTGACGAGGCCCTCGCGCAGATCCGGGCGATGGCTGGTCGGAGCTCGAGCCGCTCGAGCTTCGACCAGCCATCGCCCAGATCTAGGCACCGTTGCTCGCGATTTGCGGCGGCGGCTCGTGCCGCTCGCTCGAGACGGACGAGCATGCTCGCCCCGGATCCGCGAGCAACGGTGCCCTAGATCGAAAGTTTGGTTGCAGCGAGCCTGCTCTCCTCGCTCGGCGCAGCGGAGCGAGGGCTCGCTTGCTTGCCCGCTCGAGCGAGCGGACGGCCGCCTGCTCCGCTCGCTCGCAGCTCGCTCGAGCGTGAGCAGCGGCGAGCCCGCTCGCTTGCTTCTCGCTCAAGCGAGTAGAGCAGCGAGCCCGCTCGAGCCGCAAGCGAGCGGAGCGGCGAGCCCCTGCTCGAGCTGCAAGCGCAGCGGCAAGCCAGCCCCGCTCGCTCGCTCGCCGCTTGTTCATCCACCGAAGTTGCGAGATTCAACCGAGGTAAGCAAAACGAAAATCCTTTTAATAGCATCCGATGAGGCGAGGGCTTCGGTGTCGAAATACACTATCGACAACGAAAGTTCGGGGCCAGGATGCATTGCAATCTGAAATGATTTTTGAACTTGGATGGGCTTTGTTCTGCAATTTCGTATCTCGACCTCTTTGCGCATATGCCTGAAAATGAGTTTCTATATGTGCTTTTGGTGCTTGATGCCTTCATGAGAGTTGAAGATAGTTCGATTAGCTTTCCAACGAGCTATAGCACGTCCCGATCCGAGATCATTAGCTACCTGAAATCCTTTTCGAAAGTTAAGAAGGGATTCTGGAAAACTGATACATAACAGGTTCTTTGTTATACATTGACTCGGTCTTGTCTGTTTTCCGATTCTCTACTGAATTTGGTGCTTGAAATTCCTGGATTGGTGCTTCATGAAAGTTGCTTGAACTATCCTTGGCTACAACATACAGATTTTTTAGAATTTCTGGAGTTGATATGATTAGAAAAATGTTCATTAAATCGTCCTTTTGTCCTGGTCGTGGCTTGGTTGTTGTTTGTCTTGGATGAACTGTTAAACATGCTCTTTTAGTCTCGAGATCTCTGTGAAAGTCATAGTATATTCCATGGACTTTTCAATAATATAAGGATTGCATCAATTGACCTTTGTTCTCCCTATCAATTGCATACTTGAAACTATGCTGAAATATTGATCGCTAGAACAACAGGTTCAGCTTACTTTTTTTGTGTGTGTGAGTTTCTCCGTATGGATTTTGATTAAGATGTTTGATCCTAACACTCAGACCTAAAATTAGCTGCTTTGTACCTCTTTTCGGGTCTATCCTATACATACTGTTAATGTGAACCGAGAGTATTTCCATGTGATTGAGTTTCTACTGATATCTTGGAGCTGGTCCCTTCGGTGTAAATCACTTGATATGAACTGGTAGATGATGTTATTAGGACTTAATGTCTTCTAGATAATTGTAATAGGCATCTCAAGCTTTAAAATGACATATTGCATGCCTGAATCAACCATCATTTGCCATGTTTAACATTTTTTTTTTCTAATCCATTCTGAAATCTGGAATTTGCCTTGGTCGAAATGCATATTCTGTTTTTGGGTGGGCCCGATTGTCTGCCACTTTCCTACGACCTTTTGAGCATAGATTTTGAGGGTGATAATATCAAAAAAAGTAAATCACGTGTGGGATGGTCTTGCTCTATTGTTCTCTTTTTTAGCAAAGTTCTGTTGTTTGATAATTGATATTAGATATCCACCATCAAACCAATTTCCAACATTAATCACTTTGCCCAAGAGCTTATTTGTGTTCTATCGATCCAAACTCTGTGTGTTTTTGTTTGTAAAGACGTCCGAGTTATGTTGTTCTTTAGTATCGATATTTCTTTGATTGCTGTTCATATGTCTTGGTGTGTGGAATTGTTTAGCTGTGTCATTGATGTGCTGTTCGCGGTTCATGTGTGCATTTGCTGTGTTAACACCAGTAGAAAAAAGTGGTTGGTTGTGGTTGGAGCTTCTACGAACTTTTTTTTTTTGAAGGGGGGGGGGGGGGTTGGTGTCCAATAGCTGATTAGTTGCGCCAGATTTTCGTTTTGTGCAAGAGTTGTATTGTGATTTTTGCCGTAGTTTGATAAACTGAACTATTTACATTTGATCCATCACTATTGAAACTGTACACTCTTGTCCTCACAACATTAAGATCTGCTCCCAGATAATATCTATGTTTGCTCTATGATTGAAACTGCACACTCTTAATCTTCTTATGCATTACCATGTGTCCCCTTATAGTCCAACTTCCCTTGACTCCTTGACTTTTGTAACATTCTCAATTGATTGGCCTTGATGTTAAAGTAATCTCGACCAATCTGTGCTTAGACTGCAGCAAAAGAGCTTTTTTTTGAACTGGAACACATTTAAGCTTGGCTGATTATCTTGTTACTCCTGTGCAAGTTGACACCATTGTCAATGAATCATCTCTTTGAAGAGTACATGGTACAAGTGCCAACATGTGATGCTTGATTGTGCATAATTTTAGAGAGCTGGCGTGGATTCAATGGTTCCATCGTCCTGCTAACTTCGATTTGTGGCTCAATGCGGAAGCAGATGATACATTGCATGATGCACCTGGAATAAACATGCTTAGGACAAGGATTGCAAATAAAATGGCGATGGATCATAATATGCCTGAGATTTCATGACTTTGTGTTTCCGACTTTTGTAATTTTGTTTTTAAGTACTCACTTATCAAATTCAATGTGATGAAGTTGAACAATGAACTCTATTACTTCATTATTGTGATGTTATGTATGAAAGGGTCTATGTAGAGATCTATAAGATATTCTTCTTTTAGCTAGCTCTTATTGTACAAATTTTACTTACGAAATTTTGTTCCAAGTATACACATGATCATGTTCAGAATATTTGTCTTCACTCACCATGAACAAAATTAAATTGATGAGCATTTCATTAAAGTGATAATGCAATATTAAAGTGATAATGCAATACCAAGTTTATACTTTATTTAAAGAAAAGGCACGTGACAAAAATTTGGTACAAAGTTTATTTATAAAATTTTCTTCAAAGTATGCACTTATAACCATGTTCAGAATGTTTGACTTTACTCACCATGAACAAAATTAAATTGATGAGCATTTTATGATAATGAGAATTCAAAATCAAGTTTACACTTTATTAAAAAAAAAAAAACAATTGGGAAAATTTTGGTACAAACTTAAAAAATTTTCTTCCAAGTAAACAAATATGATCATGTTTAGAATATTTGTTTTCACTTACTATGAACATAATTAAATTGATGAGCATTTCATGAGAATGATAATTTAATACAAAGTTTACATTTTATTAAAAAAAAAAACACTTGAAAAACAAATTGGAACAAAAATTTTGTGTAGCTACTAAACGTGTTTATTCTTTTCTATTAGGAAACAGAAAATTTGCGATTCTGCTACCAAACGTGTTTCTTTCTTTTTCTATTTCAAAAACAGAAATTTTATACGATTCAAACGCGTTTTTGTTCAAAAATGTTAGGAACAGTAAACACTTTTTTCTATTTCTGTTTTCGGAACGATTTTTAAAAACGTAAACGTTACCAAACGCGCCCTTAGTTTCTAAACTGATTTCAAAACCTCTTTTAAAATGCTTTTATACCCATCATGAACTACCATGATTTGCAACAAGATCAAACAATATAATCACTGGACCAAATAACAGGTTTTTTGTCGAGACATGGTGCAGCAAGTATGCGTTAATAATAAGAAACAGGTTTCTCAAGCAAATCAGGAAAATAGCGACCAGTTCTGCACTCGATTCCAGTCTTTTGAAACGGGAGTCACATTTTCGAGTTCTGCTCTCGACTCAAATCTTTTGAAACCGGAATAACATTTTTAAATCTCATTTTAGGCTACAAACCGATCACCTCTACTTTGGCGATGCCTTAAGATCCCAAGGGTTCTGTCCCACAACTTTTCTCTTCCGCCCAACAGTGCTAAAATGCTTCCACTTAAATTTGCTTAAAAAGAAACAACCGGAGTACAGAGCACACCAATGACGATTGCGCACGCTACCTTTCCTTGCAAAAATGCAGATGACATATCAATGAGGCGGAGATTAAAAAAGAAAAAGACAAAAGAAAGCAGCCATGGCGATAGGAAACAAAGTTTTTACTGCATCACCAAACAGTATCGACTTAACAAACTACACATAACAAAAACGAGCAAAGCTCTTGCTACATTCTCAACCACCTCCTCCAAGGGGAATTAGTTGTAGATAGTAGCAAACACTAGATGTCGGCAGCCGCAAAAACAAAAACAAAAGCAAGAAAGACAACATCTACTAAAAGGAAAAGGAGTTCAGATAAAAACGGTTCACCCAGGTTTCTCCACAGACACTAAAAAACTTCATGCTATATAAGCTTCTCTCATTTCTTCTTGGCGGCTGATTTGGTGACCTTGGCACCAGAAGGATCCTTCTTCTCGACATTCTTGATGACACCGACGGCAACCGTCTGGCGCATGTCCCTCACGGCAAAACGACCGAGAGGAGGATACTCGGAGAAAGTCTCAACAACCATGGGCTTGGAGGGAATCATCTTCACCATCCCAGCATCACCATTCTTCAAGAACTTGGGCTCCTTCTCAAGCTCCTTACCTGATCGCCTGTCGATCTTGGTCAACAGCTCAGCAAACTTGACAGCAATGTGGGAGGTGTGGCAGTCAAGAACAGGGGCATAACCATTTCCAATTTGCCCAGGGTGGTTCATGATGATAACTTGGGAGGTGAAGCTGGCTGCTTCCTTGGCGGGATCATCCTTTGAGTTGGATGCAACGTAGCCACGCTTGAGATCCTTGACAGCAACATTCTTCACGTTAAACCCAACGTTGTCACCCGGAAGGGCCTCCTGGAGAGCCTCATGGTGCATCTCCACTGACTTAACTTCAGTAGTCAACCCAGAGGGACCAAAAGTGATGACCATACCAGGCTTGAGGACACCAGTCTCAACACGACCAACGGGGACAGTTCCAATACCACCAATCTTGTACACATCCTGAAGTGGGAGACGGAGAGGCTTGTCCGTAGGCCTCTTTGGCTCCAGGATCTGGTCGAGAGCCTCAAGGAGGGTGGGGCCCTTGTACCAGTCAAGGTTGGTGGACCTCTCAATCATGTTGTCACCCTCAAAACCAGAGATGGGGACGAAGGGAATCTTGTCGGGGTTGTACCCAACCTTCTTTAAGTATGAAGAGACTTCCTTCACGATTTCATCAAAACGGGACTTGGAATACTTGGGTGTGGTGGCATCCATCTGGTCAAAGGGAATTCTTATCACATAAGTACATCTACACAAATGCCGAAGGCTAGTGAAATAAGATATAGAACATATAAAAAAAAATGTACCTTGTTGCAACAGCAAATCATCTGCTTCACACCAAGAGTGAAGGCGAGAAGAGCATGCTCACGGGTCTGGCCATCCTTGGAAATACCAGCCTCAAAACCACCAGTGGTGGAATCAATGATGAGGACAGCACAGTCAGCCTGGGAGGTTCCCGTAATCATGTTCTTAATAAAGTCACGATGTCCAGGAGCATCAATGACAGTACAGTAGTACTTGGTGGTCTCGAACTTCCACAGGGCAATATCGATGGTGATACCACGCTCACGCTCGGCCTTGAGCTTGTCAAGCACCCAAGCGTATTTGAATGATCTCTTGTTCATCTCAGCAGCTTCCTTCTCAAACCTCTCAATCACACGCTTGTCAATTCCTCCAAGCTTGTAGATCAAGTGTCCAGTTGTAGTTGACTTGCCAGAGTCGACATGGCCAATGACCACGATGTTGATGTGAACCTTCTCTTTACCCATGATAGCCTTTTAGTATTGCTGCACAAAAGAAGGAGACAAAAGCATCAATAAAGAAGGAATTACAAATTCCAAAGGAAAAAAACACTGGAAACTCCAGAGTGGCAATCAGCATGACCAGAAATACAAGGTTACAATGACTCAGAATCTGACCAATATACAGTTTGCTCAAGGTAACATATCCAAAGGCCTCTTAAGTCATCGTAACAATTGGATACACGGATTGCAGGCAGATTTGATTTCACAGCCTCACATTGTCTTTTTGTAAGAAGTTTAAACACAGCCCTTATGCAACAGTGAATCGAATTGACCACATGGCAACCATCAACTGACATGAGAAGAACGAGAACACCGTGCCAACTATATCTCCCATCACCAGTAGAAATACTTACTCTATTGAATTAACAGAATCAGGCATTACGATAATTTTTGAATATTCTCAGACAAATCCAGGCGTCGAGTTCTAATCTCCCACATAACTACTCCCGGCGAAATGAAAGATGCGAAAGAACAGGTTTATGATTTACACTGGAAAACACATTTCATATTTCATCAATCAAATCCGTGCAGACTACGTTCCAAACACTATCGTCAGATCGATTCTACCATCTCATGTTCCAACCGATTTCAGCACATAGCAACTCCAACTGGAATTTCGCGAAAAAAAAAAACGAACAACAGAGGAATCAGCTAGATCTAAGGAAAGGTACTTTCTATTGCCAAAACACGAATCGGCGAAGCAGACGCCGAAGATTCCCACACTAGTCGGATCAAATCAGTCGGTCCGACCAAAAATCCACACATCCTTCACGCATTCACGCGCCCCAGAGGGAAACGGAAATGATCAAAACCCGCACGACTCAAGCGAACCGGATCGAGCGACACCGCAGCGACACCGAAGCTACCAAGACTGTCGGCGCCACTCGATTCGATAGAAATGCACGGTTCCCTCCTCGGGGAGCAGGAACGAAACCGGATTCGAAATGCGGCAGCTAATCACAATCGGAGTCGCAGAACGATGGAGATGCTACGGAGATTCGAACGGCGGCGACAGAGAGAGAGCGAAGGAGATCGGCTCTTACCTCGATTCCGAAGGGTTCGACGATCTCTCAGCGACACGAAGCAGACGAATCGGTGTCAGGGGGGAAATGAGGCTGTTTATATATGCCCCTCGCTCGTTAGGGTTTACTCCTCCGCCGTCGGATCTCAGGTCGTACGGTTCACTTCCAGCGGCCGGGATGTCGACACGTGTGCGTACAGCTCTGTCCTCTTTTTTTTTTTTGGTCGAGTACAGCTCTGTCCTTCGCCCCTTAGGGTTTTTCAGTCCGTGGGGGCCGAGGATCGATCGGAGCCGTTGGATGGTTGATCCGAGGGTCGCAGGGGGGAGGAAGACCGTCACTTCGCTGGTCTTCGCGTGCGTTGACTTCGCGCTGCCAGCTCTGGGCCTCTGGCGGCTGCGGACAGGAGCTACCCGTTGGGAATAAATGCTTGTTTTTGGCAAATTGCCCCCCCCCAACACTCTCCCATTTCGACTTGGAAAATCTTTAAAATAATATTTTGCACCTTATCACACTTATTTTTATAATTTAAATTCATTATTTCCAGTAAATGACTTTTTTTAAATGGTACGATTCTTCTATTTTCTTGAAAATTATTATTATCCAAATACTGTCTTCTTCTTTTTTTTGTGAGTCCAAAATAGTGTCTTATGAATACTTGTTAATAAGATTTTAGTAGTCTGACAAAAAAAATAAAAAACAAACAAGACTTCGATAGAGCTCATATTTTGAGCAATGAGTTGACCACAATTTTTTCCTGCTAACACAAAAGATTTAGAATATATACATATAAAATAGAATGTGTGAATTGTAGGGTTTTTGTTGGAATTATCATAATATAAAGTATATGATTTGGAAATATATGAAAGTTAAAAGGACATGCATGTTGAAGCGAAAGCATGCCAAGTATGATTGAAGGAAAATTAAGGATGACTCTTGTTATTTTTCTGACTTGGAAGAATGCTCGACAGGTTCAGAAAGCATGTCCAACGTTTTAAATCAACTACTCTTTATTTTTCATCCTGTTATATATTTTCTATTAAGATTTTGTTTGTTTTACAAAAATAAATAATTTTCAAAATACATTCCTAAAAATGATCTTTTGCATCACTTTAAATAATTAGTTAATGAACAAAATTTTCATTATCAAAATAATTTGTATCTTAATTGTGGATAATGAAAATATTTTATTCATCTTAAAAGTAATAAAAGCGATCATTTTTAAGAAAATATTTTTCAAATAATTCATAATTCTTGAAATAAATAAAGCCTAAAATATCAATGTCTCTCTCTTTAATCCTTAATAGTTTTTTCTTACTAATGTTTCCCTCTCATATGGAATTGCATGTAACTTCAGTGTCATATCAGCAATAATAACGTATTTGGAAATCCCTTCTTGACCAGTAATTTTGATAAAGGTTATTACAAAGAAAAAAGGAAGGATGCAAAATAATTACGATCGAAAAGAAGAAGAAGCATATGGATTGGAGTAAACTGTGATATTGTTTCGACAAAAGCAAGAGAGAAGAATGAAAGATAAAGCGCCATGATTTTAATATTCGTTTATGTATTTAAAATTTAATGTAGAAGGGTACAAGTTAGGAAGATTTTGTTTAAGAAAAGCATCAATCCCTTCAAATCTTTTTTTATCCGGTCATTTAATTATTTTTGCTCAAAAAGTTAGATAAGGTATGTACCGGCAACAACATGAACTGTCACAATGTCCCAAAAGACCAAAAACTAAAATAAAATAAAATAAAATAAAGGTGAATACCATATAAAATCCTAAATTATGTTCACGACTACACAAGTGCCCCCAAAAAATTTTGTATCACCAAAAACCCTAAATTTACCAACTATGACACAACTACTCTAAATTTTTGATGTCACATATACCCTTTATTATAGATCCATTCGTGGTATATTTGTCACATTGATTTAAGTTCTAAGTTTTTTATGACACAAATTTTTTTTTTGGGTATTCGTGCCGCAGTTGGCAAGTTTTGGATTTTTAGTAATACAAAAAGTAAGAGTATTTGTATTATAGTGGGCATAGTTTGAGGTTTTTTATTTATTATTATTAACCCAAAAATAAACAACAACATAAAAGCGGGAAATTCCCATCTTATTAAGGTTGTTAAAATCCCGTGTAGAGAAACCTCGATACATATTAATTTGCTCTTGCCGAAGAGATTGCCGTGTTATTGACAATGCTGGAGGGAATAATGTACTCTAGCAACAATAATTTGTAAAGATTAAAACTCTTCAAAGGGATTGGAACTATTGCTTTTTCCGCTCAATAGTTCGATGGCAACCACAAGTTATTTTGCACCCTAAAATAAATTTTAGGTGAATAGCGGCTGCTTGTTGAAGCTAAAATTACTCATTCACTTATTCACTTTTTCCCCCTTTTTTGGGTCGCGCCATTATGACTATGGTTTTTGATCGGAAAGGAGAGTCTCACCGTGAGACTCCCTTTTCAGTCTAGACCCGTTAGTATACGTTAAGACTTTTTTCTTTCCATTCAATATCTGTTGTTACACAGTGAGATTCCATTTTCAATCTTGACTTGTCATGACACGGTAAGACTTTGTCCTTTCCCATCCATACCCATTGTTACACCGTGAGATCCCCTTTCCAATTTAGACCAATTAGTACATGATAAGACTTTACCTATTTTTACAGAGTGAGACTTCCATTCAGTCGAAACCTCTTTTGACACGGTGAGACCTCATTTTTAGTCAAAATCCATTTTTATGTGGTGACTCCCATCCAGTCGAACCTATTTTTACATGATGAGACTCTCCTTTCTCTGGTCAAAAGCCATTACCACAATGGGGTGACTTAAAAAAAAAAAAAAAAAAAAAGGTGAATAAGTGAATGAGTAAATTCACATTTTCATTACCTGTTAGCAAAATTCGAAGTGTTATCTAATCTTTGAAAGAAACTGCTTCAAGCTTTCTTTCAAAGAGGAGCAACTATTGATAGCTGAATTTTTTTTAACATTTTAAATATCTATTTATTTTGCAAAAATATAAAAATTATAAAAAAGATAAAAATTAATTAATTAATTAAAAATAAAATAATGAAATTTTTTTAAAATGGTTATGAAAATGAAATAAAAAAAATGAAAAGATGAAAATAATGAAAACGAGCGAGCCATCGTGTCTAGCTGACTTGGCTAAATTTTCGGCTCACCTTTCCCTTGACCCAACTTTCCATGTTCTTCTTAAGCCCAATTTTCCATCTCTTCTTTCGACTTCACAATTTGAGACCAAGAAAAAAAAGGCCCGGCCCTAGCTTTTTCTCCCTTTCGTTCATGTGCTGCTGTTCTCTCCATCAAGCATGATGACGGTGATCGAACCAAAGGGAGGACACATCAAAGCAGCGCCTGTGAAGGAAAGAAACAGCATGTGACGTGTGAAAACCTAGGTGTTCTAGAAGGTGTGCTAGCTAGCGCGAGGGGAAAGAGAGCATAACAAAAAAGATTCAAAAAAGGTAGGTGAGGAGGAGGTGAGAGTGAGGGAAGCTCAAATGGGGGGAAAGAGAGAAGGGGGATCACTACTCAGGGGGAGAGAGGTTCAACCATGGACGCTCGTTGAAGAAAAAGGCGGTCATTCGACTATTGTAGAAGAGTTCTCTAGACAAAGGAGATGGGCGGGAGCTAGGGAGTGGTTTTTGCTTGCTGAAATCACATAGCAAAGAGAAGAGAGAGGAGTGGGAGCTGAAGAAAAAGCTTTGCTAAAGAAAATCAGGCAAAAGAAATGAAACTAGAAGAAGAAATCTCGAAGTTGCAGAATTTTCAACTAGGAAGAGAACCAAAGAGAGAAGAATTGAAGTAGACTCAACTTGAGGCGGAACAATAGACAAATGAGCTACTCGAAAGAGAGCAAGGGGCCTCGGCCAGAGGGTTTGCAGAAGGAGAATCAAAGAAAGAAGAGAGGTAGGTTGGCTAAGGGAACTTTAGCCATGGAAGAGCTGGGCTGAAGAGAGGTTCCAAGGAAAAAGGAAGAGGAACACACCGATCCCGACCTGGGTAAAGGAGGATGATCTAAACGGAGAAAAAAAGCCAGTGAGGCTCGCCACGCAATGCCTCCGTGTCTGCCATTGCTCATTCTCTTCCCTCCCGATGCCAATGACAGGCGTCGTTGATCGCTGGCCAAAACTACTTCACCATCGCGTGACCAGTCATCTCATCTTTGTTCCCAAGTATAAGAGTCCGAGGTGTAGAAAAGATTTAAAAAAAAAAGAGAGGAAAGAAATGAAAAAGAGAGGAAAAAGAGAAAAATCAAAAAGAAAAGAAAAGAATAAGGAATGACTGTGGGCTGGCTTGCATGGTGGGCTGAGGAAGAGAGGGGCTTAGGGATTGTTTGTTGTTGATTAAGTTTTTTTAGAGTTTGGGCCGAAAAATTAAAAAATGAGGGAAGCATTCTTGGGTTAATTTTTTTATTTCTTAGTGGGCTTTTAGGATTAATATTTGTAGTTCAACCCGATCCGATAGGATTCGGGTTTGTTTAGTTGGGTCGGGTCTCTTGACTCAGCCCGAATTTCTATATTTTAATATTGAAAAATATTGATAATAATAAAATAAATATTAGAAATTTAAAAATTAGAAAATTAAAATTCAGAAAATGATATAAAATTTTAAAAATTTTAGAAAAAAATAGAAAAATAGAAAAATATTAAAAAATTAGAATTTTCAGAAAATAATTAAAAATTCAGAAAGTTCTAAAAAATTAGAAACGTTCAGAAAAAAATAAAATAAAAACCCTTAGAAATTGAAACCAAAAAATTGGATAAGCCTTTAAGACTTTACAATAGGGTTTTTTGTTTTGCGTTGTTTTGTTCTCATTTTTAGGGACAATATTAGGATGCCTATATACTTTTCCTTTCCAATTAGAAATGATTGTGCATTTCAATATTTTGGGCGCTATTTTCCTGCTTTAAAATAATTAGAACAAACCTTAGATTTTTTTTTGGGATAGGTTGCTATAGCATTAATTAGAACATGATCAAGTTAGGTACCAAGAGGATGTTAGTCTTAGGGCTAATGTAATCAAGTCCACAAGTCTTGAATCTCTAGTTATGTAAATAGCAAGATATTCTCCCGTATCTGACTAGGCTTCAAGCCTACCCAAAAAAAGCTAATGGCGACTCCTTTATTAAAATATTCGTAAGCTTAATTGATTTAAAATTTTAAACGCATGATATCATGCGAGGTATGAGCTTGGGAGAATTTGAATTAATAGATGGACGTTGGCTCGAAATTGACAATACCCTAAACCTAATAACTCCCTAACCACGAGAGGGTTAGGTTGCAATGATAGCAAAGAAAAAATGATAAGATGAGTGACATCCTACTCGAATGGTCGGGCAAAATAAGAGACATCATGTTTCCATTGAGATTCTCTAATAAATGCTTGGCCAGTTACCGAATAACCTCCTTTTGCATAGCAGCATAAAAAATAGCAGTCAACATGTCATATCTTATATAAAGATTCAATAAGTGGCAATTTTAAAATAATGTATTCTCGATCCTTATCATTCCTCCATTGGCAAGAGCAAATAGTGTGTTAATGAAAATGAAATGTCTATTAAACATGCATGTGTTAGATTATTACCAATTCATATTGAGCAACTATGATCCCAACATCGAGCACATTTAAGGGCGCGAATGATAAAATTTCTAGAATAGAAATCGATTTCTATTCCCTGGACTAGTTTTTAAGCAAAGAAACACATTTCATGACAATTCAAAATTTGTGTTTATGGAATATATATATTCATTTGATAACAAAATAAAATTTCAATTATTAAGAGGGCCAACGGCCGACGGCCAGAGTCCAGTGACAGGCGGGGGCAATGAGCATCGAGTGGCCGACATCCGATGGTCGGTGGCAGGTTCGGCGTTCTACTAGCGGCGGGTGGGCGGCAAACGGTGAAGAAAGTGAACAATAAAAAGAGTTTTCATTTCTCACTTTTATTCTATAAATAGAAAAGCTAAAAATTTTAGTTTCTGATTTCTGCTTTAAATCTATTTCTAGAATAATAAACCTATTTCAAAAATAGAAAAATAAAATTGCATTACCAAACAGATTTCTGCTCCAAACTTGTTCCGGGTAAATTAGATCACCTCAACAAGTGTTCATGTCAAGTTCTTCATTTTTTATACGCCACTTGGGATTGTTTCAAGCTTTTACTCATTTCAAGTTTTCTAGAATGTTTGTATGGTTTGGTTCGGAATAGGTCCATTTCGGTTTTCATTTCAGTTTTAGGTTACTTTTAGTGGTTTCGAATTTGATGCATTGAATTTAAATCGACAGTCAATAGTTTTGAAATAATTTTGTGTATATTGATGCTATATCTTACTTATAATTGCATGGCGTGTGCCATGTTGTGTTTAGGTTCATTTTTGGTTTAAATGGATGAAATACTTGTATTCTTGAGTTATTTCGACATGAGTCGTGTCGATTATAAAATGGGTCCATCAGTTTTCTTTTCGAATTTGTTTTGAAACAGAGATTGATATGTAGGCTTCTGAGGGGGTTGATCAATTCCTATCACGAATACATAAGGGAGTTAAATTCGTGGAGTGCATAGTCTTAA
The DNA here is from genome assembly GCA_014182375.1 of Eucalyptus virginea. Taxonomy (NCBI): domain Eukaryota; kingdom Viridiplantae; phylum Streptophyta; class Magnoliopsida; order Myrtales; family Myrtaceae; genus Eucalyptus; species Eucalyptus virginea. Next base: position 18,020,078 of record CM024523.1, on the reverse strand, counting down.
TCTCTTTTTGAGGCATATGTTAGAGTAAGAAGATGGAGTTCTCTAAATTTTGTATGTGGCACCTTAAAAGCAGAATGCTAGATTAGAGAACTCGATCTACCCTCGACGGACTAGAAATTGCCACCATTCCGGTTTTTGAAAAATGCTAGGTATATTAAGATTACCATGATAGGTTATTTGAAGATTGATTATTACTCACTAGTTTATGATATTGTATTATCTCTTTAGATTTCTTCTACTGCATTTTACGACTGCCTCTAGTTCCTCTTGTCTTTGTCCACCTATGCTTTGGCATCGAATTGAAATGTTGAATGTAGGAAGGTGATCAAATAGCACTCAAAGCTGAAACAAAAGCTATGTATATGTAGATTTAAATGTATGTACTATTGTTCATTCACTTATAATGATATCAATCTCTGCATGTATTCCATTTAGAACCAGGGAGGACCAAGAAAATCTTCTGCAGGTATGCCTTCCCATAATGGGTGAACAACTCCCGTTCAAGCCCTTCAGGGACAGCCTTTTAGCAGAAAACCTCTCAGCCCTTTAGTTCAGAGCCTAGAGACACTCAGAGATGCCAGGATGGAAACGTTTCTAATCTACCCAAGCTGCATTTCTTGGAGGATCTTACCAGGCTAGAGAAGAAGAGAGATTTAGAAAGCCGTGAGAAATTTTTCAAAGCACATACTTTACTTCAGGGGACTCCGCCCAACACAATACATCCTCCTCGCCTTTTATAGACGATAAGAGGTCACACAAGGACCAAGCTCACGGGTCCAGATACAAACAAAGGCACCGGAAACTTCCGGGAGGGAATTATTCGCACACTATAAACAGTAACTGTACTGTGAACAGTACCTTCCCTAGCCTAGTGCTACAGTAAAAGTGAACAGTGATTTGCTATAGTGAACTTGTACGGATTCAGCGGTCTCGTCCGTCACGAGCATTGTAGCTACAGACTGAATCGTCTGAACTGTCTTCTAGGAGATATGCATCGTATTTTTGTTGAAGGGCTTCAAGATCTTCAGGTGAGAGGATTTGATTCAGCCTTCTTGATGAAGATGCTTGTTCATGAGCCCAATGGGATGCTTCTTCTTCTACCCAGTTTGTATTTTTCCTTTGGTAGTGTTGGCGGAATGCTTGGCTGAGGCCAATTGGATGGCTGTGCATAAAATGATGTGTCCATGTCTTGAAATGAGGACGAAGGTCCCCTGTTCATAGGGATTCAGGACGAGAGGACCTCCAAAGCGTGCGTAGGGGTCTTGAGTAGACTGGACAATGTCATCTTCGCTTGTCATTTCATGTTCTTGGGACGATGCAGCTTGTCTGTATTGCTTGAGTGCTTCCTTAGCTTCTGGTGCTAGGTCATAATGATCCCACGTAATGGGTACATTATTCCAAACATCTTCAGGAATGGTTTTGTTTTCCTGGCATAGGATCCTCTGGAGTTCTCGGTACTCGTTTTCACAAAATCTAACAGATCTTGAATAAGATTTGTGAATTCGGGCTTTTTGGCTGTTCAAGTGAGGTTTATAGGATGTGGTTCCTATTTCTAGTGGTGCATCGAGAATACTACCATTATTTCTGCAAAAATTCCACGGACGTCGGAAAAACAGGATGGTGTGGACCTCAGGATTCGGTGTCATGGTTCTCAGTTCTTTTTCCAAGTCTTGTTTCCAACATGTAGGATGATGGAACCAATTAAGAAAGTCTAAGAGATTCTTATCGCTTTCTTTTTCCACATTTCTTCCGAGTAAGAATATCCTGGTGAGATTGGCAATGAATCTTCTAGTAGGAATTTCAATAGCTATTAAGTACTTATTGGTTAAGTACCATAACAGCGTCTTGAGCTGGTCAGGGAAATCATCTTCCTTCCAGATAAGAGGATGAATGAAAGGATAATTCAAATTTAACCCGAAAGGATAAAGAATCGAACCTCCATTGAATCTGAATAGGTCTGTGTGGCATTGCCACATGAGGTTTTCCAGGTTCTCAGTAAGACTGTCGTTCTGGATTTGCTGAATAATCTCCTAGGGATATTTCCAGCTTGGCAAATCTTTGATCTTCTCGACTTTGTATTTCACTCCATGATTGAGCATATGGAAGGCAGGCCTTTTGATGTACATGTTGATCTCAGCTGGTGCTTTGGATCTTGACAAGAAATCGGCAAGCACATTCTTCTTTCCGGGAATATGTTTGGTTTCAAAAGAGTATTTTGAAAAGCATTCAGCCCATCGAAGCGGTTGAGAGTTTGGGATGCTTCTACATTTAAACTTGATCATCCGAGGAAAAGATGCCATGTCTAATTCTACCGGGAAGTGATGGCCGATAAGATGAAACTCAAATTTTTTGATTCCATTTTTTATTGCTAGAATTTCTTTGAAAGTGGAATGATAATGCATTTCAGTTTGAGAAAAATTTCCACTTTTGTGAGCACAGAGGTGTCTCTTACCATCAATTTCTTCAAAGAAAATGGCTGCCCAAGTATTCATCGGCGCGCGTCGGTTTGAAGAATTCTTTTCCCGTTGATGGTATTTGCAATGGTGGGAGGTGCATAATCTCCTTAAGCTCGCCGCTTGCTTTAGTCCGGGTTTTCCCCAAGGTGGGGGATTCTTTTTCAGCATGGATTGCAAAGGAATCAAGAGCTTTGCAATATTTGGGACAAAATCCCTGAGATAATTGATTATCCCAAGAAATTGCTGAACTTATTTTGTCGTGAAGTTATCTTCAGGAAATTTCAATAATTCTTGAGCGATATGTGGCCCTGGATAGTATGCACCTTTGTTGAGGTGCATACCAAGAAATTCAATTTCATCTGGGCAATATTCATTTTCCTTTGAGAAAGCATAATACCATGCTTTTTCACAATTTTTCGCAAATTGCTCAAGGAGTTGACGAGTGTGTAGGACTTTGCTCGTTAGGACTGTAGAGAGGATGTCATCAATGTATATGGTTGCACTTGACAAAATTGGTTGAAAAATACGACACATGGCCTTTTGGAAAAGGGATTGTGCTACCTTTAAACCAAAAGGAAGAACTTTCCACTGGAAGTGCTGGTTCGGGATACAGAATCCTGTTTTGGATCTGTCTTCAGGATGGATGCCCAATTGCCAAAATCTGGCTTTGAGGTCGAATTTGGAATAGATGTGGGCTTTGGTTAAACTAGTAAAGAGAGAATCTCTGGATGGTAAAGGGAATTTATCATCTTGGAGAAAAAGGTTAAGAGGTTGATAGTTGATTACCAGTCTCATCTTTCCCTATTTTGCTCGGCCGCTTATTGACATAAAAAGCTTCACGAGGCCCATTGAGAATTAGAAATTTCAATAAGGTCTTATTGCAATAGTTCTGAGCATTCTCTTTGAGCTAGAACCAAATGTTCTGGCTTCATTCCCATGTGGCTCGCCTTGGTTGGGTTGATATCTTCATTCTTCTTGAAAGGGAGGCGAACAAAGAACTCTGGATTTTCCCATAGAGGATGGGAACACTTACGAGCAAATTCGAATGGGATTGTAACAAGATTCTAACAATTTTTGCATGATTGGATCTAGTAGACTCATCTGGATGGAAAAAAAGTCTATGAATATTGACAAACTCAGAGAATTGGTCTTTATGTCTAAGACATTTTCCAGGAATGATGCGGAGTTGAGAGATTTGAGTCATGATATCCCACCAAATTATCAAATCTTTATTGGGGAGACTAGATCCAAAAATTTTTGTGGTTATGGAACACTGGGGAAAAAACTGGACAGTTACTGGAGTGGTTCTGACATTCGTGGAGAAAATATCTCTGAGCGGAATTAAAATATCGGATGTAAGGAGTCCAGAATTCTTCAAGAAGAACTTTAGTGTCCAATATTGAACAACTTGCTCCTGTGTCAATGAGAGCAATCACAGTGATGGGTTTGGCAAACTTTGAAGTAAGAATCTTTACAGGGAAATGGGGACAATGAGATCGACTTGAGAATATGTCAAGATTTGGTTCTGAAGATGTGGGGGATATGTGGAAAATATCTTCAGATTCTGAGTCTGACTCAGCTTCACTAGAAGTTAGGTAAGAGGGTATGACACAAAGAGTTTGTTCAGATGGTTCTTCGTCAGCAGAGAATAGGGATTCAATATCATCATTTTCAAGAGAAATACCTGTTTCATTCTCAATGTGATGAATTAGACGATTCTGGCCTTTTTTCGCTTGAGGACAATTTTTGGCAAAATGTCCTTTCTGGTTGCAAATGTAGCAACGATTTGATTTCTTGTGGCCTGTGCAATCCTTTCTTTTGCGTAGGTATCGCCATTTCTTCTTTTTCCGGAAATGTTTGGAACCATGTTTGGATTTCTTTATCCAGAACTTCTTGTAATGTTTCTTCTTAGGAATACTTGCCACAAGTACCATCACAATCTTGCTTGGAGCATTTGATTTTTAACTTCCGGCAAGAGAACAAGGCGATTCAAGGCGCTTGTCATCGTGTGATGTAGGTACGGACCATCTGGCGCTTTAAGCATAATTCTTCTAAGCAGAGATGGACTTCTTGCTGTATTTCTCCCAATGAAATATCTTGTACTCTCCTTTGTCTTCCAAAGAAAGATCTTTCAACCATCTGGGATAATTCTTTGGGGATGGAGGTAAGGAAAACATGCTTCATATTTGGATCTGCTCCAATCTGATAAAAAAGCTGAAGCATTACTCGATAATGCTTATCAAGATGTTTCTTCTGGAGGGAGCAGCATTTTCTTTCGAAAAATTCTCTTCTTTTTATCTCTATGAGATCGGTGGGTTTTCCCACAAAGACATGATACAAGAGAGTGATGGCATGGCCGAAATTAGGTGACATCGAAAGTGAATGGGTCATGTTCAAATTGATTGCCACCAAAGTTTGAGACTTCCTGTGAATCTCGTAACAAAGTTGTAAAGGACATCATTCATATCATGGTTGGTGATAGACTGGGTATTCAACCAAGTATGAAATTCTTCAAGTCTTTCTGGCCATTTATGATAAGGAATATCATCGATGGTGAAGAATTATTTTGATGCTATGGACACATGCCGAGCAGGGTTGCTTGTCTGACCATTTTCTGGGTCAGAATAGTTTGATTCCATCTCATCATCTGGAGGATCAGCCATGAATATTGATGAAGTTATTGGGGCCATGGGGAGAGAATCAACTGTAGGAATCGAGAAAGATGAAGAAGAGGAAAGAGATACTGAATCTGATTCAATCTCAGGAGCAGTTTGCTCGGTTGGAAACAAGGATTGTTTTTCTGGAATTGGAATGGGAAGATTAGGTTGTTGAGTAGCAGGATCAAATTCCTGAGTACCCAAATCCTTTAGAAAAGATTCTAATGGATTAGATAACATCATATGATCTGGTTTTTCTTTGATAACAATCGAACTTGATTCCATGGGAGGCATTTTTCTTTCCCTTTATCCTTTTGCAGGGCTTTGAGGCGATTTCGTATTTCTGCCATATCTGGTTCTCTTCTGTAAGGATCTTATGGAATAGTGGCAAAAATAGAAGTTTGTGGCGGTGGAGGTAAATACCCTGTTCTAACAGAAGGTGCTAATGGATCAAAAGGTCTGAATCTTCCTTCTTTAAGAAGTTGGATTTGCTTCTTGAGCTTTTCTATTTCTGGCTTTGGACTTTCAAGATAATGGTACCCAAGATGTTGTCCTGATTCCAAGGCGTGAAGCCTTTTCTGGAACTCAGAAAGTATCTTTTTGGTACTATCATCATACCTTCGGAGATTTTGTTGCACATTTCCAATTTTGGAATCAATTGCCTTGAAAGCATTGTTTTGTGCTAACAGAGTCTCTGATTGCCAGTTTAGAACAGCTTCAGCAGCATGGGTTTTTTTTTTTCTGTCTCCCATGTTCATCCACATTAGTGGGGGTTGCTATTTTTGGAGCATGACGATATCTGTTTTGAGGATCATTAAATTCCTCGGGAGCAGGAAATGATAGTTTAGAATTTTCTCTGACAAGAGGGGGAAAATCAGTATCATGGAACATGGCAATAGAAGAAGTGGGTGGTACTTCTTCTGGGGCTTCAAGTGGGTAAGAATGTTTCTTAGCCCATTTGAGGATTGGCTTATAAAATGGAGAGAAAGCTTGCTTTTTCTGAGGAGGAGATGGTGGAGGTGATTTTGGTGGATCTGGTAAGGTTTGGGATGTAGTACTGGACTCTAGTGGTGGAAGTGGTGCATAAGAAACCATGAATTGGTATTTGTCACACTCACCGAGAGTATCAACGGAGGAATCTCCATTTAAGTATCTTTGGTACACCTTATCCTTTGGCCTTTTCCGTCGAGGTGGAGGTCTTGCAAGAGGGTCTACCTCGTCAGGAGAATTAGTACAGTAGGAACATTGGCAAAAAGGATCCCAAAAACAATGACCATAATTGTCTTTATAGTAATGGACAGGATGTCCATCACTATTAAAGTATCGAACAAGCTTTTTTGGATCTAGCTCGGAAATAGATTCAGGAACACATGGTTCAATCATGAAGAGGGTCTGGAAGATAGAAGGACTTTCTTCCTTTTCCTTGCCAAATTTGATGGAAACAGTTCCATCTTTTTTCCGTACGAATTCTGAGTCCGTGGACTGGAAAGGCTTGTTATGCTGATGGAGCTTTTCATAGTTGGTGATCCAAGTCTCTGGAAGGAGCTTGGCCAACGTATCTTTCGGGATCTGTCTGGGAACATGGATGCAGGACGCCTGGTCATTCTGCATAGAGATGAACAACGCATCTTCATTACCATTATTGAAGTCGAGGTCAAGAGCATGGTTCTACACTCGATAAACCATCTGGTAATGTAGGGTTGCAGCTACAGAGTCAGTAGTTTGAGGGGCTCCAGTGAGCTGGACTTGGACTTTTAAGAAAGAAAGTAGCTGGGGATCTGAAAGAGCGATGTTGAAGTTTGGATACAAAGTCACAAAGACTGTTCCAGCGTTCAAAGTGGTTTGAACAGTACCGATGCAAGCGTGCTGGTATTGTAAAAACCTGGTGTCTAGTAACGCAATTCTTGCGACAACTGGCAAACCTTTACGGCCATGGAAGGTGAGAGAAAGACGAACAACTCCATAATGGACATGAGTGTATCCCTGTTGAACCCATTGTCTGGGGAATTCTGGAGGGATCTGAAGAGTAACAAAGTACTCCTTTTCAGTAGCAGGAATGGGGTGCTGGTCGAATTTGGAGGACTGGACGTACTCTTTTACTTGCTTTGGGGTTTGGTGAATAAGTTGACGGATGGAGCGGATAGGTGAGAATGATGAGTTTGGCTTGGCAAAAGCAAAATAAGGGTTCATGAGAGGAAGTTGGGTTTCAGAAATTTTGGTTTCATCACTAAGAGAGACTTCATAAAAATAATCTATCTTAGAGGCATTGGAAACACGAAATTCCGGAGAGGTTGAGGATGAAGGAGATGAAGTAAGAGAAACAAGTGCTTCGAGGATTTCTGGTTCTGTAGACATGATGAGAAGAGATCTTCTCCGCACTGGATTCACCTACCAAGCGCATGGAATGGATAATATTAAAAACGAAACCATGGCTCTGATACCATGAAAGGACCTACTAATTTCATTCCATGTACTTGGAGGGATTATGGTGCGAATGTTGATTGTGGTTTGTCTTCGAAAATCTAACACGACAGAAATCATACAGCTTCGTCCTTTTTGTGAGTTAAGCTCAAGATGATTTCCCTCACGCAATCACCTTGTTCATTAGACGGTTCTATGTCACGTTCTTGTCATCTTGTGTCATTGCCATAATTTGAAATAATTGGTTTTTAGTCTAATTCAATATTACCCAAGAATTGGGAATTGGACAAGAAGAATTGGTCAAAAGGCCCTTATAAGTCATCTTAAGAATCTTTGTGAAGTCATATTCTCTTTTTCATTTGTTGGAATCTTTTTTGTACTCTTTATATGAGGAAATCAAGTACAAGAATATTTTTGTATAAAACTAAGTTACTTCACCGATAGAGTTTATTTCCCTTAGGATATGCCCCTTGCTGTCCATTTGGTTCTTGTAAAAAAAGTAAACCAAAAAAATCCATGAAAATATTCCTTTTGCTTTTTAGATGAGGTAAAAACAATAACCATCCAAATTATGATGAATAAATACAGATGTATATATAATTTCAAATTAGAATTTACCCTTACTACAATCCACTTTCACTTATGCCACTAATCATAATATTGCGGGTTACATACCACCGAAATATAATTTGTTGAGAACCACTTTGTTGCAAAAAAAAGAAGGTAAATATTGATAGAATGTGTGTACCTATTAAAAGTATGTGGAAGGAGAATGGTATAAGTATTGTGAATGATGGATGAAGCGACTTACAAAAAAACCGCTTATTAATTTTATGACAGTATTAGATAGAGAATCAATATTTATAAAATCGGTTGATTATTTGGGAGAAACAAAGAATATGCATTTCATTTTTAACTTGTTGAAAGAAGTTATCAATGAAATTTGGCATGAGAATATAGTCCAAGTAATTACGGATAATGCTTCAAATTGTAAGAGCGCGGGACGACTCATTGAACAACAATTTACATCCATTATGTGGACACCTTGTGTGGTGCACACCCTTAATCTAACTTTGAAGAACATTTGTGCTGCAAAAAATACGGAGACCAATCAAATAGTTTATGAGGAATGTAGTTGGATTTCAGATATTATTAAGGAAATTATACAAATCAAGCATTTCATCATGAACTATTCCATGAGATTAGCAATATATAATGAGTTTGTTAGATTGAAGTTGCTTTCTGTAGTGAATACACGTTTTGCTTCGATGATTGTGATGTTTAAGAGATTTAAGTTAATAAAAAATGATTTTCAAAACATGGTGATCTGTGACAAATGAAATATCTATCAAGATGATAATCAAGGGAAAGCTAAGGTTGTCAAGGAGAAGGTGTTGGATGATTTTTGGTAGGATTTGATTGATTGTATACTTTCACGGCTCTTATTTATGACAAGCTTAGAATTTGTGACATTGATAAGTCTTGTCTTCACTTAGTTTATGATATGTGGGGTTTAATAATCGAAAAAGTGAATAAAGCTATATATGCACGTGAAGTGAAAAGGCTAGATGAGGAGTCACATTTTATGAGGTGGTTCATATAATTCTTGTAAATCGTTGGACAAGAAATAACACTTCACTTCATTATTTGACACATGTCTTAAATCCCAAGTAAGTTCTAAAATTGTATGATATTATTACTTTAGTAGTTATCATTTCTTTAAAATGATAATATAATACTTATCTTATTTATTATTGTTTTCTAATTTTATTTTATTTTATTTTATTAAATAAAGGTACTATATTGATCAATGGCTTAATGAAGATCCTACTCGAATTTCTTCATACAAGAATACGGAGATTAACCAAGAAAGACTAAAGAAAATATTTTCCGGAATTTCCGGTGTTCGAGTGGGCGGAAAATAGACGGTCAAAGAAAACGTTTTTCGGTCAACGGAAAATCTCTTCGTATATTTGTGGAAAATGATTTCCCCTTTTCAAAAGAGGAAATCATTTTCCCTTACGCACGGCTCTCGCGCAGAGGGAATCATTTTCCCTTGCACACAAGCTCTCACTTCCTCCTCCTTTGACGCTGCAACAATGGAGCAGCGCTTCTTTCCCTAGTGTTCCTCCTCCTTTGACGCTGGAGAGATGGAGCAGCGCTTCTTTCCCTAGGGTTCCTCCTCCTTCGACGCCACAACGGTGGAGAAGCGCTTCTTTCCCAGGGTTCCTTCTCCTTCGACGCTGCAGCGGAGCCGTCGGCTCTTTCGCTCCGTCTCTCACCGGTGACGATCCTTTCCCTTCGCTGCTTCTTCTCGTCTTTCTCGATTCTTCACCTGTTCTCGTCGTCGATGCTGGCTCCGCCGTGCGGAATTGCATAGGCGCCCGATGAGTTCATCGTTTTTAGTCCTTAGCCTCGTGGAATACTTCTGTCGGTTCGGTACGCTGTGTGTGTGAGAGTTGGTTAGCCAGTCAGGACTTCATATTCGGCACTGGCATCGCCAATTCAACGAGCGTGCGTTTTGGGGATTGGGGTTTGATATACGAACTCGCGCCGGGCGGGCGAACAGAGGGAGTTTTTGTGTTCTGTAGCGGCGGCATAGTTCAATTTCGTATAATCTGAATTATGAACAACGGGCGATGTTGCATTTGTTGGGTGAACCTGTTGCATCTGGTGATGTGTGATTATACTAGAGATGAATGGATCTGAGACGATGGACAGTGCAATTGTAGTGGCATCCCTGTTTAGGTGTTTGATTTCTTCCAGCAAAGCATTCGTTCAGCAGGGTCCATCGTTACTTTCTAGACCGATCGTAACTTACGTGTATTGAGTGGATCCTAGTTGGTGGACGTAACAGAAAATGCAAAATATGAAATTGTGATCCTCTCAAGCACCAAAAGCTCATATACCTCATACGGCCTCTCCTTGCACCGGCAGACACGGCTCCTAGGTTGCATCATTGGCTCTCATGACGTCATGTAATGAAAGTTTGCATTACTCTTTTTGAAAGTTTAGTGTGCTTGATATAATGCCTGGCGCTTTGGTTGGTGATCGTGATTGTGATGGTGATCGAGAACTCTTCCTTGATGCTCTGTTTCTCCTCTGGTGAGGCTTAGATGTTTGTTGGCACTTGTGAGATTGTATCCAGGAAGGACTTCGAGCTTCTGCAGCCTAGAAAAACAGGGCTTTGCACTGTGTAAGAATTGAGCGGCTCTAGATATTGGTTGACTGAATGCTGCAGAAGCAAGAGTCAATTCGCAAGTGTTTATTTGCCAAAAAACTCTATTTTAATGGGAGTAGATGCGAAACATGAATCCAAGTTCAGTTGTTTGGTTTTCCAGAATAATTTTGCCAAGTGAGTTCATTATTAGTTGAACCCATATCTTCGATCGATCAAGAAAATACCCAGAGGAAAAAAGGAAGCAACTTCCAAGTAAAAGGGTTAGAAAATATTTTCCTTACTGAACACCGGAAAATATTTTCCGAAACATTTTTAGGTTTTATCCGAACACCAGAAAATATTTTCCGAAACATTTTCAGGTTTTAGCCGAACACCGGAAAATATAGTCATTTTCCTGGAAAATGACTTATGGGAAAATGTTTTCCGGAAATGGCCCATTTTTCGCGAAATGAACGGACCCTAAAGAAAATATTTTCCGGAATTTTCGGTGTTCAGTTGGGCGGAAAATAGACGGTCAAAGAAAACGTTTTCCGGTCAACGGAAAATGTCTTTGTATATTTGTGGAAAATGATTTCCCCTTTTCAAAAGAGGAAATCATTTTCCTTTACGCACGGCTCTCGCGTGGAGGAAATCATTTTCCCTTGCACACGGGCTCTCGCTTCCTCCTCCTTCGATGCTGCAGCAATGGAGCAGCGCTTCTTTCTCTAGTGTTCCTCCTCCTTCGACGCCGAAGAGATGGAGCAGCGCTTCTTTCCCTAGGGTTCCTCCTCCTTCGATGCCAGAGTGGTGGAAAAGCGCTTCTTTCCCAAGGGTTCCTCCTCCTTCGATGCCGTAGCGGAGCCGTCGGCTACTGCTCCGTCTCTCACCAGGTGACGATCCTTTCCCTTCGCTGCTTCTTCTCGTCTTTCTCGATTCTTCACCTATTCTCATTGTCGAATCTAGCTCCGCCGTGCGGAATTGCATAGGTGCCCGATGAGTTCATCGTTTTTGGTCCTTAGCCTCATGGAATACCTTTGTCGGTTCGGTACGCTGTGTGCGTGAGGGTTGGTTAGCTAGTCAAGACTTCATATTTGGCACTGGCATCGCCGATTTAGCGGGCGTGCGTTTTGGGGATTGGGGTTTGATATGCGAACTCGCGCTGGGTGGGCAAATAGAGGGAGTTTTCGTGTTCTGTAGCGGCAGCGTAGTTCAATTTCGTATAATCTGAATTATGAACAACGGGTGATGTTGCATTTGCTGGGTGAACCTGTTGCATCTGGTGATGTGTGATTATACTAGAGGTGAATAGATATGAGGATATGAGACGATGGACAGTGCAATTACGATGGCATCCCTGTTTAGGTGTTTGATTTCTTCCGGTAGAGCATTCATTTAGCAGGGTCCATCGTTGTTTGCTAGATCGATCGTAACTTATGTGTATTGAGTGGATCCTAGTTGGTGGACTTAACAGAAAATGCAAAATATGAAATTGTGATCCTCTCAAGCACCAAAAGCTCATATACCTCATACGGTCTCTCCTTGCACCGGCAGACACAGCTCCTAGGTTGCATCATTGGTTCTCATGATGTCATGTAATGAAAGTTTGCATTACTCTTTTTGAAATTTTAGTGTGCTTGATATAATGCCTGACTCTTTGGTTGGTGATCGTGATTGTGATGGTGATCGAGAACTCTTCCTTGATGCTTTGTTTCTCCTCTAGTGAGGCTTAGATGTTTGTTGGCACTTGTGAGATTGTATCCAGGAAGGACTTCGAGCTTCTGTAGCCTAGAAAAACGGTCTTTGCACTGTGCAAGAATTGAGCGGCTCTAGATATAGGTTGACCGAATGCTGCAGAAGCAAGAGTCAATTCGCAAGTGTTTATTTGCCAAAAAACTCTATTTTAATGGCAGTAGATGCGAAACATAAATCTAAGTTCAGTTGTTTGGTTTCCCATAATAATTTTGCCAAGTGGGTTCATTCTTAGTTGAACCCATATCTTTGATCGATCAAGAAAACACCTAGAGAAAAAAAGGAAGCAACTCCCAAGTAAAAGGGTTAGAAAATATTTTCCTTACCGAACACCGGAAAATATTTTTCGAAACATTTTCAGATTTTATTCAAACACCGGAAAATATTTTCTAAAACATTTTCAGGTTTTAGTCGAATACCGGAAAATATAGTTATTTTCTGGAAAATGACTTCCGGGAAAATGTTTTCCGGAAATGGCCCATTTTCCGCGAAACAAACGGACCTAAAATGCTTTAAGAAATACTTTCCTAATTTGGATGAGTGCAACAATGTAAATTTGGGGTATGTAGATTTTGCGAGCAAAAAATTGAGATTTTAGAGATTTTGATTTCATTTAAAATCGGTATTCTATGGATTCTAAGGCTTGATGGGTTAATCATAGTGCATGTGCACCAATGCTTCAAAGCATAACCTTAAAACTTCTTGCTCAACCTTCTTCTTCATCATGTGCTAAAAGAAATTGGAATACTTATTCATTTGTGAACTCGGTGAGAAGAAATAAGATGATCAAAAAATGTGCAAAAGATTTGGTTTTTATTCATAGCAATTTTTGTCTTCTATCAAGAAAAAACCCACAATACGCAGAAAGAGAGACCAAGATGTGGGATATTAGCAAAAATGCATTTGACATCTTTAAAGATGTTGGGGTGCTTAAAGTTGCAAGTCTTTCATTTGATAAGCTGGAGATGAAGTCTTTTTTTTTTTTTTTTTTAGAAGAAGTGTATAATGTGAATGAACAACTTTTTGTTATATTTGATGGTGAAATGTTGATTTTTTTTCTTATTGTTAAATTTTAAATTTAATAGTGGAATGTGGATTACTTGTTTTTTCCTTCAAGTTTTATGGATTATAAAAATGAAATGTAGTTGAATTTGTCAAATTAAAACAATTAACGATATTAACAAATGTAGGATTAATATTTTTAGTATAGATTAATTATAAGCTATTATTATTATTATTATTATTATTATTATTATTATTATTATTATTATTTACTTACTTACTTACTTACTTATGCATTTATATATAAAAATATTTATTTAATATATAACATGTCGAAATATGTTGGAATCCTCTACTTTTTGAAAAATAACGTGTTGGCGTTTCGTGTCACGTATCGTGTGTTAGTGTCGATACTACATAAATTATGAGTGTCACAAATAAGGTACTTGATTCTCATCTTTTTCATCGTGATAAGAAATATACATCCGAATGTTGGAAGCATTATGCAAAAATTAATTATAAGGATGGAAAAAACATATTAAGTGAAGTGCATTCATTGTAAGTACCGTATTGCTAATGGTAGCTCTACAATAAATAAGTATTTGAAAACATGCAAGAAATTTCCTCCCAATATAGACAAGAGGTAGAGATTCTTTGTACCATGTAATATAGACATGGCCGATGAGACAGGAAGAGATTTTATTATTGATAGTGTTTATCGACATGGTCATTTAATCTAGAATGTTATAGACAAATGCTTGCTTGATTCATCATAATTGATGAATAACCTTTTTTCCTTTGTTGTGTATGTTGGTTTTTATAAGTTTATCAATGAGTTACAATATCTTTTTAAACATTTATCATGTTTTACAGTGGCAAAATATTGCATTAAGCTATATTTTTATGAAAGAACTTGTTTGGAAACTTATTTTGAAAAGATTAATTTTAAGATCACACTCACAACTAATACATAGAGTTCCATTGAAAATTAAATTATTTATGTCTCACTACACATTTTATTGATAAAAATTGAAGTTACATAAAAGAATCATTAATTTTGTGGTAATGTATAATCATAGGAGTAAAAAGATTAGGAAAATTGTGAAGAAATACATTCAAGAGTGAGAATAAAAAAAAAAGGTGTCCATAATCACCTTGAATAATGCTAGTTCGAACCATGTTGTAATTGGGTACTTAAGGGAAAAACTTTCAAGAGAAAAGTTGTTGATATTAAATGGTAATGTTTTGTATATAATGTGTTGTAAGATATGATTTGATTATGGCACGTGACTCTATTACACGTATCCGAAATGTGGTTAGGTATGTGAGGAGTTCTCTCACGAGAGACAAAACATTTTAATTTTGCATTGAGAGTGAACGGATAATTTATAAGAGTTCAATTATGCTTGACGTTGCTACTTGATAGAACTCCACTTATCTCATGTTAGATACCCGCCATAAAATTCAAAAAGCTTTTGAAAGAATAGAAGAAAATGATTTGTCTTTTGCAAGTGAGCTTAACCATGAAATTCCTAAAGATAGTGATTTTTGTCAGGGAATTCATATGTTACTTTAGATGATTATTTTGAAGAGATAGCTATTTTGTATAAATATTTGAAAGATGCAGTGGATGTTTCGAATACTAAACTTCAAGCTATGAATATGAAAATAAAAGAAAAATTTGACAAATAATTATGAAAGCTTAGATAAAGTGAATATGATGGTGTTGATTATGGTTGTGTTAGATCTTAAGTCAAGTTGAATTATGTGAGTTTCTTGTATTAGCAAATTTATGATGATGAATCGAAAATTAAATAGATGCATTACAAGATAAAGGACGCATTTGAGTGTTTGTATGAATTTTATGAGCAATTTTCTCTTATTTCAAGTGATCGAAATTTTGGTAGCCATAGTTTGAGTGCAAGTAGTAATGGTTCCAATACTGATGTGGGTGATAATGAATGTATAAAGAAGTATGATGCCCAAGTTTGAATAAAATATTTTTGCACTCGAATGAACAATAGTGTGATAAAACAAATCCGAGCTTAATGAGTATCTTAAGAGAAAAAATGAAAAAACTCTTGATCTTGATCTTTTGATGTGGTGGATGACTATTGGCTTAAAATATAAGATCATTTATTTGATGGCTCAAGATATTTTATTTATTCCCATGACTACTATTGTTTTAGAGTTTATTTTTAGTATATCAAATCGTGTACTTGATGACTTTAGAAGTTTTTTAACTCCATAAGTAGTAGAAGCTTAAATTTGCACTTAAAATTAGTTGAGAGCTATTTGTATATCGATTGATGTTGAAGAATACATCGAGAATGCAGAAAAATATGAGTTGGATATGTAGTATTTTTATCTTTATATATTAGAATTATTTTTGTATATCTAATAAGAAAATATTTTATTTAATATATATATTTTTAAGATATGGATTATTTTAATAAGGAGATTATCGTCGGTAAAAGAGTTTACTAGTTAAAACGGAATAAATATATGTGGTAAGACATCTAATACTTATATTAGTTTACTAGCATCTCCCATTACACTTCCATCCGATGGGTTTAATTCTCATAAATAGATTGATTATATAGTCAAGTTAAGTATCAT
Organism: Eucalyptus virginea; assembly: GCA_014182375.1. Classification (NCBI taxonomy): domain Eukaryota; kingdom Viridiplantae; phylum Streptophyta; class Magnoliopsida; order Myrtales; family Myrtaceae; genus Eucalyptus; species Eucalyptus virginea. The sequence goes on along the minus strand of CM024523.1, from coordinate 18,004,014 downwards.
GTTATGTTATTTTTTGCTGTAGGAGATGTTAATTCTCATCATGTCCAAGGAGCACTTACTTGAATTGCAATGCTAGGCTACCTTGCATATGGTGAACTTTTAGTTGCAAAGAAAACGTTGTAGTTGCAATTGCAAAAACTGATATACAACACTTCAATTTTAAATTTAAAGCTATTATTAAGTTGTCAACTATGATTGTTGTTTCTTTTGATTTCAGGTAATCAAACTTTGGAACAAATTTTCATGGATATTTAAAGACAAAAGCTCATTTTTCTTTTAATGCTCATATCTGCAATTTTAATGCTCTTGTTTTTATAGTCTAATTTGTTCTATGGTGTTATAAACTCCCTGATACTAAGTTCCAAAACAAAATTTATGGTCTAGTGAATTTTGTTCTTTTTCAATGCAGACTTTTGTTCAATTTCCTCTCTTTTATCTAGTTGAATTTCTTGCCAAGAATTCATTTTCCTATGTTAATAGTTTTGTTCGTTTCGTATTATTATTATTTTTTTTATGAATGACAAACTTGTTTATTATTGTTGCATTCATTTCCCCAAAAAAGAAAAAAAGAAAAAAGAATCTATTGGAACCTTGAATCAACCCTAGAACTCGTGACAAAGTAGGTTTGAGGTTCTTGGTTTTGACGGGTAGATTTCAAGTTCTAAAAAATGAAGAACCTGTTCTCGTTGTGGGTTTGAGGTTCCAACCAGAATCTATAAGGAACTTGGAATTGCTTATCCTAGTTTTAAGGAACATAATAATAAAGAAATAGAGAAATAAATTTTTTGTTATGTGCACCCTAAGTGTCCACCCCTCATGGTCATAGTAGTTGCCCTAGTGCTTTGGCATCTTCATTGATTAATCTCTGCACACATTTTCAAATCACCTTTTCGTACCGCATCAAATAAAGGTCGATACATTTCAGTAAGCTCCATTATTGTCATTACTACAAAAGTTACAAATTAATGTTAGGCTTCCGCACTCAAGGTCAAGTGTAACCATTGCATCTGCTCAAAGATTTGATGAAACACGGATGCAAAAGAAGGGGTAGTCCTTAGCGTAACTTTTCCTATGAGCAAGTTTGTTTACCCCTTGGAAGTAAAAATGTATTTTCTTTTTGGTTTTTCTTTCTAAATTATAACTCAAGTTATTTCTTTCATATTTATAAAATTATGAGAAGATAATTATCGAAACCCTCCCGATACGACTAGGGAACAAGTTTAAAAGTAATGCCAAAGGTAGACTGACGGTCCCCGGATGGCATGGGTTCTTTCATACCCTTATCTCGTGCAACACTAGAGTCTCAAATCTAAATCCAATTAACCCAATGAAAATTTTATGTGAAGGAACCTAGGAGCCAAACATCTCACTTCCTACGTAACCAAAAATATAAAATTATGGACTTGATTTCACTAATTATATGATTAGTGCCATTTCGATACCTAAACTTGATTAATTTGCCACCTAAAGGTCCTTGCAATTTTAACCATTTTTATTAACCCATGGCACTAAATGATGTTCTTGCATTAGTGCACAATCAAGGGAAAGTAAATGATCACAATCAATATGATAAAAGTAAAGTATATGGAAGTAAACTCAATATTAAGTTGCAACCCCATGTTAAAATTGAGTCCAATCTTTTACTAAAAAGATCCACATATCGAAAATCGAACTATATTAAAGGCATTTTCTAAATTGTTAAAACCATATATACAAACTAAAATGACGCTAAGTTAAATCTTGATTTTTTTTCAATAAATATTTTTAAGGGGCTCGGGCGGGGCCATGGGACTTGGTCCGAATATGGACTGCACTCTGGTCTATGGGCATTGGATCTGGGCTTAAAGACACCACCGAGTTCTACATCGAGCCCATTTCAAATTGGAAAATTTTCAAAGCCTAATTCAATATGACACCATCCAGCCCAATTTTATTAGAGTCATATCAAGCCCTAAGCCCAGCCCAGCCCATATCATGACCGAATTTAACTCATTTTTCACCATTCTATCACCAAAGCCCCCACACTAAATCCACACTACATTACCCCTTTTCAGACGAATGCTTCACCAATTTATTTTGAGTTTCTCCTTCCCATAGTCAAATCACATCCTCTTCCAAGACCAAGTATATCGTCCTAATGCTCAATGCCCAGTCGGTTCATTAGTACAAAACGATGTAAAAACGAATGTTTTCCCTTGCTTCTCAAAGCAGAGCACCAACTACATTCAAACCAACAACATTCCCCATCCACGCATCACTGAAGAACCCTAACAAGCTGAAACGAAAAAAGCTTGAGCTCATACCTGGGAGGCATTCCTTCTCTATGTTAGCCCTAATCTGCTGGACGACCCGGACACGGGAGGCTTCGCCGGCGTTTAAACTTGTTCGCTCCTCAAACTTTGCACTCAGTTTGCGACGGGGAAGGCGACGACGAAGTCGACTGGGAGTTCGGTTTCTCCCTCCCTTGGGTCGTCCGGCTAGAGCCATGCGATTATTTCGTGCGCCTGTCTCTATTTCGCCGATGACCTCTTCTTTAGAGGGAAGCTCGTGCCGTCGAGCCATCCAACGCCGACTCCACCAACCCTCTGCATCGTTTTCCAGAAGCTGCGACCGGCGGAGGATCGTGGCGGGGACAGTGGTCGTTCTCGAGAAAGAAAAGGGAGATGTGTGAGAGATTTTTGAGTAAAGGAGAGAAAGGACGCAGCAGGTGCCAGGAGGAGATGAAAATCGGATCGTGAAAATCCTCATTTTAATTTTTTTTCCTTTTTCTCGCCACTTTTCAGCGTATGCTTTATATATCTAGATCCGTGGATTTGAGTGGGTTGATTGTTCTATCACATAAACAATAAATGCAGTTCCGTTTATGCAACGATCGAAAAAAAGATTTTCTTTACTTTAACCATTTATATCTCCTAAGAATATAAGTCAAAGTTGAAAAAAAAAATCATTATATGCTGATAATGAAAACGTTTTTCGTTTTGACTCACTCCCTAAGCCACATTAATTGGTCATGATTCAAATTAAAAGTGCATCGATCAGTTTTCATTAGTTCACTTTAGTAACATGATAACATTACACCCAATTCGAAAAATTCATTCATGAATTCATTTGTTTTGAGAAAAATTCGAACGATTTGAATTTTTTTTAAAAAAAAATGAGGCAATAAAAAATATTTTCATTGTTGATAACAATTTATAATTTATTTTTTTCGTAAAATGCCTCGTTCATAGATTTTTGTGAGCAACACAAGAGATTATTTTAAGAAAGATATTTTTAAAATATGATTTTTTTAATGAAGCAAATGACCTAAATTAAAAAAGAAATTGCAGACTACATTGAATATGGAAAAAAATTATACTACTCATCAATCACGACATTGCCCCTTTATGCAACCCTCAAAATATTTTGAATCCTTCAAATTAATAGAACTTAATTTGGTTTTTTGTTTGGAAAGAAAATCTGATTTGATTTCAATGTGTTTTTTCATGAATCAACCCAGAATTAGACAATAGTAACACATTTATCAATAATTAATGGGTTAAATAAATTCTTATAGGTTACCATAATGGATCTTTTTTTGGTCGAAACCATAATGGCTTTTTCCAAATACATAATAATACAATTTTACCAAAACGTGGGAGCGCCGAAGCAATTCATCGTTATACTGCAAATTTATATTATTCTATAAAGTAAAGAGTACCGTCTTTGAGGGGTCCAATCATTTTTATTCTTACTCAAAATACACTCTTTTAGTTATTATACAAATATCATGTAAATATACAAATACATAATCGAATCATTTTATTTTATCTCTCACGTATTTCAATTTTGAACAACCTTAAAAAAGGATGAAATCCTAAAATAATTTTCGGTCTGTACAGATAAGTTTACAGTTTCTTCATATAGTGTCAATAATTTCTTTCTTATGATTAATAATTCCAATATTTCATAAATATCTAACTTGCAAACCTTTTTAAATATTAATATTTTGCATACACATCACTTTTCCTAATACAAATTAATTTGTACCACGGCATCCTCCAACTAATATATTGTCAACGTAAAATTAGTTGTCCTTCAATAATTGTGACGTGCGACGATACTATATTTAAATGAAATACCGTATCAATCTATTTTTCATAACGTATAAATAGCATAAAAGGAAATAAATCTTACCGTGTGAAAAATTAAAAGAAAATAATCTGTGCTGGAAGCCAAATAACCAGAAAGAGTGGTATAGAATGAAAGGGATTTTTAGGCATAGAAAGAAAGAACGCATATTTGCTTAGTGTTTACTGAATCATCTGAAAATTAGATGAAAAACACATCTACAGATCAAGTTCGGACGAACATCCACTTCTGTTTACTGTTTCGATACAAACTTCAGACACTTCTGAGGATCGACAGACAAGAGACCGGGCGAAATCGCCACGTACGTTGTCCCGGGACCGGAGAACAGACCCTAGAGAATTTCGAGGAGAAGCAAAATCACAACGCTCACAGGAACCTCCACCGGAGCGATCGAACCGAACTCCCCGCTTGCGAGACACATCATCGCCGCACAGACATGAATCCTGGAACGCCGAGGGTGGCCAAAGTTCACCAAGCCGGTATCCTCCTCCACGTACTCTGGCTCAGCCTCGGGCCTCGAGGGCTTGACGCGCTTGTGCCGCTGCTGAGAAGACGATGGGGCGCTGTCTCGCTGGCTCGCGCTTCGCTTCGCTCTCTTCTTCATGCTTGACGATCTGTTTCAACAGCGCCCGATGCACGCAGAGAGAGAGAGGGGGAGGGTTTTGGTGGGATCTGTGGACTTTGAGGAAGGGGAAGGTGGATGTTGCCGTCATACATACTCAACCTCATTTCCACGCTATGTTCTTATGGCCAGTTGAATTCAAGTTGCTTAAAATAGATCAATGTTTTTTTTTTTTTTTGTCGTATTATTCTGCGCTTCATTAACTTTGAACATTGTTTTAAAAAAAAAAAAAACTCTGAACATTCTCGCATTTATATTTGAAAAATGCTGCATGTCCAAACTCTTTATTTTTATAGGTTATATATCTTGAAAAATCCCAAATTTACTCCGAACCACTAAAAACTCCAAACTGATACACACGTGATAAATTTACGCCAAATTCAAATTTGCTCTCTGTTAGTTTCCGTTAAATTTTACTATTAAAGACACGTGACAGTTGACTAGTGTACCGGTTTGAGATTTTACTCTTCATATGTCACAGTTATACAATTTTTGTGGTTTTTTTTTATTGTATTAATCCTATTTAATGGATAGTATATTTGTCATAAATGTAATTTTGGGATTTTTGGTAGTTGAACAAATTAGTTTGGAATGAATTTATCATAAGTGTACTAGTTTTGAGTTTTTTGTAGTCATTTAGGGTACGTTTGTTATATATACACAGCAGTTTGGGGACTTTTATGATAAAAAAATTAGTTTGGAATAAATTTGTTGCATATAGACCAGTTTGAGATTTTTGAGGGTGTTAATTCTTTTTTCTAATAACAATGTGAGATAACAAAAAAAAAAAACATCAAGAAGATAAATAGTTTAAACGAGGGATGAGATTTAAAAATAAAAATAAAAATAAAAATAGCAGAACATCTGAGCTTTCAAGAGACAAAATATAATGTGCTTCCTATGACCATGTTTCCTATTGAATAATTACATTATTTTTTGCGTGACACAGTTGTGGTGACTTGATCTGATTCATAAAGTCGAAATCAGACTCATCAATCTTTTTATTTATTCATGGCAAGGAATTCTTTGATACATACCCACACAATTCCTTTTTTTTTCTCTATACTCGTTCTCTTTTTGGCCTTTTATTTTCGTTTTCATCTGATAATATAACTCTGAACTTCTAAACTTAATAGTTGCATCTCAATTTAAACCTATTGAATGATAGTTGTGTTTAGAAAATTGATGATAACATGGAATATTTTAACATGTCAATATCCGCATGCCCAATCACCTAGTTCCCCTCTATATATTTTTCTTCCATGAGAGGAGGGAATACCCTCTAGGTGTTTAACGTCCAAAGATCATCAAGGTGCGTAATGACCTCAAACGAAACAGTTTAAGGACTTACTTAGGACCAGCAATATAACACTTTAACTTTAAACTTAATAGTTACATCTCAGTTTAAACTTGTCGAATGATTGTTGCCTTTTGAAAATCGCTGTTAACATGGAACACCTTGGTTGAATAACCTACGAGTTCCCTTTTTTATAATGACAATATCTTAATTCTTTGAATACAGCAATATATCCAACATAGTTACATCTCAGTAATATGAAATTTTTGTTCCATATCTAGGATTTAAGTAATACTTTCGGTAATAAATTCTTTAAGGAATAATTTTAGACAGGGATCTGAACTTGAGCCATTTTCCCAAAAAAAAAAAAATGAGAGAGCATGGAGTGGATATTATCCAAGTAAGGGCTCAAAGCTAGTCAAGTTAGTCTCTAATAAAGGCTTGAACTCGCAAACCCATCAAATCTTCGCCAATCAGCTCTCTCCAATAGTTAGACTAATAGAGCAAGGACATTTTGTCCAAAATATGCAATCACCTAAAAAAATTATTAGGATTCAACGTAAAAACACAACGAAATATAGAGTAAATGTGAAAAAGAGAAAATCAAGACACAAGATTTATCCTAGTTTGCCTAAATTAGAGCTATATCTAGCAGAAAATTCCACTATAATTAGTACCTCCCAACTCTCTATTACAACTCTCAATTATAATATAAAGAGATTATATATAGACAATGGAAGCTATTCATAAGCCCAAACTCAAACTACCATCAAAATATAGGCCCAAATTATAAAAACCCTCCGACAACTAGCGGTGTTGCCCCCTAAACCCAATTAGGGTGGCCCCGGCCTGCTCACCGGGGAGCAAGACCCCATGCTTTTTGTCGATTGAGAGTATAAACCGCATCCCAACAAATATGGAGCAAACCCTAAATACATAAAACCCAAATTAAATTCTAATCTAGGGGTTCTTGGTGGATTTTCTCCAAATTATTGTGTTTCTTTAGTATTTTGCCCATCAAGAGAGTCTTCAGTTTCAACCTTGGTTAAAGAACAGCAAAAATACTTAAAGAGAGCTTTCATAGAGTATGAGCTAATGCGGAATAGCAAAGACCAGAAGAACATCGATTCTCTGAACAAGCAAGAACCCTTCTTTAACTTTCAGGCCCATATAAAAACATGATGAAACAGAAACCCCATGAGTGAAAGAACCCAACTTCGAAAGGGATAGAGAGTGCCCAACATAAAATAAAGTGCAAGAGGGGGCCCACGGCAGTGAAGACTACAGAGCAATAGCATGTTTTAAGACTTTACAGTTAATGGGGACGAAAGAGGATGAAGTTCTGCGGAAGAAACGGCTAAAGATGAGTTCGGGTCGCACCACGCTTGCGGAAAAAAGCAATCTCGCAGACAGAGAAGGAAGGAGAGAACAATTTCAAAGTCGGAACCTGAGCAACACGAAGAGGCTGAGCATCTCTGTGGATTTTACTCATTCGGATTGAGGTTTTCGATTTATAGGATTTTACCTATTTCTTACCTAACTGCAAGTTTGGGTTCCCCTCTAGCCACCCGAAAAAGCTGACCGAAGAAGATTTGGCTGGCTAGCAAGTGCGGGCAGTTATTTAAGACTTATTTGATCATTTTCACACCTTTATTTGAAATAAAATTTCATTATAGACCATTTTTTTTGAGAAAATTGTTTCATTTCGTGTGTTTATTTGAAATTTTCCTCTTTAGCTTTAAAATCGCAGTCTATGGAAATGTATATGTCTATCCTGATCTCAACCCTGCTTATAGAAAGAAAAATTTCCACCGGTGGGGTATGTTGTGGAACTTTTTTTTAACCAAAGATCTCATGAAATGAATTGTTTTCTTGCAATGCATGCAGCTTTATCACCGATGGAAGATTAAGTTACTCTCACAATAACATTTGTCAATTATTATTGAGTGCGGTAGCCAAATGATAAATAAGACACATCGCCTTTTATGAGGTTAGAAGCTCAAATCATGTCATGAGCAAATCTCCGATCAACTTGTGCATTTGGTATGTACTACCTCTTGTGGAGAGATTTTCTAAATTGTACACATAGGGTTGCGATTCTTGTGGAGAGATTTCCTCCCCACTCAATTAATAAAGAAAACATTGTCCCTCTCTAAAATCTAATAAATAGTACTGAAAAAGACCAAGGAAATTCATCGGCTTGACCACGTCTTCATTTCCTCTCCACCCAAAAATCTCATGAAATGAATTATTTTATTGCAATGCACGTAGTTTTTATAACTAGTAGAAGAAAAAGTTACTCTAACAATGACATTTGTCAATTATCATCAAGCATGGCAGCCAAGTGATAAATGAGTCACATTATCTTTCATGGGGTCACAAGCTCAAACCATGTCATGAGCAAATCTCTAATCAAATTGTGTTTTAGGCATTTACTATCTCTTGTGGAGAGATTTTCTAAATTATAATACATGTAGGGTTGTGGCTTTTGTGGAGAGATTTCCTCTCCACCCAATTAGTGAAAAAATAAAATATTGCCCCTTTCTAAAATCTAATAAATAATAATGAAAAAGATCTAGAAAATTCATTAGTTTGACCATGTCTTCATTTCCACTTCACCCAAAAATCTCATGAAATGAATTATTTTCTTGCAATGCATTTATTTTTGTAACCGGCAGAAGAAAAAGTTACCCTCACAATAACATTTGTCAATTATCATCAAGCATGGTAGCCAATTAATAAATAATGAGTCAAGTTCAAACCATGTCATGAGCAAATCTTTTATCAACTTGTGTCTTGGGCATTTAGTATCTCTTGTAGAGAGATTTTCTAAATTATAATACACATATGGTTCGCTCTTTTGGAGAGATTTTCTCTCCACCCAATAAATAAAAAAAAAAAAAAAAAGATAGAGGAAATTCATCGGGTTGACCATGTGTTCATTTCCTCCCTGCCAAAAATCTCATGAAATGAATTATTTTATTGCAATGCATGTAGTTTTATCACTATTAGATGAAAAAGTTATTCTAACAATAACATTTGTTAATTATCATTGTGCGTGGTAACCAGATGATAAAGGAGTTATATTGTCTTTCATGAGGTCACAAGCTCAAACCATGTCCTGAGCAAATCTCTTACCAACTTGTGTCTTGGGCATTTACTACCTCTTGTTGAAAGATTTCCCCTCCACCCAATAGAACAAAAAAAAAAAAAAAAAAACATTGATCCACTCTAAAATCTAATAAATAATAATGAAAAAATGAAAAGATCGAGCTTGAAATTCTTCATTTCCTCTCCACCCAAAAATCTCATGTGATGAATTATTTTCTTGCAATGCACGCAGTTTTATCACTAGTAGAAGAAAAAGTTTCTCTAACGATAACATTTCTCAAATATCATCGAGCATGGTAGTCAAGTGATTAATGAGTCACTTTGTCTTTCATGAGGTCATAAGCTCAAATCATGCCATAAGCAAATCTCTGATCAACTTGTATCTTGGGCATTTAGAACCTCTTGTGGAGAGATATTCTAAATTATAATACACCTTGTGGCTCTTGTGGAGACATTTCCTCTCCACCCAAAAATAATAATAATAATAATAAAATATTGGCCCACTCTGAAATCTAATAAATAATAATGAAAAAGATTGAGGAAACTCATCAACTTGACCATGTCTTCATTTCCTCTCCACCCAAAAATCTCATGAAATGAATTATAATCTTGCTAGTAGAAGAAAAAGTTAATCTAATAATAACATGTCATCAGCAAATCTCCGATCAACTTGTGTGTTGGGCATTTAGAACCTCTTGTGGAGAGATTTTCTAAATTATAATTCACAAAAGGTTGCGGCTCTTGTGGAGAGATTTCCTCTCCACCCAATTAATTTTTTTAAAGAAAGCATTGGCCCACTCTAAAATCTAATAAATAATAATAAAAAAGATTGAGGAAACCCATCAACTTGACCATGTCCTGCAATGCATGTGGTTTTATCACTATTAGAAGAAAAGGTCATTCTAACAATAACATGTTGTGAGCAAATCTCTTGTCAACTTGTGTCTTGGGCATTTAGAACCTTTTGTGGAGAGATTTTCTAAATTATGATACAGTAAGGTTGCAGCTCTTGTGGAGAGATTTCCTCTCGGCCCAATTAATTAAAAAAAAAATTTGACCCACTCTAAGATATAATATATAATAATAAAAAAGATAGAGGAAATTCATTAGATTGATTATGTCTTCATTTCCCCTCCACCCAAATTCTCATGAAATGAATTATAATCTTGTAATGCATGCAATTAAATCACTGATAGAAGAAAAAGTTAATCTAAGAATAACAATTGTCAATTATGTTCAAGTGTGGTAGCCAAGTGATAAATAAGCCACATTGTTTTGCACGAGGTCACAAGCTCAAACCATGTCAAGAGTAAATTTCTAATCAACTTGTGTCTTGGGCATTTACTATCTCTTGTGGAGAGTTTTTCTAAATTATAAGACACGTAGGGTTGAGGCTCTTGTGGAGAGATTTCCTCTACACCCAATAAATAAATAAATAAACATTGTTCCACTCTAATATCTAATATATAGTAATGAAAAAGATCAAGGAAATTCATCAGCTTGACCATTTCTTCATTTCCTGTCCACCCAAAAATCTCATGAAATGAATTATTTTCTTGCAATGCACACAGTTTTATTACCGGTAGAAGAAAACGTTCCTTCAACAATAACATTTGTTAATTATCATCGAGTGTAGTAGCCAAGTGATAAATGAGTCATTGTCTTTCATGAGGTCACAAGCTCAAACCATGTGATGAACAAATCTTTGATCAACTTGTGTCTTGGGCATTTACTACCTCTTGTGGAGAGATTATCTAAACTATAATACATGTAAAGTTGCGGCTCTTGTGGAGAAATTTTCTCTCCACCCAATTAATAAATAAATAAATAAACATCGGTCCACTCCAAAATCTAATATATAATAATGAAAAGAATGGAGGAAATTCATCAACTTTTTCTTTTTTTCAGAATTTCATCATCTTGACCATGTCTTCATTTCCTCTTCACCCAAAAAGCTCATGAAATGAATTATTTTCTTGCAATGTGCACAGTTTTATCACTAGTAGATTAAAAAAGTTACCTAACAATAATTTTTATCAATTATCATCAAGAGTAGTAGGCAAACGATAAATAAGTCACATTGTCTTTTATGAGTTCCTCAACTTAAATCATGTCATAAGCAAATCTCTGAATAGAGAGAATTCTTATATCCTACTACAAATAGGGTTGCGGCTTTTGTGGAGAGATTTCCTCTCCACCCAATTAATGAAGAAAATAAAAACATTGGCCCACTCTAACATCTAATAAACAATATTGAAAAAGATGGAGAAAATCCATCGGCTTGACCATGTCTTCATTTCCTCCCGAAAAGAAGGGAAACATGCTTGTCTGCCTGATTCATATAGTTAAGGCGTAAAATCTGCAGCATCAGTGCTGTCAAATCATCATACTTTTTCCTTTGACCTTTTCATACGTTTTTGATGCATCCTGGCACAGCCAAATGATAGTAAAACCACATCTTTTGCAGGCGGGTAGGTGTCCTAATTTAATTGCCATGTCTCTCTCAACATGCTACAGCATGAGTCTCGTTTTTTTAGACAGCTATTTTTGCCTTTTTGGTGGGTCCAGGAGCTAGAGATTACTTAACCTAATCGAGTTTCAGCCCTTTGAAAATTGGATCTTATCAAGCTTTACGACACAAGGCCAACGATCCAGGAGCTACAATGTCATAACCTTCCTTTGACTTGCGATTCCTTAATTTGACCTTTTTTGAAGCTGAAGTTTTGGAGTCTTGTAACTCTAGACCGGAACAAAAACACGGTTATTCAAACGGGTTTCATCTAATGACCATTCAAACAGACGGCGAGGTTCGAACGCGGAAAAGGCTTGCGGTGGAGAGGAGCGTTTGGTCCCCTCTTGGTTAGACAAACAACAACTAGAAGGGATCTAACGGGCGCGTTTCTGTTTTGGACAACCATCACGAAGAAAATAGTGAATTTATTCTCTGACTTATGCTGTTTTCCTTTGCCTGTTGGAGGAAATCGCGGGATCTTTTCCTTTTGAACGAGAATTACAGAAAACGTGGGAAGATTTTCTGGGTGCTTAAAAATGACTCCTTGATTTGAAAAACATCAACTAAGAGTTTGAAACAGTAGTCCCTTTCCGCATCTGGATTTTACGCTAATAACATCACCCAATTAAGAACTTCCATGGAAAGCAGAGGAAGCACAATGTCAGCAGGATCTATAAGCTTCAAAAAAAGCACTCCTTTCATCCTAGAATGCTTATTACCATACAGGACTCCCGATATTTACATGAGAAGCAAGAAGCACCATAGAATTAGAACCTGTCCTGAGTACTTGATCTAGATTTCTGGAAAAAAAGAAGAAGCAGAGTCCTAGCCACTTGAGTTGGAATGCAACTCATGTGGTGAAGCCTCTACCATAGCACTGCTCGTATGGTTATCCCCGTTGTTGCTGCTACTGCAGCTCAAGGTCCTCAAAAGCCGCCACAGCCCCCAGTTCCTCGGAATCTTCTTCTCGGCATTATCCGTCGACTGGACCATCGAGGCCTGGCTCCGCCGGCGGCTCTGCCTCATCCTCATGTCGCTCAACTCCATCTCCATCGGGAACCTGGCCGACCCAAACACGAGGAAGTACCACTTGCCCTTTGCTCCCACCTTCCTCGCCGACCCATCTACGCCCCTGAACTTCTCCAATGGCAGGTTCTTGGAGTCGGTCACTTCCCGCGGCTTCGACCGCTTCTTCTTGTCCGATCTCAACTTGCGGTACGAATACGACGTTCTGGACTTCCTGAATAGGCGCAGCTTCCAGCGAAAGAACCACCTCTTCTTCGACTTTGCGGGACGCTTTCTGATGTGATCATCCGCGTTCTTCGCGACGGGCGGCGGCTCTCCATACGGGATGAGCTTGCCACAGAAGATTATGTGCCCCGAATGGTGCACGGAGGAAATGCTCAAGTCGTCACTGGAGGAGAATTCAAACAAGTCTTCTTGATCCCGATGAGGGCCAGTCGATGCGCCTCGGGCTTGTTCTGGTTCTGCTACCACTTTGGAGAAGCTGTCCTTCTCCCACTCGGCCGAACCGCTGTAGAGCGGGAGGTCGCAGAGAGAGAGAGTCTCTGCTTCGTCTTCTTCATTTCCTTCTGCTTCTTGATTTGGGTCTTGCGAACGACCCACGATGCTTTCTTGCTCTGGCTCTTGCCTGGACTCATCGCGTGGAACGACCATCACGGGCAAGAGCGGCTAGAAGAAGAAAAAGACGAAGAAGAAGAAGAAGCCAAATGTTACCAAAGGAGATGGAGAGAGAAGATGAGGAGCGATCTTTTTTTTTTTTTTTTCTTTTCTTGCGTTTAGACAAGGAAGTTTCTACTGGACACTTTCTGATGACGCTCCCATTTGGCCATATATAGGCACTTGCATGTGACCAGGAGCGTGTGTTGATATAATAGAGAGAGAGAAAGAGAGGGAGGTAGTAGTTTGGAAATTGGATGAGAGGAGGCCTTCTAGATGAGGCGATTTGTTTTTCTTTCCTTTTTCTTTTACCGTCAAATTCTAAGTTAAACAATGCATGATAATTAATAGTTTTTTCTCCATTCGTCACGTATATATCAATTTATGATTTTTCTTTATATTAATTCAATTTAATATAATTTAACGGATGATTTAAGATTTTTTATAATCAAAAAATTAATTTGAAGTAAATTTGTTATATACGTATTAGTTTAAGATTTTCTATAGCCAAAAAATTAATTTATAATAAATTTATCGTAAATGTATTAATTTTGAATTTTTCATTATACTAATTTTTTTCCTGATCGATGGGGAATAAAGAGGAATAATAAAAGAGAGAGAGAGAGAGACGAGAAAGATGGGTCGGGTGATCCTATTAACTGAATTGTAATTTAAGATTGGGTTTGTGGGGCGGGTCTTCTAGATGAGGATGAGTCGTGTAGACATGTTCCTAGTCGTAGACACTAGTCAATGAGTCCTAGTCCTATCACCCAGAAAAGAAAACTATAAAATGGTGCAGGATTGTCCTGATTTGCTAAGGGCCCCAGTGTTTCTAGACGGGGTCTTCTGGAGGGCGTTTTCCGCGAAGCAACGTGCATCATGTACTGATTTATTTTTATATCAATTTATCGCCGCCCTAAATAAATTCGATTCTTTTGTTTTTTTCCTTTTAATTATAATAATTTTAAGATTTATTTATTTCACAAAAATTAAAAAATTGAAAAAATTATAGAAAATATTTTTATTATCAATAACAAATTATATCTAAACATTTTCGTGATTAACGAAAATATTTTTCATGCGATTAATTTTATAAGTGATACAAGTGATCTTTCTTTAAGAAAATCTTTCTGAAATTATTAATTTTTGGCAAAACAAATGAAACCTTACATGTGGATCTCATGGAATGTCTTGAGAGTTTTTCTAATTTTTTTAGGTGTTCATTAAGCGTCTAAGTTTCTAAAACAAATGTGTTTACAAATCCTGAACGTTTCATGTCTTATTAATGATTTAGCTAAAGCATGTACAAGAACGGTGTGTTTCATATGATTTACTCCCGAACTTAACCGTGTCAAAAGCTTCGATGACTCCTGAGATAGTCTCAAGTTAGGCGGGAAAATTGCACCGCAAGTCCTAAGCCTTATTTATGGAACACAATAGTCATAATTGAAAAATCAAGTCCTCAGCCTTTATTGAAAGATGAATTAAACCCTAAAGTAATGCTGAAAAAGTGCCATTTAAGGATGTCATATAAGTACTCGTTGCGTGAAACTTATGTAATTTTAAGTACCGTTTTGAAAGTACTTGATTGCACATTTAGAAAAAGGTTTAAGACTTAATCAAACCAATTAAAAAGTATAGGTTTCAATCGCATTCTATACATAAAATTTAAGAAATTTCTCCTAATTTATCCGTGGATATCAATTATGTCAATGTTGTGAAGGTCTAAAATGTGCAAACAAAACGTCGTGATTAACCAGATCAATAGCATTGACTCTATATCATGTTTTTTTTCTCTTTAGGAGGAGCTCTATAGCATGTTAGAAAATTTTATTTAAAAATTTAAATTGATAAGTAAAGAGATGATATAAATATAAAGAGCATAGATGATTTATTGTTGAGCGATGCAAAATAATACGTCGAGGGTTCAAAAGGTGGACTTATCGGGGCGGGGCTCTGCAACTAGTCCAAACATGACGTGATCGCTAATAAAGAACCATGCGATCCCACCGCAAAGAAAGTATCACATGTCCGGAGGGGTCTTTCCACGAGGTGGACCACACCGCATGAAGACAAAAGCCCCTTGCCAAAGGGCTTTAGGATGCGAAAAGGACCCTGCGATTTTCTTACCACCACCGAGTCAAAAGAGGTGGAGCTTTCACACCATAATCCTATATAATAATGAATTAGAAATATGGGATGAACAGTTCTTGTTGCGGTGAAGTGAAGGACTTCGCTTCCTCCCCAAGAAAAATTGACAACCCCAAGATTCAGCCTAAGGACCTATTCAAGTTCCAGAAGTTCTCTTGTACGGGACAAAGACGATATTCCAGGTAAAAGGTTGATAGTGCCGTTTCGAAATAGGTAGTGTATTACCTGACACGGTCAAGCGATGTTAATTAAATCATATCACGTCTCCTCATAAAAGAATCAATCTACATATTGAGATAGAATCGTTTATGTTACTTGTTGCAAAATCACGGATGATTCGGCCAAATGCAACACCAATGTAATGTATGAGATTCGATAGGCAACAAAGCAAGTGAATTGATGGTTTTGCTGTTGAAAGAATGGGCAATGCAAAGCTTCGAGAGCAGAATTTCTAAAGCTATTTTTATTTATTTATTATAGGGTTAATATTATGAAAATCCTAAACAGGTAAATTTGTGATAAGCTTATCGTAAAATGGTATACTTATGATAAATTTATCTTCCGTTAAAATTTCCGTCAAATTATTAAGTTAGATCATACGTGGTGGTTAACAAGGGTTTTACCCTCTATTTATAATAGGTGTATTAGTTTATGATTTTTCATGATATTAATCTAATTTAACGGAAACTAATAAATGGTAAATTTCTCATAAATGTACCAGTTTGGGATTTTTTTTTTTTTTTAAAAGTAGTTTGGAGTAAATTTATTAGATATATATCAATTTAGGACTTTTGTGATCAAAAAGTTAATTTGGGATAAATTTATTATAGGTATATTAATTTATGATTTTTTATGATATTTACCTTTTATAATAATAAGTCCTGATAAAGTGGCGAAAGCTGCGAAAACAGCGAGATAGAGTAAAGAAGCTTAAACCCAATTGTAATCCATCTAGAATGAGACCAAAAGGAGAAAATCGTAGAGGAAAGGTATGAATTTCACGCGAATGACTTTTTAACGATGTGGAACTTTCCATGTGCTTTAAGTTTTCTTTTTTATTTTTTGGACATCTAGAAGCCCATTTCTCTGGAATTTCATTCACTATCGGGACAGGTGTCACTAGCGCTACAATAGACACTGGTGAAGAGAAGAATTGAAAAATTATACATTGGAAGGGACCCTTTTGAAAGTGGTGTTGAATTACGTTGAAGAGTCATTACGATTTCACCTTGACCATGATCATATCATGTGCATCACGTAGGGAAGAAGATACCTTATATCATGGACTTATTTGGCCTTTTCTCTTTTCTAATGACTAATTGAATTCTCTGCCTTGGTTCTGAAGTTCCTTTCTTTATAAGATGACTGCAATTTAAATCAAAGAGCGTCGCGCCACCGCTGAATAGCCAGTCGATTCAGACCTTGGTATCCAAGCATATATACATCACTAGTATGACTGCGAAGCTAGAGGTAGAGAAACTCGCAGAAAACTTCTACCACAAGTTCTTGGCCAAAGTAATAGGTGGACCTTTTAGTATTTCAATTCAGCTCTGCATATTCACAAACACGTAGCGCCCGAACTGCAATCCAAGTCATTGACAGAAAATCCTAGCTTAAGATACTCACATAGGTATCGTGAAACATTTTGAAATTTTTTAATATTAATAATTAATATATTAGTATAATGTAATTAGTCCGGTCTTGGTGGGTAGGTAGGCGAATCCACCCATGAAATTGGGAACTGCATTGGTACTCATCGGTTCTCATAAATTGGAACCAAAAACCGGATTAGTTTCCTTAAGAACCATCGATTTCGGACGGATCCAGTCCGATTTTGGGTGGTCCAAGTAGGTCCTAGTTCCTTTACTTACTCGTACTGCAAACCCAAGTGCGCCCCCACACTTGCTTATAGATCTTCAGACTAGGCAGCATCACCAGTGCCTCCGCCGTGTCAAACCCACTTGGAGAGCGGAGTCCAGTTAACATCGAAAATCCACACGTCCTTCCCGTCCTCGCTCAATTCCGCGCTGCCCGCATAGATTCCAGCTTCATGCGGCACGTTAACGAGATCGAAGACGCACGCTTTGCCCATCAATTGGTCCCCCGCATAGTCCGCACACTCCGGCGGATCTCCAGCTATCGCGCTGCAACTTGACCTGTCCTTTGTCGAGCTCCTTCGCGCTCGGGGTGCATTCGATGGCGAAAGGGCGAGGAAGCGGGTGAGAAGTGGGAGTTTCTTCTTTTTTCTTTTTTTTTTGGGGGAGAGACGGAGAGGAAAGTTGAGGAAAACTCTCCAAGATCGGCGGCAGCTGCAGGAATGGCGACATCGGAGGGGATGGCAGAGGAGGAGGGGGAAGAGCTGAATGACGGACGAGGAGGAGATCTTGGCCCTGGTGGTAGTCCAGGAGGGGCTTGCGGTCGATGAAGGTGACGCGGGGAGGTGGTGAACCATTTATGGGTTCAATATTTTCAAATAGGTGTAATGTAGAAACTAGTTTATGACCAACTTTAATTGAATTTCAATATCTTAAATCAATTTTTAACCAGCCCTTCAAATGTCTAACAAGCCATTTGCAACTCCACGCCAAATGCCTCTCAAAGAAAAACCCACATCCCAACTGAATTGAAACAAGTATGTGATCACTACAACTAGCCAGCATAATCTGTCAGTGACTATAAACCTTCTACATTATCTATTTAAGGGAAAATATCAAAAACAAATCTCATTTTTTACGTCATAACCACTTACATACCCTATTTTACAAATACCATTTGTATAACTCTAAGCAAAACTCCACATTGAAAATATCAAATTGCACTCCTTGCAAACTCCCTGTTTAGCGTCTTGTATAGGATTCGGGTTGTTTGGTTCTTAATTGGCTTTGAGTATTTTGGGCGAGTTTGAGATTTTAACATCCACGAGGGGAATTTTTGGAAAGAAAATGGCATAATAAAAAAATAGGGATACAACGAAAATTGATGTGAATGTTCAAAATAGTCTCTAGAGCTAAACTTCAGTGGTATTTTCAAAAATAGAGATATGCAAGTAATCTTTGGGTATAGAGTGAGGTATGTTCTAATATTTTCCATCTATTAAAATTTTTCATTATGTAATTAGAAACTCCTCTAGCTTTCTTTTGATGTTTTCTCTCTATATGTTCTCTTAAAATATTACAAGATTTGTACTGAAATGTGTGCATTGTCAAAATAACATTTCATTCATTTCCACTGAAGTACAAGAAGAAATCGTGTAGTCCAATTTCAAACCAAGACAAATCCTAGATAATTTCAAAACAAGATAAACTCTAAATAACAAGATGAATTAATAGAATAAGGTTAGGAGTCACGCTCAAAGAGCAAATCTATGACTTCTCCAAACCAAAATCAGTGGACAATCATCAAATCCATCTTCAATAATGAGCACACACCAAGATCTCCATTTTTTGTTATGGCTATCTCTATTTGTTGTGATGGCTTTGGCTTTTGGCAATGTGAACCTAAATTCGACGTTCCAAACACCATTGTCTCTTAAAGTAATAAGGTTGCATGGGCACAAATATGACATCTGTGGGAACAAAAGGTTGATGAAGTTCCTCCAATCTCTTTCAAAACTGGACTTATACACCAACCATCATCATTTAGAGTAACAAGATTGCATGACACAAATTTGACATCTATGAGACTGAAAACTTTACGAAGTTCCTACGATCTCTTTCAAAACTAGACTTAAGCACCAAAGAAACCTGAGAAAAGCGAAACCCTGGAATCATACCGCAAAAATTCCCAAATCTAGACTGGATTGGGAAAATAAAAAGCTGTGAATAGATGAGGAGGAGAGGAGAGAACCCTGGAGAGGAGAGAGAAGAAATTGTGCCGGTATTGAAGTATATAATTGAATAATAAATTTCTTGTGAAGCCTTGATATTGAGGGCAACCCCTTGGGTTAGCATAGTTATATTGGAATGTTAAGGAATTCAGCTTGAAAATTGAAGGTCACATGTTCATTCCACCAAATGCATAAAAATTACTTTTGGATTAGAGCCACCACACAAGCAAAAGGCATCAACGTAATTGATCTATGACACTTACAAGGTTTTTCGTAAGTTTTCAGATCATCATGTATCTTTGCTTATGCAACACAAAGACGCCTAACACCAAGAAACAAAGTTAAATCCATTGTGGCGATTGTGCTCTATACGTGAGATTTTGTAGAAACACTACCAACTATCTACAAGCTTAAGCTAATAGAGATGAAGGTGGACTTTAGCCTCGTAGAATTATATAATAAAGGGAAAAATTAAGGCTTGAAAAGATTTGAACTCAAGACATCTTATTTGGTATTTCTGAGGTTTTGTAGGACAATTCTAAATTTTTTAATTATTAAATGAATGCATGATTTAATATTTGAGTAATTTAACATTGTCATGATCTATATACATCCTTTTGTGATATATACATCATCTTATCCATGGGTTATATAATTATTCTGTAATTGGGGAGGGTTAAAATCAATCAAAATCTCAAATAAGAAGATCGCATGTTTCATGACAAGTTGCATCTCATAACAATGGGATTTCATTAAAGAACATACTTGATACATTGTCGTCCATAATGTTGTTGGTCGAATTTACGCTAAGGAATTTGACAACTACAGTTAATGAGCCTCTTTCATGCATCATACCTATCATGTGTGATCAACTAAATGAGTCTTCTCCTTGCATTCGTCAGAAGACATCATGGGACGTATAAGCAACCACACAATAAATGTAGTAAGAACAATGCGCAAACGCTCCTTTTGTAAACTATGGAAAATCGATTCTTCTAAAAATCAAAACTTTCAAATATATACATCGTCTTTGGTAATCTACTCTCTCTCTCTCTCTCTCTCTCTCTCTCTCTCTCTCTCTCTCTCTCTCTCTCACGTGTGCAAAGTACAGAGTCAATCCTGTCACACGAGCGGGACGCAGCCCAACGAGGCCTTCACCAAGGCATCGGCGCGGCGACAATGGCCCGATCCCAGAGCCTTCAATGTTGGAAGATATGATACTGATCTGGAGATCATTTGTTGAAAGATATGATACTGATCTGGAGATCATTTATTTTAGTCAATTTAGGATTAGATCTGATACACTTAGGTTTAAGAAATATAATCATTCTTTATTTATTGTTCTCCTTGTATTATATAAAGATTGATCTGTACATCACTTTATAACACGAATCAATATACACAAAAATCTTCCCACGTCTTCTTCTTGCTATTATTCTTTTCTTCAACAGATTCTGACATGGTATCAGAGCAAACGCTCTTTACCTAGCTTCCGCAAACTTCTTTCCTGATTGCCTACCGGATAGATTACCACTTTGTTGCTGCAGACACCCTAACCTGCAAAACAAAGTTAGCACTCCGGTGTAGGAATTAGTAGTTGAACTTTCTTTGAAAAATAAATGACTTCGTTTCTCCTTACCTCCTATACTTACCGACACCATGCCTAAAGACCATTCGTCGGCGTCGGAAGAAGGGATCCCAGAAGAATCAACGATGCAGCAAGAGACTAATGTCTCAGATCTGACCTAGGCGCCAAGGATTCAGGCCCAGCCCAACCAGGGACAACCCATTACGGGCCAGTCCATCCAGTGGCTGCCCGTCCAAATGGCGCCCGGCCCATGGTTCTACGGGCCATCGCAGGTAACCCACGAAGAATAGGTCCAACCCGATGGAGGCTCACCGACCGCACCTAGGGCAGGCTCATCCACCGGGCCGAGTTTATTTTATGCGGATCGTGTGCCCGAATCGGGTAATTCGGGTTTGGGATCGAATCCCTACCCGGTTCCCCGACCCAGTTATTTTCCATATCCGATTGTTGCCACCAGCGGACGACCGGAACCCGGCGACTCGCTTTACACCACAACGGCCGACGGACCAGAGCTACGTCTCATTGCCCAGCAACTGACCGGCGCCGATAATTACTCAAGCTGGTCGCGGGAATTCCGGCGAGCGTTGGTAACGAAAGAAAAGGACGGATTTATCGATGGAACCGTTCAGATTCCGTCCGACGAGCGGCAGGCACGACTATGGTGGAAGTGCAACCAGTTAGTCCGAACATGGATCGGAAACTTTGTTACCTCGAAGTCGCGGCCGGATTACCGCCGACGGAAGACCCAAAACAGATGTGGGAAAATATAAAAGAAATGTACGGGAAATTGGATCGAGTTCGAGTTTTTTCGCTAACCCAACAACTTTCAGATTTGAAACAGGGAAATATGAGCGTAGCCAGTATTTACAACAAAATTTTAGCATTATGGAATGAGTTGGAAGCGGTGGAAGAGAAACTAGAAGGACCGGAATCAACCCTACAATAGTACCGGACCATCCGAGAACGAGAGAAAATCACGAGATTTCTTCTCGCCCTAAATGAATCTTACCTCTCGTTTCGGACGTAGACACTTACCATGGATCCAACACTAACGCTTGCTCGGATCTACCAGCTTGCCATACAGGAGGAAAGCCAGCGTCTTGCTGTGCCCGAGACTCATAAAGACGGCGTCGCACTCGCTGTTCATGGAAGTGCTCTTCACAGAGGAGCAGCAAAAAGGGGGCAAGGAGACCGAACGACCGGACAGATTTTAGGGTTCTCTGGAAGCGGTGAAGATCATCGTAACCTAAAGAGAGGATTGGACGGCCACGATCCCTCCAAAAGATCCGACGGTTCACGAACGCCGCACCCACTAATCGGATCTGATGGCTACCGAGGCTTCTCCTTAGCAGCATCGGACGGTCCACGCGTGATCTCACATATTACCGGATCCGACAACCCGCAGAATTTCTTCACATCCGACGGCTCCCACGAAGCAGATGAATCCTTATTTAAAAACGCCAATCGGACCGACCTATGCCGCAACATCAAAGGGAAATTTCAAAGGCAAAGGCAAACTATATTGTGATTACTGCAAGCGTTCGCACCATACAATCGATAATTGTTGGAAACTGCATGGCAAGCCCGGAGAAAAAGGAAAAAAGGATTTCTCAACTACTTTTTAGGTTATAGGTCAACATGCTGATAATTCTAATCAGCCAATTAGCCAAGAGCAGTATCAAGAACTTATGAGGGCTTTCAAAAAACTGGATACATTTGACAAGACTGGGAGCTTCACAGGTATTTCATATTGCTTGATGAATTCAATTTCCAATGATAAATGGATAATTGATTCAGAGCTAGTGATCACATTGCTTGTGATAAAAAAAATTTCTCAAAAATCCAGAAATTATCCACACCAGCTTCAGTACAGCTTCCTAATGGTAATTCCACAATGGTCATGATGATTGGGACGGTGAACCTTAGCCCACTCATAACACTCAAGAACGTATTATATGTTCCTGATTTCAATTTCAATCTAATATCAGTTTCTCGAGTCTGTGAAGAGAATTCGTGCCAAGTCCTATTTGATTCTGATAAATGTATATTTCGGGTCCTTTCGACTGGCAGACCGATGGGCTTGGGTAGTATCTCTCAAGGGCTATATTTCTGGATCAAGGTTCCCAGCATTTCCAATTTATCATATGTTGAATTGAATAATATTTCATTGTGTAATTCTGCTACCAATGATAAAAATTCCCTTAATCATCAAAGATTGGGTCATAGTGCTTCTTTTCCTTATTCTCATTGCCCCATTTGCCCTCTAGCAAAACAAACCCGTGCACCTTTTCCAAATAGCGTTTCTCGTGCAAATAGTCTTTTTTCTCTAATCCATGCTGATATTTGGGGCCCTTACCACACACAACATCGTGATGGTTCTTGATTTTTTCTCACAATTGTAGATGATTTTTCAAGAGCCACATGGGTTTTTCTGATGCAGTCAAAAGGCCAAGTTTTCCATTATATGCAGACTTTCTTTTCTTTGTCCAAAAATCAATTTGGGAAGTCTATTCAGCGCATCCGCATTGAAAATGGAAGGGAGTTCTTCAGCAATGAATGTGAAATTTTATTCTCCTCAAATGGAATTCTGCATGAAAGCTCATGTATCTATACCCCGCAACAAAATGGTATTGTTGAGCGTAAGCACCGTCATTTATTAGAGGTATCGCGTGCTCTAAAATTTCAAGCATCTATTCCTGATAATTTTTGGGGGGATTGTGTAGTCACGGCTACTTATTTGATTAATCGTATGCCAAGTCGTGTCCTTAATGGCAAGACTCCGTTTGAAATGCTTTATGGAAGGAAACCGGAAATTCATCACTTAAGAGTTTTTGGCTGTCTTTGCTATGTGACCACGGTAGGATCTCGAGACAAGATGAGTCCCTGAGCCTGTCAGTGCATATTTATGGGATATCCAACTCTACAAAAGGGATATAGAGTTTTCGAACCATCCACTGGAGAATTTTTTATAAGTAGGGATGTCATCTTTCACGAGGAAATATTTCCTTTCCAAGATAAGTCGGAATCTTCTGAAAATTCCGATAGGGCTACCGACTACTCATTTTATATTAGATGAAGATCCACTTCCTAGCCAAATGTACATTCTGCCAAATGTGCAAGAAGCATCATCCTCAGCCTCTGATGAAAATTCCATGGATGAACCCAATATGCATTCTTCTATGAGAAATACAGAAAGAGTTTATGCGACATCTCCAGAGCCTATCAATAATGAAGAAATGCCACACAATGAGGAGATATCTTCAACTTCAAAGCCTCAGATGCGTAGACGATCTGGGCACATTACCCGTCCACCTACATGGACAAAAGATTATGTTTGCGTGGCTTCAAATTCATCAGGTACACATTATCCCATCTCCACATATGTATCTTTCCATAGATTATCACCCGATCATATGTGCTGCATTAGTAAAGTATCTAAGGAACAAGAACCGTCTCATTATGATGAGGCTGTCAGAGACCCACGTTGGCAAGAAGCCATGAAAAAAGAATTGCATGCCTTGATGGACAATCATACATGGGATATTGTATCATTACCACCACATTGCAAGTCGATTGGATGTAAGTGGGTATACAAGATCAAATATAGAGCAGACAGGTCTGTTGAACGATACAAGGCTCGATTAATGGCCAAAGGTTTCACTCAGAGAGAGGGTTTTGATTATCACGAGACTTTCTCCCCAGTAGCAAAGGATGTCACAGTTCGTACTTTTCTATCCATTGCTGCATTTCGTGATTGGTTATTACATCAAATGGATGTTCATAATGCATTCCTTCACGGAGATTTAGATGAAGAAATCTATATGGATCTTCCACCGGGTTTACGAAGACAAGGGGAGTCCATGGTGTGTCGTCTCCGTAAATCCCTTTATGGACTCAAACAGGCCTCGTGACAGTGGTACCAAGTTCACCGGTGCACTCACAGCTATAGGTTTCAAACAATCCAAGCATGATTATGCACTTTTCTCCTCGACAAAAGGCACGTCATCTGTCTACTTAATGATATATGTTGATGACATACTTATCATGGGAAATGATGAACTTGCTGTGAAGACCCTTAAAGAAAATCTCCATACTGCTTTTCATATTAAAGATTTGGGGTCACCAAAATACTTTCTTGGAATTGAGATAGCACGTTTGGAACGAGGTATCTCTCTTAGTCAACGAAAGTATGTGCTGGAGATTATATCAGAAGCAGGGTTATCAGGATGCAAACCAACAGCCATTCCTATCGAGCAAAATGTCAAATTAACTACTGCAGACTATGATGCGGGTCTTCAATCTACAGAAAATGATCCGCAGCTCAAGAATCCGTCAAGTTATCAGAGACTAGTTGGGAAACTCATCTATCTGACTATGACGAGGCCTGACATTTGTTATCTTTGTTCGGACACTCGGTCAATTCATGCATAGCCCAAAACAGTCTCACATGAATCTTTGCTTTGAAAGTGGTGAAGTATTTGAAGAAATGTCCGGGACTGGGAATCCTCCTTTCTTGCAATTGCAACATGGAAATGACAGCTTACTGTGATGCGGATTATGCAACTTGTCCTATGAGTAGAAGATCCATCACTGGTTTTTGCATCAAACTTGGGGAATCTTTACTCTCGTGGAAAACAAAGAAACAATCTACCATATCCTTATCATCAGCAGAAGCTGAGTATCGATCCATGGCGAAGGCTGTTTGTGAAGTAGTTTGGTTACGAGGTTTGCTTCTAGACCTTGGAGTGAAAGTCAAGGGACTAACCTTGCTGTTTTGTGACAATGATTCCGCACTTAAACTTGCTGCAAATCCTGTGTTACATGAAAGAACGAAGCACATAGAAGTCGATTGTCATTTCACTCGAGAGAATATCCAAGAAGGAATAATTGAAGCAAGTGGAATCAGAACCATAGAACAACCTGCTGATATATTTACCAAGCCTTTGAGTCAGAGACAGCATTCATATCTCCTAGACAAGCTTGGCGTCTTGGACATATACAAGCCACCAACTTGAGAGGGAGTGTTGGAAGATATGATACTGATTTAGAGATCATTTGTTGGAAGATATGATATTGACCTGGAGATTATTTATTTTAGTCAATTTAGGATTAGATATGATACACTTAGGTTTAAGAAATATAATCATTCTTTATTTATTGTTCTCCTTGTATTATATAAAGATTGATCTGTACATCACTTTATAACACGAATCAATATACACAAAAATCTTCCCACGTCTTCTTCTTGCTATTATTCTTTTCTTCAACAGATTCTGACATTCAACAATCCGAACAACCCCTTCCCTTTGCTCACGCCGCCGCAATCCCCGCTTCTCAAGATCTCATCGCCGCCGTCGCACGATTTCCTCTTCTCGAGGTTGCGGCTCTGCCTCGTCCTCATCTCGCTCAGCGCCATCTCCGTTGGGAACCTCGCCAATCCAAAGGCCATCAGGTACCACCGGCACTTACTCCTCCGGACCGTCGGCGACCGGGTCCTCCTGCTTGTGCTCTTTTGGCTTCCGCCGCCGGTTTGAAGCGGCGATCTCTTCTTCTCCGTAGCAGGAGTAGGAGGAGGAAGATGAGGAGGCGATCCTCGGCGAGGGATGAGCTTCCCGCAGAAGACGATGCTCCGATCATCGGAGGAACCGGAGTCCCCAGTCAATGAGAACTCGAAGAAGTCGTCGTGATCTAAAGAGGAGGAGGAGGAGGAGCGCGACGACACGGAGGCGACATCGTCAGCGAACGAGTAATCTGCTGCGTCGCAGTACAAGGAGAGGTTGCAGAGCGAGAGAGCGTCGTCATCGCCGTCGTCGTAGTTATTGGGAACTTGAGCCGAAACGGCGTCGACGAGCTCTTCCTTCCGCAGCGGTGCTTGAACGAAATCGGTGGTAGACGTCATGGTGGGTTTTCAGAGATTTTTTTTTTTTGGGGGGGTTGTTGGATAGAAGTAAGAGGAAGTCGGCTTCGTTGAATAAGGTGATGAGCTCAGGAACGAATGTATTTATATGATAGAGAGAGAGAGGTGGCTTCCTGCTGAGGTGGGTCGTTGTTAGCTTCGTTAGTGGGCTTCTAGATGATTTTTTTTTTTTTTTTTTTGGATGTAAAATATGTGGAACTTCTAGATGAAGTTGTGTGGAGAAGAAGATAAATATAAGATAGTCAAAAACGAGGTGTTGAACAAGAAAACGGAGGTGAAAGTTCAGTCCTTTTTGCATTGTCTTCTGGAAGAGCTAGCCAGTAGGTACCAGGAAAGAGCATCCCTATTTTAAATTTTTCCCTCCCTTCTTGAAAGTTGCTTGCATTTCCCTTATTTTCACAGGATTCCGTAAGTACGTTTTATACAGATGATACTCCTTATTAAAAAAAAAAAAAAAAAAAGGTGTACTAGTCGACAGATTTTGGCTATTAGATGGCAACCTCGCTACATCTCGGTTTTTTTTTTTTTTGGGACATCAAGAGCAGCACTGTGCCGAGTGCATGGTCCGCATTTCGTCTCTTAAAGCGCGACCTATGGGTTCAGATGATAACTGGCCGAATCCAGAGGGTACTGAAATTTGATTTGAACTTTTAGGTCTTTTAAATTCTTGCTAAGTAATCTTGTTGCAAACCATTTATACTCATGCCAAGGAGTCCTAAACTACTTCAAATTCGTGTTGAGGAATTTTGGTATGGAATATTTAAATGCATCTATTTATTTCGCTAAAAATTCATGATAAAGTATTTTTCCAACAAAAAAATGGTTAGTTTTCATCTATTTAGTGATTTAAGAAAAATGATTTTTTTTTCTTGTTAAAAGCAGAAGTTGTTTCTCTCAGTTTAAGTTTATGGTTTATGAAGTAAGTTTTTCTTATCGATAGTTCATATTTATTGAGACACCTAAGAAAGTCTAATACCAACGGAGGAACCTCATCCAGAAGGGGCATGGATTCTTTGCTACATACGTTACTCCCTCTATTTTGCTTCAGAGAAAATTAAGGCCTGTTAAATGAGTGGATTGAGTCATAAATGATTCAATCTAAATTTACAAATTCAACTCATTTTGATCCATTTATTTACAATGTAAATTTCTCGACCCATATACAACCTCTCTTGGGATTCATTTTTAGCTTTTTCCCCTATATTGTCATATGGACTAGCTTATTGAGTTAGCGAGGAATCTCAAGGATCTGAGTTATGGATGGGGGCGGTGGACAATCTCTCTCTGCCCTTCGCAACTTCACCATGCGTGGCGATCCTCCGAGTCAGAGGCCGCTTGACTACCCTGATCAAGGCCATCGCGTTAACCTGCGTCGCATCCTCTTGTAAATCAACACTGGCTAACTACATTCAGAAAACTAAAGCAGTCAAAAGTATTCACGAGAGATGAGGATTAAGCTAAAGAAAAACAGTCATCCTCTTTACATGAGCTTGTCCCAATTCTTAAACCCAGTATCGATCTGGTTTTTAACAGTGACACACTCCTTTGCTTTAGGAAGAAGACCTTGAAATTCGAGCCCAACACTTGCTTATAGAGCTTCAGACTCGGCTGCATCACCGGTGCCTTCGCCTTGTCATACCCACTTGGAGAGCAGAGTCCAGTCAACATCGAAAATCCACGCATCCTTCCCGTCCCCGCTCAATTCCGCGCTGCCCGCATAGATTCCAGCCTCATGCAACACGTTAACGAGATCGAGCTGCACGCTTTGCCCATCAAGTGATCCCTCACATGATCCGCACATTCCGGTGGATCTCCAGCTATCGCGCTGCAACTTGGCCTGTTCTTTGTCGAGCTCCTTCAAGCTCGTGGGGTATTCGATGATTAAAGGACGAGGAAGCACGTGAGAAGTGGGAGTTTCTTTGGAGGGAGAGAGATAGAAAGAAGAGGAAAAAGGAGGAAAACTCTCCAAGATCAGTGGTGGCGTCGGGCATGGTGACATTGGAGGGGATGGTGGAGGAGGAGAGGGAAGAGCTGGATGGCGTCGGAGGAGGAGATCTTGCCCTGGAGGTAATCGAGGAGGGGCTTGCGGTCGACGAAGGTGACGGTTAAGACGAGTTCAATACTTTCAAATGGATCTAGAGACCCATTTATAACCCACTCCGATAGAATTTCAATATTTTAAATCAATTTTCACCCAATCTTCAAATGTCTAACAACGCATTTACAATCCAATCCAGATATATAAATCGAAAAATGGGTTCTGACCTTTTTTGACATCTCTAAGAAAAAAGAAAAACCCACGTCCCAACTGATCTAAAACAAGTATGTGGCGGCTACAACTATCCAGCTTGATGTGTTTGATACTATAAATTTTCTATATTATCTATTTAAGGGAAAATATCAAAAACATATCTCATTTTTTACCTAATAATTATATACATGCTTTTAAACTTGAGCGGGTCTTTAAACTGCTCACATGATTTTTTGGGAGGGGTTTTCCTAAAATCCCTTCCCACAGGGCTCTCTGCCACAACCCAAAACCCTCTTCGAGGGGGAGGGCACCCTGGATCCCGCGATACCTCATCCCCATGAAATACCGGGTCAAGGTACAGGAGATGAAAGGGGCTCCCCCGAAAGGGAGGAGTGTGGCGGCGACGGCGCCGGCTGCAACTATCCAGCTTGATGTGTTTGACACTATAAACTTTTTATATTATCTATTTAAGGAAAAATATCAAAAACATATCTCATTTTTTACCTAATAACTATATACATGCCCTATTTTGCAAATACCATTCATGTACCTCTAAGCAAATCTCGACATTAAAAAGATCAAACTGCCCTCTTGCAAACTCATTTTATTAGTATCTTGGATAGGGTTTGGGTGGTTTGGTTCTCAATTGGTTTTGAGTATTTTGGGTGAGTTCAAGATTTTAACATCCAAAAGGGGTATTTTTGGAAAAAAAAATTGGCATTATCAAAAATAGGGATACAAGGACAATTGATGTGAATGTTCAAAATAGTCTCTGGTGATAGACCTCAATGATATTTTAAAAAATCAAAACTCTCGAATATATACATCGTCTTTGCCAATCTACGCTATCTCTCACTCACACACACACGTGTGCAAAGTACAGCGTCAATCCTGGCCAAAACCTGACACGCGTGGGACGCAGCCCAACGAGGCCTTCACCAAAGCATCGGCGCGACGACGGCGGCTCGATCCCAGAGCCTTCAATAGTCCGAACAATCCTCTCCCTCTGGTCTCGTCACCGCAATCGCCATTCCTCACGATCTCGCTGCCGCCATTGCACGATTTACTCTTCTCGACGTTGCGACTCTGCCTCATCCTCATCTCGCCCAGCGCCATCTCCGTCGGGAACCTAGCCAATCCGAACGCCATCAGGTACCACCGGCACTTCCTCCTCCTGACCGTCGGCGACCGGGTCCTCCTGCTCGTGCTCTTTTGGCTTCCGCCGCCGGTCTGGAGCGACGATCTCTTCTTCTCCGGAGCAGTAGTAGGAGGAGGAGGAGTAGGACGAGGGGGCGATCCTCGGCGAGGGATGAACTTCCCGCAAAAGACGATGCTCCGATCATCGGAGCAGAGGTCAGAGGAAGGACCGGAGTCCCCATTCAATGAGAACTCGAAGAAGTCATCATGATCCGAGCAGGAGGAGGAGGAGGAGGAGGAGCACGACGACGTGGAGGGGACGTCGTCGGCGAAGGGGTGATCGGCTGCGTCGCAGTACAAGGAGAGGTTGCAGAGCGAGAGAGCGTCGTCATCGCCGTCGTCATAGTTATTGGGAACTTGGGCTGAATCGGTGTCGACGAGCTCTTCCTTCCGTGGCGGTGCTTGAACCAAATCGGCGGCAGTCGTCATGGTGGATTTTTCAGAGGAAACTGGGGGGGGCAGAGAAGTAAGAGGAGTTCCGCTTTGTTGGAGAAGATGACGAGCTCAGGGCCGAATAGATTTATATAAAAGCGAGAGAGAGAGAGAGACAGAGAGAGGGCTTTCTGCTGAAGCGGGTCGTTTTTAGCTTCGTTAGTGGCCTTCTAGATGAAGTATCGAGAAGAAAAATATAAAAGAGAGTCAAAAAATGAGATGTTGAACAAGTTTTTTGTTTGGTCATCTAGAAGGGCAGGCGAGTAGGTACCAGGAAAGAGCATCCTTATATTAAAATTTTCCCTCCCTTCTGCAAAGTTGTTTGCATTTTCCTTGTTTTCACAGGTTTCCGCAAGTACATTTTATACATACAGATTATATTAAAAAAAAAAGAAAAAGTGAGCTACTTGACGGATTTTGGCCATTGGATAGCAACCTCGCTAGATCTCGGTTAAGGATGAGATGGATGATCCGTATTTTTGTCCCCTAAAGCGCAAGCTACTGGTGTAAATGATTGTTGACCGAACCTAGGGGGGTACTGAAACTTGATTTGAATTTTAGATCTTTTAAATTTGTGCCAAGCAGTCCTGTTGCAAGCCATTTATACACATATCAAGGAGTTCTCAACATTAAGCACTTCAAATTCGCATCAGGAAATTTTGATGCAGACTATTTAAGCTAATCTAAAGGTGCGTTTATTTCACTGAAAATTTCATGATAAAGGAAAATATTTTCCTTGGAAATCAATTTAAACAAAAATTGTTAGTTTTCATTTATTCAATGGGTTAAGAAAAATTTCCTTCTTGCTAAAAGGGAAGTCATTTTCCTCCAACCTAAACTTATGAATTTCAATCCATGGAAAGCATTTTACATAGATCGATTAATTTTCTGTCACAAAATATTGGAAAATCGGAAAATGACTTTTTCTAAAATAGTATTCCTTCGAACAAAGGATCATAAGTAATCATTTTTTTCATAGTTTTGTATTCTAGAAGCATCGTATACTCCGCAATGAGGTAAATAGTTTAGGCTCATATCCAAAAGCATGATATATTTCTTTATGAAGTAGACAGCACCATATTCTACTAAACATTTCAATAGCTTAATAATTAGAAAGTTCAATTCATAATTTAAATATATTCTAATTTAGAGTGAAACATTTTTCATATTTATATGAGTTCCTCCTTTATGAGATAATTCCAATTTATCAATTGTACCCCGGAATAGCCAATTAATTTCGGACCTTGGTCTCCAAGCATATAAAACCTATTGGGGTCTTGTTAAGACTATTTAGTCCATGAAATGTTTGTCAACGGAGGATTGCAAAAATAAGAGGGAAAAAAGATGGAGAAGATGTCTTCCTTCCTTCCTTCCTTCCTTCCTTGGATGTTTAGGTATGGATGAGAATTCTCCGCTTCTGTAATGTTTTTTCAATACCTCAGTAAATCTTAATTATTGATTTATGAAATGAATTTTTATCAACAAATCGAAGAAAGTACATTATGGAAAAAGATACTCATCTTCAAAGGGTGTGGATTCTTTGTTCGATACAATGCTCCCTCTATTTCGCTTAGGAGAAAAGGAAAAACCCAAGTCCCTACTAAAGTATAATGTAATGGCTTCCACAATCATGCTTAATCGGCTGTTAAAAATAAAATTTCTATATTATTTATTTGAGCAAAAATATCAATTTTTGACTTAATGACCACTTACATACTTTTATTTTTACAAATATCGTTGGTATTCCTCCAAATGAAAGTTCATATTGAAAAGACCAAATTGTCCTTCTTTACAAACTCATTTTATTATCATCTTGCCTATGGTTTTTGGTGGGTTTTTTAGTGAGTTTGAGATTTTAGATTTTGGGATAGGGTTTAAATGGCAATAGATGTGATCATGTGAAGGTGCAAATTTGGTCTCTCAAGGGTAAAACCCATGTATTTATTTGGTATTTTCAAAAATAGAGATATGTTGGTGGCACTTGGTAAAAGGTGAGGTATGTTTTTTTGGTTTTTCCTCTTTTATTTAAATTTTATTGCGCGATTAGAAACTTCCCTTGCTTCCTATTAATGTTCTTTATTGACATTAGCTGCAATATATGACTAAATTGTAGTGAAGTGTAATATTGAATACAAATTTCTTGTGAAGCCCAAATATTGCGGGCAATCCTAAGATTAGCATGATTGGTTGGAAGTTCAAGAATTAAATGTCAACTGGACAAATCACATCAATTGCGTACTAATTGATGACCATCTACACATGTCAAAGTCATAAATTCAACAGAAGTGTATGTATAGTCATTGGACCATTTCTTCCGTTAACTCGCTTAACAGCATCTTGTCAATCGGCCATGCGATGTTATGCAAACTGCTTTGAGGTAAAATGAACTCTACTATTTCTGCAAAAATCCATCAATTACATACGTCGCCTTTGGTAATCTACTCTCTCTATATCTCTATCTCTCCAACTCGATCTCATCGACCAAAAAAAAAAAAAACTCGATCTCTCTATCTCTCGCACGTGTGCCAAATACAGATTCAATCCTGGCCAAACCCTGTCACACGCGCGCGACGCAGCCTAACGAGGCCTTCACGAACGCATCGGCGCGACGGCGGTGGCCCAATCCCAGAGCCTTCAGCAACCCGATCAGCCCCTTCCCTCTGCTCTTGTCGCCGCACTCGCCGCTCCTCACGATCTCCCCGTCGCACGACCCCCTCTTCTCGACCTTGCGGCTCTGCCTCGTCCTCATCTCGCTCAGCGCCATCTCCGTCGGGAACCTCGCCAATCCGAACGCCATCAGGTACCACCGGCACTTCCTCCTCCGGGCCGCCGGCGACCGAGTCCTCCTGCTCGGGCTCTTTTGGCTCCCGCGGCCGGTCGGGAGCGGAGATCTCTTCTCAGGAGTAGGAGGAGGAGAAGGAGGCGATTCTCGGTGGGAGATGAGCTTCCCGCAGAAGACGATGCGGCGATCGTCGGAGCGGAGGTCGGAGGAGCAATCGGAGTCCCCAATCGACGAGAACTCGAAGAAGTCGTCGCGATCGGAGGAGGACGACGAGGACGTGGAGGCGTCATCGTCGGCGAAGGAGAGATCAGCGGCGTCGCAGTAGAAGGAGAGGTTGCAGAGCGAGAGCGCGTCGTCGCCGTCGCCGTCGCCGTCGCCGTCGCCATCGCCATCGCCGTCGTAGTTATTGGGAACTTGCACCGGATCGGCGTCGACGAGCTCTTCCTTCGGCGGTGGCGCTTGAACGAAATCAGCGGTGGTCGTCATGGTGGAATTTCTGAGGAAATGTGGGGCAGAGAAGTAAGACGAAAACTGCCTCGTTGAAGAAAATGAGTCAGGGCTGAATGGATTTATATAGAAGCGAGAGAGAGAGAGAGAGAGAGAGAGAGAGGTGGATGCTGCTCCGATGGTTCGTTGTTTAGCTTGTTGTGGGCCTTCTAGATGAAGCATCGAGAAGAAAATTGAAAATGTAATTAAAAAAAGAAAGTTAAAAATGAGTTGTTAAAAAAAGGAATTAGAAAAATTAAATGGAAAGAAAGTCATTCCTTTTCCTTGGTCTTCTAGATGAGCAAGCGAGTAGGTGCGATTTTTCCCATTTTTTATTATAATCTGTTTACATTTACATGCTTTGGAAGAATTTATTACAATTTTTTGCCCTCCCTTGTCTTCAAGCAAATAGGTATGACCTAATGGGTTCAGTTCGATTTCACGTTCAACTTGGGACCAATCAATAACTTTTTTGTTTCATTTTTTATATTCTCTGAAAATGCAAACCTATCATTTCAAATTGCATATCCATCAATAGTGCATCGTTATATAACCAAACTATAAATATCAATACATATTCAATAAATTTAACATAAGACAACAATAGAAATTTCACATCTGCCAAAAGAATGAAACCATAAAAACAATTAAAACCACTTATAGAGACATGGACAAGATGAGAAGTTCCTATAATCATCAATCAATAATACTTACAACACCATATGTAAAATTTTTATAAATAATACATTAGATATATATTATATATAATATATAAAGTCAAGTTTGATCCGAGTTAAATCAATCTTAAGCTCTCGGGACCGAAAACCAACTCGCAAGTGCTGATCCAAAAATCTTAGGACCAAAGATTGACTTAACCCCCCTAGGAACAGGACCAAAACCAGTAAGGTTGGACTGGTCCAAGGACAGTCCAGGATTGACCTTAGACCGATACTCATCCCTAACTTACCATGCGACATGTGTTGCTCGCAAGCCCTCTTATCAAAAAAATTTCTTACTCTTTCAAGCCCCTCTCTCTTCACTCCATGGTCTCTCTCTCCATCCCCCTTTCCCTCTCTCTTCACTCTTCACGCTTCTCTCTCTCTCTCTCTAATGTGCAACTCTTGCTTTCTCCGTCCCTCCCAACTCGCAATCGAGGAGCTCTAGCTCTACTCTCCCTTCCTTGTCTCACAAGTCATGATGACACCCCGCTCTCTCTCCCTCCCAAATCGATTTACGAACTATCAAATTGAGCTCTCATCGAACGAACGCTAAACGACCAGTTGGGGAAGACGGTGAAGGCGAAGTGCAACATGCACCATCGATGACCTCATCAAGCTCGTTGCCGCCCAGACCCCATCACCCTCGAGGACTACGAGATCCACGAAGACGTGGGTCTCAAACCCTACTATAACTTATCCATCCCTTGTCCCTCCCTCCCCCTCTAGTAAATTCCTCTAGTCTATGGAAGCTTAGGTTTTTTTCTTTTTCTTCTTTTTTTTTCTCGGTACTTTAGAAGCGATCGCAAAGCGTGTGATTAGGTGGATGTGGAGTTTAATCAATTAAGCGGTCGTTATTAGAGACTAGTGTTTTTGCTACTATAACTTTTATTGGTGAAGACGTTCAGTTGTGCGTGTATGTGTGCTTTATGTTTGAATAGGGATTGTTTTTAGTGGTTTGTGCTGCTAATTGAGTGAATAATTGACATGAATTAGGGTAATTTGTTTGATAGATGTCTCTTTCGATCGGTGCCATCATGGACTGTACGTTCATTCTAATAGGTTGCAATTTTTCTTATTCAGAATGAAAACAACTGCTTGGTGCAGCTTATATTATACTGGATTAGTTGGTATAAAACAAAAACCTAAGCTTCCAATAGAGTAATTTATCAGAGAGGGAGGGGGGACAAGAATGGTGAGGGCGAGGGATGGATTGGTTGTAGTAGAGCCCGAGCTCAAGACCCATACTATTGTGGATCTTGTAGTCCTTGAGGGTGATGGGATCTGGGCAGCAACGAGTTTTTTGAGGTCACTGATGGTGCTGTCCTCGTTGCACTTCACCCTCACCTTCTTCCCCAATCGGTAGTTCAATGTTCCTTGAATGAGAGCTCTCTCTACGAGGTCATGAGTTGATGTGGGAGGGGGAGAGAGGAAGGAGTATAGCTAGGGCTTTAGGGACGGAGAGAGCATAGCAAAATCGCAAGTAGGTAGAGAGAGAGAGAATATGTTGTGCATGTGAGATAGGGGAGCTGGCACAAATTTATCCCGACTAATCATAAAAAACTCTAAATTGGTATCCTTATGACAAATTTATGCCAAACTAATTAATTCGACCACCAAAAACTCCAAACTGATACATTTGTGACAAATATATCATTCGTTAAATTAGATTAATATCACAAAAAATCACAAAAATTGTATAACTATAACAAATAGAGAATAAAATTCCAAAATAGTATACTAGTCGACTATCGCGTGTTATTCAATTTAGTAATTTGACAATAAAATTTAACGAAAACTAACATATGATCAATTTGTCACAACTATACCAATTTTGGGTAAATTTGTTAAAAATGTACCAGTTTGGGGTTTTTTATGGTCAAAAAATTAGTTTGGGATAAACCTGCCATAGATGTACTAGTTTGGTTTCAAGGTATTAACCCATTAAAGTATAATGTGATGGCTTCAACAATCATGCTTAATCGGCTGTTAACAATAAAATTTGTATATTATTTAGTTTAGGGAAAATATCAATTTTTGACTTAATGATCACTTACATACTTTTATTTTTACAAATATAGATGGTATTCCCCTAAACAAAAGTTCATATTGAAAATACCAAATTGTCCCTCTTTACAAACTCATTTTATTATCATCTTGCCTATGGTTTTTGGTGAATTGGTTTTAAGTTGATTTTGGGTGTTTTTAGTGAGTTTGAGATTTTAGATTTTGGGATAGGCATAAATGGCAATAGATGTGATCATGTGAAGGTGCAAATTTGGTCTCTAAAGGGTAAAACGCATGTGTTTATTAGGTATTTTCAAAAATAGAGATATGTTAGTGGCACTTGGTAAAAGGTGAGGTATGTTTTTTGGTATTTCCTCTTTATTTAAATTTTATTGTGCGATTAAAAACTTCCCTTGCTTCCTATTAATGTTCTTTATGTACGTTAATTGCAATATAGGACTAAATTTGTACTAAAGTGTATAATTGAATACAAATTTCTTGCGAAGCCCAATAATGCGGGCAATCCCAAGATTGGCATGATTGGTTGGAATGATAGGGATTCTAGTTCAAGAATTAAATGTCAACGGGACAAATCTCATCAATTGCTAATTGATGACCATCTACACATGTCAAAGGCATAAGTTTAACATAAGTGTATGTATAGTCATTGGACCATTTCTTCCATTAACTCACTTAACAACATCTTGTCAATCGGGCATGCGATGTTATGCAAACTGCTTTGGGGTAAAATGAACTCCACTATTTCTGCAAAAATCCATCCATTACATGCATCACCTTTGGTAATCTACTCTCTCTGTATCTCTATCTCTATCTCTATCTCTCTATCTCTCGCACGTGTGCCAAATACAAATTCAATCCTGGCCAAATCCTGTCACACGCGTGCGACGCAGCCTAACGAGGCCTTCACGAACGCATCGGCGCGACGGCGGTGGCCCAATCCCAGAGCCTTCAGCAACCCGATCAGCCCCTTCCCTCTGCTCTTGTCGCCGCACTCGCCGCTCCTCACGATCTCGCCGTCGCACGACCCCCTCTTCTCGACCTTGCGGCTCTGCCTCGTCCTCATCTCGCTCAGCGCCATCTCCGTCGGGAACCTCGCCAATCCGAACGCCATCAGGTACCATCGGCACTTCCTCCTCCGGGCCGCCGGCGACCGAGTCCTCCTGCTCGCGCTCTTTTGGCTCCCGCGGCCGGTCGGGACCGGAGATCTCTTCTCAGGAGTAGGAGGAGGAGGAGAAGGAGGCGATTCTCGGTGGGAGATGAGCTTCCCGCAGAAGACGATGCGGCGATCGTCGGAGCGGAGGTCGGAGGAGCAATCGGAGTCCCCAATTGACGAGAACTCGAAGAAGTCGTCGTGATCGGAGGAGGACGACGAGGACGACAAGGACGTGGAGGCGCCATCATCGGCGAAGGAGCAATCAGCGGCGTCGCAGTAGAAGGAGAGGTTGCAGAGCGAGAGCGCGTCGTCGCCGTCGCCATCGTCGTCGTAGTTATTGGGAACTTGCACCGGATCGGCGTCGACGAGCTCTTCCTTCCGCGGTGGCGCTTGAACGAAATCGGCGGTGGTCGTCATGGTGGATTTTCTGAGGAAATGTGGGGCAGAGAAGTAAGAGGAAAACTGCTTCGTTGGAGAAAATGAGTCAGGGCTGAATGGATTTATATAGAAGAGAGAGAGAGAGAGAGAGAGGTGGATGCTGCTCCGATGGTTCGTTGTTTAGCTTGTTATGGGCCTTCTAGATGAAGCATCGAGAAGAAAATTGAAAATGTAATTAAAAAAGAAAGTTAAAAATGAGTTGTTAAGAAAAGAATTAGAAAAATAAGAAGGAAAGAAAGTTATTACTTTTCCTTGGTCTTCTAGATGAGCAAGCGAGTGGGTACGATTTTTCCCATTTTTTATTATAATCTGTTTACATTTACGTGCTTGGGAAGAATTTATTGCCCTCCCTTGTCTCCCACGTAGGCCCCATGTCTTGTCTCCAAAGCTCAAATGAGGCACGCAGGTTATCGTCTATCCCCGAGATTCCGAGGGATCATTGTCAAATTTGGTGAATGCATATTTTAATATTTAAATATTTTAAAACTTCACCTCACATATGGGAAAATATTACATATAACGATTGTACCACCTTAGCGTTAACCATGTATAATTCCACTCACCATGCAACACGTATTGCTCGGAACTCCTATATTTGAAAAATCTCAAACTCTCTCAAGCCCCTCTCTCTTGACTCCACGATCGCTCTCCGTCCCCTCTTCCCTCTCTTCACTCTTCACTCTTCACATCACTCTCTCTTTCTCTCTAGCGCGCACAATTCCGCTCTTGCTTTCTCCGTTCCTCCCAACTCGCAATCGAGAAGCCCTAACTCTACTCTCCCTCTCGTCTCACAAGACACGATGACACCCTACTCTCTCTCCCTCCCAAATCGATTTACAACCTAGCAAATTGAGCTCTCATCAAACGAACGCTGAACAATCAGCTGGGGAAGAAGGTGAGGGTGAAGTGCAAGCACCATCGGTGACCTCATCAAGCTTGTTGCCGCCCAAACCACATCACCCTCAAGGACTACGAGATCCATGATGACATGGGTCTCAAACTCTACTACAATTGATCCATCCCTTGTCCTCATTGTCCTTGTCCTTCCCTCCCCCTCTATTAAATTCCTCTAGTCTATGGAAGCTTAGGTTTTTGTTTTCATACTTAAGAAGTGATCGCAAAGCGTGTGATTAGGTGGATGTGGAGTTTAATCAAATCAGTAGTTGTTACTTGAGACAACTTTTATTGGTGAAGATGTACAACTGTGAGTGCACGCGCACTTTTTGTTTGTATAGAAATCGTTTTTAGTGGTTTGTGCTGCTAATTGAGTGAATAATTGGCATGAATTAGGTTAATTTGTTTGATAGATGTATCTTTCGGCTGGCGCTATCATGGACTGCATGTTCATTCTAATAGGTTGCAATTTTTCCCATTTGGAATGAAAATAACTGCTTGGTGCAGCTTATATTATACCGAATTAGTTGGTATAAAACAAAAACCTATGCTTCCAATAGTGTAATTTATCAGAGGGTGAGGGGGGACAATAATGGTGAGGACGAGGGATGGATCAGTCGTGGTAGAGCTCAAGCTCAAGACCCATATTGTTGTGGATCTCGTAGCCCTCGAGGGTGATGTAGTCTGGGTGACAACGAGTTTCTTGAGGTCGCTGATGGTGTTGTCCTAATTGCACTTCACCCTCACCTTCTTCCCCAGCCGGTCATTCAGTGTTCGTTGAACGAGAGCTCTCTTTACTAGATCACGAGTTGATGTGGGAGGGGGAGAGAGGAGGGTGTTGTTGCTTCGTGTGAGACAGGGGAGGGAGAGTAGAGCTAGGGCTTTAGGGACAGAGAAAGCATAGCGGAATCGCAAGTAGAGAGAGAATGTTGTGCATGTCACGTGAGATAGGGGAACTTCCACGGTCAGTGAACTTATACATGGCTAACGTGACACAACTGTCGTATGTCATGCGTAGACTTTTATCTAAAATTAACACGTGAAATTATATAAGAGATGAGACAAATATGGCACGAAAAGACTTAACTCTGAACCTTCTATTTTAATTTTTTGTAAGAACTTGCAAAAACACCGCCACCTATTTTTTTAATTGTTAGACATGATTTGAGATTTAATTTAATATATCATTCCATACATAACCTATGGGCAATATAAGTTAATAGAGGAGAGTTAAAATCAATCAAGATCTTGAATAAAAAGATTGCATATATTGCAGCAAGTTCTATCCCATAAAATTGGAGAAGGTCCTTAATACACCATCACCCTCTACAATATAGGTCATATTTACTATAACGAACTTGATAAAGAATGCAATAAAAACGAATGTGCACTTCTTTTATGGAATATATAGAATCGCTACTTTAAAAATTGGAACTTTCTGTTGAAAGAGCATTAAACGAAGCGCTTCCGAACAATCATTAGCACAAGCATATATGGTCATTGGACCATTGCTTCGATTTAGCTCGCTTGATAGTATTTTGTCAATCAAGCAAAGCTTTTGGTAAAAATGAACTTGTACTATTTCTGCAAAAATTGATCAACTACATGCGTCGCCTTTGGTAATCCACTCTTTCTCTCTCTCTCTCTCTATCTCTATCTCTCGCACGTGTGCCAAACGCAGAGTCAATCCTGGCCAAACCCCGTCACACGCGCGCGACGCAGCCCAACGATGCCTTCGCGAACGCATGGGCGCGACGGCGGTGGCCCGATCCCAGGGCCTTCAGCAACCCGAACAGCCCCTTTGCTTTGCTCTTGTCGCCGCAGTCGCCGCTCCTCACGACCTCGCCGGCGCCGCCGCACGATCCCGCCCTCTCGGCATTGCGGCTCTGCCTCGTCCTCATCTCGCTCATCGCCATCTCCGTCGGGAACCTCGCCAATCCGAACGCCATCAGGTACCACCGGCACTTCCTTCTCCGGACCGTCGGCGACCGAGTGCTCCTGCTCGGCGATTTCTTCTTCTCCGGAGCAGCGGGAGGAGGCGATTCTCGGGGAGGGATGACCTTCCCGCAGAAGACGATGCTCCGATCGCCGGAGCCGAGGTCGGAGGAGGAATCGGAGCCCCCGACGGATGAGAACTCGAAGAAGCCGTCGTGATCGGAGGACGACGACGACGACGCGGTGGAGGCCTCATCGTCGGCGAAGGAGTGATCGGCCGCGTCGCAGTACAAGGAGAGGTTGCAGAGCGAGAGCGAGTCTTCCCCGTCGTCGTCGCCGCCGCCGTCGTCGGTACAGGAAACTCGCGCCGGATCGGCGCCGTCGACGGTCTCTTCCTTCGGCGGAGCTTGAACGAATTCAGCGGCAATCATGGCGGATTTTCAGAGGAAAAAGTGAGGGGTGAAGGAAGGGGAGTTAGAAGAGCGATGGTTTTCCGGTGCGATCCCGAGCTCCGGCCTGACACATATATATACACACACACGAAGCTAGAGAGAGAAGAGAGAAAGAAGAGAGAGAAAACTGCGGCTGATTGCTTTTCTTGGTGGTGCTGGCCTTCTAGATGAGGTGTTGAAAAGAGGAAATTAAAAGAGAAGAAAAGGGAAGTTGCTCCTTTTTGCCGGGTCTTCTAGAAGGGCACGCGGGTCGCGCCCAAGGAAAAGCGCTGATTCGGGTAAACAGTGTATTTTTCCCCAATTATATACCTCCCATCGTTTTCGATTGTATTCCCAAAATAGTGTAACTTGAAAGATTACCCAGTATATTTTCCAGATTGCACATACGTAGGTATATCTAGGAAATATCCCAATGTAGATATATTTCTCCATATGGATGGAAATGGGATTTCGTAATCAAGTAATATATATTCTAGTGTTAATATCTCCTCCAAATTTAGGAAAAATTCCAAATAAGGGTTAAAGTGTCTTTAATTTCTCAAATAAGAATATCAAGTGTTCTCATATCAAATATAATTGAAAAGCTATAAACTGCAAATCTAATTTTGTGTTTTCTTTAAGGGCCTCAATTTCCTTTTGTAATTTTTTTCCAAAGAAAAAACAAACTAAAAAAAAAAAAAAGAAAAAAATGCAAGTGCTTTTTTTTTTAATTTGTGTTTTTTTTTTTTTTTCCTTTTTCTTTTAAATTTTTATTCATTTTAAAATTTTTCCTTTTTATGGAAAAAACAGAAAAAGGGAAAAAGAAATAAAAAAAGGGAAAAAATGTAAATGATGAAAATACCTTTGATCAGCCGGTGAAGTCAAGGCTTTTTTTATACTAACCTAGCCACTTCATATTTTTATTTGAAAAGAGTCTACTTTAGACATTCATTTAAGAAAATGAGAGCACTTCATGTCTCTATTTGAGACAATGTTATTTCATACTCTTATTTGAGAAATTTAGAGCACCTAGGATCTTTATTTGGAAATTTCCCCCAAATTTATGTTTGCAATTAGACTTCAAGTAATGTTTCATGCGCAAGCATTGGCAAGTGCATGAAGAGGCAAGGACCTGAAGTTCCATTTCGGCCATCTTCCTTTCAGACTCATGCTACTCGTGAGTTTTGGGGCTTGATTTTATTTCGAATCGTTTGCTTTTTTTACTCATGCGAGTGAATTATTAGAACACGAAGAAAGTTTGTATTAAGAGCACCGTGAAATTGCCTTCAAATTTGCATATCGTTTAAATTGCCTCAAATTTGCACATTGTTTATACTCGCTTCATGGGGTTTTAGAAATTTGGTTTGCCTTTTAATAAAGTAGATAGTTTAGGCTCATACGCAATGGCATAATATATACCTTTACGAAGTAGACAGCACCGCAATTTTTCTAATTAATTCATTGGCTTAATAATTAGTAAACTCAAAATTAAAAAATTAGATATTTTCCACTTTAGAATGAAATATAACAAACATTTTATGCTTTTTTTATTACAAATATTAAAAATAAGTAAATTCATTAAACACTTTGGAGCGAGGTCATGTCAAGCTCAAATTTTGGCCTGATCATAAATAGAATTATAAAAAATGCCAGAAGATCGGATTAGCCATGTTGGGCCCAAGAGTCGCAGGCACCGGTTTGGATTTTCAACTTTCAATTATATGCATGATCGAGACAAGTTATCACAAATTAGCTCAATTCATTTGCAATGTAGTATATAGTGTTTAAAATACTCTACTATCTTCACTTCGTATTACCTTCGTTGATTTTCGTCATAAATGAACATAAAATATCATCGTCATGAGATTTTTTTCGTGGCAAACTATTCTTTTCAGACGATAAGCATTGGAGCACGACAAAAAGTAAGTGGTTTCCGATAGAGTTCATCAAGTTGCCAACTTTTCTTGATGGACCAGCCCTAGGCCTACCATTATAACAGAAGGGTTGAAAGGATAGGTTTGGATGAACATTGATCTTTTTGATTCGTCTACCCACGGGAAAAATTTCATCCAGAAGGAATTGGAGGAGCGTGTCGTCAATGGAATGGTTTTTAGAATAGTCG
Organism: Eucalyptus virginea; assembly: GCA_014182375.1. Lineage (NCBI taxonomy): Eukaryota > Viridiplantae > Streptophyta > Magnoliopsida > Myrtales > Myrtaceae > Eucalyptus > Eucalyptus virginea. Next base: position 17,960,314 of record CM024523.1, on the reverse strand, counting down.
CATTTGGAAACTTAGCAGTTCTTTGGAATTTCTTCATTCTAGTAAACGTGGACATAATGATGAATCAATGAAAGAAATCCTCACTTCTCAAGTGGGCGTCGTAATCACAGAGAGAAAGCGGGATGACTACGTAAGAAACTCGCACGATTCGATCTTTTCCCTACGTTCTCCAGTAAATTGAGAGAAAATTCGGTACTAAAAAGAATAAGATATTTTGAAGATTTTTGCTCTGAACATACTTGATATTTCTCAGACATTTAAAAAAATAGGTAACGATTGGATCGCTTGGGCTCAAGTCTTTTTGCCCGAGTCCTACGCTTCTACGACGGGATCATGAATCGAGCCCAATGGAAAAACCTTTGCGATAGCCATCAATCGCGTCATCCTAAAGCTTGGCAAAACCTGATTGGTTCCTACGAAAGTTAAACTAGATATTCCAGAGGGTCAACGAGGTTAAAATTAAGTGAGTCATTTTCAACACAGAGGAAAAGCTGGTTAAGGTCCCACGTTGTTGCCGGCCCGCTTCTGGTTCTCATACTAATCGACGAAATTAGGACAAGGCTTAGTTAATGACATAAGCCGTGCTTTGTTTTTGGAAATGACACAAATGGTCATTAAACTTTAATTCAATGTACAATATGGTCCTTAAACTTTTAATTTATTTAATGTAGTCTGTGAACTTTTATGCACATTCAATTTAATCATTGAACTAGATGAGAATATTCAATGTTGTCCTTGATCTTAAATTAATGAAAGAATTATATCGAACATGTTGATATAGTTTATGGACTATATTGAATATGTGTCAAAATAATAATTCAAGAACCACATTAAATAAATTAAAAGTTTATAGTTCATATTAAATATTTGGTTAAATTTAGAAACCATGTAAAACAAATTAAAAGTTCAAGTACCACATTACAAATTGGACTAAAGTTAAATGATTATTTGTCTCATTATTTCTTTTGCTTTCAGAGTGGGTCCCAACGGTAGAAGCCGAGAAAATATATCTAGATGTGGTGGAATCGAGGATTTTTTTTTTTTGGGTCAGTAGAATCGAGGATTCAAAGCCGTAGACTAATGACCTTGTGTGCTGACCGGACAATAGAAGCTAAGAAAATGTATCTGGATGTGGTGGAATCGAGGTATCAAAGCCATATACCTCGTGTGCTGACTAAGAAGGCCACGTCACGAAGAGCTTTGAGAAAACAAGCAGCTTATGGTACTTCTAGAGCTCTGACTAATCAGTTTCAAACTCACCTAATCCGTTGATCTCTAAATTCCTCTACTGAATTACATTACTTTAAGAATTAGCTATTAGGACGGAATCGCGTTTCTTCATTGTTCTTAGATCGATTTAGAGGTCATTAAAGTGGATTTATCACTACATGATTCGATTAGCATGGAATGGTTGATCATTAGGTTATGCGAGGAGGGGTTCTCGTACATAAATTTGTCTAGATGGACGGTGAGTAATTTCCAAGGTCAGTCAAACCGTTTTGGACAGGATGTAGGGAGCAGAATTTCCTAAATCTTGGAACGGTTGTTGCCATGGTATCTTTCATTAAATGGAGTTATTAATCCCTAATTAGCTTTCTAGTCAAGCAATCTTTCTCTTTTATCTCTTTTCAGAATTTGAGAACTCAAAAAGAAAAAAAGAGTGATACTGCTGTTATAAGTTCTCACTGAAAAGAACTTACTAAATGACGTAAAGTGGGACTATTTCCGCCCCTAACATGGCTAAATCACCCCTTTTCATTGTTAGTGAACAAAGGCCTCCAAACCACTGGGGGTTCGCCCCAGTGGCCACCCTTCCAACTTGGAAGGAGGAGGTAAGGGGTTCAAATCCCTACCTTCTCAGGAGGAATTGGGGTGAGGATGATTTCATTTCAGGAGTGGATTTCGACTCCCACGCCCTGCAAAGAGGTAGGGCAAAAGTCTGAGAGTGAGTGTTAGAGTAGGCTTAGCGTAGGACCGAAAAAAAAAAAAAAAAAAAAAAAGAACAAAGGCCTCCAATCCCTTCTCTCTTTTGTCTCAAACATGCTTCAACTCTCGCACTTGCATGTCACTTTTCCGGTCCCTCCGCCTCATGCACCCAAATCTGCTACCCTATTGCCACCGCCTCGCCCCCACTGATGCCACCACCTAGGGGTGTCAAAAACCGAACTGAAAACCGAACCGAACCGAACCGAAAAAATCGATTTTTTTTGTTCGGTTTTCATTCAATTCGGTTCTCATAGAAAACCGAATTTTTTTTAATAGTTCGGTTTTTATCGATTAGCTGAATCGAACCGAATCGATAAACCGATAAGAGCTTATTTCTTGGAAATGAAAAAATATATACAAAAAAAAAATGAAAAAAAAAACAAATGCAAAAATCAAAAACTAAAAGCTGAAAACCAAAAACCGAAAAACTTAAACGAAATTTCGGTTCAGTTCGTATTTGGTTCGGGTCTCATTCGATTCGGATCAGAAGTTTTTCCTTATGGTTCGGTTTGGTTTGATTTTTCAAAAATACCAAACCGAACCAAACCATTGACACCCCTACCACCACCCACCTCCGCCACCAATCTGCTAATGAAGGTTACAGATTCAGTCAAGAGGAAGAAAATCCTCTCTCTCTCTCTCCCTCTATTATTCGCTTGGTCATCTCCCTTCATCCGTCTCGCCATTTCTCTTCTTCCGCCACCAAATGTCACCTTCTTGTTGCTAAGTCGTTAATGGTGAAAAACTTGACTAGAGCTCGACGCTCGCGCATCAAAAAGAATTAGGAACAAAGCAAAGGGAGTTAGAGAGAGAGAGAGAGTAAACGAGGAAATAAATAGGTAGGTAAATATATCAACCTCGGTAGAATTGAGCTTGCTCATAGCGATGGAGGGTGTAGGAGGTCGTCGTGTATAACAACAGTGATGATGTGACGAAGGCAACAATAAGAGAAGAGGAGAAAGACATTACAAATAGAAATTATCATTGGCATTGTTGTATGTGTCGTAATATTTTATTATTATTTCAAATGTGATCCCAATATTGTATTTCATAATTAATTCTGATTTACTGTCCAATTTATTATCTGCAGTTATTACGTAATATTCGCCCATTAATATGTTATCATATGTTAGGGTTTTCTGCATTTATAGATTTTCATCAATGGCTAAAGATATGTCGATCTTTACGTTCTTACAAATCGATCCCGAATTTTGTACGAATTTATCCATGAATGATAAATCGAGATCGTTAGATTTTATTAAGATTTAGTCTTACATTATATTATTCTTTCAAATCCCATTTGATTCAAAGTGAGATTCAGGTTCAATAGCAATGTTTAAGAAAAGTCTTTGATCTCTATGTTCATCTATCGGATGTAAGCTCTGTTTGATCATAAAGGAATATATGACAAAAAGTGAGTAAAAGTTATTTTCTTTTAAATGACGGTATGACCTTCTTAAATCAATAGAAAAATGTGAATGCTAAAGTTGTTTTCGGCTATGCAAGTTGACAGACGGTAGAGCAAAAGATTAAAAAGAGAGAAGAAAACAGTCATAGAGATTTTGAGACCAGACAGTGGAAAAGAGTACCAAGTGTGTGAGAGAAATGAGAGAGAGTGAATTTATGAGTATTTTGGTCACAACACAATAAAATAGGTGTTTTTAGCTATATTAAGGCTGGAAATAAACTCGCCCAATGATATCAAACAGTGGAAATGAAAAGGAAACAAAGCAAAAGTTGGAGAAAAACTTACCTATTCTATTATTCATTATTCATTTTTCTCCTATTGTTTATTCAACTAGCCCATCATCCACGTTAAACTAATCAATTGGCAAATTGGGTAGTCAAGGCCCATCAAAAATAGGCCCTCTCATCTAATCGGTTGCTTAAACCCCCCAGCGCTTGTAGGATATTTTATGTTATGAAGTCCATTAACTTTTTCAAAATTGTTGATCAATAAAATGTAGTGAAGGAATATTTCAACCGAATAAAGAATACCACTTCTCCCTTAATTGATCTTATTATTATCTATAAGTCTTTACTGCTGAGCCAGAACGTCATGTGATTGAGCCATTTCATCTGTGTCATTTTCTGCCTTTTCAACTTTGCAAGCAAATATTACTGTTCGTGGTTCATTTGTCTCCGATGGACCTAATAAGTCAACAAATCCATCGTCAAGTCTACATTGTATAGACCTGCTTTCAAGGATCAAAATAGCATCAAGTAAGAAAATGTGATCAATTTAAAATCCCCAAGTTTAGGTGACAAAAGGAAGGGCTAATTCCATAAAAAAGCACGAACTTTAGGTGTTGTCCCAAATCTGGCCCGAACTTTATTTTGTCTAAAAAAAAAGCACGAACTTTAGGTATTATCTCAAATTTGGCCCGAACTTTATTTTGTCTCAAAAAAAAAGCACGAACTTTAAGTATTGTCCCAAATCTGGCCCGAAATTTATTTTGTCTAAAAAAAAGGCACAAATTTTCACTTGTGTCCCAAATCTGGCTATCCATTAACCCTCATTCCACAATCATCCGACATGGCATTTCCACGTCAGCAATAATATCCAACACAGCAAAACGATGATGCATTCAATTTTTTGGAGAAAGTGTTAAATTTAAGTCTGCCTTCCAATGAGATGAACCTTACAAATGATTCTCATGGGAAAAATAATTCAGCAACCTCAGTTCCAGGGGACGAGGCACATAGCTAGGGCCATTAGATCAATTAATAATTGGCAAACTGTTTGCAATGTCAGAAGCTAGGTTGAAAGCAAAAGATTACATTGTCTTAAAGCGAGATATTAAAAGCGTGTGCATCTTGTAGTTAAATAGAGATGTGAAGCCTATTTGTAATAGAATAACTTTATTTTGTCTCAAATAAAGTTTGGGCCAGATTTGGGACAATACCTAAAGTTCGTGTTTTTTTTTTAGACAACATAAAGTTCGGGCTAGATTTGGGACAACCCCTAAAGTTCATGCTTTTTTTTAAGACAAAATAAAGTTCGGGCCAGATTTGGGACAACACCTAAAGTTCGTGTTTTTTTATGGAATTGGCCCACAAAAGGGAAGTGGTTTCCAATAGAGTTAGTCAAGAACCTATTTGGTAACTAACTAATTCTTAGCTATTTTGGTTCTTTTGTTCCCCATAACCAAAAAAAAAAAATAGAAATCCATTTGTTAATGTCATATAATTTCTTTACTCTCAGAAACAATTTTTTTCCTAGGAATAGATTTGGAATAAAATCAAAAAGTAGAAAAAAGTTATTACTTTATTTTTTAGAACAACTCTAGAATCAAATCATTTTCTTTCTTTTTTATTCTATTTTCTTTTATTCTTTTTCCTCCTTTAGTCGTTCGTTGAGCTCAGCAATGGCCGGCGACCGGCTAGATACAAGGTCCGGCAACCTTGTTGTGGCTAGACAAGGTCAACCTTGCCTTGGTTGGGGGGTGCTCTACCTCGCCTAGATGTGATGAGGGTCAACCTCAGCGAGATCCGATGAGGCACCCTCGAGGCTAGTGAGATCACCGACTAAAACATGAAGCCAAAGATAAGGAAAAAGAAAGAAAGAAAGAAAAAAAGAAAAATCTCATAAAATTATTAAAAAGTTAAAAGAAATTCTTAGTCACAAAAAAATTTAAGGATTGTACCAAATGCATTTCTATTCTTTTTCTATTTGAGAAATAAAAATTTTATGCAATTACAAAATGTGTTTGAATGCTCAAAAGCTCGTCTAAGAAATAGAATCGGAAGAAATCATTTATAAATAGGAAATATTCCCGAGGACAAAATGGTTAACTTTTCTTGATGGACCACCTGGAGGCCTACCATGAGAAAAAAAGGGTTGAAAGGACAGATATGGATGAACATTGATCTCTTTGATCCGTCTACCCACAGAAAAACTTTCATCCAGAAGCGATTGGAGGAGTGTGTCGTTGATGGAATGGTTTTTAGAAAGTTGCATTTGGAAACTTGGCATTACTTTGAAGTTTCTTTATTCTAGAAAACGTTTGAAGTTTCTTTATTCTAGTAAACGTGGACATAACGACGAATCAAAGAAAGAAACCAACACTCCTCAAGCGGGCTTTGTAATCGCAGTAGAGAGAGAAGGATGATGACATGAGAAACTTGCGCAATTCGATCCTTTCCCTACGTTCACGAGTAAACTGAGAGAAAATTCAGTACTTGAAAAATTGTAGGACAAACAGAACCCGAAAGAATAAGGCCTTCGTACTTTACCAAAAAAAAAAAAGAATAAGGCCTTCCTAAATTTTTGCTCTGAACATATTTGATTTTTCTCAAACACCTAAAAGAATCAGGTAACGATCGAATCGCTTGGACCAGGATCTTTTCAGCCAAGTCCTGCGCTTCTACGACGGATCTCGTGAAAAGTTCTCAACTGTTCCGGCGCGATGCAAGATCATGAATTGAGCCAAATGGAAAAAATTTGCGATAGCCACCAATCGTGTCATCCAAAAAAATTGGCAGAACCCAATTGGTTCCTACTAAAGTAAAAGTAGTTATTCGAGAGGGTCAACGAGGTTGAAATTAAGTGAGTCATTTTTCAAGATAGATGAAAAGCTGGTTAAGGTCCCACGTTGTTGCCAACCCGCTTTTGGTTCTCATACTAGTCGACGAAATCAGGACAAGGCCTAGTCAATGACATAAGCTGTGTTTTCTTTTTGGGAAAATAACGCAAGTAATTCTTGAACTTTAACATAACGTGCAATGTGGTTCCTAAATTTTTAATTTATTCAATATAATCCCTAAACTTTTGCTATATATTCAAATTAGTCCTGAACTATATAAAAATGTTTAATATTGTCCCTAATCTTAAATATAGTTCATGGAACATATAGCAAAAGTCCGTGGACTATATTACACAAATTAAAAATTTATGGATCATATTGAATATTTAGTTAAAGTTCAGGAATCACATGTAACAAATTAAAGATTTAAGGGCCATATTACATATTAGGTCAAAGTTAAAGAAGTATTTGTCTCTTTAACCTTTGCGCTTTTGGAGTGGGTCCCAATGAAAGAAGCTGAGAAAATATATCTAGATGCGGTGGAATCGAGGATTCAAAGCCAAAGACTAATGACCTCGTGCATTGACCAAACAAAAAAAGGAGGCCCCGTCACAAAAGCTTTAAGAAATCAAGCAGCTTAGGGTACTTCTAGAGCTCTGTCTAACCAGTTCAGACTCACCTAATCCTCAGTTCATCTCTGAATTCCTCTACTGAATTACATTAGTTTAAGGATTATTTAGTAGGATGAAATCGCGTTTCTTTATTGTTCTTAGATCGATTTAGAGGCTATAAAAATGCATTTATCACTATGCGATTTGAGTAGCACGATTGATCATCACGCTATGTGAGGAGGAGTTATTGTACGTGAATTTGCCTGGATGGAGAATGAGTAATTTATTAGGTAAGTCGAACCGTTTTGGACAGGATGTAGGGAGCAGATTGTCCTAAATATAGGAATAGCTGGTGCCGCGGTATCTTCCATTAAGTGAAGTTATTAATCCTTAATAACTTGTCAGGCAAGCAATTTGCCAGTGTCAAGCATTTTGTAGGCAGGCGTGCTTTCTGGTCAAGCAATCTTGCTCCTTTTTTTTTTTTTTTTTTTTTAATTTGAGAATTCAAAAGGGAAATAAAAAATAAAATAAAAAAGAGTGATGCCACTGTTATAAGATCTCGTTAAAAGAAATTTACTAAATGTGTAACGTGAGATTATTTCCACTCCTAATATGGCTAAAACGCCACTTTTCATTATTAGTGAACGTAGGCCTCCAATTCCTACTCTTTTCTGCCTTCAACATGCTACAACTTTTACACTTATGTGTCGCTTTTTCAAGTCCCTCCGCCTCATGCCCCTAGATCTACCACGCATTGCCACCGCCTGGCACCATTGGCGCCACCACCCACCTCCACCACCAATCTATCACTTCAAAACCCTCTTCTCTCCCCCTCTATTGTTTGTTTGGTCATCTCCCTTCATCCGTCTCTCCATTTCTCTTCTTCCACCACCAAATGTCACCCTTTTATCATTGACAAGTCGTTAATGGTGCAGAGCTTAACCATAGCTCGACCGTCTTGAGCTCGACGCGCACGCATCAAGGAGAATGAGGGACATAGCAAAGGGAGCTAAAGAGAGTATATTTTGACCCAAAAAAAGAACAGAGAGTAGACGAGGAAATAAATAGGTAAGTAAAGATATTAACTTGAGTAGAAATGAGCTTACTCAGAGCGGTGGGGGGTGGAGGAGGTTGTCGTGCATAACAATGGAGTGCGATGAAAGCAACAGCAGGAGAGGAGGAGAAAGACATTAGAAATAGAAATCATCAGTGGTATTGTTTTAGATTGTTCTTTTCAGATCCCGTTCAGTTCAAAGTGAGATTCAGGTCGGATAGTGGTGTTTTTGGAAAGTCTTTAATCCCTATGTTCATCCATCCAGGGCAGGCTCCGCTTGATCACAAAGGAAAATATGATAGAATGTGAGTAAAAGTTATCTTCTTTTAAAATTGTGGTATGACCTTAAAATGTGAATGCTAAGTTCTTTCGGCTCTAAAAGTTGACACAGGATGGAGCAAAAGACCAAAAAGAGAAAAGAAAAGTGTCATGGAGATTTTAGGACGGCGAAAAAAGAGACGACGGAAAAGAGTAAAAATGTGTGAGAGAGAAAAGATTTAGGGGTATTTTGGTCATGACACAAATAAGATGGTTGCTTTTAGCTATATTGAGGATGGAAATAAACTCACCCAGTGCTATAAGATTGTGGAAACGGAAAGGAAACAAACCACAAATTGGATAAGAGCAAAATTCATCTATTCTATTTTTCATCGTTCATTCCTCTCTTAATGTGCATTCCTCTCGCCCATTGCCCACATGAAACTAATCAATTGGCAGATTGTCTAGCCAAGATCCATCAAAAGTAAACCCTCTCATCTTATTGATGGCTTAAAACCCTCCTAGTGCTTATAGCATAGTTTATGTTACGAAGTCCATAACTTTATGTCAAAAGTGCTGGTCAATGAAATGTGAAAGAATATTTCAACCAAATAAAGAAAGCCACCTCTCCCTTAATTGATCTTATTATTTTATGCGAGTCTTTACTGTTGAATCAAATCGTGATTTGATAGAGCTATTTCATTTGTGTCATTTTCTGAGTTTTCGACTTTACAAGCAAAAAAAAAAAAAAAAAAAACTGTTCCTGGTCTATTTATTTATTTATTTTTTTGGTCAGAAAAAGGTCACCGTTGATAGTGTTCGTGGTCTATTTGTCTCCAATGAACCTAATAAGTCAACAAATCGATCATAATGTCTACATCGTATAGACCTCCTTTCAAGGATCAACATGGCATAAAGTAGGAATATAGGATCTATTTGAAATCGCCGATTTTTAGGTGCCAAAACAGAAACTCGCTACGTTTCTACATACAACAGATGAGGTCCATGTCCATGAGTTGAACACAGTAAAACATACGAAATCTGCATGACAACTCGTAAACCATTAGTACGGCAAAAGACGCACATATCAAGGACCGTTTTTCCATTTTGCAGCCTAAAGATGGCACAAAAGTCGGAATCATCCCAACACCACGATCAATCCCGGAGAAATTTCATGAATCTTGAGATATCATCGTCTCGGTTCTTCCTATATGTGCAAAGCAACTGCACATCACGGAACAGTGACGTTCAGTCTGTGGTTGAAACGGTCTCTTTCTGGATGGCCGCGGCCTTACACCTAGTTTTTATTTTCCCGGAGAACTTTCATCAAACGTGTGGTATGCAACCCATCGTCTTCTTCACCGCTCTCATCGCATGGCCACTCGCACTCCTCCTACCTCTCTCGACCTCTTCGCCATCGCCGGATCGGAACATGGTCGACAGAGTTTTCCGACTCTGCCTTGTCCTGATGTCGTTCAGCTCCATCTCCGCCGGCAACCTCTTCAGCCCGAACATGAACAGGTACCACCTCGACTTCAACGGAGGCGCCAGAATCTTCACCTTCGCGAAATCGTACTCATCCGCGCACCTGTTCGGCATGCACCCATATCCGCACTTGTACTTCTCGAGCTCCAGCGGCAGAGACTTGGAGCTCGAAATTTGCCCAGGCCGCGGACGGCCGTTTCTTGAGGTTCTTGATTTGTTGGAGAAGAGAGATCTCCATCTGAACAAGAAGGAGCCTCTTTTATTCTTGGGTTTGTTCCGGTCGTGATTCTTGTTCAGGGGCCTTTGAGTTTGGTCTTGCGGCAACCTGTACGGGATGATCTTGCCGCAGAATACGATCTTGTTGTCGGATGGGTAAGTGAAGGAATTAGAGACGTCCTCGCTCGAGAACTCGAAGAAATCTTGGTCTGCAGCTGAGCTCTGACCCTTGCCCTCATCAGTGAATTCACGTTCCCAGACCGCCGAGTTGCTGTAGATGGGAAGATCACAGAGCGAGAGCGCTTCCTCATTCTCTTCGTCCTCTTCTTCGAAAGGGCCATGAGGATCGGCGTTCACTTCGAGCTGCTCGGCATGGAGTTCTCCTGAAGAAACCATGGCCGCTGGCGAGGTGACGAAAGCAAAAGGAACGAACTTTGGTGTTTGGTGTTTTTGCTTGAGGAAGAGGAGGAGAAGACGAGCGAAGCGTATATATAGACGCCATGGATTTTATAAAGGGATTCAGCGAACTTTGGGCGCTTATGGCAGGGGTGATGAGGACGGCTGGGCGGCACTCAAAGAGAATGGTAATGCTTCTTGTCTGTGGTTGCTTTTCTAGAAGAGCAGGCGAGGCATAGGCCAAAAGGGTGCTAAACGTTCAAAATAAAAATAATAATAATAACAACGCCATCGCACTAAGTCAAAAAGAAAATTTAGATTTTGGTGCTTTTAATGATTCTACTTTTTGATTCTCATGTAATTGACGTAATCTACACTTTTAGGGTCATTCCCTTGTGAAAGAGTTACCTATACGGTATGCCAATACATGTCACTAACATCTACATCAATCCTAGAAGGAAAAAAAGCAAGAATAAAGAAGAAGGGCCGATGATACTATGCGTATTCAATTGGTTTGTAGTTTGAATTGTTGGAAAAGAACCGTACAGAGTTGAAACCTTGGATGTGATGTGATCCGAGACGTTGGGGATGTTCAATGCTTTCAAAGTTATCTGTTGAATCAAGTTTTTTTTAGAGTCCCTTTTAGTGATTAGATCGAATCAGAAATTAATAGACAAACCCATTGATTAAATACGTATGCCTTGAAAACAAATAAGTCAAGCAGGGTCTTAGACTTGTGCATTTATTCTAGAAAAATAGATAATTTGGATAACATTTTTCTAAAAGTGGTTGTTTGTATAGTTTGTAAAAATGAGTGAGTCGGAAATATTTTTCATTTTTTATAAAAATGCTTGGATAATTTAATACATAGTTCATTGACCAATCATTCTAAGAAATGAAGCAATTATTTTTACAAAAATATTTTCCAAATAATTTATTTTAGGAAAATATGTGGTTTTAAAACATTCTTATCATTTTCTTAACTTTTCATTGATTTCGAAACAAGTCAATTTAATATCTGAAAACGCACGAAAAAAGAACAAAGAGACCTTGATTCTTTCTCGTGCAAGTTAGGAGTTTTTAGAACTCGAAGAAAGTTCACATTAAGAGCATCGAGAAATTGCCTCCAAACTTGCATATCGATTACACCCGCGTCACGGAGTTTCAGAAATTTGGTTTGCCTTCTAAGTTCGTGCCAAAGAATTTCGATGTAGACAATAGACTCGTATCAAGGAGTACCAAAATTCGACTTTAGGTCTTTTAAATTTGTACCAAGGAATTTTGGTGTAGATCATTTACATGGTTGTCAAGGAGTTTTGAACATTAGGCCTTTTTTAAATTCGTGTCAAGGAATTTTGATAAAGAAAATTCAAACTCGTATAAATAAGCTATATTTTTTTTGATGAGATAGATAGTTTATGCTAGTATCTCAAGGCATCGTATATTTTGTAATGAAGTGGATAGTTTAGGCCCATATGCAATGGCATCATGTATATATCTTTACGAAGTAGACAGGACCACTCTAGAATGAAATATAACGAACATTTTTATGCATTTTTATTACAGATATTAAAAATAACTAAATTCATTAAACACTTCGGAGTGGGTCATGTCAAACTCAAAATTTGGCCTGACCAGAAATAGATTTATAAAACACGCCTAAAGATCGGACTGGCCATGTCAAGCCTAGGAGTTGCGAGGCATTGATCTGGATTTTCGACTTTCGATTATTTGCACGGTCGAGACAAGTTGTCATAAGTTAGATCATTTTCTTTGCGATGTAGTGCATATTGTGTTTAAAGTTGCAAACCCTATATTATCTAAGATTCACTTTATATTACCTTGGTTCATTTTCATCAAAAATAAAAAATAAACATAAAATATTATCGTCATGACATATTTTTCGTGGCAAATTATTATCTCGGACGATATGCAAATGGAGCACGACAAAAAGACTTGACCTCCGACAGAGTTCATCAAGTTGCCAACTTTTCTTGGTGGACCGACGCATCGCCTACGATTAGAAAAGAAGGGTTGAAAGGACAGGTTTGGATGACCATTGATCTTTTGATCCGTTTACCCACAGCAAAACTTTCATCCCTAGGGGATTGGAGGAGTCCATCGTTGATGGAATGGTTTTTAGAATAGTCGCATTTGAAGCTTACTTAGCTTCGCATTAATTTGAAATTTCTCAATTCTAGTAAAGGTGGACGTAATGACGAATCTAACAAAGAAACCAGCACTTCTCAGGTGGGCGTCGTAATTGCAATAAGGAGAACAGGATGACCACATGAGAACTCTCGCGATTCGATCCTTTCCCTACGTTCACAAGTAACGATCAGATCGCTTGAACTCGGGTCTTTTTGCCCGAGTCCTGCGCTTCTCCGACGGGATCATGAATCGAGCCAAATGGAAAAGCCCTTGCGATAGCCATCGATGGTGCCATCCCAAAACTTGGCAGAACCCGACCGGTTCCTACGAAAGTAAAAGTAGATATTCCAGAGGGTCAACAAGATTGAAATTAAGTGAGTCATTTTTCAAGACAGATGAAAAGCTAGTTAAGGTCCCACGGTGGTGCTGCTAGCCCGCTTCTGGTTCTCATACTAATCAATGAAATCAGGACAAGGGGTAGTCAATGACATGAGCTGCATTTTACTTTTAGAAAATGACATAAATGTTTCTTATACTTTAACCCAATATATAATGTGATACCAAAACGATGTTATCCATGATCTTAAATTAATAAAAGAATTTCATAGAATATTTTCATATAGTTAATGCTCCAGATTAAACATGTACTAAAGATTTAAGACATATTTTAAACATTTAGCTAAAATTTAGGGATTGCATAGAAAAAATTAAAAGTTCATGAATTATATTACATATTCAAATAAAGTTCAAAAATTATTTGTGTCCTAATCCCATTTACTATCGAAGTGGGTTCCAATGGAAGAAACTAAGAAGATGCGATGGAATCGAGGATTCAAAGCCGTAGACTAATGACCTCGTGCATTGACCGAACAGAAAAAGCAGGCCTGTCGCAAAAGCTTTAAGAAATCAAGCAGCTATGGTACTTCTAGAGCCCTGTCTAATCAGTTCAGACTCACCTAATCCTAAGTTCATCTCTGAATTCCTTTACTGAATTACATTAGTTCCAAGGGTTAGTTAGTAGGATGGAACCGCGTTTCTTTATTGTTCTCAGATTGATTTAGAGGTCATTAACGTGGACTACTCACTACACGATTCGATTAGCATAGGACGATCGATCATTAGGCTATGCGAGGAGGAGTTCTTTGAACATAAATTTGTCTAGATGGAGGGTGGAGGGTGGAGGGTGAGTAATTTCTTAGGTCAGTCGAACTGTTTTGGACAGGATGTAGGGAGCAGATTTTCCTAAATCTAGGAACGGCTTTTGCCATGTTATCTTCCATTAAATGAAGTTATTAATCCTTAATTAGCTTTTTCCATGAAAATTAGGCACTTGTTTGGCAAGCAATTTGCCCGTGTCGAGCATTTTGTAGGTAGGCGGGCTTTCTAGTAGGGGTGAGCAGCGGTTTAGGGTCGACCCTGGACCAACCCTAGACCGGCCCAACCCTGCCGGTCCTGGTCCGGTTCCCAAGAGGATTGGGTCGGTCCTTGGTCCTGAAATTCCAGGAGCAACACTGTGCAGGTTGGTCCTTGGTCCTAAGAATTTTGGGTCGGTCCAACCTTGGACCAACCCCGTATATTATATTATATTATATTATTTATAATTATTTTATACATTCAAACCTAAATAAAATGTCTGTTATATTATATTATCGAGACGTTCTATCAATAGCACTAATAGTAATTTCAATTTAAAACTTTTGTTGAGTATTAATTATGTGTCGTTTGTTTTGTTTTTAGGTGTTTAGAAGTTCAAGTGAATTAACAAGATGTGAAGTTATATATTCATGGTTTATATTAAGTATTTTGAACTTTTTATGGTTTAATTGTATTTTACTAATGAATTTCAGCTACACTTTGCTTTTCAATTTGTGTCAAATGGTAGAAGTTTTTGAAGAGTAAAGTAATACTGCAGTTGCTACGGTGATTTGCTAGTTAAGTGGTGTGAAGCTCATTTTTTGGTTGAGTGGACTCTATATAATCAAATGCTAGTCAAGTGGTGTGAAGCTCATTTTTTGGTTGAGTGGACTCTATATGATCAAATGCGGGAAAATGCTTTTGCATATGGTGTTATGAATATTAAAGATAGATGATTACAAGAATTTTTCATCTTGTCCCATATCTCGATGAGTGGTTAGCAGGTACGAAATTTCTATTATTGTGTCATCTTAAATTTGTTAAATATGTATTGGTATTTATAGTTTAGTTGCATAATGCTGCATTGTCGATGGATGTGTAATTTGAATTTGTAGGTTTGCTTTCTTAGGGAGTATAAAAAATAAGACGAAAAAATTATCGATCGGTCCGGGTTGACCCTGGAACCGGACCGAACCCATTGGATCGGTCCGGTCCTTGGTCCCAGGCTCAATAGGGTCGGTCCTCGGTCCTAAAAATTGAGGACCGACACTGTATGGGTTGGTCCTAGGGTTAAGGGGTGGCCCGGACCAACCCGGACCATGCTCACCCCTACTTTCTAGTCAAGCAATCTTGCTTTTCTTTTTCTTTTCAGAATTTGAGAACTCAAAAAAGAAAAAGAAGAAGAGTGATGCAATTGATATAAAATCTTTACTAAAACAAATTTCCTAAACGATATAAAGTGGGACTATTTCCACCCCTAATTTGGCGAAAACGCCCCTTTTCATTGTTAGTGAACAAACGCATCCAATCCCTTCTCTCTTTTGTCTCCAACATGTCACTCTTTCAAGTCCCTCCGCCTCATGCCCCTAGATTTGCCAGCCCATTGCCACCGCCTCGCCCCATTGGCACCATCACCTACCTCCGGCATCAATCTATCACTTCAGAACTCCCTAAGGGTGATCGGGTCTAGGGTGGGTAGGTTCCAAACCTAGACCCTGTACTCGATCCTATTATAAACGATTTCCTTTTTTCGAATCATATACCCGACTTTATTTGCACTGAACCTTATTTTAGAACCATTATGTTTTTCCGATCCGATTTCAGGGTCAATCCTGTTTCCACTTAAACCCGTTTTGCAATCGTCCGATATCTTAAACGGTTTTGAATTTTACATTAATACATGAGAACGTCCCTATTTCTACACCCAAAAGAATTTACTTGGGAGTAAAAGCTGCAAGAGAACATGTACCTCTAAGATTTCATGCCCAACGTTGCAGACATGAATCACATTGGATGGCTCAGTCATTTTCAGCAACGACCCTAGAAGAAGAATGCCATGATTAGCACAACCATCCAACCCTCCAGCATCTCAATTAATATCCCTCTATGAACACACTTCCATTCGAAAGCAACGGCCTATGCCTCCCATTTTTGTATCACGTGCCCCACTCGAACGACCACAAAAAAACTGCATTGACAAAAAACGAACACCCACATAACCAAAAAGCAGGCACAGTAAATAAAAAGCATTGATGGTTTTATGTGATGGGCTTAAGGCCCGTCCGCCCATGTTGGGCCTGAAAGCCCGGCCCACAAGATTAGGGCCCATGGATGAAGGGGTACGTTTCTATTTTTGGGGGAACGTATATAAGGGATGAAAGAGAGAGACGAAGATACCTTTTGGTATATTCAACGTACGTTCGTCTCTCCTCTCTCCCTCCAAAAAAAGAAAACAGTAAGCAAAAGGCGAATCTGTCTTCCCTTCAAGGCCAATCGACGTCATCGGATTGAACGGGATCGAATTTCTCCTCCTCTTATCGGCATTGGTGTTTAATCTGTGGCTAACAAGGTACGCTTGAATCCGTGGTGTGCTTTAGGATCGGTGATACGTGATTTTCCCGGGCTTGTCTTCCGCATTCGTTTTAGGAGTTCGATTTAGTGTCGAATCCAGTTTTTGGGAATCCGACAATCCCAACATTGGTATCGAGCACTAGTTCATGTTTTCCCGACCCCTTTGATGTTTTTTGATTGATTTTTCGTGAAAATATTCGGCCGACACGGACGGGGCGCAAAATCCCGACACCCGAGCACTGTTCGTCCATTTTTTCGAGTTTCTGTAAGTCGAAATCGATTTCTGAAAACATATGGTGAAAGGGCTCGTCGAGACGAGTCTGGCGACATGTCGTGCGCCGTCGGGCAACGCCGGACTCGCCCACATGCGCGGCCGAAGCCGTTATGCGTGGGCGCGACGCGCCGGCGCGGCATCGGCGGCGTGTGCGCCACACGCGCGGTAGCGAACCGGCACGTGCGCGCCGGCGGCCGGCGAACCGGCGCGTGCGGCGTCACCGTGACGTCACGGTAACCGCCGGGATGTCGTCGCCGGTGACGTCATCGCCGACGACCGTTGGCGGCCGGCGACCGACCCGACCCGACCCGCGCGGAAGCCCGGCACGTGCCGCGCACGCGCGGCACGTGCCGGCCGGTCGGTTCGCCCGACCGGCCCGACCCGGTCCGACGACCCGCCGCCCGTTGACCGTTGACCGACAGTTGACCCGAAAAAAAAAAAAAAAAAAGGAATTTGTTTCTTTTTCAATTATATTTGTATAGGTTATAGGTAATCCATTTTTATTCTACATTTGTTGCATGAATCATGGAAAATTATGTATTTTCCCTTATGTTAATTATGGATTATAAGTGATCCAATTTTAGTTACGCATTTGTTGCGGGAACTATGATGCGTTATGCACGGATACCGCAATCCAGAGAACGGACGAGGGAAGTGCAAGACTTAAAAGGCTGATGTCGAATTAGCTAATTATCGGTGGCATGACGGTGATTTAGTATCACATGTGGTCGGGGTCAATCGGATGATACGGGAAATCATCCGGAATGGTTATCTTATGCCGGATTTTGAGAAGGTGCCGGCTTTAATGAACACTCTTCCACCTGAATGGCAAGCAGTGTTAGATCGGCTATGGGAGGTCAATGTGGTCCCGAGTTATAGAAGGCTAGTGGAAGCTTTTGTAAGAGAGTACTATAGGATTGAGTTAACCAAAACTTCAACCCTTAGATTGAGCGCCACATGGCGCAGAGTGAATGCGCCTTGGTGGCGACATGAAAGCTCTCCAAAAAATTTTCCATGGTTGGCAAATGTGCCTTCAGTTTTCTCAAATGTTTTGACTGATAGATTAGAATGGACATTCCCTATTTATTTCTTAGATTAATTATGAGATGTTTTTGGGTGTGAATATCTCTTTCCATGCTGATATTTTTCTCTGTATATATTGCTTAGTGTAATGTATAGTTGTATTATGCGAAAGCATTATTATTCTGTTGAATGTCAAATATTATTTGCTTTCTGTTATTGTTGATTGTTGTGGGTAGTTATAGAAGTTTTTGTAACTTCATAGAATTTATTTTGCATATGACAATTATATTAATAATAATTTTGAGTTATGATTTTTGGAGGATGATTGGAAACGTAGTGACCTTTTGATTCTGAAACCTTACTTGAAATTGTTCATTGATATAATGGGTCTGTGCAAAGTGGATGCATAAATGATAGGCATTAATTATTCGTGCATGTATGTACGATGTGTTCGGACCCGATGGTTTAAAGCAACTAAGAACGTAATTGCTGATATGAACGACAACAATTGTGAAATATTGAATATGAAGATTCAATATGTGCTGGAAAAGCAAGAAGCACTAAAAGCTCTTGACCATGTTATGGAAGATCTTGAGGATCTTTGTGCGCCACCTTGAGCTAGCGAGAGGACCGCCTAACGGCATTTGAGCCCAAAATAGATATTTGCAATGCTGGTTCTAGCTCAGAAAGGGCTTTGAGCTCTAAGCGCAAGCGTATTGATTCGTTCAATATGTGGGAATGCAAAGGATCAAGTCCTTATTGCAAGAAATCAAGAGTTAACCAACACAAGAGAGGAAAACGTCCTCAAGTAAAGAAAATGTCAAGGGTGAGGTGTTACAATTGTGACAAGAGATGTCACTATGCTCGCGACTGTCGTGAGCCAAAGAAGGTATACACCTCTTGTACATTTAAGAACTTTGCTTATGTGTCAAGTTCTGAATTATTGGTTGAATCCAATCCTTTGTGGACTGTAGATTCAGGAGCGACAGACCATGTAGCAAAGGATAGAGGATCCTTCATGGAATTCCGACGAGTACCAACTGGAACTAAATGGATCTATGTAGGAAATAACTTCAGAAATGAAGTTAAATGGATTGGCACCTGCCAATTGAACATGCGTGGTGGACGCAACTTGTTCCTACATGATGATCTATATGCTCAGGAGATTCGTCGAAATTTAAGTGTACATTTTGGTGTTGGTTAAGCTTGGTTTTGGTATGAACTTCCATAATAAAGGTGTAGATTTGTATTTGGATACAAACTACTATGGTAGTGGTCACCTTACGGATGGTTTTATTGTACTAAATGTTATTTGTGGTGATGTCAATATTTGTTATTCCATTGTTTCACGTCTTCTACTTAATATGATAATGATGTGATTATGTGGCATGCTAGACTTGGTCATATTGGCCAACAACGTATGAATAGACTAGCCAAAGAGGGCTTGTCGGGCAACATTAAAAAAATCGATTTGCCTATATGTGAGCATTGCCAAGTAGGGAAAACGACAAGGAAACCATTTGGAAAAGGTAAAAGAGCTGAATTTCCTCTGCATTTAATCCATTCTGACGTCTGTGGTTCAATGAATGTGAGAAGAAGGCATGGGGCTGTTTATTTCATCACTTTTATAGATGATTATACTCGATTCGGATATGTCTATTTGACTTCATCATAAATCTGAAGCAATAAGTTGTTTCAAAAGGTTTATGAACTTGGTAGAAAATCAATTAGACAAGAAAATAAAAGTATTAAGATCCGATCGAGGTCGAGAATATTTTTCTGATGAGTTTAGAAAATTATGTGATGAAAAAGGAATAGAAAAACAGTTGTCTATTCTATATATTCCTCAACAAAATGGTGTTACGGAGAGAAGAAACAGAACCCTACTGGAAATGGTTAGGTCAATGATGGCGCATGCTAACTTTTTTATCACTTTTTGGAGTGATGCGTTGTTAACTGCTGCCTATATACTTAACCGGGTGCCTTCCAAATCAGTTACTTCCACTCCATATGAGTTATGGACAAGTAGAAAACCGGACTTAAGTTTTCTTAAGCCATGAGGTTGTGCTGCCTATATTCATGAGTCCTCTCACAAGTTTGGGAAATTGGGTCCCAGAAGAAAGAAGAGTATTTTCATGAGATACTCCGAACACTCGAAAGAGTAAGTGTTCATAGGTGAGCAGGAAAGTGGGAGTATAACTGAATTTGAATCACGGGATGTCATATTTTTAAGAGGATGAATTTCCTAAGAAGGGCGAAATAGGGGAAGATTACTCCCTATTTGAAACCTTGGATCAAGATAATGATATTAGTGGAGTTCGTCCAAGTGGAAGTAATATGAGAAGTGATGAATTGAATTCAACTCATTCTCAATTACAACAACATGATGAGATGACATCATTATTATCTAATCCAAGTGGGAGCATAATGAGGAATGATGTGCTAAGTGTACAATCTCACATACGGTGAACAAGTCGCCAAAGTTTTCCCCGTCGACGTTTTGACATTGAAGGGGAAACTTTTATGATTGCTCCACAAGATGAGGATGAGCCAAGAAATATTAATGAGGCTCTGAATTGCCCTAGTAAGGAAAAATGGATTCATGCAATGGAAAAGGAAATGGAGTCAATGAAGTCAAACCAAGTCTGGGAACTGGTTGATCTTTCAGAAGGACGCAAAGCTATTGGGAACAAGTGGGTTCTCAAAATAAAGCGAAAGGCTGATGGCTCGATTGAAAGGCATAAGGCTCGCCTTGTGGCGAAGGGGTATAATCAACAGGAATGAATTGATTATGAAGAAACATTTTCTTCTGTAGTGAGATTTACCTCAATTCGCATTATTCTGGTAATAGTGGCTAGTATGGATCTTGAGTTACATCAAATGGATGTAAAGGCTGCTTTCCTCAATGGAGAATTAGAGGAAGAAATATATATGGAATAACCTGCTGGTTTCATAGTGAAAGGCCAAGAAGAAAAGGTATGTCGACTTTTGAGATCGATATATGGCCTCAAGCAGTCATCGAGACAATGGTATATATGTTTTCATAATGCCATAATGGCATATGATTTTCCATTTTAGATGAGGATCATTGTGTATATATCAAAAGATCCAATGATCCATTTGTGATCATATCATTATATGTTGATGATATACTAATTATTGGAAGTAATATGGAGTTTGTTAATACTTTTGTGAAGAATTGGTTATCTTCCAACTATGAGATGAAAGACATGGGTGATGTTGCATACATTCTTGGAGTTAAGATTTCAAGATTGTAAACCCATAGACACTCCTATTACAAAAGGTGAAGGATTGAGCTATAGACTGTATCCAAGGACTCCACAAGAGAAGGAACAAAAGCAAGATGTTCCTTATGCTAGTGCTATTGGAATGCTTGATGTACGCTATGAAGTGTACAAGACCTGACATATGTTTTGCAGTTGGAATGGTGAGAAGATACCAATCCAATCCAGGTCCAACACAATGGAAAGCCGTTAAAAGAATACTGAGGTATCTAAAGGGGACTGCTGATTATACGCTGAGTTATTAAGGAAAGGATCTGCGACTCTAAGGCTATTCTGATGCTGATTAGGGAGGAGATTTAGATGAAAGAAAATCTACCTCTGGGTTTGTTTTCTTACCGAATAATGGCACCATATGTTGGAGCAGTAAGAAACAAAAGTGTATAGCCTTGTCCACGATGGAAATTAAGTTCGTGGCATTATCAGCAGCAGTATAAGAAGATGTTTGGCTTAGGAGATTATTGGATCATTTAGGTGTTATTGGAAGTGCTGCAAATTTGTTATTGGTTAACTGTGATAGCCAAGCAACGAAAGCGTACACCACAGATCCAAAATATCATGTCAAGACCAAACATATAGATACCAAGTATAATTTTGTCAAAAGATATGATTGCACGAAAAGATGTGAACTTGGAGTACATACTACGCATAGAATTGTAGCAGATCCTATGACAAAGCTAATACCTAGAGATGTGTTTTGTGGACATATGAAATCTCTAGGATTGCGTAGAGGCAGATGTACTGAATATTGTAATTTCCATAAGTGTTCACATTTGATGAATTTGTGTTTTCATCATTAATGCCTATGAATCTTTGTTTGATCTTTATGCATCTTAATGCTCAGTGCATTACTTTAAGTTGAGAAAGTATGTCGAACAGATATAAGATTAGCCCACTCACACGGGTAATCGCCTCTATTTACTGTGTGATAAATAGAGATGAGACTGTTTTTTAAGCTTATTATCTGGGTGATAATCGAGAGCTCAAGCTTAAAACAAGTATGTCGCCTTAACTGGGTGTTAAGATGAGGACATAATACTTACTATGTCCGAAAGTAAAATAGCCCATTATCTGTCTATGATGCCATATGTGAGTTCTTATTAATTTTGTTAATGAGTAGATACGTGAACTCAAGTTAGACATTGGGTATGTCTGAACTATCATCTGTACGGTATTGAAAGGTGTAGACATACGCTCCATGGGAAAGGAGTTAATACCGTAATACGTATTTCATACTACGAATGCATGAGACGACCAATAAGAGAGGCAAAAGTTTGATCTCAACTTTTATGCCGTGTGAGGCTCTTGAGGAAAAGAGTTCCTCAATTTGAGTGCCCTCATGACTCTTACTTATTCTCAAGATTTCTATTTAGTGTTTGCTATCTTAGGATGTTGCCAATGGTCATGAGGTTGATTCGATCTAATGGGACATTTCTAGAAAAGCAAGCTGAACTGAAATTGAGAGTTTGAAGGAAAGAGGAAGATCGGTTTTGGAGAATCACATTGTAGTTTTGTATTCACCGGTTAACCAATTATAACTGTCTTTGGGATAATCATAATTGTGAATACAATATATATATCATTGTTTAAAAGAGATCAAGAGAGATATAAATGTGATCGATCAATCTAGGGTACTGCATACTAAATCTACTCAGAGTGTGATGCCCATTATGAGCTGCTATATATTCCTAACAGATGTATAGCAACGAGCTCTCAAAGTATGCTAGTCGCACGGATTATTCACCGGTATGAATGTTGTAGAGAGGTAAAGAGAATCCTGTTTAGCCCACCATGTGCGAGTGGGAGATGATGGTTTTATGTGATAGGATTAAGGCCCGTCCGCCCATGTTGGGCCTGAAAGCCCGGCCCACAAGATTATGGCCCATGGATGAAGGGGTACGTTTCTATTTTTGGGGGAACGTATATAAGGGATGAAAGAGAGAGACGAAGATACCTTTTGGTATATTCAACGTACGTTCGTCTCTCCTCTCTCCCTCCAAAAAAAGAAAACATTAAGCAAAAGGCGAATCTGTCTTCCCTTCAAGGCCAATCGACGTCATTGGATCGAACGTGATCGAATTTCTCCTCCTCTTATCAGCATTGGTGTTTAATCTGTGGCTAACAAGGTACGCTCGAATCCGTGGTGTGCTTTAGGATCGGTGATACGTGATTTTCCGGGCTTGTCTTCCGCATTCGTTTTAGGGGTTCGATTTAGTGTCGAATCCGGTTTTTGGGAATCCGACAATCCCAACAAGCGTTGTTCAGGCGAGGAAGATCCCAAAAAAATTTCAACTGTACACTTTCCGCTCACGGATACCCGTCTCTAACGACAAACCCACCACGGAAACATTGCTACGAAATGCAAACTCAATCAAGAGATGTCGAGAACGGAAGAGGACTTGCCTGACATAGAAATTAGGAGAAAAAGTAGAGTTTTGGACTTTGGGCTTCCCAAACCGGTTTGGGAACCAGTTCCCAAATGGGTAATCACTCAAAGCCGAATCCTAGATTAATTCAAACCGGTTTCAAATTTTAGGAATCGGTTCCCGGACCGACTTCAATGGGAACCAGTTCCCAACCCTATCTTTCGGGTGAGCGGTCCGGTTCCCAGGTAAACCCAGTTCGATTGCACACCCCTACAACCCCCCATCCCCCCCTCTCTCTCTCTCTCTCTCTCTCTCTCTCTCTCTCTCTCTCGTTCGCTTGGTCGTCTCCCTTCATTTGGCTCTTCATTTCTCTTCTTCCTCCACCAAATGTCGCCTTTTTGTCATTGACAAGTCGTTAATGGTGTAGAGCTCGATTGTCTTGAGCTCGACGCTCATGCATCAAGGAGAATTAGACGAGGAAATACAAAGGTAGGTAAAGATATTGGCATGAGTAGAAACGAGCTTGCTTATAGTGGTGGTAGGTGGAGGAGGTCATCGTGTATAATGACAATGATGATGCGACAAAGGCAACGACAAGAGAGGAGGAAAAAGAAATTAGAAATAGAAATGATCAATGGCATTGTTGTAGATTGTTCTTGTCAGATTTCATCCAGTTTAAAATGAGATTCAAGTTGAATAGCGATGTTTTTGGAAAGTCTTTGATCTCTATATTCATATGTCTAGTGTAGGCTCTGATTGGAAAATGACAGAATGTGAGAAAAGGTTATCTTCTTTTAAAATTGCAGTATGACTTTTTGGTATAAATAACTTTTTTAAAATTACAGTATGACCTTTTGGGATAAATAAAAAAAATGTGAATGCTAAGTTCTTGTCATGGAGATTTTAAGATGGCAAAAAAAGAGTGAATGGAAAAGATTACAAGAGAGAGAGAGAGAGAAGCGGTATTTTGGTCACAACACAAGAAATAGGTGCTTTTAGCCATATTGAGGGTGGAAATAAACTCACCTAGTGCTATAAGACAGGAAATGAAAATGAAACAAAGCACAAATTGAATAAGAGCAAAACTTACCTATTCTATTATTTTATATTCATTGTTCATTCCTCTCCTAAAGTACATTCCACAAGCCAATTGTCCACGTGTAACTAATCAATTGGCAAATTAGGTAACCAAGGTCCATCGAAAATAGGCCTTCTCATCTAATTGGTCGCTCGAAACCCCCCTCCACCGGCGGGGACGCTTATAAGATATTTTATATTATGATGTCCTTTAACTTTATGTCAAAAGTGTTGGTCAATGAAGTGTAAAGGAATATTTCGACCGAACAAAGAAAACGACCTCTCCCTCGATTGATCTTATTATCTATCAGTGAGTCTTTATTGTTGAGTCAAAAGTCATTTGATTGAGTCATTTCATTTGTGTCATTTTCTGCGTTCTCAACTTTGCGAGCAAAAGTTACTGGTCGAGGTCCATTTGTCTCCGATGAACCTAATAAGTCAACAAATCCATCGTCACGTCTACATTGTATAGATCTCCTTTCAAGGATCAAAATAGCATTAATAGGAATATAGGATCGAGTTGGAATAGCCGATTTTAGGTGCCAAAACTCGCTATATTTTCACATACAACAGATGAGGTCCATGAGTTGAACACGGTAAAACGTTAATCTGCATGACAGTTCGTAAACTATTAATACGACAAAAGACGCACATATCAAGGACCGTTTTCACATTTTGCAGCCTAAAGAAGGCACAAAAGTTGGAATCATCCCAACACCATGATCAATCTCGGAGAAATTTCATGGATCTAGAGATATCATCGTCTCGGTTCTTCCTATAGGAGCAAAGCAAAGCAACTGCACATCACGGAACAGTGACGTTCAGTCTGTGGTTGAAACGGTCTCTTTCTGGATGGCCACGACCTTCCGCCCAGCGTTTCTTTTCCCGGAGAACTTTCATCAAGCGTGTGGTATGCAACCCATCGTCTTCTTCACCGCTCTAATGGCATGGCCACTCGCACTCCTCCTACCTCTCTCGACCTCTTCGCCATCGCCGGATCGGAACAGGGTTGATGGAGTTTTCCGACTCTGCCTCGTCCTGATGTCGGTCAGCTCCATCTCCTCCGGCAACCTCTTCAGCCCGAACATGAAAAGGTACCACCTCGACTTCAAGGAAGGCGCCAGAATCTTCACCTTCGCGAAATCGTACTCATCCGCGCCCTTGTTCGGCATGTACCCATATCCGCACTTGTACTTGTCGAGCTTCAGCGGCAGAGACTTGGAGCTCGAAACTTGCCCAGGCCGCGGACGGCCGTTTTTTGAGGTTCTTGATTTGCTGGAGAAGAGAGATCTCCATCTGCACAAGAAGGAGCCTCTTTTCTTCTTGGGTTTGTTCCGGTCGTGATTCTTGCTCAGGGGCCCTTGAGTTTGGTCTGGCGGCAACCTGTACGGGATGATCTTGCCGCAGAACACGATCTTGTTGTCGGATGGGTAAGTGAAGGAATTAGAGGAGTCCTCGCTCGAGAACTCGAAGAAATCTTGGTCTGCAGCTGAGCTCTGACCCTTGCCCGCCTCCGCGAATTCACGTTCCCAGCCGGCCGAGTTGCTGTAGATGGGAAGATCACAGAGCGAGAGCGCCTCCTCATTCTCTTCATCCTCTTCGACAGGGTCATGAGGATCGGCGTTCACTTCGAGCTGCTCAGCATGGAGCTCTCCCGAAGAAACCATGGCGGCCCGCGAGGTATATACCGCCGGAAGGGAAGCAAAAGGAAGGATCTTTGGTGTCTGGCACATGTGCTTGAGGAAGAGAAGAAGAAGACGGGTGAAGCTTATATATAGACGCCATGAATGGTCGAAAGGGTTTCAGAGAATTTTCTACGCTTATGGCAGGGTGATGAGGGCCGCTCGGCTGGGCGGCACTCGAGAAAATGATCTGCTTCTTGTCTGTCGTTTGCTCTTCTAGAAGAGCAGGCGAGGTGAAGGCCAAAATGGTGCTAAAACGTTTTAGGGGGAAGAAAAACAACGTGATCGCACTAAGTCAAAAAGAAAATTTAGATTTTAGTGCTTTAATGATTCGACTTTGTTATTCACATATAATTGACTTAATTTATGCTATTAGCTCGTTCCCTGATGAAATGTTGATATAATTGTTTATATGGTAAGCCGACAAATGTTGCCAACATATCTCCGCATCGATCCTAAAAGATAGAAAAGCAAGAAAAAAATAAGCATGATTGATGAGAACGTGTGTATCCAACCAATTTCTGGTCCAAATTATTGGAAAAAAAACTGTACGGGATTGAAACCTTGAATACGATGTGGTCCAAGAAGGTGAGGATGTTCACCACCTTCGAGGTTATCTACTGAATCAAGTTGTTTTAGAGTTCTTTCAATCGATTAGATCTAATCAAAAATTCTTGATAACAAAGAAGACAAGGCAAGTTTTAGAATTGTGCCTTTGTTTCGGGAAAAAATAAATGATTTGGAGGATATTTTCCAAATGAATGAATCCGAAATATTCTTCAACGTTGATGAAAATATTTAATACATAGTTCATCAACTAATTACTTCAAGAAATATAATCGATTAATTCAAAAAAAATATTTTTCAAATTATTTTTTTAATAAATGATGTGGCCTTTGCACTATCCTTTTCATTTTCTTAATTCATCTACGTTTAATCTAGTATGATATTATTGTTCCAAAACAATTCAATCTAATATTTGAAAATGCACAAAAGAGGAATGAAGAGAACTCGATTTTTTTTTGTCCATTTCGTTTGAAACGTGATCCAACTGACTCACTCAATTTGGTTTCGTTTCCCAATTGCATTTGCTTTAAGATCGGATACTTTTTCTCCAAATCGAAACAAGTCAGATCAAGTCGTACAGCGCTCACCCTCCTATTAAATTTAGCTCTGAGTGGATCCCAATAACTCAAATTTGTGCCCCAAAGAAAAAAGAAATAATAATTGAGGATTAAGCACATGAGACGTGATTTGGGATTGCGGATGTGAATTTAACTTGGTTTTTTGTTTTGTTTTGTTCTTTTTCGTCCCCTATTTTCAGGGGCGGCGGCTCCACCTCGTTTGCACTTAGTCAAACCTGGGTGGTTGGCATGCAATGCGATGATGCATGGCGATGGCGACGGCGACGGGCCCCCAATCGGGGGAGAGTCACGGGCTTTGTCTTAACGGCATCTACTTTTCCGGCCCTACTCCATTTTGGAGTACATCCCGAATAATTCCCCCATGATGTTACCACTCCTCACTTCCCTTTTTATTATTATTATTGATTTATTTTTCTGCAAAACAGTCTCTCTCTCTCTTTTTTTTTTTTCAAATACCAAAAGATAAAACTTCTATGCGTCTTGCTTAGGGGTGAGAATGGCTCAAAAGAAGTATTAGAATCAAAGAATCAAACCATTGAAACCTATAGATTCCAGATTCCAAAGTATGCATAATAGATTCCATATTCCAAAAATAAAATACATATTTCAACGGATAGATCCCAAGTTCTTAGTTTGAGGAATTTATAACCTAAAATAAATTTTAATGTTTTTCTTTATTCATGTTTTCACGTGGACTTGCATTCCATATCATTTGATAACAAGTGTATAATTTGGAAGCACTAATTTAAACTTTCATTTTATGTCCGAGACGTTTACTTTATTAATATTCATATTTTTCGTGCGTGTAAATATAAATTGTTATCAGTAAATTATAGTAGCAAGCAAGGGCCATTAAAGAATTTGATTCGCTAGAACCTAAGTAAATCCTAGAATTGATCTTAGAACCTGTGATAGAATAGGTCCCAGGTAAGATAGGTCCAAAATCCAAAAAATGATGAACATGTTCTAGTAGGTAGATTCCAGGTGGAACTTATATGGAACCTAGAACCACTCACCTCTAGTCTTGCTGTCCTGCTTACCATTTTGGATTTTTCCCCTTTTTTTTTTATTTTATCTTGGCTTTGCTCTTTTCGCCAAAAGTGGATGATTTGAAGATTATTTTCCTAAGAATAATTAGTCAACAAAATATATTATTGGCAAAAAGTTATGTTTAAATATTATAAATGATAAATTATTTTTCGTTCATTCGCTTACTTTCGTTCATTCAATACAAGGATTATTTTATTTTTAAAATATATTTCAAATCATTCATTTTTTGTAAAACAAATGAAACGATAGCAATGGAATTTTCGAAATTCTTTGTGTATTGCACGCCAGTTATTGAGTGGAATTCAGACATGGATTGATCATCCTTGGATTTTTACATACATAAGTACACTCCACTCGAGATTATTGCATAGATATTTACTTCTCTTAAAGCCATATCAACATACAAAAGAACAAAAACTACAATAACGAGGACCCCATTTTAAATAGTAAATTTCCGAGCATCATAAAATACTAGAATTAATCTCATGAAATAGGTAAGATACTAGCTATAACCCAGATAAGTAACCCGAATAAGGAATTATATGCCCTTGACCATGGAGGCGTAGAACATGTGGCGTGAAATCTGAATATGGGGCATGCGATGGGCTTAATCTACGCATATAAATTGGCTCATTGATGGTTAAATCAACCCAAACCCTCCGCTAAGAATTTGATGATAAAGGAAAGATACTCGAATTCAAACATAACGTACGTGGATCAACTATAATTCAGGATGTGCAGGTTAAGCCTAGTATGGTAGGATTGAAGTACTCTAAGATCAAGAAATGCAATATAACTTTTGCATGATTGATTTTTGAAAGTGAAATAGCTGAATACATGAAAAGACATTATGATCAAGACTAAAAAAAATTGAGAAATGTTTAATCACCTTTACTTTTTGTTCCCGTAAAGAAACATTTTATCTATACATTATTCGTTCTTTTAATTTTTCAAATTTTCTTAGAGTAATAATGTTAGGAGATGTCACTGATTTAAATCACAATGCAGATCAAGTTTTTGAATACTGATGCTTCCGCTTGATCTTCTCATGCCCATTATTCGTTTTCCTTGCCTCTATTTTCCTATTCCCATTTATCTTATCGACATAATTACATTCACAGCTCATTGTGCCAGCCTAAGAAGATAGGCTTGCGAGAAAGAAGTGCCGATAAACAAGCCATACATGTAGCATCGACTCGTTTTCTATAATAATTAAACTTTCGAAGCAAACGGTTTTGCCCAACCATCCCTCTCGCGTCTCCATTGGTTTGATCTCTCCAAATCCTTCTACAGACATTTCTTCTCATCGTGTCTTTGCTAGGAAACTTAAGTTTTCGACTTTTTTGAGCTCTCGAGTTCTGCAGGCCGCTGGTGCAGGTAACTGCTGATTCCTCGAGTAAGACAAGCTTTCATTCAACCAGATTTTTGGCAAATTCTTGGGTTTGCGGGGAATGATCAAAGGTCTTATGTCGTGTCTCTCGTAGACTTTGAGGTCGTCCTCTGGACTAGTTTATCTTTCACCAGTCTCATTCACTTCTAGAAGCAGGCAGCATCTTTTGCTTTTGCTCCCTGGGTCGGCCGCCCGAAATGGGCCGGACAAGTGCTGACAAAAGATGCTGAATTTTGGGCGTCTCTGGCTGGATGTGCACGGAAACCGCACCAACCCAGAAATTGGATCGGACCGAACTGATCCAGACAGTTCTTGGTCCTGATTCTAAGTGTGGAACAGAACCATTTAGACCGATATGTTTTTTTCCCTCTTCTTTTATAAAGTAATGAAAAAGGAAGTTTTCAAAACCCTAAATCAGACCGATTCAACCTGAAAATCAGATCAACTTAGGACCGATAGGTCTGATTCTCAGTTCTAGGATGGAACCGGCTCACTCTAGGAACTGATCACTCATAATCTTTTGCAGTTCGTTTGTTAAACATTCAAAAAAATCAAATATGTCCTTTGAATTTCCAGTCAAAATGGAAATGTTATTTGAATATGAAAAAATTATTTAAAAAAAGTAACTATAAGTGAATTCGAATGTCAATATTTGCAAGTCTTGAATATTAGATTTTCATCAAATGCCAAAGTGCATAAATCACGAAATTTAGATCAAGTGAAAGCTAACAAGTAACGACTAGAAAGGTGGTGATTAATATGATAAAATGACAATAAGATACATTTTATACTACTCCACAGTTGGAAAGTATAACGGGGCAAACTACATTTTATAAGGGTTTGGATAATATATATTTATCATAATGGAGGATTTATGCAAAGTAATAGAGGATTAACAAATCAAAGCCAAAGAGATAAAAAGTATCCAATTATTCAAATTGAAGTTAATTGCCATTAACCACTGGAGTTTGCCCCAGTGGCCACCCTTCCAACATAAAAGGGAAAGGTGGGGAGTTTGAATCCTCGTCTTCTTAGAAGGGTTGGCATTGAAACAATTTAGTTTCAAATATGGATTTCGACTCCCACACTCTGCAATGAGATAAGGTAAAAATCTGAGAGTGTGAGTTAGAGTAGAAGTAGGAGTAGGAGTAGGACCGACAAAAAAAAGAAGTTAATTGCCATTATTAAACTATTAAAAGAAAAAAAGGTGTGGAAAAAAACTTAATTCTATTAAAACATATAATTTTAAGTGATTAAATTATTATAAAGTAATCATTCAAATTTGGATTTGGACATACAACTACACACTTCAATTTGAAATAGTATCCAAAAGATTCTTTTGCTAAAATATCAGAGTGGATATTAAACGTATTATAGCATAAGTCAAGTTCCGTGCATGGTATAGCAGCTAGCTTTTATGCAAGAACAATGATAAAAACCTCTCATGTGTCGCGCACAGAATGATTTTTGCGTAATTCGTCAACTTAGGGAAAGTTGACTTTTTTTTTTTTGGGGGGGGGGGGCGGCGCTGGGGGCGGGGGAATAGATTTGGTCAGAAATACTAAGATTGGAGGCTACATGGGCTTGAGAACAATAAACGAAATCACCTCGTGTTTCGGTAACTTTCTTGTCCGAATCAGCCTTCACATGAATTGAATCCATTAAAGCCGTGTGAATCATGAAAATTCAATGCAAGCTCTGTTAATGCATCGTTTGGGAGATAAAAGGCGGGAAAGAAAATGAGAGGTGAGTTAAGTATATTTTAATAATTCACAAGAAGGAATTTAGAAGGAAAATGTGAAAATTTCTCCACCCACCTCTCTCAATCAGAAACTGCCCAAAACCAGCTTTGTCAGTCCACTTCGAGGTTGGTTTCCGAAGAACGCCGGGTAGGTTCACGAGTTCAAAGCCTTGGAACCTACCAAGTCTGGTTTCGTTCCTCGTTTGATCATTGAATTCACTTGTTCTGCTTGGGAGCTAACAAATCAGGCCGATTCTTGGGTAGAACCCAAATCTGAATCGGCTCTATACCGTCCATATAATTTCATCTTTGAAAAAGGTGAGCTTTATTTAAAGTAAAGCCCAGCCCACACTTAAACTGCCAATGAAAAGGGCCCATACCCACTTAAACTAGACTCACGCCTGATTACCCAGCCCACAGCCCCCTAAGCTGAAAGAAATCCAGCCTCTCTCTCTCTCTCTCTCTCTCTCTCTCTCTCTCTCTCTCTCATATTTTAGGTTTGTTGAAAGTAAGTTGAAACAAAAAAGAAATTTCAAAAAACACCAAAAAAAAAAAAAAAAAAAAAAAGATGCCCGCTCGTCTTGTGAGGGACTAGAACCGGTTCCGAGACACTTGGAACCCTCAAGTTTAGTTTTTGTTGGCACCAAAAAGAATTTATTTACAGTCCGTTTATTGATGCTTCTCTGGAGAACAATTTCTTTCCAAAAATAGTTTTTTTCTATTTTTATTGTTCGAAATAATTTATGAGTGAAAGAACGCGTTTGGTAATTATACAAAATTTCAACTCTTGGAATGAAAAATAAAATGAATGTATTGGTATGATTCATAAATCTTTTCATAACATACAATTTCTTTTAATTTCTTAATAATTTTTAATATTTTTTCTTTTGTTATTCTTCCTTGCCGTGGCCGTCGACCACCGCCACTGTGGTTGCTAACTACTAGCTAGCAATGGTTGGATAGCAATAGGCAATGGTGGCGGCCAAGGAGGAAGAAAAAAAAATTAAAAAAATAATAACTTATTTCTAGCAACAGTGGCTGCCATCACCAACTATTAGTCGGTAGTGATCGGGAGAAATAGAAACGTTACCAAACAAGCTCTTATTATGTGAGTAAGAACAAACGTGTGAGTGGCACCTAAACGTGATAGTCATGTGCGTAGCATGTGGATGTTATTGACTCACTACAAATGTCATCTCATCAGAACGTGTAGGAACTATCACATGCATATTAATGATGATATTCGTCAATGCCACGTGCTTAGTTGCCAAAATATGGCAGCAAACAGCTAATAGCCGATAATATAGGTTGTTGAGATGATTATTTATCGAAGGGACATTAGCAAGCTATTTGGAGTTTAAAATTGATTAAGCAATTGAGATCAAAGGCGCATGTGTTTTTAGGGAAGATCATGGGACACCCATTGTTATAGTTTGTGTAAGAGGCGTGCAAAGTTATCAAGATGCGGAGGTAATAGACAGAAGTAATTAAAGGAAATATAACCGTTGGGAACCGTTAAAAGATGGTTACCACAACCCATTGTAAATATCACTACTTGTCCATTAGATTGCCCCACACGCAAACCAAGCAAATTTTCTCTTTATCTTTATTTACTTGCACTTTAGCTTTCTTAGTTGTAGCTTCTACATCTGCATTTTCGATTAAATTTAGACGTGGTGTTTTTATGTTCATAGCAATGTTCTCAAGCTATGAAGTCAATTAGATCCTATCATAATTTGTTTATACCTTTTCACGTCAGTTCAGAGCAATGTTCTCAAGCTATGAAGTCAATTAGATTCTATCATAATTTGTTTACACCTTTTCACGTCATTGAATCTGTAATTTTTAGGTATTGTCATATATTAAATTCCAACTTGATTTGTACAACGCTATTTAGATAGAAGAAGTTAAGGGCGCGTTTGGTAACGATTCTGTTCCCGAGAGTTGATTCTGACTAAAAATGATTATTTTTTATTACATTCCTAAACCGATTCCGAGTAAAAACGCGTTTAGTAATCTGTCCAAAATTTTTGATTCGAAATAGAATTGCGTTTAATACCGTGCTAATTGATTATGTTCCAAATTAATTTCTTTTGATTTTTAAATAATTTTTAAATAATTTTTTTTTTTACTTTTTTTTTTCCCTTTTTCCTATTCTTCTTCTTCTTCATGTGGCTGGTCGCCCTTCGTCGGCCGAGTCTCGCTAGCGCTCGGGCGAGGCTTGCCCGGCCCGCTAAGGCTCGACCTCGCCCGATCCGGCGAGGCTCGCCGGCCACCGGCGAGGCTCGCCCGGCCCGCTAGTGGCCGGGCCGACCTCACCGGGCCGGGCAAGGCCGGCCTAGCCACCGGCGAGGCTCGGCCTCTCCGGGCTTGCCTCCGACGAGCTCGCCGAACCTCGCCCGGCCTAGCGAGCCTCCGGACCTCGCGGCGGACGGCGAGCCTGGCGGGCGGCGGACGGCGGCGGCGGGCGGCGGCGGACGGTGGCGGGCAGTGGCGGACAGCAATCGGGATGACGGAAGGGAAGAATGAGAGTTTCACCGTTTTGATTCTTTTTTGATTCTCGGATGAAGAATCATATTTTTTTTTTTATTCTCAATTCTCTTCCCAACTGTTCTCCTAGGAACAAAAATTTTACCAAACGCGATTCTCGTCCCAAACTGATTATGGGAACAAAAAATCAGAATCAGGCATTGTTTGGCACGTTGCCAAACAGGCCCTAATTCTTGTTTGCCTGTGATATTTCTGTTCAAAATTGGCGTGGAATTATGGTTTCCTTAAATAAAAATTAAGAACAATCTTCAGTAAAAGATATTTTGTCGTAGAAAAAATTATGACAAAACAATTCCCTATTCCAAAGTTAGAACTGAGCCACTCGAGTCATGCTTAGCCCTAATATTTCCTTTCTCTCACTATCACTTGGACACACTTTGGTTGGTAATCAAAGTAACAAAGAAAATGGAAAGCAAGGAAGAGAAAATAATTGATGAGAAAAGAAGAGAAAGGATGTTAAAGTTGGTCAAATATGCTTTGATGCATGTCGAGTGAAAATGATATAAAGGGAAATTAATTTCTCGAATAGACTTCATTGTCCTTCATCTTATTCACACATGACGAAAGTAAGGGCAATCTTGGAAAAAAATGCAACATTTGCATTTCCTTCCAATTTTTTTTCCAATTTTGGAAGGAATTAACCGGAGAGAAGAATTTTCCTCCTGTTCAAAATAATTTCCATTCACTTTCCTCCAAACTTCAACAGCCAAAGGAAGGGAAATTTTTTTCCAGGTCTGTTAATTGTATCCAAAAAAGTTCTAAATCTCTTACACTTATACTAATTTAGTCATTAATCTTTGTACTAATTGAATCCAAAATCTTTTGACGATATGTCATTGCAATTTATTTGGCCAATTTTTGCTAAAAATTACTAATATGAACATCATTTGTCTTACATGATATGACTAAGGTTGACATAAACAATTTTTTTTTTCAAATTTTTTTGTAATTTCTTTTTTCTTTCTTTCTTTTTCCCAACTCTAAGTTAGCAACCCTCGCTTGGCCTAAGCGAGTGCATCGCGACCCTTGCTAGCGACAGGCAAGGGTGTCCACACCCTCGCCCCAAATCTAGGCAAGGGCTCTTGCTCTGTTGGTCAAGGGCCACGATAGTCGATGATGACTTTGCCGACTCGTAATGTTAAGAAAAAACAAACAAAGAAAAGAAATTTAAAAATCTAGATTTTTTTTTAAATAATAAATTTTGTCTACATTAGCAATAGTCATGTTGTATAGGATATTCGGTATCCATGTTAACGATTCCTAACAAAAATTGGTCGAATGAATTAAATTAGCAAATGGTCAAAAGATTTAAGCCTCGATTGGTATAATTTAAAAGTTTAAGATTGGCACGGCACATGTGCAATAAGTTTATAATATTTTAGATATTTTTCTTGTTACCTTTCACTTCCACTCTATTCAAAAACATTGAAAAAAATAGGTTTCATATTCAAAAATTCATGTCGTAATTGAAGAAAAGCGAAGCTCCTCTATCTAAGTCAAGTTAAAAGTGTGCGATTGAACTCGAGTAAGGCGGACGCCCAACAACACTCACTCGACTCGACTCGACTCGACTTGAATCGAATCGCCAATGCAGCAAAGCACGATCTCCGGGCCAAATTTTCAGGATCTTCGTGGGCCAAAAAGCATCTAAATCACGCGAATTTTGCCGAACCCGGCATCTCTCCGGAAAATACCCCGAATAATCCTCGGCGCCCACCGACCAGACAATCCACGTCGGATCCACGAACTCCCTCTCCCCACCCCCTCCCTCGCGCGTGGCGCGCACCTCCCGCGCCGCAAGCCCCAAGCGCGCCGCACGCGCGCGGGGGCGCGAGTGGGCGGGGGGAACCCCGCGCCCGAGCGAGGAATCAGCCGAGGGAGAGGGACAGCCGATGGAATTCAGGCTGCGCGGCCCGGGGGCAAAACCGGAAACGCGTAAAGAGCGACCGCAGCGATATAAAAGCGTCGCCCCAAACCCTAGCGCCACTTCGCTCTCCATTTCCACCACCCCTTTCCTCGTCTTCTCCATTCGCTTCGCCAGCGCTCGAGCGGCCGAAGGGTTTTTGGTTTTGGCGGCCGAGGCATCCGGAGGTGCGTCTTCCGTTTCGATTTCGGATTCGTCGATTTGTTTTACTGCTTCGCGTTGCTTAAGATGGCCGAATCGCGCGGTCGATTGTGTTCTTTTGTCTGTTTCCGCGATGGATGATGGATCGGATGGTCGTGTTTGGATGTCTGCTTCGCGCTTTTGTTTGGGATTCTGACTCGTGG
Organism: Eucalyptus virginea; assembly: GCA_014182375.1. Classification (NCBI taxonomy): domain Eukaryota; kingdom Viridiplantae; phylum Streptophyta; class Magnoliopsida; order Myrtales; family Myrtaceae; genus Eucalyptus; species Eucalyptus virginea. Next base: position 17,924,058 of record CM024523.1, on the reverse strand, counting down.
AATAGAGCGCTCCTTTTTTTTTTTATTATTCTTGCTTTGTCGTCGAATCGGTTGAATCTGAGGATAGCGTTTAGATCTGTGTAGTGATTGGATCTGCTCCGAACGAGTCGTTGATTGGACCGACCGGTTTCGAGATGATCAATCGAAATCATTTTTAAGCGCTGAGGTGATTGTGAGATGAAGATTATATGGTACCTACAGGATTGAAGTTAATTTGGTATAGTCAAAACGATTTTCGGCTGCAATTTTGTTTGGGTATATCGATGTCTTAAATTTATCATGAGGTTCTTGTTCTTGTTTGGGCTTAGGTTTCTTCCTTGAGGAAATTTGGTTTCTGGTGTCTAAAGCCAAAATAAAAAACCTCGAATTTCTGCTCCTTTATCTGTCGTTCTAGTATGATCGAGTACATGGGTGCATGGAATGATTTGTGGTTTCTTTTGGCTTTTATTTTGGCAGTTGTGGTTCTTAAAGAATATGGACTGAATTTTCGTTGGGTGCCAACATGAATAGCTTCAGAAACTAATTCTCTGAATGAATGTTTTGTGTGCTAGCAATCGATCGGTGAAATTCTATTGTTGCAATTTTTTGTTATGATAAATCACGTTTCTTAAGTACGAGAATCATTTTATCCTGGACAGAATCAAGCCTTATAATTCAAGATGGGTAAGGAAAAGGTTCACATCAACATTGTGGTCATTGGCCATGTCGACTCTGGTAAATCAACTACCACTGGCCACTTGATTTACAAGCTTGGAGGAATCGACAAGCGTGTGATTGAGAGATTCGAGAAGGAAGCTGCTGAGATGAACAAGAGATCATTCAAGTACGCCTGGGTGCTTGACAAGCTCAAGGCCGAGCGTGAGCGTGGAATCACCATTGATATTGCCTTGTGGAAGTTCGAGACCACCAAGTACTACTGCACCGTCATTGATGCTCCGGGACATCGTGATTTCATTAAGAACATGATTACTGGAACCTCCCAGGCTGACTGTGCTGTCCTTATCATCGATTCCACAACTGGTGGTTTTGAAGCTGGTATCTCCAAGGATGGCCAAACCCGTGAGCATGCTCTCCTTGCCTTCACCCTCGGTGTCAAGCAAATGATCTGCTGCTGTAACAAGGTATGCTGTTTATTCTAGGTTGCTGTTAGTATATTGCTCTGTGTGTGTTGATTTACAATTAGCTTATAATTCTTTGATGACAGATGGATGCCACCACCCCCAAGTACTCCAAGGCTAGGTATGATGAAATTGTTAAGGAAGTCTCTTCTTACCTGAAGAAGGTGGGATATAACCCTGACAAGATTCCATTTGTCCCCATCTCCGGATTCGAGGGAGACAACATGATTGAGAGGTCTACCAACCTTGACTGGTACAAGGGTCCAACATTGCTCGAGGCCCTCGACCAGATTAATGAGCCCAAGAGACCATCTGACAAGCCCCTCCGTCTCCCACTTCAGGACGTGTACAAGATTGGTGGTATCGGAACTGTCCCTGTCGGCCGTGTTGAGACTGGTGTCATTAAGCCTGGGATGGTTGTCACTTTTGGTCCCACTGGGTTGACCACTGAAGTTAAGTCCGTGGAGATGCACCATGAGGCTCTCCAGGAGGCTCTTCCAGGTGACAACGTCGGGTTTAACGTGAAGAATGTTGCTGTCAAGGATCTCAAGCGTGGCTACGTTGCATCCAACTCGAAGGATGATCCCGCCAAGGAAGCGGCCAACTTTACCTCCCAAGTTATTATCATGAATCACCCTGGCCAGATTGGAAATGGATATGCCCCTGTTCTTGACTGTCACACCTCCCATATTGCAGTCAAGTTTGCTGAGCTGGTGACCAAGATCGACAGGCGATCTGGTAAGGAGCTTGAGAAGGAGCCCAAGTTCTTGAAGAACGGTGATGCTGGAATGGTCAAGATGATTCCCACCAAGCCCATGGTTGTCGAGACCTTCTCTCAGTATCCTCCCCTCGGTCGTTTCGCTGTGAGGGACATGCGCCAGACCGTCGCCGTTGGTGTCATCAAGAGTGTCGAGAAGAAGGATCCTAGTGGTGCCAAGGTCACCAAGTCTGCTGTCAAGAAGGGCAAGTGAATCGTGCGGTTGAGATTCGACATCGTATCACATGGGAGTCATTGCAATAAGGCGTTGGTAATCGTCAGCTGTCTGTCTATCGGTCATTTAGGGGTTTGGTGCGCTGGTTATCACCATCTCATGTTCCTGTCCTCATCGAGCACGTGGTTGCAGAACTGGGTGCTCGATAGGCGGTGGCAGATTGGGGTCGCCAGCTCGAGTCAATTTTGAGTCTTGCGTTTGTGCACTGGCATTTGTACTGTCTTTGCTTTCTTTCCGTACCAGCCGAGAGTCTACTATTGGTTATTTTTCGATGCGGTTCAGGCCTTCGTATTATGCCCCCTTTGCATAGTATAGTATCAATCGGTCTGGCTGTTGAAAAAGCAATGAGGCACGTGCTATCATCTACGATGACGGCCGATTTTCAAGATTACTGTGGTAGTGATGAGAATTAATTGGTTCTCCACTGCATAAAACTCACGACTTTTTTACCTATTAAGAAAAGATTTGGTGTAACACTATTGTGGACTAGCTTATAAACTCGAAAGGAGTTAGCGACGAAATGTCAGTTCCCGAAATTCTTAATTGAAGCCGCCGACAATGAGTGAAAATGATCGTATTCTTAAATCGAATTGGCCTAGAGATTTTTGGCTACAGGGCCTGGTAGTCCTTAGATCAAAATGCCCCCGCGTGTTTCGGAAATGGTTCCGTCAATCTCAGAAGTTGCTCGACCCGTGAGTACGCTTCCATTCAAATTTGTCGTAATTACTTAACGGGAGTTTAGTACATTTCCTGGAATTAGGTGCTTGAAGAGCACATTGAGGGGTCAATCGTATAAATTAATTGTACTTGAGACAGTAAGGCTATCCGACGCCACATGGCCATTCTCTCCGACTTTCGAAGGGCCTCCTTTTTGGTCTCTGAAAGCGATTAATCTATAAGACTTTTGGATCTTAAAAATTTTCTGATCCACATAATTTATGAAGTGATAAATGAAGAACAAATTTGTGAAACCACGTTTAATATATCGAGCCAACACTCTTAACTCGAAACTTCTGACGACACCAGACTTCGAGAAAGAAGGGAAAACTTTTAAAACGTCGTAGAAGAACTGTACATAGAAGAAGGATTTTTGGAAAGCGATCGTATTTGGCTTCTTATAAAAGTTACCCTTACGTAGGCGGAGCCGAGGGTAATCCCGTGATAAGCGCACTACGACAATAATATAAGCATATTAAGATCACTAGATATAAAATGACTGCATGCATAGTGCAAGATGCTTTCTCCCGACGGGAGAACAATAACGAAACGTAAAGCTCTTTTCTTGAAAACTTAAAAATAAAATAAAATATATAAGTCAGCGCCCGTGGAGAATCCTCGAAGGCTCCTCTCCTAAAACAGAAAGCTTGAAGTCGAATTCGTCATTCGAAAAGTAAATTCAAAACTAGCCTTCATTTGTTTCATGGTTATTTAAAATAACCTTTAAGAAAACCTTTTTCTGGATTTTTCGGTATTCATTTCATGAATAATAAACTAGTTGATGAAAACATTTTCCATTATTAGAAACAAAAATACATTTAAAAGTGGGGAAAATATTTTTTATTTTAAAAAAATAGAAAATGTTTTCCATAACTTTTTCCACATCACTTTCTTTTACTAAACACATTTTCATTTCATTTTTATGCTTTTTTTTTTTTTTAAAACTGATTTTTTAATTTTTTTTTTTTTTTTAATTTTCTTTTCTTTCTTTCCTTCACTTCGTCTTTTTTGGCCTTGGTTAGCCGCTAGCGACCAGCCACAAGCTAGCTCAAGCCTCATTAGATTTGGCGAAGCCAAGCTTGCCCGAGGTCGGTGAGTGGCCAAGGCTCGGACCTCGCCCAAGGTCACCAAAGGTTTGAGCCTCGCCTAGCTTGCCAAATCTAGCAAGGCTTGAACTTGTTGGCTGTGGATCATCTTCTGCCCAATGTGGTACCACCCTCCCCCTCCCCCTTCTCCCCCACCACCTTTTTTGGTTCCCATTGGATTATCATTTATGGCAGCAAGAAAAGGCGATCTCAAGTGAGCTCAAGCAAGCTTAAGTCTCATCAATCTATGGTGAGGTGGAAGCTCACTGATGGCAAGAAGAGAAGGAAGAAAGAAAAGAAAAACTTAAAATTTAAAAAAAATAATGAAAATTTATTAAAAATGAATGTAAGCTAGAAAAATTCTTACCTAACCATGGAAAATATCTTTCAGTTTATTTTTAAATTTTAGTCGAAAATCGGAAAGTATAATTACTTTTTAAAAAAGGTTTTCGAACATCATATTTTCGCAAAACGAACAGAGCATTAGAGCTAAAATAATCACTTAAGAAGCGGCCACTAGAGAAGCTTTGATTCCATCGTGAACATTTCCCTCCTCTCGTTTTCTCTTCACCATCCCTGGCAGCAAAATACTCCACTAAAGTCGAAGGTCAACCAATGGGCAATGGGTAGCGTGGGTCCCACCCAATGCCAACCTGATTTTGAGAAAATATTAGGTATCTTAAAAGAATCACGTCATCCTTACTCTGAACCATTCACACATCGACACGTGTCATCAGACCCTCCGCATCAGCCAATTTCAAACCTAGCACTTTCTACTCTCTCTTCTCTCTATCTTTACTCATCTTCATTTCTCTCTCCTCTCTCTTCTCACTCTCTCCCCTCTTTCCTGACCTGACGACGTTCTCTCCCACATAGTGCTCTCTCCAATGACGGCGATGCTCCCTCTCAATGATGGCCTATCTCTCTACTCCACAGCTTCTTCCTCCTAACCTTTTTCTTTCCGAATCGCGCTCTTTCATGACGCTTGGCTTTCTTCTTCTCTCCCGACTCGTGATTGAGAAGCAATCACTCTGATCTCTCATCTAATCTTCCATCGACAACTCGCTTCCACGCTCCGTTATGCTCAAAGTTGTCTCTCCTAAGAAGCCCTAGGTCTACGATGACAATCCCCGTTTTGCCAATTCAATTTTTTTCTTTTTACGAGGGTTTTACATCCACATCTTTGTTTTGGGTGACACACGAATGTTGATTGTCAAAATTTCTTGTTTTGCCACAATGTGTGTAGGGGTGGTTCCTACAAAACAGAGAAGCAGTTGCTATGCTCTCTCGTCTAATCTTTAATTGCTTCCACACTTAACTCAACTCAAAGCCGTCCTTCCTGAGAAGCCCTAAATCTATGGTGCACGGCGATCCAACCAGACCTCATCATTTCGCCTCGCGTTGTCTTCACTGGTCTCTAGTCTTTATTCGATTCTCTCAGCTTAGCATGTAAGCCCCTTCTCTTTGTTCTTTTTTTCTTTTCTAGTTTTGTTGTATCTCTTCTTTAGCTTCTCTCAGCATTCGAATTCCTTAATATTTTCTGTACTCTATCATGGGTCCTCGCTAGTTTTTGGTTTGTTGGTAGATCAGATTCTTTGATAGAAGCAAAAGAATTTTTTTTTTCTTTTTAAATTGTGTGCCTGAGAGTTCTACTCCGTAGAGTTTAAAACAGAGTCAACTCTAGATGATCTTGTTCGATCGGAACTGGGGGATGGCGGATGGGTTAGAAGCATTAGTTGGCCTCTTTGTTATGTGTTATAAAGTCTTTTTATCAGATTTAATACTGCGGATGGAGAGTTCCGGATAGCAAATGCATGAACCCAATCATTCTTAATCGCCTTCGATTGGTTTATCGGGATGGGTCGTTAGGCCTCGAATTAAGAAGTGTTTGTATTTCGTTTGTTTCATTCTTGAGAATGTTAAAACTAATCTTTAAAATATTTTGGAGTGGTCTAAATGGTGTTTGGTGATGCTTGTTGCTAGCAAAATATGATTGAAGGAGCAATTCATAGAGTTGCAGCCCTTAAATTTCTTTGACTTGTGGTACAATACGGATGTAATAATCAAAAACAACGTCATTGGGACAAATGTATCAGTATATGTTGCAGCTGATGCTTATTGTAGCATTTGTCGTGGCTGCAACTTTTATGCAGATCTTATGGCATAAGTTTAGGTGTGCACTAACTATTTTCTTCATCTCCTTAAGGAAAAAGAACAACCAATGCATCAATCTGCAAAATGTGCAAATGTACACAAGTCGCTCTGTTTGAGGTCATGATCGTATCATTTAGGTATTCCTTTAGGTTGATGTATGATGTAATCAATCTGGTAATGGATATTTTGCTGGTGCAATAAAGAGAGATGTGAATGCTCAACCATAGGTCCATATCTTGTTGGTGTTTTTCTCATCATTAGCTTTTTGTTCAGGCAATTCAATGACAAATATATACTAATCGTCGGTATTTTTCTTGATTGTCAAGAACTAACGAACCGCTATTGCAGGATAACACAATGGCTTCTCTGGCAACAACCTAAGTTTGCAACTCAAATGCATCAATCGTGGCAAGTGGCGACCTGCTTGTGTTGCATCAAATCGGGGGTGTTAAAGAAGTTTGAGGGGCCTCCCTCCACAAATTTGCAGCCCACCTACTATAGAATGTGACACAGACAAGAGAATGAATGCATGTAATTTGCATCCAATATTCCGAATATACGGTTAGAGCAAAAATGTTCTCTGGTCCTACTGTCTCAGCAAATAATTCTCACAAGGAATCTAACCTGCAAATGCAATCAGTACATACTCTAAGTTGTACTAGTCATACCCACGGATACACATCTTCTATGCAACAATCCTCTTTACGTTGAAGAAACAGAAGCGGCATTTCAAAAAATACATAGGACATGGAGATCGCGGCAATCGGTTCATTTGTTTTCCCATGTGTGCAAGAAATATTTTGGGAGGGCATAAACATGGCTAATGAGTAACTCGTTAGAATGCTCGTTATCTCTTTCAAATTACATGCATTCATTCTCTTGTCTGAGTCACATTCTATAGTAGGTGGGCTGCAAATTTGCGGAGGGAGGCCCCTCAAACTTCTTTTAACACCCCAATTTGATGCAACGCAAGTCGCCACTTGTCATGACTGACGCATTTGAGTTGTAGACTTCGGCTGTTGCCAGATAAGCCATTCTGTCATCCTGCAATATCGGTTGGTTAGTTCTTAGCAATCAAGAAAAACACCAATGATCCATATATATTTTTCACTAAATCGCCCAAACAAAAAGCCAATAATCAAGAAAAACACCGACAAGATATGGACCTGTGGTTGAGCATTCACATCCCTCTTTATTGCACCAGCAAAATATCCATTACCAAATTGTTTACATCATACATCAACCTAAAGGAATACCTAAATGATGCGATCATGGCCTCAAACAAAGCGACTTGTGTACATTTGCACATTTTGCATATTGATGCATTGGAGGTTTTGTTTCCTAAAGGAGATGAAGAAAATAGCTAGCGCACACCTTAGCTTATGCCATAAGATTTGCATAAAAGTTGCAGTCGCGACAAATGCTGCAATAAGCATTAGTTGCAACATATACTAATACATTTGCCCCAATGACGTTGTTTCTAATTATTACATCTGTATTGTACCACATGAGTCAAAGAAATTTCAGGGCTGCAACTCTATGAATTGCTCCTTCAATCATATTTTGTTAGCAACAAGCATCACTAGACACCATTTAGACCACTCCAAAATGATTTAAAGATAAGTTTTAACATTCTCAAGAATGAAACAAACGAAATACAAACACTTCTTAATTCGAGGCTTAACGATCCATCCCGATAAACTAATCGAAGGCGATTAAGAATGACTAGGTTCATGCATTAGCTATCTAGCACTTTCCATCAGTAGTATTAAATCTGATCAAAAGACTTTATAACACATAACAAAGAGGCCAACTAATGCTTCTAACCCATCCGCCATCCCCCAGTTTCAATCGAACAAGATCATCAAGATTGGACTTTGTTTTAAACTCCATTGAGCATAATTCTCAGGCACGCAATTTAAAAAGAAAAAAAAATTCTTTCGTTTCTATCAAAGAATTTGATGCTACCAACAAAGGGAAAACCAACAAGGACCGCGAAAGAGTACTGAAAATATTAAGGAATTCGAATGCTGAGAGAAGCTAAAGAAGAGATACAACAAATCAGAAAAAGAAATTAAAGAATGAAAAGGAGGGGCTCACATGCTGAGCTGAGAGAATCGAAAAGAGACTAGACACTAGTGAAGACAACCTTGAGGCGAAATGATGAGGCTTGGTTAGAATGCAATGCGCCACAGATTTAGGCTTCTCGAGAGGGACGTGTCACGCCCCGAACCTCGAGCGCGTCAACATCCCGCCATAGTCATGCAAATGCGACATTCCCAGGTAGTGTCGCCGACCCCAATTTTTGTTATTAATGCGCAAGCGAAACGTACTAAGAAACCCCTTACAAAAACATACGGGATAGGACAGCAGGAACATCAATTCAAAATCAAACAACATACTTTCATACATCATCATCAATCCAGGGTTTACGTACATCAACAGGATCCAGAGACTATGCACCAAAAATGGGTTAGAGTTTATGTGCATCAAAAAGGGGTTAGCCTACATAACATGGATCAGTTCGCCAAAAAAAGAAGGACACAGTCCTAAGACTACTGGTCGTCCCCGTTCGTCGATCCCACATCCTCAGGATCAGTCACCCATGAGGCCGGGGGCGAAGCGTTGATCACTCGACCATCGGGATGATCTGCCACACCTTCTCCCAAAATGGCGTTCATCACCGCCAACGGAATGTCCATGCTGTCCAGGAGGCCAATCCTAACACCATTTGCTCCGGTACGAAACCAAGCCCTAAACATATAAGGTACTCTAACATCCACGTTCACCTGGACCCAGATGAGGGTCCTAACCAACTGATAGACCCAGGGACTTCCAGGGTCAGGAGCACTCTCAGTCGTCTGATCAATCTCTGTTGGCAGGCCACTCATCTCCGGGGGTATCGCCATCTACGGTCCTGTAATATTTTCCCCAAACCGGGATGAGACTTTGTCTCAGCAAGTTCACCCCTCCTAAACCCCTATTAGAAAGAAAATACGCCCCCGAGTGGTCTAGCCACACAAGTACAGGAGACTTACCTCGCCTTCATGCCTTCCTGCAGATTAGTACAATTCATAGCACTCATGTATAAGTTATAATAAGCACGTGAGTCATCGGAACGCAATCAATTTCATTTAATTTCGCATTCACAGCAAGCGTTTCAAATCATCACTCATTAGAGCCACACAAGGGCATAGCCTACTCGCAGTTCGGCTATCTACTGGCATATAGCCAGGCATCGCCTCCCCACCTTGGAGCGCGGCTTCGTCAATACATCGACGGCGTTCCCGAAGGAGCATGGGCCCAGAATCAACTGCGACCCGCATCCGTTGTATGGGGCATCCCATATAGGGGCAATTCCAACTTAATAGTTTGAAACAATTTCTCATAATTATCATACAACAGTTCATAATCAACTCAAGGTACTTCACACGTCATTCACATATTCCAATTACAACATTAACCTTTAAAACAATCCAATTTCGATATCAAACCCGACATTTGAGATTTTCTAACTAAAATCCATAATTTCCTCAATCAACACTCAATTTGCATTAACCAATCATCAATTTCAAATTCTAAATATATAGCGATGATCGGCACGAAATTCTGAGCAATTAGGGTCAAAAATAATTTTTCGAGTTTTTTTTTTATAAATAATATTTAATGATTTTCGGAATATGATTTATTATTAAATAATCCAACAATTTCGAAACATTTATTTAAATCATAAATAAATTCCTTTAAGTCACATCAAGGTTTATTTTAAAATAAACCTACTTAACCCTTAAACTAAACATGCTTTACTTTAATTAAACAACTTAATCTAATACATATTTAAATAAACTAATCTAACAACCTAAACTAAACACACTTAAGGCATGATTAACCCACTAATCGGGATTTAGTGAGCTAAACTCACTGGAATCGCTTTTCGACGAGTCTCCGGCGAAGAGCACGACGACGCCGACGACAAACCTACACGGATCAACACCAAATGAGAACCAATAGGGGACTAAAATGAGCTCGGAAGGGGCTGGTTCTTGTTGGGTTTTCCAGCAACTAACCGAGCTCGGAGGGTGGCGGAACGGCGGTTGAACGGGCGGAAGAACGGCGGAGGAAGACCAGCGGAGGCAGCTAGGGCTCGGGACGGCAGCTTACGGCGACGGACGGCGGCGACGGGGGCTTCGGCGACGACGAACAGTGGCTGGCTTGGAGAGACGACGGCGTGGGAGGCTCGGCGGACGGAGGCGAGCAGCTCGGCGTGGGACGAGACGGCGACGGGGCGAGCTCCGGCGAACGGCGAGCGATGGGCACGCGGGCGAGACGATGGCCGGCCGAGCGAGCAACCGAGCGGCGAAGGGGGCGGATGAAATGGCCGGCTGGTCTTCATGCACACCTCCTCTTTCTCTCCTCCAAATTCAAAAGGAAGAAGATAATGGGGACAAGGGGGAAGTGACATCCCACCTTTCCAAGGCCTCATCCCCATCTTCCACTTGTCACAACCCTAGCCCATCTTGCCTCATTCATGACATCACATGTGATGTCATCATCCACTAACTCCATACCTTCCACAACTTTAGTCCAATAGGTTCAATTTCATTTTCCGCCGGGGTCCAAGTTCTTGCACATCCAATTACTTCAATTTCCATCAATTCTCTTCCAATTGAGTCCAAATTAAAGTCCATAATTTAATCCAATGTTCCTAATAAGATTTGTGACACACCGAGACTTCCAATTTCAGAATTCGATCTCAATTTCACGGTTAATTTCACTTTGGCACAATACTAGCGCATCCTAATCTACCGAGCATCGTTTACAAATTTTTGTGCATTTGACTTGCGGTTGATCATTTCAAGCCACAACTTTCGGTTGTCGGGGGAATCTCAAGGTTTCAAATACGGACACAGGGCACCCAATCGTTAGAAAAGTCGGTCCAGTGTTGATCGGCAAGAGTTGTGCGATCCGGTGGAATCACCCACACCTGATCACATGCCTCTTTCGAGCCAACCTATCTCCGATCCCTAATCGATTTTTATTTGTGCCGTAATGACCCTTGCAGATTATCTCGGTCGAAAGGTCGCTTCCTGATCAAATTCTCGAGTCTGATGCATTAGAATTTCTTAACGGCTTCACCTGATAGACTAGATTTCACATGAGTGGCCGACTCAAGGAAAGGAACTACATGCGTGCCAACGAAATGCCCGTCTAAATTTATTGAAATTAAAATTGGAAAATCGGGCTGTCACAGGACGACTTTGAGCCAAGCCGAGTGTGGAAGCGATTGACGATTAGACGAGAGAGCAGAGCAACTGCTTCTCTGTCCTGCAAGAGCTACTCCTACACACATTGTGGCAAAATAAGAAATTTTGATAATCAACATGCGAGCTTCACCCAAAACAAAGATGTGGACATAAAATCTAGGTAAAATGAAAAAATTGAACCTGAAAAGCGGGGATTATCATTGCAGATTCTTGGGAGAGATGGCTTTGAGCAAAGTGAAGCGTGGAAGTGAATCATTGATGGAAGATTAGACGAGAGCAGAGCGATTGCTTCTCGGTCACAAGTCGGGAAGGAAGAAGAAAGCCGAGCGTCGGTAGAGAGCGCGATTCGAGAAGAAAGAGGTATGGAGGAAGAGGCCGTGGCGGGAGGGAGCGTCGTCGTCATTGGAGAGAGCACGACTGTCATTGAAGATTGTGCTATTAGGGAGCGAACGTTGTCAGATCAGGAAGGAAAGAGGGGAGAGAGTGAGAAGAGAGAGGAGAGAGAAATGAAGCACTGGATTGAGTAAAGATAGAGAGAAGAGAGAGTAAGGCACGCTAGCTTTTTTTTTTTTTTTTTTTGGTCGGTCCTACTCTAATCCTACTCTAACACTCACTCTCGACTTTTGCCCCGCCTCCTTGCGGGCGTGGGAGTCGAAACCCACTTCGAAATGAAATCGTCCCCACCCCCAATCCCCCCTGAGAAGGTGGGGATTTGAATCCCCACCTCCCCCTTCCAAGTTGGAAGGGTGGCCACTGGGGCGAACCCCCAGTGGTTGGCACGCTAGCTTTGAAATTGGCTGATATGGAGAGGGCCTTGAGGACACGTGTCGATGTGTGAATGGTTCAAAGTAAAAGAAGATGTGGTCCTTTTAGGATACTTAATATTTTTCTTTGAACTTTCTCCCTTTTTCCTTCTCAAAACTTCTCCGTTCGCCGTCCAATGGAACGACTGAGAGAGAGTTGGTTTGTATTGCCCACCCTACACTCTAGTCTTCTCCAACCGCCTACACTAAGTTCCTGTCTTTTTTACTTTTTTTTTTTTTATTTGGTGTAACTATCATTATGTAAATGTCGTTTTGTAATGTACCGACACTGACACTATCTGGTCCATCTGAGAGCATGACTTAGATCTTCGACATTAAATCCTAACTCTTGGTTCATATAACCATAGCCCTTTAGAAAATATAAGGTGTTCGCTTAATTGTAAGTTAAGATATGATGCAATACAGGCCAATATTAATTTTTCCTATGCTATCAAAGAACGTACGATTGAAATCGGCTCTTAATCGGCAAAGTCAAATCCAATGACATTAGCTTCCTCGATGCCCTCAATAAAAAGATTAGATTGATTGAATTATTTCCAAGTCAAAATTGTTAGTGTGGTCCATTTAAAGTAAAATATCATTAGATTTTTCTATCACCGCCTCTTAAAAAAGATGGATTGCAATTGACTCAACAAAGAAAGAGATTGTGAAATTGTCCTTTCGATGATTTTGAGCGGGAAATGAAAATGGCATGAAACTTAAAGAAAAAGGTTGTAAAAATGTAGATCGAATTAGACATCGACAGGTTGCTAGAAATGTAAATTCGCATGGGAACTAAACATAAGAAAATGTGTGCCGTTATTGATTGTGTGAGTGTTAGTCACAAAGATTATCTAGTGGATTTTTATAACCCACTAACATCGATTATTACAAATGGTTATATTGAATCTATAAATAAATTTGTAAACCTATCTGCAATTACAAACACTTGACAAGAATGTAATGTTTATCTAAAAAACTATATAATTCTTGAGACTATTGGCATGATAGTTATGTGCCCGTGTTGATTCATTGTTTGTCTGCGATTGATGTGTTTGCATGCTCCCATTGAGTTCATTAATTGTACTACCTCAACGCTTAAGCAAAATAATAGGATTATTTAGTATTGATGAGTTTGTCGATCAACTTCTCTTAAGCCTTGCGAAGGCTTTCATCGATAATTTTTGCACTGTGCTTTGTTGATTTTCTTCATCGTCTTGTTCACCGATGGCTTTCGTTCTGACCAAATGCTGCTCTTACCAGTCAAGTCTGACACTCGTCAATAACTAGAGAGTCAGCCACTTTTTAGTGCTCCACATTTGCATGACTCATTACCATAAGTTGACCAAGTTCCCCCCATCGAGGACAGTGCCATTAATTTGGCTTCTTCCAAACTCGACTATTCCACGCCATATGACTCAACTCTAACATCATTACTTTGACATAACCGGCTCTTTCAAGTGCTTGAATATTCCTCGACTACTCTGGCCCATATATGGTTATAGTTTTATGCAAACATAGTCGATCTCAAAATTTGCTCGAAGTGTGAGCATGCTTGAACTCGATTTGTTGTAATTACTCGACGAGAGTTTAGTATGTTTCTTGGAATTATTAGGTGCATGAAGAGCACATTGAGGGGTCCACGGTATAAAATTAATAGTTCCCAAGACAGTAATGCTATCCAACGACACATGGCCATTTTCTTAAGACTTTCGAGGGGACTTCTTTTTAGTTTTTTAAAACCACTTATCTATATCATAAAACTCTCGAATTTCAGAAATTATGATTTACAGAGTGATGAATGGAGAACATATTTGTAAAACCGTGCTTAATATATTGAGCTAACGCTCTAACTCTTAACTTTTGACGGCACTGTGCTTCGAGGGAGAAGGAAAAGTATTTAGAAGGTCGTGGGAATAGTGTACATGGAAGAGATATTTTCGGAACGCTGATCTTATTTAGCTTCCTATAGAAGTTATCCTTGTATAGTCGGGAGCCCAAGGGTAATCTCGTAATAACACGAGTGTGCTAGGACAATAATAGGCATATCGGGATCACCAGACGTGAAAGGACCACGTGCATCCTGCAAAATGGTTTTTCTAGACAGAAGATAATTATGAAATGTGAAGATTTTTCTCAATACTAAAAAAAAAAATAAGTCGGTCCATATGGAGAATCCTCGAAGGCTCTCCGCCTGAAACAGATAGCTTGCGGTCAATTTCGTCGTTCGAAAAGTATATCCGAGAGCTAGAATAATCACTTAGGAGCGGCCGTCAAAGAAGCTTTGATTCCATGGTGAACAATTCCCTCCCTCTCCCCCCTTAAATCTGCCAGCAAAATCCTCCATCGAAGTCCAAAGTCATCTAATGGCAAGGGGAAGCATGGGTCATACTCAAAATCGACCTAATTTTTATTATTTTTATTATTCGAAAATACATATTTGATGACGACATAAAATTTCTCTTCTTAAAATATATATTTATTTGATAACGATACGAAACTTCTCCCTCTCGACAAGCGATAACCGAAGGTGGCAAGCAAATGGTGACCAACGGATGGCCAAGGACCAGTAGCTACTGAAGGTAGCGGGCGACCATCGACCAACGGATGGTCGAGGACCGACAGCAACTAATGGCTGCAAACAGCAGTAGGTGAGCGGACGGTTAGTAGCGAGGATGAGCGATGGAAATTTTTTTTATTTCTCATTTCTATTTTAGAAAGAGAGAAGTAGAATTTGTTTACTTTTTATTTATGTTGCAAATTTATTTCTAGATTGAAAATTTGCTCTAAAAATACAAAAATAAAATTACGTTATCGAACGGAGTTCTATTTCAGAATAATTTTTAAAAACAAAAAAATAGTTCTGATCGAAATAAAATGATTTTGACGTACACGCTAAATTTTTCAGTTTTTTCCCTCTTAAAATTCCTGTATATTCCTGTCTTTTTCTCGTGTGATTATCATTAGATGTAAATGTCGTTTTGTTATGTAATGACATTGACACCATTTGGTCCATGTGGGAGCATGGTTCACATCTTCGACATTAGATCTTAACTCTTGAGTTCATATAACTATACTCCTTTACAAAATATATATTTTCTTCGCTTAATTTTAACTTAAGATATGATGCGATGCACGCCAATAATAATTTTTCTTGTGCCGTCTAGGAACATACGATTGAAATCAGGTCTCAATCAGCGGAGTTGGATCCAATTTAAAGAAAAATATCATTAGATCTTCTTTATTGCCCCGTCTTTCGAAAAAATGATGGATCGCAATTTGACTCGAGAAAGACGGATTGTGAGAAAACGTTCTTTGTTGATTTTGACGAGAAAGGAATATGGTACGAAATGCAAAGGAATTTTAAGTGTAGGTACTAGGAAACAAAAGGTCACAAGAAATGTAAATAATATTGGAAATCAAAAGGTTGCCAGAAATGCAAATTTTGCAAGGGAACTAAAGATAAAAAGGCATGCCGTCTCCTCTCGGGTCACCCTGGGTTTATGCCGCTGGCTACCAGCTGCACGGTGATTCCTAGATCAAAAAAAAAAAAAAAAAAAGGCATGCCGTTATTGATTGTGCTGATGTTGATTCATTTTTTGTCTTCGATTGATGTGTTCACATGCTTTCATTGAGTTCATTAATTTCACAACCTTAACACTTGACCAAAATAACAGGATTATTTATTAGTGTTGATAAGTTTATTGATCAACTTCTCTTAAACCTCGGTGAAGGCTTTCTTAGACAATTTTCGGACTATGCATTGTTGATTTCCTTCCTTGTCGACAAGTCCGTAATTCACCTATCAACTTGTTCGTCAATGATTTTTGTTTTGACCAAATTCTATTCTCATTGATTGAGTCCACCAGTTGTCAATAAATAACACGTCGGCTATTTTTCAGTGTTCAACATTTGCACATAACTTACTAATTCAACTTCTTCCGCCTCCCCTATTATAGTCTACACGACTCAATTCTGACATTACATTGCTACTTTGACAAAACCGGCTCTTCTGGATATTTGAATGGTCCCCAACTACTCTCGCCAATTTATTGTCATAGTTTCAACGAGCACGAATGATAAACGATCCTAACGTGGTACGCAAGGCAGATATCATATCTCCATTCGATTATCGTGCAATTTTGGCCTACTTCGGAAAAGGGATAAATTTCGATTGTTTTGTACGTCGTATCCCCTTAGTCCATATATCTTTCTTAGTATCTTTTGGAAAGGATGGCGGTGGAAGAGCATCTCCACGTCGGAAAGATGCGCAAATTATTTCATCGACACATCATTGCGTCTCTTTTCCGATTCCTTTTTCTGTTGCAAAAAAAAAAGAAAAAAAAAAAGAAATCGTTTTCGAGAAGTTGTTCATCCGCCAACTGTAATATTTTAAATCGCCAGCAAAAAGTCGAGACATTTTTTCCATCCCGGAGGGCTTCCGCTACCTTGCTCCCCAAGCAAAGAGAAAACGCCCGAGGGCAATTTCGAAATTAGGCGCTCGAAGCGGGGGCAATTGCGGAATCGGAGCGTCGCGAGGTGGGAAGCGGTATAAAAGCGAGCGCCCTCAGAACCCTACCGTGCCACCCGCGCATTCATTTCCCCGTCGTCTCTTTCGCTGGTTGA
Organism: Eucalyptus virginea; assembly: GCA_014182375.1. NCBI lineage: Eukaryota > Viridiplantae > Streptophyta > Magnoliopsida > Myrtales > Myrtaceae > Eucalyptus > Eucalyptus virginea. Next base: position 17,907,299 of record CM024523.1, on the reverse strand, counting down.
TTCACTGGTTTTCGAGATTCTCGGCAGCCGAGATTTTCCGAGGTGAGGTCGGCTTTCGTCTTCTTCCTCCTCTTGTTGCTTCTTCTGCTCATGCTCTCCGCGTGCCGTTCGACCGCGTGATGGATTGGCGTCGATGGTGTTCGTGTAGCTTCGCTTGAACTGGTGTGGCTGTGCTGACTCTGCGCGCGACGTTGACTTTCCGAACGTGCTGCTTTTTTTTTTTTTGGCTTGGATTCGTTCTCCGTCTGTCGTCTGATCGATCGTTGCCGGCGGAAGTTTCGTTTTCCTGATGGCGTAGCGCGAGTCGTGTGGAGTCGATGATCGTCGCCGGCTTTCGATTCTGGTCGATCGGTCCTGCTCGAGCTTCGCGAGTCTATCCGCGTCTGATTGCTGTGCGATTCGGAGGATTCGATGGCGTCGTTACGTTTTTTCTTTTCTTTTCTATTTTTAATTTCCTGATGAGGGAGTGTGTTGCGTGGGCGCCGGGAATGATCGACGGGATGTTTCGGGGTGTGCGATGAACCGATTATAGACCGAGCAGTGCGTGCTGATGGTCCGATGGTTGTTGTGCTGCAATCGGTTCTTGTTGAATGGGAATTGGGTTCCCAACCTGTGAACAGCCAGTTGTTCAGATGTGGTCTGTATTGCGTTTTGAATTTTCTTATTCGAAATATGCTTCGTTGTGCTGGTGATGGAGGTGACATCATGATAGTTTCATTTCATTGTCGATGACAGTCTCTGGATTTCAGTAGCATAGCATCCCGGCCCGTTTACTCCCCATTTTATCGTTTGAGTTCTAACGAAGGAGTCATGGAAAATAGGGTGTGCAGTGATTTTTAATTTGAGCATATGGATGTTGATATGTGAGGCTGAATTTGCTGTCTTACAAATACAATGCATTTTTCTTGTACAAATCTTGACAAGCCATGTATTTTTGCAATTATCTTGCGTCCACTTTATTTCAGTTTGTTGCTGTATGTATTTCCTTTCCTCTCTTTACCCGTTGTCCAATGTCTCTCCAATCTGAGAATCGTTTTTCTTCCTTTTCGCAGCTTTAAGCCCCATATCTCAAAATGGGTAAGGAGAAGGTTCACATCAACATTGTGGTCATTGGCCATGTCGACTCTGGTAAATCGACTACCACTGGCCACTTGATATACAAGCTTGGAGGAATTGACAAGCGTGTGATTGAGAGATTCGAGAAGGAAGCTGCTGAGATGAACAAGAGATCCTTCAAGTACGCTTGGGTGCTTGACAAGCTCAAGGCCGAGCGCGAGCGTGGTATCACCATTGATATTGCCTTGTGGAAGTTCGAGACCACCAAGTACTACTGCACCGTCATTGATGCTCCTGGACATCGTGACTTTATTAAGAACATGATTACTGGAACCTCCCAGGCCGACTGTGCTGTCCTTATCATTGATTCCACCACTGGTGGTTTCGAAGCTGGTATTTCCAAGGATGGCCAGACCCGTGAACATGCTCTCCTTGCTTTCACCCTCGGTGTCAGGCAAATGATTTGCTGCTGTAACAAGGTAATATTTAATGTTCCACACTGCCGTTGATGGTCTCATCTGGGTGTGTTGATTGATGACCTAACTTGGCATCTATTGTGACAGATGGATGCCACCACCCCCAAGTACTCCAAGGCTAGGTATGATGAAATTGTTAAGGAAGTCTCTTCTTACCTGAAGAAGGTGGGATATAACCCTGACAAGATTCCATTTGTCCCCATCTCCGGATTCGAGGGAGACAACATGATTGAGAGGTCTACCAACCTTGACTGGTACAAGGGTCCAACATTGCTCGAGGCCCTCGACCAGATTAATGAGCCCAAGAGACCATCTGACAAGCCCCTTCGTCTCCCACTTCAGGACGTGTACAAGATTGGTGGTATCGGAACTGTCCCTGTCGGCCGTGTTGAGACTGGTTTCATTAAGCCTGGGATGGTTGTCACTTTTGGTCCCTCTGGGTTGACCACTGAAGTTAAGTCTGTGGAGATGCACCATGAGGCTCTCCAGGAGGCCCTTCCGGGGGACAACGTTGGGTTTAATGTGAAGAATGTTGCTGTCAAGGATCTCAAGCGTGGTTATGTTGCATCCAACTCAAAGGACGATCCCGCCAAGGAAGCAGCCAACTTTACCTCCCAAGTTATTATCATGAACCACCCCGGACAAATCGGAAATGGTTATGCCCCTGTTCTTGACTGCCACACCTCCCACATTGCTGTCAAGTTTGCTGAGCTTTTGACCAAGATTGACAGGCGATCTGGTAAGGAGCTGGAGAAGGAACCCAAGTTCTTGAAGAATGGTGACTCTGGGATGGTGAAGATGATTCCCACCAAGCCCATGGTTGTCGAGACTTTCTCTGAGTATCCTCCCCTCGGTCGTTTTGCCGTGAGGGACATGCGTCAGACCGTTGCCGTCGGCGTCATTAAGAATGTGGAGAAGAAGGATCCTAGTGGTGCCAAGGTCACAAAGTCTGCTGCCAAGAAGGGCGGCAAGTGAATCGTGCGGTTCATTGTCGGCACTTCAACATTTGAGCACCGTCTCCGCAGGTGGAGTAATAAATCTTTGGCCGTTGTTGGCTATGTCCATGTTGGTCGGGTGGGCGAATGGTTTGTTGGTTGTGGCCTAGCGTTCCTATCCTCATCGAGTTGCTGGTTGCAGAACTGGGTGCTCGACAGGCGGTGGCGGCGCTTTGTTACTTCTATGAGTCTGTTTTGAGTCTTTCTTTTACTTGTATTCTGTGTCGTTTGGGGCCAAACAAATGTGTTTCTGAGTCTGCTTTGTTTTCTGGATATTGGTATGGACATTCTGTTGAAGTGCCGTGCAGGAGAGTGGTGAGCTCCTGCGCTCTATTATATGCCATTTGCATGCTTTTACTGATATTTAGTGTTTATTATGTGTGTGTCTGTGATTAGGGCCGTCAATGGGTCAGGTCGGGTTTTGGCGTTGCCAAACCCGAAACGCATAATACCTGAAGCAATAATTCAGGTCCGGTCCAGGTTGGGTTGTGGGTTTACATTTTTTTTCCTGTTCTTTTTTCCCTTCTCACCTCTTCATCACCCAACGAATTTCCTATTGGATTACTCTGCTAGTTTTAAGAGATCAGCTCAATCAAATCTTGAAGCATCGCAGTACTACATAACATGCCTAGGAACTGGATTTATTTGTTAATTATCTAAAGGGACATATTTGTCAACAATTTATTAAAAAATCAAAAAATAAAATAAAATAGAACAATCGTTCCAATTTTCCTTTCTAACGTTATGAAGTCATCCCTCATTCAGCTCTACCAAAGCATTCATAAAGAAGCTCCATCTGGAAAAGGTTAAGCTTATTTACTGACACAGTTCCGTAGTAAAATGAGATAGAAAGGTCAAATAAGATGAGATTAAAATTCAGCTGTGAAAGTGATCACTAGGTAACGTTTGAGCTCGAAATTCAGCTCCGCTTCCCTGATGTTTTCAAATGTTCTTTCAAGTTAGAAGTACATATGCAGCAAACGAGATCCAATCCTTTTCTTGTCATGAGCCCTTACTTCCACAAGTGACATTTGGCACTAGTCCCACAATTTAATCATTCTATTTCCATTCTCTGTAAATGTAGCCTATTCAAAGTTGGGACATAATGACCCTTTTGAAGCATTAGGATCACACTTTGTTAAAAGGGTACAACAACATTGACAGCAGATGCACGCACTTTCAATAAAGTTCAGACAGTATAATAAGTTCTCATTCCAAAAGGCCCCATTGTGGAAGGTACGATTTCTCTAACCCTGTTTTGATTTGATTTTTTCGCAGATGAAAAATCATCACCAAAGACTTATAAAAATTGAAGTAGCAAAGAAAAGAAAAGCTAGATTAGCAAACAGAGAGGAGAAAGAGAGGGGAAAGAAGTGATGGGCCAACAGCCATTCTCCCATAAACCACATAAAAAACAAACACGGAATGATCACTTGTGAAGAACACGCGGAGTTCCAAGCAAAGCACCGCGAGATTCAATGTCGCTCTTTCTTCACAAGCATTGGACAGAAAAAAAGAGCAAGCTCCAAGTTTTCCAGCGAAAGCCCGAAAATTAGGACGAAGGGCGACGAGAAAACGAAAAACTAGAAGGCAAAAAAAAAGGAAAGAGGCCTGTGCCAGTAATAACGATCGTAAGGCAAGACGATGAACCGCCAAAGCTTGATTCCTGGGTTGCAAATTGGGGACGAAGATGGCTCAAAATAGGAGTGACGGGCAGTGATTTTACCGCGAAGCGAAACCTAGAATGCAAGAGCAAAGAAGAGGGTGGCGACGAAGTGGATGAGCAGAGAAGGCGTAGTAGTCGACGGTGGCAGAGTCGATGTGAGGAGACGGCAAGAAGGAAGAGTCATCGGAACCGATGTGTTTGGCTTTGGGTGTGGATGTTTTGTATTTTGGTGAGATGAGAGAACCAAACAATGTTTCGACCTTAACCTGACTCAAAACATGATTATTTGCTTGTTTTGTAATTGTTACCTAAATAATATTAAGACCTGAAACATGGTGTTCGGGTTGAGTTTTTGGACACTCCTACCTGTGATAGCCACCGCGAGCGTAGACTACTGGATTTGATATTTGGAAGCACGACGACCTTTTATTGCCAACTGGAAAGATAAAAACGAGGCACGAGTGGGACCAAAATGAGCAAGAAATACGGTATATTTGGATGCCATGTTTGCCATTTGTCACCTTACGGAGAGTGATAGTGTAAATTCTCAATCAAAGAGCACGGGAGACGTTTTGTTGAGAACTTGACACCATGAGCAGGCTTGGAAAAGGAGGACCGTATAGGAAATCACCATATTATAGATGTTCAAAATAAGTTAATGAATCAGAAAAAGAATACCCATTTAGCCGAATTTAATTAATGTAATATTTACGTGGGACAACTAAAGTGGAAATTTTGTTAACTTGTGTTGATGTTTTAGCTTTAAAATGCAATCACCAGCCTAAAATATATCTTGATTCATTACTTGAAATCTCTAATGTAAATTTTAGTAGTTTATCACAAATATCTCCGTTTGGCCTACTTTTTGATGCAGCACCCGTTTGGCAGGGTGTCGACGACTCAACTCTACGTACGTCAAAAAAAATATTAAAAAATGCCACATTCTTTACAGCGTCGCACGTCATCAAATTGGGCGAGCAGTCGTCGGATGGAATTAAAATTACATCAAATGGAAATTGTTTGTGGGTTGCACTTTAAGTCAATTTTGTTGGACTTTGATGTATGTAATTAAGTTAAGTAATGATTTCCATTCACTAGGAAGTCGAAGCCCACACAATCTTGGAAAAAAAAAAGACATCAGTCCATGCAAACAACGAATTTAACTGAATTTAATCAAGAATACGAGAAACGTAAAAACTTGATAAGTTTATCTATCTAAACAATAACCATTCGGATTCGCCCTAGTGGTCACTCTTCCAAAATCGAAGGGGGAGGTGAGGGGTTCAAATCCTCACATTCTCAGGGGGGATGGGGTAGGGACGCGTAAGTTTCAGGAGTGGGTTTCGACTCCCACAGTAAGAGGCAGGGCAAAAGTCTGAGAGTGAGTGTAGAGTAGAAATAGAGTAGGAATGACAAAAAAAATAAAATCTATCTAAACAATAGGAATGAGATTTAGATTAATGTAAGTACAAGTATCCATAGAGAGTTACATATATATATTTCAGATAGTTTTATGAAAATACTTAAAATTAAATAGAAGAAAAAATATTTGACCAAAAAAAATAGAAGAAATATCAAACTGATATTGCTCTAAATGAGATTCTACTTAAAAATAGTAAATGTACTATGGTAGACAAAAACAAATTGAGAGTGTATATGGTAAGGGCAACGCTCTTTCCATTCCTTATATAACTAAATTCACCTAACTCCTCCAAAAATACAAAGTTGCATCTATCATGCAATTGCAATTTAAATTGGTAGTCCCAAATTTATTTACTTTCTTTTTTTTTAGTTTTTTATATTTATTTAAGATTTACTTCCCATAGTTAAGAATTTATATGTTTATTTTTTTATGTATATTAGAGGCACTGTCTTTCTTTTATTGTTAAGTATAACTTACATAAAAATTAATTTTGTCAAAAAGAGAAGTTTCCTATAAATCTAGTTCTTTTTTACATCGGATAAATTGTTAAGCAGATGAAAATCAAAACATTATGTAAAGTATGAAATCTTTTTCAAAATGCCCGTGAAATATCATTATTTTATATCAACAAAAATTTATATCATATATGAGTCATCTATGAAAAAAGATCAAGATACGTCATCGTGCATATTATTTTTAGTATATTCCTAAATATTTCTCCGATGTTTTGCACACTCTATATAAATGTGTATCACAGATACAATAAGAAAATAGAAAAATTCTTTGATGAAGTAAATAAAGAGACTATATATATATATATAATGAAATTAATAAAAAGTTCACTAAGAAAGTGACTTTTTGAGATAACATGGCAAAAAAATGGATGAGTTGTTCTAAGATCAGCAATAAAGAAGAGATTTTTCACTTTTATACCGTATCAAAGAATGTCCTTTTTCCCTCACCATTAACGAAACAATTTCACATGGAGCATGAAAAACGCAATAATAATATCCGATACTGCAATTTTCTTTGATAAGCTAGAAGGCAAAACATGTGAAAAGTTTAATTATGGCAATTATCATAAAGAGAAAGAATTAAAAAAGAAAAAAGAAAAGGGGCCACTTCTCTAAATTGCAATCGAAAGATTGAGGGCGATTTTGTTCCTCTAGTGTAAATAAGGGTGTATTTAATCATTCAGGGATGGAAATAGCATGGCCACTCGGTAATTATCAAAGAAAGCAAAGAATAAAAATGGAAAAAGAAAAAAAAAATAAAAGCTTGAAGAGGCCAATGTCGAAATTATGAGCGCGAGATGAGGACACTCCTGGGAAACGAAAAATGGCATTCGCGAGGGGTGCTATATAAAGCCTCGTGTAAGGCTGCGTTCCTCACTCTCAAACCCTAATCCTGCCCTGCCCTTCCCTTCTGCTGCTGCTGCTGCTCGTCACCTCTCTCTCCCTCTCGCGGCCAGCTGCGAGATCTCCCGAGGTGACCCTTCAATCTCCTCTCGCTCTTGTTCTTGATCGCTGACCTTGTTGTTCGATCATCGGTTGTTCTTGCTTGTGTTGCTTGCTTGTTTTGTTTTGTTTGCTTTGTGTTTTCTGAGCTCGAGATTGTTGGGAACTCGGCTGGGTAGCTTTCTCCCTCGAGTCTGTTGAGGAGAATGGGTGGTGGATTTGCTGTCGTGGGTGGTTTTTAGCTTGGCCGTTTTGTGGCTGTCGCGGCGGAGTCTGGTATCTAAGATAAGGTTACGACTGGAGGAGCCTGGGAAGGCGGCGTTTTTGTATGATTGGTTCGATGTTCCTGGTCTGATTTGATCTCCTTCCACCGCACTCATGCGTGGGTGTGAGATTGGGTTTTTTTTTTTTTTTTTTTTAATATCTCATGATTTTAGCTTTTGTCCTTTTTCTTATGTCTGATTTGAATCTTGAGAAGCCGAGTAATCTGGATTGCGTGTTTCGGATGTGTGTTTCGAAAAAGTGGTCCGTAGTCTTACTCGACCGAGATTGGAACATGTCTCAAATTGGTTGTCTGACTGAATTTTATTAGAATTTTATGTATGATTTCTTGTGATTGGCATCCTATGTGAAATTTCTTGTTGGGAGACACGGTGTTAAAAAGATGCTGCGATTGACAATGTGGAAATGTTAGATCGATGTTGTTATTAATATGAGTTTTCTTGTTCTCACAGTTACTTTTGCTTTTTCAAGATGCTTTAAATCCTTATCCTAACGTCTAATAATTTTCTCTTTTTTCATTGGACAGTTTAAGCCTCGTACATCAAAATGGGTAAGGAGAAGATTCACATCAGCATTGTGGTCATTGGCCATGTCGATTCTGGCAAGTCAACCACAACTGGCCACTTGATATACAAGCTTGGAGGAATCGACAAGCGTGTGATTGAGAGATTCGAGAAGGAAGCTGCTGAGATGAACAAGAGATCCTTCAAGTACGCTTGGGTGCTTGACAAGCTCAAGGCCGAGCGCGAGCGTGGTATCACCATTGATATTGCCTTGTGGAAGTTCGAGACCACCAAGTACTACTGCACCGTCATTGATGCTCCTGGACATCGTGACTTTATTAAGAATATGATTACTGGAACCTCCCAGGCCGACTGTGCTGTCCTCATCATTGATTCCACCACTGGTGGTTTCGAAGCTGGTATTTCCAAGGACGGTCAGACTCGCGAACATGCTCTCCTTGCTTTCACCCTTGGTGTCAAGCAAATGATTTGCTGCTGTAACAAGGTAATATTTAATGTTCCACACTGCTGTTGATGGTTTCATCTGGGTGTGTTGATTGACGACCTAACTTGGCATCTATTGTGACAGATGGATGCCACCACCCCCAAGTACTCCAAGGCTAGGTACGATGAAATTGTTAAGGAAGTCTCTTCTTACCTGAAGAAGGTGGGATATAACCCTGACAAGATTCCATTTGTCCCCATCTCCGGATTCGAGGGAGACAACATGATTGAGAGGTCTACCAACCTTGACTGGTACAAGGGTCCAACATTGCTCGAGGCCCTCGACCAGATTAATGAGCCCAAGAGACCATCTGACAAGCCCCTCCGTCTCCCACTTCAGGACGTGTACAAGATTGGTGGTATCGGAACTGTCCCTGTCGGCCGTGTTGAGACTGGTGTCATTAAGCCTGGGATGGTTGTCACTTTTGGTCCCTCTGGGTTGACCACTGAAGTTAAGTCTGTGGAGATGCACCATGAGGCTCTCCAGGAGGCTCTTCCGGGGGACAATGTTGGGTTTAATGTGAAGAATGTTGCTGTCAAGGATCTCAAGCGTGGCTATGTTGCATCCAACTCGAAGGACGATCCTGCCAAGGAAGCAGCCAACTTTACCTCCCAAGTTATTATCATGAATCACCCTGGCCAGATTGGAAATGGATATGCCCCTGTTCTTGACTGTCACACCTCCCATATTGCAGTCAAGTTTTCAGAGCTGTTGACCAAGATCGACAGGCGATCAGGTAAGGAGCTTGAGAAGGAGCCCAAGTTCTTGAAGAACGGTGATGCTGGAATGGTCAAGATGATTCCCACCAAGCCCATGGTTGTCGAGACTTTCTCCGAGTATCCTCCACTTGGTCGTTTTGCTGTGAGGGACATGCGTCAGACCGTTGCTGTCGGTGTTATCAAGAATGTTGAGAAGAAGGATCCCAGTGGAGCTAAGGTCACAAAGTCTGCTGCGAAGAAGAAGTGAACCGTGCAGTCCAGCTCTGGCACTTCGATACTTGAAAGTCGTCTCTATAGTATTTGGAATAAAGCTTGGGCTATCGTTAGCATTTGCTCTCTTGGTCATCTAGGCATGTCATTTGCAGGTTGTGGCGCCATCTATCTGTCCTCATCTAGTGTCTGGTCCCAAAATTGGGTGCTCGATAGGCGGTGGCATAGTTTGGCCGTTTACTTGAGTCAGTTTTGAGTCCTTACGCTTTGTGGGGAATGTACTTTTAGAACTCTGTTTCGTTTCGTTTGGGATTGGTCTGTTATTTACATGTGATAGGCGGTCTCATATATCCTGTTTTACCATTCTTCTTTGTGAGTCATATCAAACTTTATCGTGGATGTAAACTTGACCGGTTGTTTGGCAAACCAGTATCCCTTTTTAACTGTTGGGTTTTTGAAGTTGGCACTCTGGCTATGTTTGCTTTGCGGGGAGTAGGCATAACTAAGTTCAGGTCAGGGATTTGGAGAGGATAAATGCTAAGTATGGATTGGTTTATAAAATTGAAACTACAACAGAATTGATGTGCAGTAACTATATATCATTTCCGCAGGATGTGGCTTAATTGTTTAGATGCAGTGTTGTTTATATACATTTTTGCTTGTGAAAATTCATGTCTTCATTTAAGTACCTATTGAAAAACAGGTAAGTAGCGGATGAAGAGCTTGAAAGTAAAGGAAAAGCATTTCGTTGAACCTTTGATTTGACCCTTCAAAATCCATTTCTTTTCAATAGGTCTTTTAGAACTACGGGTGTCTAGCCTCCTTACCATGCGTACGATGTACCGGGCCATACTCCTTGTGTAAATCTTCGGTGAGGGTTGGCGGCCTTTGATGCCACATGCTTGAACCTCACCGTTAGGGCGGATGCTTCTATTTCCTTGTTTCTCCTGTTACTCTTCTTGAAAATATTTCTTTGATCGTTAATTCTTGAAAGTTTGTAGCTGGTGGATTATGATGTCAATGCGAGGTATATTCAGGAAAGAGTAACATATGTTACTGTTTAGTTTCCTCAACAGAAGGAAAATGAAAGAAGTTCCGAAATCCAGTGGAACGAAAAACTTTCCAAGGAGTAGATTGAACGTCGGCTTACAGTTCAAAATGGTAATGGTGTTTGTCCCAAACCTAAATCAGAGCAGTCTTTCGCCACAAGTGGAGGGAAATTGATCTGAAATTAATTGCTAAACCCTTCTAAAGTCCACAAGTTCTAATTTACGTCTAGTTTCGGCCTTTGAGATGTCACAATAACTAATGAAACATCAATTTGCACATCCGCCGGCTTATGAAACTTCCCTTTTAGAACCAGAACCATGCACTGGTCCCTTGATTATTATTCTTTTCGCCTAATTCCGACAAGGGGTCTCTTGATTCTTGCGATATGAGTCTGCAACATAAACTGAGTAACGAACAACCGGACTTCGAGGCTGAAATGCCCATTTTTCGCAAGACTAATGATGCGATCCCATTGTGACACCTGCGATGGCAACAAATTCCTGAACAATTCTGGAACAGCAGAACAGAGAAACTGCTCTCCTCTTCCTGAAGATTTGGTGAATTTCCCTTTTTTTGTTGCACTTGACATTGCGTGCAAAGTTTAGCAGACCCGACATGTGCATCCATGCGGCAGACCTCCACTAAAGATAATTCTCATAAGCTTAAATTGCCTGAAGGTACTTGAGATTTACATCACAATTCTCATCATCTTTATTTCATGCAGAGTGCAAACATGGCCAGTCAAAAGATAACAAAAAAATCCACTGTGATTTCACAAAGGCCGAAAATTCTCTAAAAATGCAGACAAGTGAAGAAAAGATTCACGGCATGATTCAAGGCAGTTGTCTCTTGAAGTTCACCTGAGGGGAAAAAATGATAGCAAAGCCTTGAACGAAAGATCCTCCAAAATTTCCCATTTGCCCGTTCAAATTACAAGTTCTTCAAAGCAGACTCATGAACTGGAGGTTTCCGTGGGGTCAGCCTGGCCAACAAAGCCTTATTATGGCAGTGCTCTTTGTCAACAAAATAGAAATCGTCATTCGCCTTGAATGTCACAAAGGGCCTGTTAGTCTCTGGAGGTCTAATATCCGAGAACTTGATTGTCCTTGGAATATGTGTCGCTAACCATGACATCATCTCCACCTCGAAGCTATCAGAACCAGGCTGCCATTTCAGTCTGTGAACGTATGGGTTCACAAACCAGTGAAGAGCTAAAGTGGTTGAAGCGCTGAGGAATATTACAGAAGATGCCACAGCACCCTTCAAGATCACGTTCATGTCAGGTGATGTCATGAAGGTTATGACCGGTCCCAAGGATACAGAGAGGCAGCAGGTGGAGAGTGATAGGAGTTTCACTTTCTTAATAGTGGAAGAAATTGGACCATAGTAAACAACGCTGTTGTCTTTCTCATCTTCTCTGGGTTCAACCCCTCTTCGCGGTCCAATACTGATCTTGTTATCTTCTTCAGCAGCTGGGCTCTGAGACAGCCATCTCCTGTTACCAGCTGAAAATTTGGTGGCAGTATTGAAACTAGGTCTGGAACTCCATGTATGAGGCGATGCAAAAGATCTACACAATAGGTTCCCTGAAACACAGGAAGAACACAAAAATTTACATATTGGAATAACAAGAGAAACAAAACGCAAGCAAACTGGTTCATTTGTAGTGTAAGAATGATATTATGAGCGATTGACTAAAAACGGCCTTTCAATTTGATTATACCATCAACATAATATTATGTGAACATCTGTAGTTCTATCCTTCCATCATTTACAGTGATGACCAATCTTCTTGGCTGCATTGTCCAGAACTTCCATATGTTAGTTCTGTAACTTCGTCAAAAGAGCAAAACTCGACTCCAAGCATTCACGTGTGAATTTTACTTGCTTATGTTGGCAACATCACAGCATCACAATGAACATTGTGGTCCCACGAAGCAAGATAGAGAAATCGCCATTTTGCTCGGGTAGGCAATGGTCATGCCATTTAAACTTAATGTTACTCTCTTTTCTGTTTAAGTTGTCTTCTACGGAGAGGGAGGGGGTTTCTTGGGGTTACAGGACAAATTCGTGGGACAGTTGATAAATTAGTTGACGTGGCTACAAAAAACTAAAAACAATACAAAAGACAGAACATTGTAGCAGAGAGCTAAGAGAACAAGCTTCTGGGTGCCACAGGCATAAGAACAATGAACAACATTGAACTCAGACATTAATGCAATGGCACTGCAAATGCATTGAGATTGAAAATTACGATCAACATACTAACTCAACTCAATAACAAATGATGCTAAACATCACAAGAATAATGCTTGGACTCCATCTCAGAAGCATTGAGTCGATGTATCGAAGTGACACAAAGCATGAAGTATCAATATCAGTAGAGAACAATAAAGCATTAGTAGCTTCGCTTACCCACATCGGGAATTAAAATGGATAGATTGCACCCAAAGCATCATTTTTTTTTTCCAGGATATTCGATATGAGCAAAAAAATGGACAACAGTTAATATAGCCATGGCAACTAGGTTCATAGCCAGCCCTCTTTGTACAATACAACACCTTCGCAAGATAGCAAAACAATCTCTCCTCTTACGTTCTAGACAAACAATCAGCTATATTTTTCCCCTTGTAAGGAGTAAGAGTAAAGTGATTAAATCCAAGAGTCTTCAAGACTAGGTGAAACCTCACACACAGACCACATCAATAATGATTGCCAAGTCAAGCAAGAAATGGGTGCTCATCACCCAATAGCGCAGCTAACGGAGTCATTCCGAAGAACATCTTCTACGACGTTTGGGGCAAAAACCTTAAAGAACCCCCCAACACGTTCGACCGAATCAAGAAACCGACAATCGAAGCGCAAGAGATGCTTAACCAAACCACCAAATCAAAGGGTCGTGCCGGTTTTCGAAGCCTACCCTCGACCATAAAGCTCCAATTTAACGCAAAACCCACATCCACACTGAGCAGCAGAATCTCTCCAGTGAACGCGCGCCACAAAGGGAGCAACTTTCTCTTGTGTCTTTCTTAGGTTATGGATCGGACGAACACAGCTTTACAACTAGAACAGAGAGAAGGGACGAGAGAGATAATCGAGAAGATAACCTGAGGAAAGATGGCGGTGCTTCGACTGAGCGCGGAGCAAGTGGAGGAGCGCTGACCTCGCCATTTCCGATGTGCAGCAGCACTCTCTGTTTCTCAGGTTTCGCAGATGGAGAGCGAGAGGGTTTTGGGGTTTGCGGAATGCCTTAATGTACAGAAACTGCGTCGTTTTGGGCTTTTCGTAAATTTCGTGTCCGTAACGTAGATCCTGAAACTGTCTGCTCTTCAGAACATTGAAAAGGTCTCTATTACTTGTTTGTTCTTGAAAGGCAAAATGGCTGCTTTCGATCAAATGAAAGTTGTGTAAACGATTTCGATTTCGAGTAATAGGGTGTCGGCACCATTCTCACTTCCCATAACGTAGGAATGATGATTGAAGTATGGTGAGCCAGGGACAGATGATCATCTAACTCCAACTCTGTTTGGAAGTTGGATTTCTTTTCCTGGTAGTCACACTGTTAGTTCAGGTCAAGGCATTTCAAGAATCAGGACCAGGACCATGCAATGCTCTCCTAATAGCTGATTCTCTGCGGCGATTTGGAGAAATAGATGCAAAATCATCGCTGTGAACTATTATATAACAACAAGACGGAGAAGCCAATAGCCGTTTTTCCGGAGACTAATAGTGAAAGGATGATTTTGCTCGCGGGTACTTGACCATTTATGTAGCAATCGCCAATCTTTATTGTTTGGAAACATATCTGGTCAAAAGAAAAAAAACAAAAATCCCAGATATGATTTCACAAAGATCTAAAACGTATAGATGCAAGAAAAGAAAGAAAGATCTCCTCTTAAAGTTCATCAGAAGACAAAAATGTAAGCTGTAGCCCTCAAGATCTCCCCCAGAAGCTCCCACCCGCCCTGTTCCAAGTACAAGTTCTTAAAAGCAGAATCAGGAACTGGAGGTTTCTGTCGGGGTCAGCCTGGCCAACAAAGCCTTATCATGGCAGTGCTCTTCATCCACGTAATAGAATTTCCCATTTGCCTTGAATGTCACGACAGGCCTGTTAGTTTCTGGAGGCCTAATGTCCGAGAACTTGATTGTCCTAGGAACATAAGTCGCTAACCACGACATCATCTCCACCTCGAAAGTATCAGAACCTGGCTGCCACTTCATTTTATGAATGTATGGGCTTACGACCCAATGAAGAGCTGCAGTTGTTGAAGCACTGATGAGTAGGACGGAAGATGCCATCGCACCCTTCAGGATCATGCTCATATTTGGTAATGTCATGAAGGTTATAACAGGTCCCAGCATTACGGAGAAGAAGCAGCTAGAGAGTGATAGGAGTTTCACTTTTCTAATGGTGGTTGAAACTGGACCATGGTAAACAACAATGTCAGCTTTCTCCTCTTGACCAGTTTGGCCCCCTGAACATGGTGTGTCACCGAGCTTGCTTTCTTCTTCAGCTGCTGTGCTCTGAGACAGCCATCTTCTGTGACCAGCTGAAAGCTGGGTGGCAGAGGTCAAACTGGGCCTACAGCTCCATGTTTGAGGCGATGCTAAAGATCTACACAACCGCTGGCCTGTCACATGCAAAGAGCAAGAAAATTTCGTAAGAACAGGATAAAGAGAACTCAAGCAAATTAAGTTGACTTGTAGAACAAGAATGGCATTTCTGAGTAATTGAGTCAAAACCACTTTTGAAATTACATCATCATTTCAACATCTATGGGCTCATCTACCCATTAATTCCAAAGACAATCAGCCTTCTCGGCCTCATTTTGCAGAACTTCCTACGTTACTTCAGCAAGCTTGCCAAAGAGACAAAGCTTGACCTCAACCATTCAGGTGAGAATTTTACTTGCTTATGTTGGCAACCTTAAGAGCGATAAAGCAATGGCCAATTCGGTCATGTAGGCAACAGTCATGCCATCTCAAACTTCAATGATTCTTTTTCTACTTAAGTTGTCTTCAAGCACAGATGAGCTCAAATGATCGAGCTTCTGAGATAGCCTAACATAAAAACCTTCTGAAGTGCATCCGTAAGAAGACAAACAGAACAGCGCAAGTACTTTAGACTGAGGTATCAACATTGACAGTCATGATTAATGCAATGGCCGCACTCGGTATAGAAACACGCTAAAAATCAAAGTGAATAGGTTTCAAGTAGCGCTTGGACTCCATTTCAGAAGCATTGAAAGATGTCCTACAAACAACCAACTATGAATTTACCAAAGAAACAAAAGATGGTGAAGTTTCAATCAAGTAAAAAACATCTACATCATCAGCAGCGAATTGGAATGAATCGATCACATCAAGAAGCATCCTTTTCCTTGAAATTCGACACGAGATCAAAAACGACCACCAACACAGGGTCAACATGGCAACAGCCATTAGGATTCCAGCTCCCTATCTTTGAATTACGTTTTCACAAGATAACAGAAGATTCTCTCCTTTCACTCTCTAGATTAACAATTGGTTGCACGATTCAGCTTCCGAATGAGAATCTGCGTCGCGGGCTACCCGAAACTCGAGCAATTCGTAACATTGCAGGTCCAAAAACGCAACTTGGCGACGCATCATTTCTAGACCTACAAGCAAAGCGGTCTTCCAAAAGCTAAAGCGAGCGGGATCGAAAACACCCTCTCAAAAAAAATTGCTCCAGAAGCAGCGCTAACTTCTTGTTGGGCAGTCAAAACGAAAACGACTATGCAGAATCTTCCTTCCCTTTTCTTTTCACGATTGAACACATTTCGACCGTCAAGATACAGAGCAACAGAGGTCGAAGTTAAGAGGGAAAGAGAAAAGACCCATGTGGAAGTAAGCGGGGGAGAGACGATGGTGCTTCAACTGGGAGCGCAGCAGGTGGAGAAGGGCTGATCTCGCCATCTCCTTCTCTCCGCACTTCCCTCTTGCCTCGCCAAGACTTTTTCCCGAGGTTTTGGGTTCGCACTTCGCAGCTGATGAACAACAGACGCAGACAGGGTTTTACTGCACCGAGTATTAAAAAATATATTAATTATATTTTTTAAAGAAAGAAAGCAACAAAGGGCATTTGGTCTAGTGGTATGATTCTCGCTTAGGGTGCGAGAGGTCCCGAGTTCAATTCTCGGAATGCCCCCGCTTCCCTTTTCTAATTCGTTTTTTTGACCAATTGATCTTCCGCTTGGTGCTTCTATTTTCGAATTTTTTCGATTTCAATTAAAAAAATATCTCGAGAATTATTTCGTAAAGAAAAATAGTGAGTAAACTATAAATCAACAATATTGTAGTGATTTGTATAGATTTAAATCCTTATATCATTGGAGATATAAGTTTATGAGCTAATATGATGAATTGAAATATTTAGGCCGATAATGATCTTGTCTGTCTTACAATCTCTTAGTTACATTAGATCCATGATTATGCTTTGTCAAAGTGAAAATGTAGAGTGTGTTTTTCTCTAGAAAGGTTGGGAATAAGTTCTAAAGTCAAGTTTAAGCATGATTAAAGTTGATTTTTAAGATGGAATTGTTTATATAGAGATTTGAATTGAGATCTATTTAGAAAGGCGAGAGGGGTTAGAGGCTTGAAGCGGAAACCTTACTTATTTCTCTGTAATAGGGGTGAGTGGTTTCTGGTTCTGGTCCGATTCCATTTGGAACCTGGAATTTACTATCGGGTACAAGTTTCTCATTTTTTGAAACCTGGAACCTACTCATAAGAACCAAAAACCTGAAACCTACCCTGTTACAGGTTCCGGAGTTGGTTACGGGTTCCTATAGGTTATTTTTTTCTTCTTTTTTTTTTTGTCTCATTTTTTTGGTTTCATTTTCAGGGTGTAACAATTGCTTAGTCTGGCCATTAGGTAAGATCTTAAGGAAAAGCTCTGTCTGATGTTATAAGCCAACATTGTGATATTTCAAACCACTCTTAAATTTACAAGCAAACTTAGTTTTGCTATATTAGACTAAAAAAAAGTACCAACAACATACCTAAAAAAATTAGGATGTCGAACACACATCCACCTCCTTCTTCGGCAAATCCAGTTGCAAGCATTTAGGGATCGTATTGAACAAATTATAAGTTTAAGAATCACATTATATATTAGGTTAAAGTTTACAAATTACTTTGAATAAATTAAAAGTGCAAGGGTAATAGCATAATTCACTAAATGCCCTTGAGAATAACTTCGAAAGTACATGGAAAAATGACACAAATAATCTATAAATTTTGACAAAACATACAACATGGTCATGAATTTTAACCTAATGTGTAATAAAGTCTCTGAACTTATAATTTGTTAGAATGTCGTTCATGGACTTTTCATACATAATTAATATAGTGAAAAAGTTTAATATTATTATTGAGCTTGAATTAATGGAAGGACTATATTGAAAATGTTCATATACATGAGATAAATCATTGATAGTGATTAAAAGTTCATGAATTGCATTGAATAGATAAAAAGTTTAGAGATCATATTATACATCGAGTCAAAATTTAAGGACCACTTGCATCATTATCTCAAAATACAAACATGTGACTGTTAAAAAATAGAAAAAAAAAAAAAAAGAGAGAAGAAAAACATAATAAAATTTGTCCTTTAACGAGCCCCGACGGCGACGGTCAACTCAAACACCGGCGAAATCGCCTCAACAGGAGTCATCACTTCCATCTTCGCTCCGGTAAGAAATCTTCTCCTTTCAAATTCTCAAAAACCACGCCTTGATCTTCCTTCCTTCTCCTTCTCCTTCTCCGTCGCGTTCGATCCAATTCCCTGTGTTCGCTCTTTCCTCGCTTCCCCATTCATGGCGTACTTGGTGGGTGGTAGCGGAAATCGCCAGCAGAGTGGTGCTGTTGAGACCTCGCGCGAGCTCCATTCCAATGCTCGTGCGGAGCTCCGGATGGACGGAGCAATTCGGGATGGCTTTGCCATCCCCGCATCGTGTAGAGTTGTCTAGAGGCTTCTCCCGTTCGAGGGTCGATGATGGGCTCTGCTCGAATTGATCGCTCGATGATTGGTCGTTTGAAATTTCGGTTTTTTCTCGATCCCATCGTTCTGATTAAACGTGGGTTGTGCCAAAAAAGTTTAATTGAGCCTCTTCCTTTGGTGGCGGTAATTTCCCGAGGCTGCACTCTTGCTAGATTGGGTTGGGTGGTTGTGTCGGAAGTGGTTTAGGATTTTTGCCCGGTAGTTTTACCAAGATCAAGCTGGCAGGGTTCGTTATGTTTCGCTTGTTTGATGAGAGTGTCGCTTTAATTTGTAAGCGCATCTGCCCGTGACTCCGGTCTAGCTAGCCATACATTTCCGCGAGGCTGTGGTCGCCACTTAATCGAACTCCGGTGGAGACATTTGCATTGTTTTTGCCTTTGCTATTAGGATTCAGTAGTCATTGTGATTGTGAAATGACATTGATTTGTTATGGTAGCAGATGGAAGTGACGGGTGCATCAGCAGACTCGGCACAAGATAATAATATAGCTGGAACAGGAAGACCTGAGGCTAATGTATCGGAATTGGGCGGTTTTAAGAACAGTGTAGATGAGATTCTCAAGAAGGTCGACCAGGTAAAATATACAAGGTTTTGAAAGGATGCTTTTTTCATGTTGATCTGGATTTGAAGGAGTATTGTGGGTCACTCATGTATGTGATCTGCCAACATCTTTTGTCAATTTTTGTTTGAGTTTGGGGGAGGGGGGCGTGTAGTTGCTGTGACTCATTTGAATTATGCTTACCTCATAAAATATGTTGAGGCAATGTCGGGTTTTCTTTTGCTTGTGAACTTGCCATGTTCTTTCATCTTTATGCTCCCCCTTTTGGGATATAGCTGAATAATACTAAGGTAGACAATGATGAAGAAGCATATGCAGGTTACTTTCACATTGATGAGTTGCATCTGCTGTTGTGCTGCCTTCTCCTCGTTATTTTCTTACAGTAGACTGCAAAGCTTTTTTGAGTCTGGAAAAGAAACGGTCAATTTATGTTAATGATTGCTTTTTCCTCTGCAGCTCGAGCTAAGAGTCAATGAAGTTGAGCAATTCTATCTCAATACAAGTAAAAAGCAAATGAACAGTTTGAAAGGTAGCTCACTAGTTAAGGATAAAGACAAAGAGAGGCAAATCCCTAGCTTGAAGAAGCAACAGCTGGATGCATCTCGCAGAGAAGCAGCTGCTGCAAAGAGAATGCAGGAGCTTATGCGCCAATTTGGCACAATATTGCGCCAGGCAATCATCTAATGTTTATGCGCATTTTGTGTATAATGCAGTATCCTGCATTGACTCCTTTAACCAATTAAACTAACGAGTTGCTGTAGTACACATCTTGTTTGGCCTCTATAGTAATATAATGATGGTGTTGGGTTTACATGTATATATGATTTTGGTGATGGTTTATGCTTGTCAGGTTTTCATTATTTGTCTAAATTTTCGGTTTTGACATGTCTTTTAGAAGATACTCTTTTTTCTGTCTAGATCTATTGCTTAGTTGGATTGATCAAACTAGTTACTTTACATGCACATCCTTGTAAGTCATAGGTTTCTTGGAAGTGCAGAGCCAGGGTATGGTAATTCGTATCTTTTTACACTTTGCTGTTGGATCCCATAGACTCTTGGTTTTTAGCCATGAGGAGGCAGGAGGCTGGCATTAACTAACCTCTTTACTATGTTAATATACTGGGTGAATCTGTCCAGCTGTTAACTGGCTAGATTTATATTTGATTATTGTGATTAGACCTAGACCTCTTCTACTTTCGCCCCTTTAATTGATTTTAGGTGTTTTGCTGATCCGAACCTCTAGCCTGTTTTAACTTTTCTCATGTCTTCCATCCTCAATTTTCTTGCACAAGAAAGTATATTTTTCCATTTGTAAAGATAAAGAAATCTGCATGTTATATTTGAGCCGTTTCTATGTTTGTTAAGTGTCATCTCTTAACTATTGGTGTCAGATCGCTCAACACAGATGGGCATGGCCTTTTATGCAACCTGTAGATGTTAAAGGTCTTGGCTTGGACGACTATTATGAGGTACATATTATCATTTCTTTAACAGCGATTGCTATGCACTTCCATGTGCCTCTTGCAATAATTTCCAGGATCACCCATCGAAACAAGATGGCAAATTTTATTATTTAAACACATTGCATGGATCTGCGATCTTAAGATATTTAGCAGTGATAGTTTGATTGCTTATCAAAACACAACCCTGCTTGGTTGTCATTTGATATCTGAGATTTTTGGGAATTTGCTTCCCTTCATGCTTGCATAAGCCCACAAATTAATATCATTAACCAAATGACTTCAGTCTTATCAATTTAATTTGAGTCAAAATATGTTCTATTTGAGAATGTGACTTGTAAGCAAAAAAATTTATATTTGCCTATATTCTAAATAGTAAGATTTTGAGAATTCAGAATGTTTCATCAGGAGGCGGCCTTGTTCGACTTCTTATTTTTCTACTCTATATACAAATTCCGTTGCATGTGGCGTCCATAATGGTCCAGTTTCTATTATATCTTTCTAATTCAGTAATAATGCTTGTTGATGTCAACTTGATGCATAGGCCTGCTTATTGTGGTTATGGACATGAAGTCTTGTAGGCATGGCTGGTTTAGGAAATGCTTGTGTTTTTGTGGAATTCAGTACACCTTCTTTCTTACTCTTAATAAGGGTTAACACCGCAAAAAAACCATAAACTATGCCCATTGCGGCACACATATCCCAAACTTTTTATTTTTATTTTTTATGTCAATAAATTCCCTAAACTTTATGTCACAAATACCGTGAAATTTTTTTATGTTATAAAAAATCCCGAACTTATATGACTTTGACAAATATATCTTGGATGCAACTGTAATAAAGGGTATATACGTAACATGCATAAGTTTGGGTTTTTTTTGTGATACAAAAAAAAGTTGGGGTATTTGTGTCACAATAGGCAATTTTAGGTTTTTTGATGACACAAAAAAAGTTAGGGTATTTGTGTCACGGTGGGCATAATTTGGGGTTTTTGGTGGTATTTGCCCTATATGTAACAATATAATTTTATCTTAGAAATCCTTGTCATCTTCACAAAAGATGAAAGTATATGGATTTTGAATTTCGATCTTAAAATGTCCTTTTTCATATTCAAGTGGTCTGTTCACTTTCAAACTGGTTGGACTCAGGACAGGCTGATCCAACTTATCTTGTCTTTCTTCTTTTCGTTGATCTTGTGGGATCTAATGTATTAGTGTTGTTGTCAGTACAATGGACAGCTCTAAGCTGTACCTTTTGCTTCTTGCAGTTCCTTTTTTGACAGTTTTACTTTTTGTTCTGGATGATCTGTTTTAGGTGATTGATAAGCCAATGGACTTCAGTACAATAAAAAACCAAATGGAGGCTAAAGATGGTACTGGTTACAAAAATGTCCATGATATATGTGCTGATGTGAGGTTAGTTTTCAAGAATGCGATGAAGTATAATGATGAAAAAAGTGATGTTCACATGATGGCCAAAACTTTGCTGGAAAAATTTGAGGAGAGGTGGCTGCAGCTGTTGCCCAAGGTTACTGAGGAGGTTAGTTGGGATCTGGCTATCAAATTGAAACTTTTCTCTAGGTTCCATTAACATTACAGGTCATGACTTCCTTGGGATGGACTGTCACGATTCCTCAAATATCCCTGTGATATTTTAAAACAAACATACCCTTACTCTTTTTAATGTCGTTTATATCATAATTCATACTTATTTAGGAGAAAAGACGAGAAGAGGAGGAATTAGTTGCGCAGATGGACATGCAGCTTGCTCAGGAGGCTGCTTATGCAAAGTTGGCAAGAGACATAAGTAATGAGGTACTACATTTGTCAATATGCATAATATGTGGATTGATAATTGGCATGAACATGTTCTTTTTACATACACATATCCATAGACGGCCAAGTTGCTTTCTTTTAATTGCAAATTCTTTTCTGTTAAATATATTTTTGCTTGGATTCTTGAGAATAATAAATCCTGTATTTTCATGAACTTTCAGCTCTATGAGGTTGATTTGCATTTGGAAGAGCTTAGAGAAATGGTTGTTCGGAAATGCAGGTCTGTTTCATATGAGTTTTTTTTTTTTTTGTGTGGACTATTCTTTAAATTTGATTGAAATCTGCTTTATGATTTTGCTCCTGTTCTGGTTTATACTTTTTGACTCTATACATATGGAGCTTCTAGATGAAACTATATCAATCCATTTTGGGCTTTGAGATTGTGTTTCCTAGCATCTGGGAATATACTGATATCCATTTGACTGCTCGCCATACTCTTGGGTATTGATGAAGAACAATTGCAATTGTAATTTCAGCATATACATTATTTGCGCCAAGACTATGCAGCTGTTAAACGAAATGCACAATTGGAGAGTATATTGTCCTGAATAAAAAATGCATGACAGTTGATGCTATCCTGAAAGTGGGTGCCTCCACCATGAATAGTTGGCCCGTACTATCATTTATATGCCTTGTTCAAGCTTATAATATGGATGAAGTATGACGAATCATTTTAAGTGTCCTGGTGCCATTGATGAACTCAGATACATGAAGGAGGCATGTTGATTAATTTGAATGACTTTTAGATCTTGCTAGTTGGATGATAAAAACATTAGATTTTCAGGATTGGTCATTTTAAGATTTGGGAGTAGAAACCGCTGTCTGAGAATGTTGATTCCGCAAATATAGGAGTCTGAGTTGGACCACTTGAGTCCTATATTGAGTATAGCTGAGAGAATTTGTAATAGGCTTTTATCATTCACTTATCTTTCGGATTATTGTTATCATCTAATTACATATTGTTTGGGTTCTTAAGTTTGTCTGCAATTGACACAATTGAGGCATTCGCTATTCTGCTAGCTTGAGAAGGTTTAATAAATATAGCACGAGATGGTTAGAAGAGATGTTTGATGCATGTGATGAGGGTGCATAAAGCTCCACATTGAATGTACACGGGGAATTTGTTGTAAATAACTAAAAAGTGGAGGAGCTTAAGTTTAGTCATTAGTTAATTGGAGTACCATGGAGTCCTTTGTCTGGTCACCAGCTCCTCTTCTTAGGGAAACAATGGTTTCAATATACTAGGATTCTTCATTCATAGAGCTTGCTTTGCAAATAAGGCTGATAAGAATCTGGCCAATTTCTCTCTTTTAGATGAGGAGGAACTCACTAAAATTTCATTTCAGGAAAATATCAACTGAAGAGAAAAGAAGTATCGGTACAGCCCTTAGTTTATTGTCTCCTGAAGATCTCCTTAAGGCATTGGAGATTGTTGCTCAGAGTGATCCAAACTTCCAATCAACAGCTGAGGAGATAAACCTGGACATGGATGCTCAGGTCCTGATCTGTGACCCTCATCATGAAAGGCCTGTGTTCTCTTCATCCAAGGGTTTTTATTATCTGGACATGATCTTTGGTTACGTGAACTTATGCAGAGTGAATCTACTTTATGGAGGCTGAAATTCTTCGTGAAGGATGCTTTGGAAGTTCAGGGGAAGGCTTCATTAAGTATTGGGGGAGATAACAACAATACCAGTAACACAAACAAGAACAAAAATAACAACAGCAACGGCAACCAGAACAACAAGAGGAAGAGAGAGATATGCAATGCCATCGCCAAATCTGCCAAGAAAAGGAGTAAGAAACCCTCTTGATTGCTTCACAGAGAACACAGTCAATGGAGATGCGGAGTTTCATGTGACTTCTGGAAAGGCTTTCAGCTGATCGGAAAATGTAGACCTAGCTGTCATAACAGTTTTCCCGTTTACCGTCTATGGAGTCGAAGTTCATGCAGCTAAGTAACCCTTAAGAGGTCGGGTTGCTGTTGGTCATCAAGCAGGAACTTGTTCTAGACACCGACATTGTAAATTCTCCCGCCGTCGCTAATATTTTGTTTCACTCTCCTTAATTCGTTCATATCTTTTCCTTTTGCACCGAACCATGAATCCCAGCACCGTTCAAACCTGCACTGTTTTAGGGGGGATTCCATCTCGGCAGCAGCTACAGATGGCCATAAACTCGCGAGTTCCGTCCTCGTCGACATGGACTGAGAGAAGAAGAATGTTTGTCATCTCCTGTGTTGAAACTTCCATTGATGCAAGTGATGCATTGGTTGACCTACGTTGCCATCGCCTGCGTTCCGTCCTCATGATTCCCAGCGGCACCGTTCGTTAATCTGATACGTCCAAGATCGGGAGCGCCGGGACATGAGACATTTTCTTGGGTAGGATAAAAGTTCACTTGTGTGATGACAAAAGGCTTGAGATTAAGCTGTGGTAATTCCACCGTACTCACTGAAAGTGCAAGACATTAGTCGAACTAAGTACAATTCTGTCAACGCTTATTCTAGGTTAGACCTATTTCCGAGGAGAAAATGAGTATGTTTAGAGAATGTTTATTTCATGGAAATTTTTTTCCGAAAAATGATTGATTATATTAATTAGAAAAATTAAGAACCTTGCTAGCATAACAGCCTTTAGATACTATGAAATTAATAATCTATTGTGAGTAACAAATCCTTGAAAAAGTGGATTCCACAATAATTTATAATTATTTATAAATTGATTTTTTGTGATTTAAAATAGACTATTATTCTCACAGTATATTAAAAACTGTTATGCAATCATTTTTCAAAAATTAATTAATGGAAAATGTTCTTATCATCAACAACAATTTATATTTAACTATTTTCGCAAGTGATATAAATGTTTTTTCTTCATTCATTTTTATAAGTGATACAAACGATTATTTTTTGGAAAATATTTTTTAATTCTTAAGTTTTTTTGAATGGTGCGTTTGTTTCACAAAAAACTCATAATTTAACTTGTATCGCTTATAAAACTGAACAAATGAAAAATACTTTTTATAATTCATGAAATTGAAGTATTTTTCATTGACTAATTTTTTTTATAGAAATATAACAAATTATTTGGAAAAAAGTATTTTTTCAAAATTATTCTTTTTCTGCGAAACAAATGAACTAATAGAAAACTATTCAAACCATGGGTTTAATGTAGTCTATCATGCACAACTTTTTTAAGGACAAGCGAATTCCTTTATAACTAAATGATACTCATATTTCGACATGCGCTATTTATATGCATTGAAATGACAGTCTTAATTAATTTCTCAAGTCATTCGATGGGATTTTGTTTATAAGTACTTGATGTCTTTTCCTTGACGCGTGTATATGTGATAAAAAGTCGAGAAGGTCATTATGGCTTAATTAATAACGCTTTAAATTGAAGATCTTAATCAAATTAATGACCATGAACAAATGATAAGAGCACAAAGAATATAATTAAACGCCAGAATAAATGAAGTATAGTTATTTTATGAAGCATTAACTAACCACTCCTTTACATCATTATCAAAAGCACCCATGTATCTTCTGTCAAACACACCATTCAGAAATAAAGAAAGAGCGAGAGATACATCATTCGCAAAACAAACATGGCCAGATCCGCCATTGCCTTTCCTGCGCTCCTTCTTGCGTGCCTCGTCCTGCTCGAGCTGGGATTCGCCGAACATATTCCTGAGCCGGCGCCAGGTTATGATAGCTCCCTCGAGCCGTGCATCAAAAACATGACCGAGGAATGTGGAATCGAGACCTTCCAGAATATCTTTCACCGTGGTCCCGAGATCACCGACGCTTGCTGCCATGTTCTGGTGAAGTTTGGTCATCCTTGTCACTCCGAGTTTATTGAGGTCGTCCTCAGTACCGGCAAATTTGCGTCTCACGAAGCGGAGATCTTGAGAAAAAGCACGGCTGCTTGGAAGCGTTGCCGTGCGATCGTTGAAAAGAGAGCGATATAATCATTGGGTTGGTTTTGTGGAGATGGAGATGGGGAGAGGAAGTTATGATTCTCTCTCTCATGAATGTGTATTTTATTTTACATGCTAAGTAATATACTTGATATCGAGCCTTTTCCAGTAATGTGTTTTTTGCTTATATGGACTAGAATCCATTAAAAAAGCGCAAAATTATCCATATTCGCACATGACTATGTAAAAGGGATAAGTGCACTAAAAGCTTAAAACTTATTATGAATGTGTAATTGGGTCTTAAAAATAGTAAAAAAAAGTGTAATTAAATCATAAAGTTTGTCAAGTTGGTTTAGTCAAGCCATTCTGTTAACTTTGTCCAACTTAACTATTGATGTCATTTTTTTAATTAGTTTCTTTATCCTAAGTGACTAAGACGACGTCATTTTAGCATAAGTTTAATTTTTAATAAAATTTTTATTTAAATTAATTTAAAAGTAAGCTAAATTTTTATTGAAAAAAAGAGGAAAAGGATAAACCAAGCGGCAGCCCTCCTCCCGCCCCCACCATCGTTGAGAAGAGTTGACAAGGTTGAGGGATGGCTAGCTAGGGTCACTCGACCCTAGCTAGGGCCTAGCAATTCTCACCGACCGTAGGCAAGGGCCTCCTAGATTTGGGGCTGAGGGTTGTGGCCACCCAGATCGAGCGAGGGTCATTGACCCTCCCTTGTACCCTTGCTCGTGGTTGCCGATACTCGCCAGCCCTTTCGAGCAATGGTTGGGTGGTAATGACGAGAGCTACAATCATGTTTCTACTCCTTCCTTTTTTTAGCTTTTTTTTTAAAAATTGAGTTTAAATGAAATTTGTATTAAAAATCAGATTTGGACTAACACAACATTGTTTTAGTTTTATGTTTCATGATTTAACCGCAAATATTTAAACAAAGTCCCGTCAATATTTTCTATTAGAGAATTTGTGTAGAGTTAACAGAAGGAGTCGATTTCATTTTTTTGTAAATTTGATCATTGTGAAAGAGGTTATCAGATAACTGAAAATGTTAAAATATAAAAATTGAGAAAATAAAAAGGGATAAGAAGAGTGATTGAGTTCATGAACTCAATTACTTTTCCGATTTGTTGATCTAAACTTGTCGTTTAAATTATTTTAATGACAGATCCTCTATAATGGTAGAAAGGTACTAATTTTTATTATTATTAATAAGGCTCGAGATTTAGCTAGGGTGGTTTCATACATGCTAATACTGCAAAGGCAAAATGATGCAGCTAAGTTCAATCTTTCAACACGATATGTTAAACTGTTAAAGCGGTAACACACTTTTGATCTTTGATCTTCTATTCTACGTCTGGTGTCATCCTTAAACGCTCGACTACTATTTGCCCAACCGATCTGTCCCTGTTCTTATTCTTTTACGAATTTTTTGCCATTGAAGAGTGGAAGATAGATGAAAATGTCCATTTAAAGTGATTGAGCGAAGAATTATTTATTTATTTATTTATTTAAAGGGAAACATAGAGGAAATGTGCATGTAGAGAGGGACCACGTGCTCCTACGAGTGAATTTTTGCACGTACGAAATCCACGTACATTATTCTCTCAGATTCTGTTTTAGTTTTTACTAAATTGTTGTCCTTCTTAATGAATTTTGTTAGCACTGAATATTAGAAAAATGATGGTGAACATTTAAAAGTGGCACAAGTACCTCAGCTTTTGTATATTTTCCAATGGAGAACCTAAACATATTGTTCAATCAAGTAACTCGACTTTTCAAATTTGACTCAACGTGTGGCTTCCATTAAATAAACCGCCATTGCCATGGGATTTTGCTTGCGCAACTCACCTAGTTCACTTACTCGTAAAAATTAAGTATAATTGATTGCGTGACTCTCTTACTCAGCAAGAACCGTGCCGTCTTCATTTGGGTTAGGTGATGAGAAGAGAAAGAATAAGGGTACCGATTTGGATGATTTCAATCATTTAATGTGTCTCCATTGACTTGACATTATCCCAAAAATTAGGTGCAAATGTGGACAATTAATGGCTATTTAATGGCATTAGTGTCCACATTGATATTTTTTGTTCGTGATTTTAACAAAGGCTTCACATTGATCCACAATTAAATAGTTGAGGTATTTAGTTGAAGGAAAAAAGGTTTAAGTACTCAATTGTAAAATGAGAAAAAAAATCGTATTCTTGCGATGATTACTCCAATATTACAATTTGTTAAGTTCTTAATTCCATCCATTGAAAGTTCAATAGATATCGCTATTGATGAAATTCTTTATGATGTTCTGAAGATGACAAAAATAAGAAGAGATTACTAATGTGTGCATTACTAGTGGAGCGCTATTTTATAGATGCACAGGTGATATGTGGATCGTGTCCCACCGGCACCATCAAAAGTTGAGATTGCTCTGCCTCTATTAAGGTTGAACATGATATTATGCATATAAGGTGTTTGAAAGTTGGTTGGACCTAAGTAAAGGGTGAAATAGTCGTAAAATGAGGAAGTTTGTGAAGATTTGGATGAACAAAAAATGGTGAATAGCATAGAATTGGAGTCGTTAATACCACTTGGAAGTAAGGGTGAGTGGTTCTAGGATAGGTTCTCATTTCACTTGAAAACTTGAATCTACCTATTGGGATTGGTTCTCAATTTTTGGAATTTGGAAAGTACCCTATCAAGACTGGACCTATCTTGTATACCTTGAAATTGACCAATTCCAATTTTTTATTTAATCTTTTATTTTTTGTTTCAACTTTAGTTAAGGAAAATGAAAGTCAAAGCAATAATAAAAATTCCCATAAACCAATAGCAAAAATCCATATAAGGTAAACATTTAAAATTTAAAAAATAAAATCATAACGTAAAACATGAATTATCGAGCTTCATTCTCATTCATTCATAAAAGATCGCTCCAAATTTTAAGGACAAACAACAACTAACATAGGTAACCACACCCACCCATGCATGGTTGTGCTGGTTGAGGCCTGGCCTCCTGACATGGTGGTCAGGGGTTCGACTCCCAGAATCTGCCATAACTCTCAGAGTAGTTTCATGACTTAAGTGGGGGCCCTCGGCTGGTGGGTTGCTGAGCTAGTCTCCCATAAGTGAGCTAGGCCGGATTCTCGGCATCAAAAAAACAAAAAAAACATAGGTAACCGCTCAATAATAGTTTTAACTTAAATTTACTATTCATAAAGCTAAAACAAGAAAACCTCACTATATAGATTCATTCCACTTCAACTTGTAAACTATATTTATCGATTGATAATGCCCTTGTTAAGACAATACCTATCTTGAAAAAAAAAGGAGGAGAGATTAAATAAAACATTCACTTAGTAGGTATACAAAATAATTACAAGATAAAATGAGATATACATGACTTACCCATGGCCAATCTCTAGTCCTCAGTTTAGTTCTTAGGTTCTTTGGTTGTCAGCCCGGTTTCTACCTAGGAACCAAGAACTCAACCACATAATATAGATTCCAAAAAGTTAGAATTGCAAACCGGATTGATTCTTTTTCCGTTAAATGGACTAAAGGAAAATCATTTAAACCTTGGGTTTAATGTAGTCCATCATGCATGACTTTTTTAACACAAGCGGATTCCATTATAACTAAATGATACTCATATTTTGGCACGTACTATTTACGTGCATTGAGATGACAGTCTTGATTAACTTCTCAAGTCATTCGATGGGATTTTGTTTATAAGTACTTTATGTTTTTTCCTCGACACGTGTGTCTGCAATAAAAGTCGAGAAGGTCATTACGGCTTAATTAATAACGCTTTAAATTGAAGATCTCAATCAAAATAAGGACCATGAACAAATGATAAGAGCACAAAGAATATCATTGAACGCCAGAATAAATGAAGTACAGTTATGAAGCATTAACTAACCACTCCTTTACATCATTATTAAAAGCACCCATATATCTTCTGTCAAACACACCCTTCAGAAATAAAGAAAGAGCGAGAGATACATCATTCGCAAAAACAAACAAACATGGATCCGCCATTGCCTTTCCTGCGCTCCTTCTTGCGTGCTTCGTCCTGCTTGAGCTGGGATTCGCCGAACATATTCCTGAGACGGCGCCGGGTTATGATGGCCCCATCCAGCAGTGTCTCAAAAACATGACCAAAGAATGTGGAATCCAGATCTTCCAGAATATCTTTCACCGTGGCCCCGAGATCACCGATGCTTGCTGCGATGTTCTAGTGAAGTTTGGTCATCCTTGTCACTCCAAGTTTATTGAGATCGTCCTCAGTAGCGGCAAATTTGCATCTCGCGAAGCGGAGATCTTGAGAAAAAGCACGGCTGCTTGGAAGTGTTGTCGAGCGACCCAGGCGATGCCGCCTGAGGTCGCCGTGCGATCGTTGGAAAGAGAGAGATATAATCATTCGGTTGGTTTTGTGCAGATGGTGATGGGGAGAGGAAGTTATGATTCTCTCTCTCTTGAAGGTGTATTTTATTTTACAAGCTAAATAATATATTTGATATTGAGCCTTTTCCAGTAATGTATTTTTTGCTTATATGGACTAGAATCCATTAAAAAAAAAGCATTACCCATATTTGCACATGCCTATGTAGTTGGGATAAGTGCACTCAAAGCTTAAAATTTGTCACGAAGGTACAATAAAGTCTTAAAACTAGTAAAAAAATGCAATTAAATCATAAAGCTTGGGAAGTTGGTTTAACCAAACCATTTTGTTAACTTTGTCCAACTTAACTACTGATGTCATTTTTTTAATTAGTTTCTTTATCTTACGTGACTAAACATCATTTTGGTGTAAGTTTAATTTTTAATACAAATTTTATTTAAACTAAATTTATAAATAACCTAAAATTTTTATTTAAAAAAAGAGGAAGGAAGAGAAACTAGGTGGCAGCCCTCCTCTCCGCCCCACCATCGCTGGGAAGATTTGAAGAGGGTGGGGGGTGGCCAGCCGTGGCCGCCGGGCATTGGCTAGCGGTTGATGGTCCTTGCTGACTACAAGCAAGGGCCTCCTAGATCTGGGTGAGGTTTGTAGGTGCCTGGATCGCGCAAGGGTTGTTGACCCTCACTCATACCCTTGCTTGTGGTTGGTGACAATCGCTGGTCTTTTTGGGCGATGGCTGGGTGGTGGCAACAAGATGTACAACCTCGTTTCTCTTCCTTCCCTTGTTTTGGCTTATTTTTAAAATTTAGTTTAAATAAAATCTGTATTAAAAATCAAATTTGGACTAAGACGACATTGTTTTAGTTTTAACTTTCATGATTTAAACACGTCATCATCATGTAGGAGAAAGAAAATATTTTTAAAAAGTTACGTTAGCCAATTTATACGGAGTGATTTTGCCACGCCATGTGATTTTGCTTGCATAACTCACCCAACTCACTTACTAGGTAAAAGTTAAGCATTAATTGGTTGCGTAATTCTCTTACTCAGCAAAAATCGTGACATCTTCATTTATGTGTTAGGTGATAAGAAGGGAGAGACTAAGGGTACCGATTTGGATGATTTCAATCATTTAACGTGTCTCCATTACGTGACATCATCTCAAACATTAGATGCAAATGTGGACAAGTAATGGCTATTTAATGGCATTAGTGTCCACATTGATATTTTTGTTTGTGATTTTAACAAAGACTTCACATTGATCCACTATTAAATAGTTGAGGTATTCAGTGGAAAAAAAGAAGGATTTAGGTACTTGATTGTAAAATGAGAAAAAAAAATCGTATTCTTGCGATGATTACTCCAATATTACAATTTCTTAAGTTCTTAATTCAATCGGTTGAAAGTTTGAGGGATATTGCTGTGGAGGAAACTGTTTATGGCGTTTTAAAGGTGACAACAATAGATAAAGATTACTAATGTGTGCATCATTAGCGGAGTACCAATTTTTAGATGCACAGGTGATAAACAGATCGTGTACCAACGGGATCGCCAAAAATTAAGATTCGCTGCCTCTATAAGGGTTGAACAAGATATTATGCATATAAGGCGTTTGAAAGTTGGCTGGACCTGAGTAAAGGGTTAAAAAGTCGTAAAATGGGGAAGTTTGTGAAGATTTGGATGAACAAAAAAATGGTGAACAGAATAAAACCAGAGTAAAAAAAAAAAAGAATAGAACCAGAGTCGTCAATGCCACTTAGAAGCAAAGGCGAGTGGGTCTAGGATAGATTTTCATTCTACTTGAAAATTGGAATTTACTCATTGGGATTGGTTCCCTATTTTTGAAATTTAAAACCTACCCTATCAAGACCGGACCTACCTTGTATACCTTGAAATTGACCAATTTCAATTTTTTATTTAATCTTTGATTTTTTGTTTCAATTTTAGTTAAGGAAAATGAAAGTCAAAGCAATAATAAAAATTCCCATAAACTAACAACAAAAATCCATAAAAGGTAAACATTTAAAATAAAATAACAAATAAAACTCGTAGCGTAAAATATGAATTATCAAACGTCATTCTCATTCATCTATAAAAGATTGCTCCAAATTTTAAGCACAAAACAAACGACAAATGTAAGTAACCACTCAATAATGGTTTTAAATTAAAATTACTATTCATCAAACTAAAACAAGAAAACCTCACCACATAATTTCATTCCACTTCAACTCGTAAACTGTATTTATTGATGATAATGCCCTCGTTAAGACAATACCTATGTTAAAAAAAAAAAGAGGAGAGATTAAATAAAACATTCACTTAGGGTGTGCATGGAAATACTCCAAAAAAGTGTTTCCGGAACACTTACTGTACGGAAAGTGTTTAGGGAACAAAAAAGGAAAGAAACGCGTTTGGTTGCGTTTCTGTTCCTTTTTTTTTTTTGTTTCTGGAACGAAATAAGAACAGAAAAAGAAACATAAAAAGTTGTTTCTTTTGAAAAGAAACACTTCTTGGAAGGCACAAAAGAACAAAAACCAAAAGAACAAAAAAACAAAATCGGAACAAGCGAAGCTCTTCTCCTTCGTGCGTGCTCGTCGCTCCTCTCGTCGGCTGAAGCTTCGTTCTTCCTTTTCCGGCGTCTCTCCCATCTCTCCGGCGGCTCCCACTCGGCTGGCTCTCCGACGACTCCTCACTCCGGCGACTCCAGGTACGTTTCTGGTGCTCCTCCTTCTCCGGTCAGCTTTGCTCCCCGTTCGGCGCTCCTCCTCCGGTCAGCGTTGCTCCCCCTTCGGCGCTCCTTCTCCGGTCAGCATTGCTCCCCCTTCGGCGCGACAGATCTGGGACGGCTCGCTCGAGGCTCGAGCGAGCGTTGCTCGCCCAGATCTGCCGCAGATCTGGGCGAGCAATGGTCGCTCAGATCTGCCGCGCCGAAGGGGGAGCAACGCTCGCTCGAGAGCGAGCTCGAGCTGCAGCTCGATCTGCAGCTGCTCGAGCTCCCCCTTCGCTCGCTCGAGAGCGAGCTCGAGCTGCAGCTCGATCTGCAGCTGCTCGAGCTCGAGCCGCAGCTCGCTCGAGCGAGGCTCAATCGATCTGCAGCTCGAGCTGCAGCTGCTCGAGCAGCAGCTCCAGTGAGCTGCAGCTGCTGGAGCAGCAGCTCGAGCTACAGCTGCTGGAGCAGCAGCTCGAGCTACAGCTGCAGCTACTCGAGCAGCAGCTCCAGTGAGCTGCAGCTGCACTGCAGCTGCTGGAGCTGCAGCTGGAGCTGCAGCTCCAGCAACAGCAGCTCGCTCGAGCAGCAGCTCCAGTGAGCTGCAGCTGCTGTAGCTGCTCGAGCTGCAGCTGCAGCTACTCGAGCAGCAGCTCCAGTGAGCTGCAGCTGCAGCACTGCAGCTGCTGGAGCTGCAGCTGGAGCTGCTCGAGCTGCAGCAGCAGCTCGCTCGAGCTGCAGCTCCAGCAACAGCAGCTCGCTCGAGCTCCAGCGAGCTGCAGCTGCTCGAGCAGCAGCTCTAGCGAGGTGGACAGGCTGGTGATGTTGAATGGATAGACTGGTGATGTGGTTTCCTTCGATTGTTATTTTGTTGCTCATGGTGATGTGGAATGGACAGGCTGGTGAAGCACGTGGCGAGGGCGTTGAAGGACGATTTCACCACCAAGGGGGAGATCCAACCGAAGTCGGGGTGCAGCGTGGTTGTGTGGCATCGTAAGAAGGTATAACCAAGGGTAATGCAGTTACCAAATTTTTTTGTCGTTACCAAACGTGTTTTTTTTTTTTCTATTCTAGGAAAGAAAGAAATCGATTGATTTACCAAACATGTTTCTGTTCTTTTTTATTCCAAGAACAGTTTTTTTTTACACTTACCAAACGTGTTCTTTTGTTCAAAAACTGTTCCCCGGAACAGAAACACTTTTTTTTGTTTCTGTTCCCAGGAACAAAAAAGAAACAGAATTGTTTCCATGCGCAGTAGTAAATATACAAAAGAATTACAAGATAAATGAGATATACATGACTTACCCATGGCCAATTCTCTAGTTCTCAGTCCGGTTCTTAGGTTCTTCGGTAATAAAGTTAGTACGAATACCTAGAGGGGGTGAATATGTATTTAAAATAAAGATCAAAATCTATTAAGCTAGTCACCAGACTTCTGCAATAATCTGTAAGTGTGTAATCGACTTAATTAAAAATAGTCAAGGGAAGAAAAGATTGCACACAAAATTAATAGTGGTTTCGCTTAAATTAATGTTACTTCCACTCTCTCACGTTGATAGTCTACTGACTGGATTCTACTATAGGATCAATAAGAGATTACAACTTATGAGTGCAAACACTTAGTGGCAGATCACACCATTTCACTAAGACACTCTTTATGTATTTTCTCTCCTTGCTTACAATTTAAAAGCTCACGGACGAAGATAAGTAATTGAGAACAGCTTCAGACTTTGGAATTTTAGATGCACGTCCCTATTCTTTTTTATCAAATGACATGCTTAAATACTCCTCCAAGATACACTAGTTGTTATTCAATTATTGGAGAAATTTTTTCCAATCTACTCGTTGGACAAAATACTTTGAAGAGATCTTGTGGCCGTTGAAGACAACGATGGAATTTTTACTCGTTTATGGTCACCCATACAAATAGAATCTCGATTTTCATAAGTGATGTTTCCTCATTTGGAACTTATCTTTAGGATTGATTTTGTTAATTTATGATTGGCTCAATATATATATAGAAATCCTTTGGCAGAAAAGTAGTCATTGTTGATTAGTTTCTAAAATAGTTTCATTATGGATTTGTGTTGCAACTTTTTTTTTTTTTTTTGGTACCCGGGGAACCTCCGTGCGCCGCTTCGCGGCGGAGTAAACCCTGGGGTGACCTGGGCCCCCACCGCTGACCCAGAACCACAGTTAAATCGCGCGTTAGCACTGAAGCAACGCGACCACGAAGTTTCGAACTCCTCCGTCCTCGCAACGCGTACTAAGCCCGAACCAGCGCGGCCACCGCGGGCGGTGGTTTTGTGTTGCAACTTTGATAAGTCTAGTTTTGAACTTTTCCTCGTTCTGGTCAAGACACGTTTTGGACTCGTCAAAGTGGCATATGTTTTTGAGATAGAATAGACTTTGACAGAAATTTTCAATAGTATCTTAGAAACATACTTATACCAAAACCTGTTCAAATATAAGCGTTAGAATCAGAAAATTTTATCAATTTCAAAATCTGATAGGAGTTTTCTCAATATTCAGTTCTTGGTCCAGTTTTTACCTAAAAATTGAACCGCATAATATAGATTCAAAAAAATTGGAATTGGGAACTGAACTGATTTCCACTAGAACTTGAAACCGACTAATTCTTGTGACTAATTCAGTCCGGTTGCAAGTTCTAACTTGAACCCATACTCATCTTTACTTGGAAGGACTAGAGGACAGATGGTGAACAGTCAGTTTCGGCAAGAAGCGTCAAAGAACTAGAAGGACCGCTGGTTGAAGTGCTCCTGCTATTGACGAGGAAGATGTTTGACGTGCTTCTACTGTCTAAACAAGAAGAACCGGACCTCTTTTGAGTTCATTTAAGATTTAAATCAGAGGTTAATAACAAGCATTTAGAGAGTTAGACACTGGACAGAAGTAGAAGTCTTCAATGATGGTAACCTCCATTTTAACTCAACGATGGCAAACTGATCGTGCAGTCCGGATGCCGGCTAGGGAGATGTTTGTCTTCCAACGGACCTTCGACCTAGTTAGGACTTTCCAGCAGCTAGATCAAGGGTTGGAAGTTTATAAAGGGGCTCAAAGATTGCTGAGGACAGTGGCGGAAATTCGAAAGCTTCTACTCTCTATTTCCTTGAATTTCCTCGTGCTTTTAAGTGTGATTACTGCTTGTATTCTGATTTAGATTTATTTGAAAGGGTTGTGGAGCTTTGTAATATGTGAACAGAGGGTGTTAATAGTAATAGAAATGCTTGTGTTTTTGTAGAGTATCTCCTAGCTTCAAATAGAA
Organism: Eucalyptus virginea; assembly: GCA_014182375.1. Taxonomy (NCBI): domain Eukaryota; kingdom Viridiplantae; phylum Streptophyta; class Magnoliopsida; order Myrtales; family Myrtaceae; genus Eucalyptus; species Eucalyptus virginea. Next base: position 17,870,761 of record CM024523.1, on the reverse strand, counting down.
GCACCACCTGCTACTATCTTTAACCTCTTGAAGTTTACAAATAAATTCCAGTGTATTCTTAATTGTTAGTTTGAAAGAGTAGATGTAGGTTTGGTGATGAGCCGATCCACTCTATATATGTTTGAAATTTTTCTATCTATTTATCTCATTCATTGATCTATTTACATAAGTAAAAATAATTGTTTAACTGTTTCTGCATCTACTAAAACATACTTGCAAGCATTCCATGAAAAAGTTTAGATTTTCTTGAAACAGTCTATCCACTCCCCTCTTGGTCATTGGGCTAGCTTTGACAGTTGCACATTGAACAAAAGTTTAGAAATTTAATGAATTGAAAGTTTAGATACGACATTGCACATTTTGCAAAAATTCATAGGCTAATAGTGTTATCATCCCACACAAAAATTGTCTTATTAGATACGAGATGCTTTGGGTAAATGATATTGCTTAAACCATCATGAGTCGATCACTAAGAAAGCACGGGAATAAAGCATGGTGAGTCCCTTCGAGAGGTCCATATATATATGAAATGGGGAGAGAAAAAAAAAACTTTAAGGATGCATATTTGTTTAGGCAAAAGAAACTTAAATGGTTAGAAGCATGGGGTGATCTAAATTCGATTTTTGAAACGAATACATTTTATAAGATAAGTCGATAATGATTTTTACAATTTAAATTATAATATCCGCCTCTTGTATATCGCGTTGCTACAATACATCTCGACAGAAGGAATCGTTTTCTTTTGAATTTTTGTAGAAATTTCCTGTGGTCGAAATGTGTCATTGGGTTTGCCTTTTATTTGACCTTTTTTTCCTTGACATGTGCATGTGACAAAAAGCGAGAACGCCATTAGGGTTTTATTTAATGGTAAACTGAAGATCTCAATCAGGCTAATGATCATGGGCATCAATGAACGCTGCAAGAATCATTAAATGCCAGAATTTTGTAACTTGCTATCTTCTTGCCCAGCAAATAAATGAAGAATTGCTATGAAACATTAATAAACCAGTCCTCGACATCACTATAAAAGCGCTCGAACGTCTCCTGTCAAACGCATCCTTCGAATAAAACCAAATAAAGCAAAAAGTGAGATACACCATTCGCAGAACAACCATGGCCAGATCCACCATCGCCTTTCCTGCGCTCCTTCTCGCGTGCTTCGCGCTGCTCAAGCTGGGATTCGCCGAACATGTTCCTCAGCCGGCGCCGGGTTACGATGACTCCCTCGAGCATTGCATCAAGAACATGACCGAAGAATGCGGGATCGAGATCTTCCAGAACATTGTTCACAAGGGCCCCCCGATCACCGACGCTTGTTGCGACGTTCTGCTGAAGTTCGGCCATCCTTGCCACTCTGAGCTTATCTTGGCTGTTCTCAGCACCGGTAAATTCGCGCCTCGCGAAGCAGAGATCTTGCAGAAGAGCACCGCCGCATGGAAGCGTTGTCGCTCGATCGTCGAAGGACACTGATTGGCTATGATTTATTGATCGTTACGACTATCTTTACACAATGTAAAATTTGTGGAGATGGCGATAGGGGGAGAGGGCTTGTTATTCCTTCTCTGTTAAAGGTGTATCTCACATGCTAAATAAAGTACTCTGACATTGATCTTTTTTTCTTTCCTAATAATGTAATTTTTGCTTATATGGAAAGCACAAAATTACGCATGTTCGCAATTGCCTGCATGTGTTTATGTATAAGTATAATCTTTTAGAACATGCTTGATCATCAGTGAAAGAGATTAACAAATAACATCCAAAAGTTAAAATATCGAAAGTGAGAAAACACTTAGGGAAAGAAGGGATAATTGTCTAAAAAGTCATAAATTTATTATATAGCGGCCAAGTCAATCCTAAATCTTTCAATTATGCCAATTTAGTCCTAAACTACTTGACGATTTGTCAATTTATTCTTAAACCTTTTGAAAATTTATCAATTTAGTTTTAAACCTTTTAAAAATTTGCCAATTCGGTTTTAAACTTATTATCCGGATAATTAGCCTAAAGGACTATATTGACAAGTAGGTTTAGGAATAACGTGACAAACCATCAAAAAGTTTAATATTGAATTAGTCTAATTCAAAAGTTTGGATCAAATTGCCTACCGTACAGTAGGTTTAGGACTTTTTGGGCAATTTTTTCTAGAAAGAAGGGTTATGGTGTTCATGAATTCATTTACTTTTTCGGGTTTTTTTTTTTTTTTTTTTTATGTCAGATCTTGTCATTCAAATGAAACTAATGGCAAATATTTTGTCATAGCTGAAGAGTACTCAATTTTTATCATGGTAACGAGTGCAATTTAGCTGCGGCGATTTCAAACATGCTGAAAGTGCAAGGCGAAATACTCGAACTAAGTTCAATCTTTCGACGCTGCTACACGTTTAATACTTAGAAGTAGGCAAGGACACTATTGGTCTTCGTGATGAGGCCAGCAAGGGCCCTGATTTCGCCTTCTCTCTCTGCGTGTTTACCGCATTTGTGGTGTTCCTAGGCGGCAGTGGCCACTGGCCAGTGCCCAATCTCCCCTGACGGTCAATAATGTCGACTGGTATTTGAACTGTGCGCCATCGCCTTTGCCATGCTAGCATTTCTGTCCATAATTTTGACGGAATTACTAACTAGAACAAAAAATTGTATAATTCACGATCCAATTGCACCATAGAAATTGAGGATCTAGATTGAATATTTTGCAATCGTTCAAGGATTGCTTTTATCTTTTACATATTGTATAGACATATTTTCATGAGTAACTTGCTTTTTATTTGGCCTTTGACCCCGCTAAAAATATTACGTTTATTAGCTTTGATCCGTGATAGATCTTGTTTTGTTTTGCATTTGTTTTTGTATGTGAATTACGCTTAGAAGTTAGAACATGACAAAGTCGATACAATTGCATTCTTTTCCAGTAATCGGAAATAATGAAACAATAATTATTTAAAAGAAAATTTATTACCATCACCTATACCACCATACAACGAACTTCCGAATATGGAGTCCCCCCTTCAAATGGGTAAGATATCCTTATTTTTAACGAAGAGCAAATGATGTATTCTTGCAATGAAAATCCAATGTTAGGGAGCACATATCTTGTATTTGTTTGTTTAACGGAAAACAAAAGTTTTGGTAAATATATATATAAAATGATTAGTTATATAATTTAGAAAAGTTAGTCAACTAAAAATGTTTTCATTATCAATAACATTTTATACCTAGTTATTTCCGTGGATGACGAAAAATGTTTCTCATTCATTTATTTTTTGTAAGCGATCAAGCAATTATTTTTTGGAAAATATTTTCTAAATTGCACCATAAATATGAAAAGTTAACAATTTTAAGTACATCAATTTTTCTGCTGATATATGTATTTTTTTTTTTTTTTGGTTTGTCATACTCTAACTTCTGAACTTACTCATAAACTTTTACCTTGTCTCTTTGCAAAGTGTAGAAGTTGAACCTTATACTTAAAACTAAACATCTCAATCCCCATTCCTCTAAGAATGTGGGAAATTAAACTTCTCATCTCCCTCTTCCTATGTGGGAAGGGTGGCTATTGGGACAATTCCCATTGATTGCTGATATTAGGTAGTTAACACTCTGAGAAGTCCAATTCCTTTTGTTTTATTAATCATGCTTAATAAATGCCCAAAATGCTCTTATAATGCATTCTTAGGCATATATAAATTGTCTTTCATTTTTAGCTAGCCCAATAGAAAAAACCGGAAAAAAGAGAAAATGACAAATACACTCTTCACATTTTATCCAATTGTTCTCCCTCTGAACCTTCAAAGCACTCAAATCATATTTGAGGTTAGCATGAAAGAACAACGCTAGGTTTGTCCAAACAATAAAGGTAATTTTTTTCAACCTTTCACTTTGCATAAAAAATTTAGAATTCAAAAAAAATATTTTTCATCTTAGAAAAATTATATAGGAATGATATTTGAATCTTCCCATATTTTGAAAGGTAGCGCATATTCGTATTGGATAAAATTCAAATTTGAGAGCTCTAAAATTTGAAAATTAAATAGAAAGTAAAAGTCTAAGGAGACCCAAAGAGAGAGAGAGAGAGAGAGAGAGAGAGAGAGAGAGAGAGAGAGAGAATTATCCTTCATTTGATAAGTCAAAGATAAGGTGGAATTAGATCGGTAAAAATATGCTAGTGGCGGTTTTAGGAAAAGAAAAATAGTGATAATTTGGTCCAAATTGAAATGTTTTACATATAGAAAACACTACCTAAAACTCTAAATTTTATCTACGGTAATATCAATACCCCAATTTTTTTTTTTGTGTTATTAAATCCTTAACTTATACTAATGTGATAGAAGTTTGGGATATTAACGTCATAGTGGGGCATAATTTAGGGATATTAATGACAAAAAAAGGATTGAATCATTGGTATCACAGTGGATAAAATTGATGATTTCCGATTATATTGATCCTTATATATTTGAGTCGATATCCCTATTTGTTTTGCTTTTCTGAAATTACTCTTGCTTTGCTAATGTTATCTTTTGAAGGTAACACCTTTTTGTTCTCCATTTTCGCCATTTAGAAAGCTCCCGTCGACTGCTAACGTTGAAAAACTACCTTCCGCTATAAAAAAAATAAAAAATGCTCAAATTGATTTTTCAAATACACGTGGCATGCGTTGACTCTAGTGATCAAACCTAGAGATTTAAGCGAATTGGGATGCCATGATCATTCACTCTGCCGCGAAGACATCATGCCCCTGAACTTTTTTGAGCCGTTGGATCACCAAAAGTCTCATCCACCACTGATCTCACTTTTGAACCGTTGGATCGCCAAAACCTCATCCGTGGTTCCCACATGCTCGGTCACGAATCACGACTCGCATGGTAGGCTTACCGAATCCAAGCATGCCGAAGTGGACGTTGACGCATGCGCTTTCGATATTTTCCATGAAAATCGTGATAAAGATGTAAACGATTTCCGAACTTTAACCTAATATGTAATGTGATTCATGAAATTTTAATTTGCTTAATATAATCCTTAAATTTTGACTCAATATATCTTTTAATTTATTCGATACGGTCTTTAAACTTTTGATAAAACTTAGCCTTTAAATAATATGAAAATATTTGATATTGTCCTTAAACTAATTTATAAATTTAGGGATAACATTAAATATATTCTTATAATTCGAGGATTAAATTAAATAATTCAAAATTTTAAAAATCATATTATATATTGAATTATAATTTAGAAACAGTTAGAAAGTTTAGGGACTGGGATGCACGACGGGCTAAAGTTTTGGGACCTAAAAAATAAGAACAAAATGGAGCGCGTTGATCACGCGACAGCACTACCGGTTCAAACTGTTGACCGGCCCAAACCCAAACCAAACCCACCCGGGTCCCACCCCCAACCGAAACCACGCGTTCCACGACGCAAGGGAAGGGGCGACGTCAAATTCGGCGTGTGGCCGTCACTCGCTGCGTCGTCGTTTCGGCCCCCAACTTTCTCTCTCCTGCACAAGACGCCAAGGCCCGAAGGAGAAGGTATCTTCTCCTTCGCCTCTCCCTCCACCTCTGCCTCTGCCTCTGCCTCCTCCATTCTCACCTACTCTCTCTCTCCTCCATTTCCCTCTCTCTCTCTCTCTCTCTCTCTCCATTGCCTGTGGGGGTGGCCCGCCTGCTTCGATCCGATCGAGGTGATCATCTTCTCGAATTCCCTTTAGCTTCTTCTCTCGTGTGGTTCGCCGATTCGTTGCCTGCCAGCGAATGTCTTTCCGGGTCGATGCTGTTTTGCGCTCGTGTCCTCGTGGACTGGTTGCTCGTCCCGAGGAAATCGTTTGTTCCTTGCGTTCCCTTTCGCTTTGTTGTTGTGTATGCTCTGTCGGGTCTCTTCTTCCGTCGGTCGTTGGATGGTTCGTTCGTCGGATATGACGCAGCAGCTGAATTCGGGCCTGCGTCGTCGAGTTGGAGTGTGTATCTGTGTCGATCTTTGCTGTTCGTGCGCGGTCATGGTCGGTGGAGCGGTGATTTCGGCTGTGATTGCTCGAATTTGAGCTCTGCAATGCCGGCCATGTGTCTTTATTGTTGAAGATACTCTCTTTTTTTCTCTTTTTCTTTCCCACGGTGGTATGTCAAAGTTCTCGTCTATCGATCGATTATTTGGGTAGGCGTTGAAGTCAGATGATTTGGGGGTTTTGGTGATTTTAGGGTTTTGGACTCGAATGATCTGTAAGGATCGCAGGTCGTTACCTTTACAACAGGATGAATGCATCATGATTAGGTAGTCAAACGTTCTTAGCAGCATTTTTTTTTTTTTTTGGTTTCGTGTGGATCGTTGGTTGAGTTTTTCCTTTTTAAGTGATTTCCACAAAAGTCATCTCCTTGTAAGAGTTGTCTAGATCTGGGTTCCATCCACGTCGAGAGGATTAAATTTTCTTTAGCATTGATGGAATCTGTAGATTCTTACATATGGTGCGAATATGTGTTGCAAGAGAGCTGTTGGTCGACGTGACGGCAGTCATCTATAGCTTAGAAATCTCCGGTAAAAGTTTTAGCTTGGGATTTTATGCAGCTGTGGTATGGTTTGAGTTTTGCCTGTTTTCGGTCAGTGAGTTTCCATGCGGAAATTGGTCGTCTTTCTGCCTTGTAAACTACTTCGGAAACATGAGAATTTTAAGCATGAGATGTCATCTTGGCCTAAATGATGCGGCTCCTTTTCTTACCCTGTATATTGAAATCCACACCTTTTCTCTTTAGCTGTGCTAATTGCCATACATCAGTGTGACAAAAATACCTGTCAATCCGCAATCACACTTCTGAAGAGCGTGTGTTCGCTCCAATGTGTGCTTGGCTTGTATTTGTATTAAACTTTGATCTTCCTTGGGTTTTGGCTGCTGTGTGTTTCAGTCTGTCCCTCTATCTGAGGTGACCATAATTGGGTGTGAAACTCTGGGGAATTCAGCAAATACCACATCTTCTATTTTGGCTTATGTGTAGTGCCGATGTTTGAGTATGCTTACTTTTCAACTTCTGCACAAGTATTTTCAGGGTAGCTAAAATGTTTCCTGTGCTGTTTGCTTTACACTGATTTGACCGCTGCCTTGCTACTTTTATTGTAATATTAAAATCTGAAGTCACTTAGCAGTTTTTTTTTTTATGTCAATTTGCATGTCATCATGAGGATGTCATTGTTCACGCTATTCTTTGTATGTGCAGGTTCTTTTGATTCGGTAAAGATGGACTTCTTCTTGAAAAACGAGGATTGTTTACCTTCTCAGATGGACATCGTGAAATGTCCTTTTTTGAGGAATATTAATGAACCGACTAACTTCTCGTTTGCCTCAGCGATGCCTTTTGCAATGCCTGTAAGCTTTCTGCTTGTGATTTTTATAACTCCTTTTTTCCCCATTTACCAAAATGCAAATTGTTAATTGATTTCCTGGCAGGTACGTGGATCCAAAGGTCCGATTTTTGAAGATGGCCCCAATTTTGACATGGCATTCAGGCTTTTTCATGGTCATGACGGAGTAGTCCCACTCTCTGGAAGGTCATTCTCACACTTGGAGAAATTAGAGACAAAGCTTTCATCACCACAGTTTAACCCATTGGCTGCAAAGGCAGCAACGATCAGTCTCTCTTCCTTTGGACCTGGAGGGCCATTCAGCTTTGATGCATTCTCTGAGAAATTTAAGAATCAGAAAAAGAAGTCCAATTCATCTAAGAAAGACTCTTCCTCACAGGTACATCAATGCCGATGTTATGCTTTTTGGGTCTCTTTAGTTGGGAAGCTCTATATTGCTAGTTTTTTCTGCAAGTTCAAGATCAATGGGATTGTGTTGGGATTGAGGAACCATTATATTGTTTCGGCATGTGAGGTGAATGTGTGTTGACTCAAAGATTAAATGAATTTGTTTGTAGGGAAATTCACAGCACGAGGCTATGAGCAATGAGTGGCTGCAAACAGGGAGTTGTCCAATCGCAAAGTCATACCGAGCTGTTAGCAACATCATTCCCCTTGTGGCAAAAGTTCTACAGCCTCCCCCTGGCATGAAATATAAGTGTCCTCCGGCGATTGTTGCTGCCCGAGCAGCAATAGCAAGAACTGCTCTCGCAAAGAACCTCCGACCTCAACCTTTGCCTGCAAAAATCCTTGCGATCGGGCTCCTAGGCATGGCAGCTAATGTTCCGCTTGGGATTTGGAGAGAACACACAGAGAAGTTCTCTCCTTCATGGTTTGCAGCCGTCCACGCAGCTGTTCCGTTCATAGCGATGCTCAGGAAATCTGTACTGATGCCAAAATCAGCCATGGCCTTTACCATCGCGGCTTCCGTGCTGGGACAGGTCATCGGCTCTAGGGCAGAGCGTTACCGGTTGAAGGCGGTGGCTGCTAAGAAACCAAGCATCATGGACAATTCCATAGGGGTATCGAGTCCATTGCAAGTGGTCGAGGTGAAGAGCGGGCACTGCGGCAGCACCATCGAGTGGGACCGAGTCGCTCTTCAGGTGGCGGGGCCTTCTGCTTCCACTGATGTGTTCTGTTGATCTATGGAACGGGGCGTCCCATTTTGTCGAATCCTCGATTTGTGTAAGGTGGTGTTATTCTTTGTGTCTTGATCTGCACTCTGCTGTGGCTCTCCTTTAAATCTTGTATTTTCTTATTGTCCGATCGGCTGTTCGTGAAATAAAAACGAGGAAATGAGGACTGTCTTGTGATTAAGGAATGAAATTCCTGCCATATAATTACTCTTTTATTGAATTATTCTCTTTCTGCGCTGGTTCTTGCGGTTTCCTTGTGAGAGAACGTGGGCGTTACGAAAAGTCAAAGCAGGAACGACAGCTACGGAATATCAAGTATGGAGGCCGGCGTGAATTTTTGACTATTGACCAGAGCAGCAGCATTATAAATGTATTTTTCGTTTTTTTCCCTATGAAGATAGTTGACTTATTCGGCGAGGAAATCGATGATTGAACTCGAGTCTAGAAATCCGGGCAGTTGCCAGTTAAGAAGGAGACCCTTGGGATGTGGCATGTGAGGTACTCTGGTGGTGTGGCGTACCTAACAATGGCTGGCATCGTCGTCATAATCAATGCAAAAATACAATAATTTTCTTACCAACGTTATGATGTGTTGTCTTAATAAGTGTAAAAACTATAATTGTAACGTGCATCATTATATGTTAGAAGAGCTGATAATAAGGTCTGATGATGACAACTTTGGCCCATAAATTTTCACGTGAATATGATCGATAACGACTAAAATTTTAATTTATTTAATTGAAAAGGATGAAGGAAAATAAAATTAGAGGCGTGTTAACGTGGCGATTGCCATAACTTTAAGTGATTATTGTCTAGAATCTTCTATGTAATAGCGAGTGCTAAGATTGAGACAAATCGAGTTGACTTTTGCCCATCATAATGAAGCTTTAAGATTCATGAAGGAAAAGGGCAAGAAAAAGACCTCAAGAAGAGGAGAAAAGGCCTTCTAACAAAAAGGGCCTCATTCAACCCAAACATTGCCCCCTTAGCCCAACCACCTCGAGTGGCGGAGGTACGTATTAGGCTTCTTCATGTAATTGACGAAGATCTTCTCCTTGAGCTTGCCGCAGTGGCAGGCCGTGTCGAGGGCAGACCCTGGCCTAGTCGACCTTGTCGGACTTCTGGTTCAAAGTCGACCTGGCAGCCTAGGCAAAGATCTCTCGGTGCTCCTGAGGAGGTCGCCGGAGTTCAACTGGTTGTACTGTGGTTGTGACTGTGAAAGGTCGAGTGACCCGAGTCCATTGGTGTGGGGCGGAGTTTGACTAGTTGTCTGGTTCCTTCCAGATTCTAATTTTGAGTCTTCCAAAGTAATGTCTTATCATAATTCACGGAAGGGCAAAGCCCAACTTTCCTTGCATTAAAAAAAAAATTAAGGTAAGTTAATTAAATAAATTTTGTACAACAAAACTTTCAAGGGGCTTCTTTTGAGTGCAGCAAATGATGTTTTCAAATGACAGCATGTTCAAAAATCTTGAAGGTCATGTGTCGACATTTCATGGGAGGAGCTTTACTCGATCCTTGCGAAGGTGCGGCCTCGTGCATCTACGAAGACTAGTTAATAATGTCAAAAGGTTCATATACTTCTTCACTAAACATATAAAGCAGGAGTGATTACCATAACAGTTATAAGTATTTAAATTTGACCAATTTAGTTTTAGACCTATTGAAGATTTGTCAATTGAGTTTTAAATTTATCAATTGTACCAATTCAATTATAAACATTTTGACAAATTGCCTATTTAGTTCTAGACTTTCAGACGATTTGTCAATTTGATTTTTTCAACTAATTTTGATTAGAAATCGTTGACATAGTAGTTTATTTAGTGTTAATAATCCTATATGACATGACCCGATCTTGACATAAATAGTTTTTTAATTTTCTTTTCTATTTCTATTCTTTTCTTATCTTTTTCATGTTTTCTTATTTATTTATTTATTTATTTTTCTTTTCTTTATTTTTCCACTATGGGTTGGCAAGCACCAGCAACCCTCGCCTGGTTTGGGGGAGGGTTTGTGACCCTCATTGACCAAAGTTTGGGAAAAGAAAAGAAAAGAAAAAATGAAAAATTGTAAAAGTTATCAACTTCAGTCATTTTCGACCAAAATTAGCTAAAATGACTAAATTGATAAATTATCAAAAAGTTTAAAACTAAATAGGCAAATTAAATTGATATAATTGAAAATTTTAGAACTCAATTGACAAATCGTCAAACATGTTAGGAATAAATTGATCAAATGGAAAGATTTAAGACTTTTTTTGGTATAAGCGTAATAAGTCAATGACTTTTTTGGTAATCTCTCTATAAAAGAGGCCCACTTATTATTACCTGATTAATTATTAAAAAAATCATATTAATTATAAAAAAACACATTAAACAAACTCGATAACAAAATATTCGAATTTTAAAAATTGCCTATCTCTCATGTTATCAAGTACCCGAGGCACACTCCCACTAAATTTTGTAAAAAAACTATTTAAAGAAAATAACAAAGAGGATCGAGAGAGAGAGAGAGAGGGACTTATTTACAAATTTGAATATTTAAAATTAGATTTTTTGCTGATGAAAATTTGAAAAAAATTCCAACTAATTTTCCTACTCGTACTAGTCGAAATAGGAATATTTACAAATTTGAATATTTAAAATTAGAAAAAAATTTCCAACTAATTTTCCTACTCGTACTAGTCGAAATAGGAAAGTCTAAGCAAATCTACGATATTATATTTATATATGCACGCCTATTATTTGTTTCCTATTCTAGTCTCGTATCTTTGCACATCTTATTCTTGGAAATATTTTGTTCTAGTTTATATAGAAACTCGGTCAGGGTTTTGCCCGCCTTTCTTACTTTGCTGTATCTCTGTCCTGGATTCTCCGGAAAGCATGGATTTCGGCATGCTGGAACCTCTCTGCATCGCGTGTCAAGTCCCAGATTCCTATCCGTTCGTCGTTTCAGGCCGACGAGAGCTCCACATAGAAGTCCAGGTCGAGTTCGTGTACTTGGCCGAGCCGCCTCCCGGCGCGACGTCGGATTGCGATGATGATCGTGTGATGCCAGACGTCTCGCGTGAAGCGACACACTGGTTTTCGATCGAGGCTGATGAGTTGTTGCGGGTTGACGCTGACGGGGAGGAGACCGTGCGGGAGATATTGACGATGGCGGGCGTGATGTACACCAGCAACAACGAGTTCATGGTGCAAACGGTGCTAACCACGGCGGCGTCCATAGTGAGCGACCCGCGCAACCGGGACGCGGAGGTCCTGTTGATGAGGGTCTCGATCTCGTGCGCCGACCCCGACATTCACCGGGAGCTGACGCTTGGCGAGGACGAGAGGTTCGAGGAGGTGGCCAACGATGAGGCTGAGGACATAGACACCGACGAGGACGGAGAGGGGATGGTGATGATGGGGCCGCGGTTGGGGGGACTGACGGAGGTGGAAGTGAAAGAGAGGAGCGTCGACTGCGTGATCTGCTGCGAAGACATTGTCGCGGGATCGACGGGGAGTGCCATGCCGTGTTGCCATGTCTATCACCGAGAATGCATCGCGAGGTGGCTCGAGAAGAGCAGGACTTGCCCGCTGTGCAGGTTCGAGTTGCCTTCGACATATTAGGGATCGTCTGTCTGCATCGGCCTCTGTGAAATCATTGAATTTTTGCTGGGAATTGAATTTGCCATGAACTGACTGACTTTTCATGTGAATAACATACGTTGTTTTGCTTCGATTTTTGGTCCTTGTATTCGGATCTGAGCTTTTGCAAGAGAAACGATACATTCTTATCTTTGTTAGTTGATGAGAGTGCGTTCGTGCTGTCTGATCTCTTTGGGTTGAAAGAAAAACTCATCTTTCGTCTCAATAATATGTGTAGTATGGTTTTTTTTTAGTATGACACCGTGATGCGTTTATTTTACTGAAAACTTTATGATAAAAGAAAATATTTTTCATGGAGATTATTTTCTAGAAAAACGGTTAATTTTTATTTTGCCGTTTAGGAAAAGTGTTTTCCTTCTTTTAGAAGGGGAGAACGATTTCTCCTACTAGCAAGAGTTGGGATGGAAATTGTTATCATAAAATTGTTAGTTCCCCTTTGGAAGTCGGTTGGTGGAGACGCTAAAATGTCCAAAAGCAAAGTTCCAGAAACAATTTCCTTCCATACGAACGGACCCTTAGAGGAAATATCTGTGTTTGTATTCGTCACATGAAATTTCCACTTTGCACGTGTGCTTGTTGTATGGCATATGATGTGCAACTTTGCCTATAACTTTGAGCCGATTTGTCAATCCTCAACTTTTACTTTCATTGATCTTAAATGTGAATAAATAGACAAGAATAAAAAAATCTCGAATGGATTTTAAAATGGTTATGTGAATATACTTATGATAGAAAATTTCTACATAGAATTTAAAATTAAAGAGAAAAGACGAACATATACTGTCATGTGAATAGTGTAAATGGATTTTGAACAAATTTGGTGATCTAAAATTACCATTTAATCCGAAGCAGTATATATGGAGTACTTATAATTCATTAGACAAGTTATCTATTATTTGAATTGTAGCTTCTTCCACTGTGCAAATGAATTTAATCTAATGTAAAGAAATCAAAAAATAAAAAAAAATAAAAATTGCATGTTGCTACAAAAATCATTTATATTTCGAGGCATGTATTATTTAGTCAATGAAGCGAACAAATGGAACTGAGTAAGGAGATTACTTAATTCGAAAGAATTCAGAGAAACTAATTATTAAAACGATTAAAAATTTAATGATGTATAGCAAACTGTACTTTTTTTTTTATGAGAAAAGAATAAGTTCATTAAAAGTGCTAAATTATGTCACGAAAGTATAATTAAATAAGTGACGCCGACTAGCGTAAGTGAAAGGAAGTCTCCGGCGGTTCCTTGGTCACAAAAAAAAAGTATAATTAAATAAAAAAAAATGCAGTCAAGTCATAAAACTTGTCAAATTAGTTTAATTAAGTCATTTTGTTAACTCAGTCCAATTTAGCAAATGGAAAATGCTACCATGTCTTATTTTATTATATTCTCGTGTCAAAAGAACTAAAAAATACAGACAAAATCAGATCAAAAAAGAAAAAAAGAAAAAACTCAAGTTTTAGCTAAGCCTCGCCAACGGCCACCACAATAGCTATTGGGAAGTGTCGTTGGAGGTCGCTTGGGCCTTCCTAAAGCCCAACAACCCTCGTTGACCTTGGGTGAGGCCTTGGCAACCCTTGACAAGGGCCTGCTAGCCCAAATCTGGGGGAGGGCACAACCCACGCCCTAGATCTGAGCAACGGTCGCTAGCCCTCGCCTTGGGTGGACAACCTTGAGTGAGGCCCTCACTTAGATCGTGGGCAAGGTTCACAACCCACGCCCTAGATCTAAGGGAGGGTTGCCAGCCCTTGCCTTGGGTGGGCAACCTTGAGTGAGGCCCTCACTTAGATATGGGGCAAGGTTCATGCCCTCTCCTAAGGTTAGGCCAGTAGGCCCTCGTTGGGGGTTGCCAAAGCCTCACCTAGGGCCGACGAGGGTCGTCAGGCTTCCGGAAGGCCTAATCGACCTTTGTTGAATGTGGTAATGGCCACCAATGAGGGCTTAGCAAAGCTATGGACTTGTGTGTGTGTGTGTGTGTGTTTTTTTTTTTTTTTTTAAAATAATCTTTTTAATCTAATTTTATTTGTATTTTTTAATATTTTTTCTAATACAGTGTTGGGTGAGTGTCACATTATCACCGCGTGTCTTAGGAAAATGATTAAAAAAGTCACGTTAGTATTTTCTTTTAGCTAAATTCGAGGGAATTAATAGAATGGCTTGATTGAACTAATTTGACAAATTTAGGATTTAATTGCATTTTTTTACAAGTTTTAACACTTAATTGTACTTTCGAGACAAGTTTTAAGACTCATAGTGCACACATCCCTATGGAAAATGAAATAAACTATCTGTTTTCAAAGGAAAATTATCCTCTCTTTGCTAATAGCAAATGCTCTACGTTTATAAAATTGCACTTCTTATTTTATCTTCTTTTTTTTTTTTTTTGAACTAAACTTCTTATTTTATCTAATGATAAAATGTTATTTACGTTTTAACATTAAATTTAATGAACATTCTATGTACCTTTGTTCACATACCATTAAGGCTTAATGAGCGATCCAATATTTTTTGAGTTATTTATCCTATTCGTGATGACGTGGACAAGAGCCTTAGAAATATTTTTCTGCGTCGAAGTATTCGCTGGAGAATTCACGGTTTATTTATTGTAACCTTTCAACAAAATGACAAAATCATTCCTAACGCTTTTACCCTATTTATTTATTTAGTTATTTTCTATATCCTTAAAAAAGGAGAATCTCTGTTATATTTTCAATTTTATAACTTTCAACTTAATAGTGTGGAGCAAAAAAAAAAACTTTCAACTTAATAGATTACGTTGGTTTTTATATTTGAAAATACTTATTTCATCAGCCGTAAACATCCAAAGGCAAGTTTTCTTTTCTCTTTTTGACGTGTCAATCAAATCATGTCCATTTTTTTTTTGGTCAAAAGAACATATCCAGTTGGAATTCGGATTCTTTGCAAATCCTTCCGTAAATGTAAGGTGAAATCAAGCAAATTACCTTTTTCTTTTCAAATTCCCTTCTTACATCCTAATCAATCATAGGAGACCCATACTCATTTTTCCCAATTAAATTGTTAATTATTTCCGCACGCCCATAAAAGAGCCAAACGATTTTACATTCAACTCTTTTAGGAATAAATTACATCATCAAAACACTAAGGTGAAAGAAAATTACCAAAATTTTTTTTAAACCTATTACACTTGTACCAATTCGGTCTAAACATTGTAATTTGGATAATTAATTTCTAAAATTTTTTATGTATTGTTAGTATAGTCTATTGGGCTAATTTTGATCTGTAATTGATGATATGGACACTTAATCATCTTATATGGCATTGTCGCCGCTGATGTGAAAATTTTTTGAAAAATTTTAAATTTTTTTGAAGAGTTTTTTCTTTTTTCTTTTTTTGACCTTAAGGGTCGGCAGCCCCTCACCATGGTTGGTGAGGACTTGTAACTCTTGTCCAGTGGCTTACTGCCCCCTACTGGCCCTTAATAATAGAAAAAAAGATAAAAATTGAAAAAAATCTAAAAAGATCAAAATTTTTGAGAAATTTCACATTGGCATTGTCCATGTCATGTAAGGCGATTACCATTCACATCATCAAGTTCTGGCCAATATTGGCCGAAAGGATTACATTAGGAAATTATCAAGATGTTTAGGGTTTGATTGTTTCATAGAAAATATCACGTTTTTGGAAAATATTTTCCAAAAACCATTTTCCAAGAAAATGATTATATTTTCCAGCATTCGGCGAAATAAAAAATTTGAGTGGAAAATATTTTCCATTGTTCATTATATAATATGATTTTTGGGAAAAATTACAAAAAATTGAATTTTAATATTTTTAATTGACCACAAAAATTTAAATTTAATATATATATTTTCAATTGAATTGTTATTTTTATTTATTTTTAAAAATCGAACTTTTATTATTTTTTCATTTCTTTTTCGTTTTTCTTCCTCCTTCCTCCTCCTTCCTCCGCCGCCGCCGCATGCCTCGATGATGGTCGCTCGGCGATCGACCAAGACGCAATCGCTAGATCTAGCGAGCTCGAGGCTCGCTTAGATGGGGCGAGCCGTGAGCTTGTCGACCTGATCCAAGCAAGCCCGAGCTTTGCCTAGGTTAGCAAGCTTGAGGCTCGATCGATCTAGGCAAGCGCAAGCTTCGCTGAGGCCGGCGAGCCGTGAACTCGCCCGATCTAGGTGAGCCCAAAGCCTTGCGGAGCAGCCGGCCAAGCTCGAGCCTTGCCCTTGCAGATTTGGCCTTGGGCAAGGGTGGAGTTGCCTGTGGCCGGTTGTTGGCCATCGCCGTGGCTGGCAACTAGCCAAGGAAGAAGAAAAATAAATTAAAAACTCGATTTTTAAAACAAGAAAAAATAAAGAAGAAAAGGAAAACAAAGAAAATAAAAAATAATTTTAATTAAAAAAACAAAGAAGAAGGAGGAGGAAAGGGAAAAACATTTTCCCCTAGTTTAGAATACTTTTTCTCTCTATGAAAAATGTTTTTCTCAAGTAATTCATTTTCAATAAAACAAATGCTAGAAAATTTGGAAAACGTTTTCCCAAAAGTTATTTTCTACAAAACGAACATACCATTAGACTGAATTGTTTAAATTGAAAATTTAGGACTAAATTAGCACAAATACAATAAATTTGGTAGTTTTTTTTTTTTTTTGGTAATTTTACCCAATACATGCCTTAAAATGTTCTATATAACTCCATCATACAAACTGAACAACAAAGCAACTTGAGAATTTTGCACCTATCTGGCATATTCGAAGTCGGTCAGGACTGTAAAAGGATCATTCAAGTGATCACGATCTTATCGGGAGTCTTTAGTTATTGATCATTTCACGATTTCTCTTCCATTCAATGTAGGATTTGGACTAACACATAAATTTCATCTAAGTTTCATGCATATTCCAAAAAAAAAAAAAAAAAAAAAATTTATACACTTGACGTAGTTTTACCCTATGCTAGAACCACGATGAACTCTTAACCAAGCCCAATTTTCAAAATCTTGCGCCCTTAATTAGCCCTAATGAACAAGAAGACGTAATAGGGATAATACACCAAATAAAAAATATGAAATAAAAAGCGAAGAAAAGGGTTTGCGCCCCCAATTCAGAGAATCAACCCCAATGGCAATGAGGGTCTAGAAAAAGACAACGACACTCTAGGTGAAAACGAAGAATATATGAGGAGCCAATCCAGAAGAGAATAATTCATGTTATTCTATACCCACTTAGAAAAAATGAACTCGATACTTGTTCCCATATTGCCTAGGAAAGAAGCAAAAGAGTCGGCCCGTCACGAAGACAAAAGCAACTCCGATCACCATATTCCCCAAATTGCATGCTGTGCTTTACTTGCCTTAGTCAAATGTATTTGGCACCAACGATGCCTTCTCTGCCAATCCAGAGGAGAGCCCACGGGATTGATGGTATCCTGTTAGTTCCCTAGTAAAGTTACACATGAGCGATTAACGTTATGGCTTGAACTCAAGACAAAGCGGCCAAAAGGGTACTCGAGTCTTTGAGACGATGGAGTATGGTCGTAGAATTCCGACTAAGTCCAGATTATTTGAAGAAAGTCTATAAAACGCCTTGCAAGTTCATGAACCAGTCAAGTTCAAGTTTTTAGTCGGTCTCTTTTTACATCCGACGTATGTGATTGGCTTAATTTAATTGGGCATATCTAGACCATAGTTTCCGGGAGCACGATTTGAACTTTTTAGGGAAAAAGATATAGATAATAATAAGGTCTTAATAAATGAAGCTATCTGGCGTGGTATATACTTGGGTCATCATCCGGGTTCGTGGAGACTTAACAATCTTCAACCTTCGTTGAGCTGATTCAAGACGAATCATAGTCATTTAACCTTGAAAATGAACACCAACTTTGATTTAAATTATTTATTTATTTAGGTTTTATCGCTGGACTAAGCCTTTACCAGACCGAGATGCTTTAGTGCCCAAGTAGTGCGATCGAGTCATCACACACTTTATGCAGTAAAGTGCACTGAGTACCCTAAACCAAGGCAAAAGAAAAGCAAATGGATGAAAGGCAGATGGACATATCTTTAAAGGCTTTTGATCAGAAACAAAGAGCATGCGGCAACAGAAAGTGCGTGATTAATGAAACATTAAAGGCAGTTCGACGAGTACCCACTCTAGCTAATCGCATGGTCTTAATTTACTCTTATCTTAATACCATGTGGTATTTATTCCATTTAAAAAATACATAATATAGAGATAAATCAGAAAAAGATTTCTGCACTGAGATTTCTTGTGTTTATTATTTAACGTACGTCGAATATGTTGTCGTTCATTTAAAGCTAAAGCTGAAGAAATACAGCCTCTCTTGATCTCTTCCATCACAGACACAGAGAGAGAGAGAGAGAGAGAGAGAGAGAGAGAGAGAGAGATGTACCGGTTCAGTAACACAGTGATTGGCTTCCTCAACCTGATAACCCTCCTGTCCTCCATCCCCATCATCGGGGCCGGCATGTGGATGACCAGGAACTCCACAACGTGTGAGAACTTCCTCCAGACGCCGCTGCTCATCCTTGGCTTTGTCGTCCTCGTGGTCTCCCTCGCTGGCTTCATCGGGGCCTGCTTCCGTGTCGCGTGGGCGCTCTGGCTCTACCTCTTCGTCATGCTGCTCCTCATCGTGGCCCTCACCGCCTTCACCATCTTCGGGTTCGCCGTCACGAGCCACGGCAGCAACGTGGAGGTCCCGGGGAGGAGCTACCACGAGTACCGGCTAGGGGATTACTCGCAGTGGATGAGGAATAGGGTCAAGGACCCAAATAGTTGGAATGATATCAAGAAATGTATATTGGGATCCAAGACTTGTGATGAGCTTCAGAAGTGGGGTCCTCTTGACTATCTGCAGAAGGACATGAGCCCTGTCCAGGTAAATGATGTCGTTCTCTTCTTCCGGAGTTTCTGTTCCTGGCTTTGACTAATTTTTCCTAGAAAATTAATGATGTAAGATGTTTGGCATGGCCATGGAAGTTCTCGGAGAGTCATGAGATGGGACTTACAAGTTCAATAGTATCAATGGAATTGTTTTCCCTAAGTTTGATTTTTCATTGACCAACTTTCCATGTTAATAGTTTAATTAAAAACCAAAGCCACTGAACAATTAATCATTTCAATCCTGGAAAAGACAAAAAAGTTGGAAATAGAAGAACTCGATCAAAAATTTCTTGCATGTCTAGAGAGCATACAAGGTTTTCTTTTAACTTGATTTCATTTTTCTTCCTTAATGTTCTTTCCGGTATCCTATTTGTTTTGCCACAGTCAGTTGGCATCTAAATTTTTGAATTCATTCTTTGGTGCCTCGGTTTGGTTGGAGTTTGAGATTTTATTTCCCTAAATCGGAAAAGAAAAGGATCTTCTGGTAAATCCAGAACACGGTAAGAAAATAATTTTCTAGGAAAACAGAGTAACAGGAAAGTTCAATCCCAGGATGAAATTTTTCTCCTAGTTGAAGCTGATTAAGAGGCATCATCAGTTTCATATAATCCTCTACATTTCTTTAACTCAAAATCATAATAATGGCCATACATACGCACACGTGCATACATACTACCATAGATAACTTTTTTCACGTAAGTCTCACTTCATACGGAACCTTGCCTGATAAATTTTACAATCTTCTTTGACTATACCTACTTACATCGCAAATGACTAACTTATTATGTAATTAGTCTGGTTGCTGCAAGCCGCCATCATCGTGCATCTACAACATGGCCACAACGGTGGCTCAGGACCCGGATTGCTATCGGTGGAACAACGTCCCAACCATCCTTTGCTATGACTGCGACTCGTGCAAAGCTGGGGTTCTTGAGGAAATGAGGCAGACCTGGCACAAGCTTGCTGTCCTCAGCATCGTCATGCTGGTGCTTCTCATCTGCATCTATTGTATCGGCTGCTGCGCCTTCCGGAACACGAAACGGGCAGAAACCGACTACCCATATGGCGAGAACCGGATGAGTAAAATCCGGCCCCGGTGGGACTACCATTGGTTAGTAAATTAAGCCCACTAACTTGACTCTTGCCTCCCTTTTTCATTATTATAGACAGCGTTGCTTAATCGATTTTAGAAGCATGTCATATTTTATTAGGTCTCTAGAATTAGATAATTACTTGCTTAACTAAAAATGCAAGTTAGTGGCTTAAGAAACCAAAGCATAATTGGAGAGTGACAGGAGAGATGAGACTTCCATGGAGCTACGTGATATTTTGACGATCTCTTTGTCAGACCAATTAATTATCCTCACATGATAAAGGAAGGGGTTTTGAACCCAGTTGCCCCCAAAAGAAAGTCACTCTGTTTTTTTAACTTCTTTTTTTCCTTTTCGACAAAAGCTGGCTAGATTTTCACTGAGATAGCATCATTGAATTCGTTTGGGTGCATACAATATCGCAAGTGCATCACTGAACATATGAATTTGAATAGAATATGGTAAAAGTACTTCTCATTCTATCTCTATGTCTATGTTTTGCTTTTTCCTGGCATGGTCTTAAGAATATACATTGTTGGTCCTCTTTGGTGACAGGTGGAGATGGTGGTATGACTGTAAAGAGCGGCTTTATTAGCGCACACAGGATCCAATCTTCTCTTTAATCTGTGACCTTTCTTTCTTTTTCCCACCACCTTCTCTTTCTTTTCTTTCTCTGAGGGCGTCGTGTTCATATTCTCAGTTTGTAATCTTGCTACAGCAAAAGAGAGAGGACAAGTCCATTGTTTCTTTTGAGGAGATGGGTAATGGTCACAGAGGTCTCTCATTGTCCAAAATGACTTCGTGAATGCTTTATTTTCTTGTACACACATGGGTTTTGCTTTTGACCACCAGGCCTCATGGTCTTTCTGCTTTCTTGCAGTTTTTCAAATTTTATTCTGCTTTCTGTAATCTCCCTATTCGAATGATGTTAGATTCACAAAACTGATTAAGGCATTAGTCTATAAACTGGTCTAAAATTTATACAGACAAAGAGGCAAACCAATATAAAAAAAATATTAACGAAAAGAAAAGAGAAACTCGAGCTAAGATGAGAACATGATGCATAGACCTAAAATACCGACTGCATCTATCACTTCAATGTGTAAAGCTATCAGAACAAGCAAGATTCTGGTAGCCTGTTTAAACACCGCAGATTCACACGAGAAACAGCGTTCTTTTGGGAAACAAGTTATTGGCCATTTCGAATTTAACTAACATGACATAAACTCACCTGGGACCTGCATCTGGCAATATGGCGTGCAACCCCTGATTTTACTAGGTTTGCCCATCACGATAAACAATTAAGAGAGAACATCCTCAATATTCTCTAAAAAACAACTTGAGTTTATGAACATAGACAAGTGATTGAGAAACATCATCCCCATACAAACTGTATTTCATTGCGATATGTCTTGCCGGGAAAAAAACCCTCAGTATGCATATGTGAAGATGTTTAAGGCATGATGGAATGTGACAGAACCATTACCACAGATACAGCGCATTTAAAGCCAAAACTGAACTTAAATTGCTGGAAGTCACAAACTGCAGTGCTACATGAAGAATACTTGAAATTCAATGAACAGGAAACACACTGACACAAAGAAAAGGATACAAAACACAGCAAAAGCATATTGTATCCGACTTGGTGGCTTGGGAGCATATTTGGAGGAAAGATAGAATTTGCCGTTATCTGATGGCTATCATTTTGTGGCTTGGGCGATTATGTTGCTTATTGAACTTGCCTCTTCTTTCGCAGCTTCCACAAGAGAATCCTATCATCAGATGGCAACGTGGTCTCATATCAGCAGAGACAACAAGCAAAAGTTGTTCAACATAATGAATCAAAAACACGAGTGTGTGCATATCCAACTCATCAACTGTGTGTTTTTCATGAGAGAGAGAGAGAGAGAGAGAGAGAGAGAGACCTGCGCAGATATCAGCCGTGCAACTGTTTTCTTGCTGGATTCTTGAATTTCACCAGCGATCACAAGCTCATCCAAGATATAGTAGGCCTGAAATGTTCAAGCAACAAGCATTTCTCAATATTGTTTACCATCACGGACAACTATGATATTCCACTAAACAAGTGTAAGTACCTTATGGAAGTTAAATATGAGGTCCAGCTCACAAACCTGCAAGTTGTGAAAGAAATTGAAGTAAAATCAAGGACCTTTCATATGGACAAATTAGTATATACTAGATTAAAAAAGTACAGCTGTTCACTCACGCTGCCAAAGTACCGGTCCAAAATCTCCACAAAATGATGAATTACTTCAAGAGTCTCTAGTTCATTATCCTCAGGATCAATGCACATGCAAAAATAGAGACTTGCATATCTGCACAGCATGATTAAGATGGTCTTGATCAAGACAATAAAGCACCACAAAACAAGCCATTTAACTTTCTCACAATACCTTTTGTAGACAACCTTTAAACCTCCCCACTCCACGAAATTGCACAGCTTAGGACCTCTATGAAGCATTAACCCACTGATTTCTCGGATGACCTTCTCAGATTAGATTCCGATCCATAGAAAGACATTAGTCTTGGTATTATTAAAATCAGGTGCAGATGACCAATATCTCAACAGAGCATTAACAAACAAGAACTCAAACAGTTTCAATATGGCCCTCAAATCTAATCAATCCAACGAGAGTTCCTGATGAGGTTGAAAGAAACCATGTCTCAGAATGAGGATAATACCTTAGTTCGTTCCTTCTGTGAATATGGCGAGTACCATTTTGTTAACCTGACCTTCCCTTGACGACTAATTAGAAGAACGAAGTGAATCTACAACATACCGTCAATATAAGGAATTAAATATTGATCAGAACTTATAGAAAGAGATCAAAATATGCAGCTCTATCTGTATGCAATGGTGGCCTCTGCTTTCATTTATCCAGTGCCAATATAGTTTGATACAAAAACAAAATTCCAACTTATGTCCTATCTTTTGTAAAGATATCTATGAAGAAGGGCGTATAAAATTAACAGACAATGAGATGATAAAAGCCGAAGAAAACCATGCTTGCAATTTAGGGCGCCCAGTACAAATGATGTATCTATCTTCAGTCAGATAACTTCATTCCGATTAACATTTGTTGCACCAACAAAATCTCTAAGGCACAGCTTTAAGAAGCTAAATGTTGCCTCAAGCATTCCATCATGCAATTTTTGCATTGTGCAAGTCATATTGTGCGAGAAATTCTCATGGAAAGTAGATAAAACTCATTGTGCAAGTCACACACAGAGATCCTCCACATAGATTCGTTTTCTGTGACAATTATTATAAGAAACTAAACCCACAAGCCAGAAATTCGACAGGGCTTCAACTAAAAGCGACGTTTCCCACTGAATGCATCCACGAAATGTCAAAACAATCAGGAGTTTTCTTAATTAATGGAAGATGAAAGAAATGGATACAGGGCAGCTCACAACAGAACTACACATAGATTCAAAGCAACTAGTCGGCTCTGAACAAAAAGGGCATTCGATTTCACGTCGAAGGAAACCCATAGGCTAAATGGGCAACTCCAATTTCAACAGAACCAACCCAAGAGAAGAGCCGGAGGAACAAAAAGAACAGTAACACGTAACTACGATGTACCAAAACAGCATCTTAAAGCATTTCAAACAAGATACCCACGCATAAAAATCAGACCTTTCGACAGAAATCGAAATGAACTCCACAATGCAGCGTCCAAAACTCGAACTTTAGGATCGATCGACCAAAGAGCTTTTATCCCACTATGTAAACATGATAATGTAAACAAGATAAATGACAACGAGGGGTTTACCATGATTCGGGTCGGAGATCGAACTCGAGTACTTCAAATTTGCAGGCGACTCTGCACCATCGGCGGATCGGCAGCCCCTGCGGGGAATCTGTACGGGCAAATGCGAATCTGGGCTCACTTTTTCACGCCAAGAGCTATTCTGACAGCGAGAGAGCTATTCCTCCGCCGCCGAGATGGCAGAGCATCGCCGGTTCCCTCTTCCGAATTGCAATACCACGATCTAAGGACGGTAGATCGGCGTCTCGAGGAATCGCAGAGGTACCCCTTTCTCGACGTCACTCCATGGCCATCTCTCTCTCCTCCTGCGTAAGCGTTTTCGGCAGCATTACACAGACCGGAGCAGCCACCGATACGCGGTCTAATCGGTTCGAACCGGTAAACCGACCGGTTTGATTTAACTTCAATAAATCTGACAGTTCGTCCAGGTTAATTGGAAAAAAATTAAGGCCAAGTAAAAAATAGAATATGGATTTCTTTTTTTGAAACATAAAAATAATATTTTCTCCATATTTGGTCATCTGGAAAAAAGAAAAACCAATAAGCCATTTGGAATCGTTTGAAAATCTCTATGCTCTTGAAAGAATAAGGTGAGAGCTAATAATATTGGATCCGGTGATTTAAGCCACCGCATGACTTTTTCCTTATGCAGGTCCATACTAATGTCCCGCATGATTAAAAATCATTGACCGTCGGGAGGGCTAAATTGCACCCGATGAAAAATGTTTAGAGTTTTACTGCACAAATTTCAACCTCTTGACACTTGATTGTATATCGGCCCATACATTTGGCCTTGAGCTCACCGGCAATGATAAAATGCACCCAATATAAGAAGGTTTAGAATTTAATTACTCCAGACTTTTTTTAAAACAAAAAGAAAAAATCACTAAAAATAAGTTTGACATTTGGCCAAGTTGTGGAGGGCTCGTTGCTCCTACGGTTGAGAACCTAGATCAATAGAGTAAGTTATTTGGGATAGTTGTGGTTGAACTGTAACTCTATTGTGTTGTAACTATTTGTAAGATTTTGTTTATTTAGCAATAATATTTAAAAAAAATGCAGTACCTCTTAAAGTTGGATGATGCGGCTTACTAAAAGTTACTATAAACAATTGCACTTTTAGTTGATTCGGATAATTTTTATTGGAAATTGCTGACGTAACGTGGTATCATCATTGATTGTCCGATATGGCATGACCCCAATATGATGTGTCCGACTCAACTTAAAAGGATGTTGAATTAAGATATTTATTTATTTTTTAACTTTTTCTTCTCTTTTCTTTCATTTTTTTTTATTATAGATTTTCCCCTTTTCTTTCCTTGTCTTATTGTAGTTCTTCCCCTAATGCATGGCCCCTCCTAGTGAGAATAATAAAAATAGAACCTCGAAACTCAAAATGAACTCTCCAAACCTTAAAGAAGAACAACTATTGTTTGTCAAAAAGTTCTAAACTTATTACACTTCCGCTAATTCAGCCTTAAACCTTTTGATTAAGTTAATTAAGTCTAAACTCTTTCACGTTTTACTAATTGAGTTCATCCAATCAATTTTGACTTAAAATCAATAACATGGATGATGTCTATCTTATGTGGTATGGTCAGCACTAATGTGAATAATTTTTAATAATTTTTCAAATTTTTATAATTCTTTTATAATTTTTTTAAATTTTTTTCCTTCTTTCTTTTCTTCTTTTTCCTTCTTCTTCTTATTTTTCCTTTTACCTCTGTCCCTCTGCTAGGCCTTGTCAATTATCGGCGAAGATTGCCGACCTTAGGTGAGGGCTGCCCTTGTTGACCTTACAAGGTCAGCGATTTGGCAAGAGCTACCCCCACCCGATTTGGCGAAGGTTGCTCATATTTGATCTAGCAAGGGTGGCCCTCTTCAGCCCGGGCCCGGGCATCCCTTACTTGAGGCAAGTTTCCTTCATTGGCCATTGATAAGGCTTGGCGATAGCCAACGGAGAGAAGAAAAAAAAAAAGGGAAAAAAAGGAAAAAGAAAAAGGAAAAGAAGAGAAAAGAAGGAAAAGAGAAGAAAAGGACTAAATAAAATAAATAACTTGAAAAAATATTAAAACACTATTCAAATTTATCTATGCCAGTGGTAGTAATGTCACGTAGGGCCAGTAATTTTTGGCCAAAATTGATTTAATATACTATATTGACAAAATGTAAAAATATTTAGCACTCAATTGACAAGATTGAACGGTTTATGTCTAAATTGATTAGAGTGTAATAGGTTCAAGGCTTTCTGATATTCGAGTTTAGAGAGGTGGGTAGGATTTTGATATTTGAGTTTAGTGGCTGTCACGACCTCCTTTTTTTTTCCGTCCGGGGAGAAGAAGGAAGGTTTAGGGGTATTTGCCTAAAGAGGTGGACCAATGGCCCTAGATTAGGCGCGGGCTCTCCCAAGCCCATACCTCGCGCGACGTTGGATTCGTTTTTAGTTCTTAACAACCTATGTAATTCTAGGAGTCGCCACTAGCCTATTGGGGTCGGCTAGAAACCAATCAAGACACGGGAGTGTTGTCTCGATTCATACGCAACCAAAGATTTCTAGGAACGGGGACTTGTTTACGCCAATGTTTCTATTAGCGCCCTTGTGGTACCACTAACTTGGAAGTTTGTTTATCTAAATGGCCATACAATCTTGATTACCAATTATAATCTTTATGAAACCACCAAGTGTCCATGCAAATGTTTTTGTAGTTTTTTTGTAATGTCTAAACTATTCCTAACATAGTTTAGAAGAGAAATTTACACTCAAATTAATGAAAAGCGGCGCGTAAATAAACATCCAAGAAATTGAAATGACTTGAAAATAAACGCAGAAAAGGTAAACCCGATACAAGTCGGGCAAATAATATTACATGGCCTTGTTATCACACCCCGGGACAGGACCCCCGTGAGCAAAATGAAAAGTTAAATATGCATGAAATTACTCTAGATGCATGAAATCACTCTAATTAATTTTAATCTACGCAAAATAGATTATTTACAAAAATGGTTATAAAATACCAAAAATCATTAAATTAAGAAAATGACATTTTTAAAATTAGGAAAATTTCCTAGATGTCATTTCTATCATAATTTGATATCATCCATCATTTTTATAATTTTTTTGAAATTTTCATTTTTTTTATTTTTTTATTTTTTTATTTAAAATTAATTCCCTAAACCGGTATATGACGATTTACACTAATATGGGACTGCCCAGTACATGAATATAACAAGAACCAAGCTCAAATCGACCGTTTCAAGATCGAAACTTAGTATGCGCATTTCGTCGAACACTTGGCGTGCATCAAATCATCCCAAACCAACTTCCTCGGGCTATGTTTGTGGCCTTCAATCTCAACGCATGAACAATCTTATGTGGAACTAAAGTATCAAGATCATATTACCACATGCAGGGAGCAAGATCAGATAGAAATAATAGCTTAAAACACACAAGAACTAGGTTGAAATCGGTCTCAAATATGCAAGTCTGAACTGATTTTACAAATCTGGGTTTGAACCCAAATCAAACAAACAGGTTGCATGCCCATATTCAAGCCCCGTCACTTATCACATGCAAGATCTAAGGGAAACATTACTTAGTCCAAGTGAAAGTAGGTAACATGAGCTTTCAAATATGACGAGCATCACAGAGAATGACCGAACGAACGCATCAAAACGACCTCTCCAAGAAGCGCACATGCAAAACTCTTGAAGAGATTCCAAACACTTAGAAAAATTTCAGCCTCAGAAATCAGTTTTGCGGGCTGGTTTTCCTCTTGATTTTCATGATCAAAACATGCTCAAAATCGAAAATAAATATATCTAGGATGCTTACCTTGCTTCCTAGTTTCCTTTTCAAGTGGTTCTTGGCCGATAAAACCGACAAATTATCCTCGGGGGCCTGTGGAAGTTGGCTTCTTCAACTGGAAATGAGATCTGCAAAAAAAAGAACTGACAACGAAGGTTTTCGTTGACCTCTAACATTAGACTTCAAGACGTATTTTGTTGGAAAAATTGATACCAAGCCAAACTATATGTATTATAGTTTGGGTTAAAGGTAAATATTTTCCTCATTTATTTCTCAAATTTTTCAAAAACACTGGCTTTTCTCCACTCGTGACCAACTAGGCTCAACACTTAGAAAAATTTCCAGTGTTTCTTGGCCAGCCAGGAGGGTGTACTTTCGGGGGGCTTTAGGGGGCCTTCCCGATCTTTGTTTGGGACATGCGACCTATGGTTGGAAAGATATTTGAATGAAGTTTCACTCTCTAGTTGAAGGTTTTGGCTAATTTTGGCCGCAGGTGTGTGAAAATCTCACTTTTCTCTCTCCAGGTCGGTTTGGATTTTCTGGGTTTTCAATTTTCTGGAGTTGCTTCTGAGGGCCTCTTTGGGGGACGATTCCGAGCTCTCCCCTCTCTATCTCGTCTCCTCTCTCTCATCCCTTGAAAGACCTTGCTTCAGTGATCTTATCCCATGAATTGAGGGATTTTTGGTCGGTCTTTTGTCCACCTACCAAGCCTGCCAACTGAGCTGGTTCACCTACTCTTCTGACTTAGCCAATTTTTTAACTTCTGCAGCTGTTGAGTGTGCGGACTTTGCTGCGACTTTCCCGTGCTTGCAGCAGCTTATCCCTGGCAAATTTCCGTCCACTTTCACTACTCATTACGGTCTTCCATCACGTGCAAAGATCAAGCTAAATGGCGGCTGAGTGGGATATGGTGGGGCCACCAATATGCCTACTTAGCAACTCCGAAATCAGACCAACTCGTGGACTGACTTTTGGCTGGTGCTTTTAGTGCTTTAATCCATCAATTTTGCTGAGGTTTTTGATCAATTAGCAAGTACATGTATAGTAGCTTAATATCTCGACCAGATTTTGCAATTGTGCCCACCTAATTTTGCAAGAAAGTCCCTCAAAGTTGGCCATTTTCTTGCCCGAAAATGCTCAATTCAATGTAATTTGGTCATTTTTGCCCGATTTGATTGATTCGACCTGGCCCAAGCTCAATTTCAACTTAATTGGGGGTTAAGATGATGATTTAAGGGCTCGGGTGAAATTTTACAAAATTTGCGAATTGGTCCCTCAACTTTTGAAAATTGCATTTTGGCCCCAGTTTGCCATTTTAATTCCAATCTGACCTCCTGGGCTTGGCTAGTCACATTTAGATCATTGGTGCCAACTTTTTTTAATCTTTTTTTTTTTTTTAAAGGAAAACATCTAAACACCTAGATGAAATATTTTTGGGCGAAAATTTAGGTGTCAACAGTGGCAATTCACCACCAACCAGTCTAGTGGCACAGTAGTGGTCATCCATCTTGTTCTTGAAATGAGGAAAAATCTATTACGATAATTAGTTGCATATGTTCCATATTCATTTGAACCATTAAAATCAATGATTCTTGTTGCAAGTGCATAGAAAAGAAAATCTGTGCCTTTAAATGGGAAGATAACCAAAAAAGAGTCCAAATCTGAACTTGTAAACATATTCAATTATATCCATCTTTACTCATAAGCTTAAACTAAAGAGTTATAGGCCAACTAAAACCACTCCATACCACACTATTTTCTGATATGACACTTTTCTGACATGACTAGTGTGAGCATCTCAACAATATGCCCTTCATTTGTGAGCTCGATTATAGGTTTGTTCACTCTTTATTTACGTATTAATTGACATCAAGATGTCTCAATCCAGAGCTCCACTTTGTTGCCTTGTGAGGACCACAATAATAAAACAAAGGTTAGAACACTAATTTGGTGGGACCTACTCCACAAGAAGAGCAGCACATGATTCCTCTATAGATTAAGTAACATAACTATAATTGAATCACTCAAGTATCCTCAGTATTTCTCAACCACAAAATATCCCTAAAAAACTCATACAGTATTTAGCGCTCACAATTTTTTACGAAACAATCTCTCAATTTAACAAAAGAATTCATAAACCTTATCACAAAATTTATGGCTTTGACACCAAAAACATCTCTTGGATGCTCCTAAAAAAGAAGAGGCACTTCTTATATATACAAACTTTTGATCCAAAACAAACCACCTAAACTGAAAAAGCACCCAGACTAGGAAGCCTACTTCTTTTATTTCTTAAATCGTCACCATTTTACAACAACTTAAACTTTTACCTAAACTAAATGTTTTTAATCATACTTTTGTTTCTTCAAAGGTTTTCTTTTCTCCTCTTTTTTTTTTTTTTTTCAATTTCTTCCAACACGTATGTATAAGCGTGCGATTCTGTTTATAAGAAGGAGAATAGACCAAAATCTATAAGCAATATTAGGGATATATTACAAAGTTATTTTAATAATAATTGATTGATTAATTTTATAAATCAATTTTTAATACATATAATGTTTTCTAAAAATTGTATCATCTAAGTGTCATGGGCAAAATAACCCGTGCGACGCCTAACGAGTCAAGAAGACACTAGACCAACTTTCATTCTATAGTTGTTCCGAAGAACAATATAGAGAACATCATCCCCATATCGAATCGTACATAGCTCGGGCATCCAGTCTTTCCAATTAAATACACAAAACACTTTTTAGGCACAACAATTGGTTTCGGCTAGCAATGTTAGGAGAGCGGCATTAGCTCTTAACCAATTTATGTACAAGAGGCCAATCTCGACCTTAGAGTTTCATAAAAATATAACCAGTTCATCTTGAAACTCCATGAATTTTTTATCCTATCCATATTTTGTTTAGAAATCCGGACGATCAAATATAGCTTTTGGCATAACAACTGGTTTCAGTTGGCAACATTAGGAGAACAACATTAGCTCTTGATCAGTTTATGCACAGGAGATCAATCCCGACCTTAGAGTTTCGTAAAAATATAACCAAACCATCTTGGAACGCCCGGCACAGCAAGTCACTCTCATGAATCAATTATATAATTTATTTGGCAAAAGATCGATTCAAGTGCCAAAAGTTAGTACAAATGGACACTTGAGTGCCAAAAGTTATGATACTTGCTAAAATCGGAGCAAAATGGATTACTTAAGTGCCAATTCGGCCAAAATGCTAACGTGTGCAATTTCTGGCGAAGTAAGTGCAAAACAATGTCATTTTGCACACTGACGTGGCTAGATAATGCAAAAATGATGTCGTTTTGGTCTTTGCATGGTAAAAAATTAATATAAAAATTAATAAAATAAAATTTAAAACATTTAAAAAAAAAAAAAAAGAAAAGAGGAAGGCGGCCGAGGGCCGAGCCCTCGTTGCCGCCGCCGAGAAGGGACGGCGACTGAAGTGGGAGGGTTGGCTAGGGTCGTTGGGCCCTTGTCGCGCCGTCGGTCCGACGGGCGAGGGCTTAGCCCTCAGCCGCCTTCCTATTTTTATTTATTTATTTATTTTATTTATTTTAAATAAATTTAGTTTTAATTTTTATTTTATTTATATTAATTTTTTATCATGCAGCATTAAAATGACGCCGTTTTACACCGCCGAAAAATCGCCACGTTTTGGTACTTTCGTAATTTTTGACAAACTTTTAGCATTCCAGGGTCTGGGTCTCTAATTTATTTGCAAGGGAGAATCAGAGTCCGTGACTAAGGGAAGTAGAGACAATGGGCGACAGCTTAACGAAATAGCTAAATGGGAGCGATGGACGAGTTCGAACCTTCTTTTGCCACCTCCGGAGCGGCGGCTGAAAAGTAGGAAGGGAGAAGCCCACGTTGCGGTCGCCCACCGTGAAATGACACTTGCCCACAGCATTTGGCGGATCGCTTGATTTACGAGACTCCCCGTGCTTTGTTGATTACAGTCGCACATGTAGAGATCGATTTCGTAGAGCACGGCGCACGCAAAGAAGAAGGGAGAAGCAGAAATAAGGGAAGAGCGAGAAATGGTGATCCTTTTGGTGGCCACGACCACGGACCCCGCGTCCATCAATCCCGCCACTGCCCTCTTGGCCATGCCCGGCTGGACCCCTCGTCCCGCCCTTCAGGTCATCATCATCAAGATCAGTTTTTTATTTTTTTTCCCCAGCCTTTCTTCTTCAACTTTGCATCATGTTGAACAGCGTTTGGTTAGAGAGGTGGGTTCTTTTTCTTTTTGTTTTTCGGCGATGTTCTGATATTTTGTGACATGGGTTTTGAAGGATATGAAAAGTTTCGCCAATCAGCAAGTGAGGCTGCTGCAACACGACAGGGGCATCGTGGAAGAAGATCATCTCGACGTGCGTTGGGAAGAGGCCACCGGCGAGGCGGTGGACGAGCTCATCTTCTTCAGCAAGCACACCGCCGTCTCCAATCGCCCGGCTCTCACCGTCCACCCAATTGGTAATTTCGTGTTCTTGCTCTTGGGTTTCGAGGATCGCGCGGTCGGCGGACGTTAAATTTTTTGCATTCAGGAGGGAGAGTTTTATGATTTTTACTTCTTATTGGTGCGTGCGTGTGTGGTATTGTTGTTGTAGGTGTGCCTCATCTGCGTGAAGGCGAGGTTCCACCGCAAGGAGGGAAGCCAGGGTGGGCGGCGCCACCGAATCCGAGAATAGGGCCCTGGCTGAGATTGTTGAAGAAGATTGCTCACTCCTATAATATGGTTCCTGAGTTTGAGGCAAGTTCTTGTTTCTGAGGGGTCCTTTTATGATGTCTTTTTGTCTATATGTTGGGCCTATTTCGCGGCATGCCGTTGCATTGTGAGAGATGATACTGGATATGGTTATTGATGGTTGTTTGTTTTCATGGATTATGAGTAGATTACCTTGGAGGGCACTCATCATGGACCGGAGACTAACAAGCTGGCAATGTTTGTGGAGATTGGTATATCCAACTCTCTTTTCATTTCATTCTCCAATTGTATTGTTCAAACTAGATCAGCATTGTCTGTGTTGCTGATGATTTGCTCTAGTGTTATTTCAATCCACATTGGAAGCCTGTAAGAATGTTTTGATCGAGTTCCTCAATATGAAAAGACCGACATTTTACTCATATTCGAATTTCCAAATGATGGACACTGGTTATGTCCTGCTAACTAAAGATGGTTGCACTTTCACTGTCTAGACTTTTCGTGTATTTGCCTTTGGTCATCGATCAAGTAATGGCTTGCCATCATGTATAAAACCTTCTCTGTCAAAGTTATGGAGATTTAAGTAAACTGAAATCTTTTTGTACCATCCCATTCCATAATGACTTCGGTTCAATGGTAGGAAAGTATCTAGTGTGCAGAAGCTTGTCGTTCATATGACTGCAATATCATTGTAAAGTTTCCCTTCCCCTAATAAGATGATCTGATTGTTTTTCCAGTAGTCCAGTTTCTCTGAACTGTCCTATTCTTTGTATGACAACACTATCAGTTTGATTTCCACGTATTAGGCAACCAAGCTTATGGTGAATAGCTCCTTTTTTTTTGGGTTACAAATAGCTGTAATTAGATGACAGTATGTATATTCTTTCTGTTTCCTTTAACTAATTCTTTTTGTAGATTGCTGTGTAAATGCTCATGGAATCTTATGGTTGAGTTTAGCTTAGAATGTGGACTTTGTAGTCTGTGTGCTGCACTCTTTCGTTGCCTATAGATGATGTACTTAGCTGTGAGCAATTAATATGATCCGCAGTGGTGTTTTTGTGCTTGATTTAGGGAGTACTGAAGAATACTGGAGGAGGTTGGATGCTGCTAAAGTCGTTGCTCAAGTTGAGTTCGCTGCTTTTTATATATAGAGTACTATTGAGTGGCATGTCCCTGCTTTTGCTTGCCTCTTGTAGTGATTAGTTTGCACATTCTGGTATGTCATTTGCAGTTAGCATGGTGGATATGGTGCAATAGTGGTTTGACTATATGCAAGAATGAATATTTTTTTCTAGAGTAAATCACGTTGACAAGTGCCTTCATCTACTGATGTTATACTGACTGATATATTGTTTGTGGATCTGTATGAAGAAATCCTATGACAACCCCTCCTTTCGTAACTCTGGCACAAAATTAGTTCTTGGTGACGCAAAATTCTGTGTTGATCCAATAACACTGGAAAAACAATCAGTACATCATTTCAAACTTTAGGAAGAATAAGTGTACATTGGGGTATCAGGGGGTGTTATTATCAATTCCTACTGTAGTTGTGTAAAAGCATTGATCTTCTTGCTCCTGCATATCAGAGCAAAAAATAATCTCTGGCTTCTGAATCCGTGGGGACTTTAATCTACTTAAAAGGAGCTTATTTTCACAGGATAGCTTTCCTGTTAAACTTCTAGGTCCCCTCTATTAAATGTTTGAAAAGGACATGTAATTTTATATCATGTGATGAGATGACAGTCTGGAATCTGATCCTCTTTTCAGATCTTTTTAATTCCTTGGTCTGACATATCACTTGTTCCTATGAAGTTGGTTTGGGAAGGTCTTGGGCTTGGAGGAGAGCCTGTGATTGGGAACTGGAGCAGGTATACACTCATGCTTTAACTGACGTTATGAGAAATTGGCCTATCTTTGGCAATATCATTTTGAGGCTATTTGTATGACTTTGACTGAATTCAGCACTCTGTAGATGTGTTTTGTCCCTTTGAAAGACTATTGGGAAGGCAGTATAGTTCTGTGTTTCTTTACAAATCACCTTCATCGTAGATGTGAAATGCTTACAGGAAACTGAGACAGCACAAGTGCTCATGACTATAAATATTAGTTCTTTCTTGCTCGGGACCATGGAATTTTATATTTGCCTCTGATACTGTCTCAGGGATGTTACAAAGAAAAAAGTCTTGCTTGGGATAGGTGGTGGACATTATGCGCCTCGGCATATGGACATTGTCCAGTAAGCCGTCTTTTAACTTTTTAATCCTCCTTAGTGCTACAATCTCATGTCTTTTCGTGTGGTTGATATCCATGAATATGCCACCTGTTCTGATTAGAGTTA
This sequence comes from Eucalyptus virginea, assembly GCA_014182375.1. Taxonomy (NCBI): domain Eukaryota; kingdom Viridiplantae; phylum Streptophyta; class Magnoliopsida; order Myrtales; family Myrtaceae; genus Eucalyptus; species Eucalyptus virginea. The sequence goes on along the minus strand of CM024523.1, from coordinate 17,835,959 downwards.
TAGACAGAAGAAAGATAATGATATTTTCAAGTTGGAACATCCCAAGTTATTTGGTGCTCTTTTCTTTTCTTTTTTCTTTTTAAATAATATGGTCTAATATCAGGTGCTCTTGAGGTGTTTGAAGTTACGTAGCATTTTCACGATAATTTCAGGAAAGATGATGTGTGGGTCGGGCACCTGCTTTCTGGATATTGCTTACCCATGGAAGATCCTAGCCAGTCAAAAGCAGAAGCTAATACAACAGTTATCGGGGGGACCTGGAAGCAAGCGATCGAAGTGGCATTCAAGACTACAAAGTCGGCTTTCCCTGGTGGCGACATTATGGCGCATCTTGACCATAAGTAAGTCATTCTCGGCAAAGTTCTGGTAACATTCAAGCCATGAATTGACCATTGCTTATAATATTGTCTGCAGGAGTTTCAAGAGCTGGCAGAGAAACGCCATCACGGCATTCTTGGCTGACCAGAACATCAAAATTGGCAAGCCAAATGACTTCTTGATTTGAAGTTTTGAATTATTATGTTGGTATTATGGTGGAAGTCCATGCCTTACTTAAGCCTCTGGACTCTTGAGAGAACACTTGGAGTTCTAGTAGATAGAATTTATTTACAATATACAGATCTTAACTCCAGAAGCTTTTGCTGGATACTGATTTAACTGAGTGAATTTCATGAGCCATTGGTGATTGAATGGATTAACGATATCGATAACATGTGAACTACCGGTATGTCGAAATAATGAAAGCAGTGTGCTATTGTCACCAATTTTGTGAAATTTTTGTTCGTTGTCCATAAAAAATTATTCTGGAAGTTCTCATATTACTTTCATTTTTATGAATCTGCGTTCTGTCCTGTCCTGTTCTGTCCTAAATAAACTATATGAACTCCTAACTGAACAAATTTTCATGATGGACAAGCCGGACTGATGAGGCGAAACAGATGTCTGAAAAAGGGAATGAAAAGCAGCCGTGAAAATATTTTGCTCTCTTCCAATGTCTCTCTCGCTTGAAGAGACGCTCATACGCCACGCTCACAGCCAAATGTCCAAGACTCGTGTCGTCTTACAGCTTCTGGTAGTTTTCTCTCTTCCACTTGGTGAAGCGACTCTCTGGGTACCTGTGTTAGAACTGCAGAGATGTAAGGGAATCGTATGCTATGTACGTCGGGTCTATCTAGTCGAACAAGCTCAGCATTATGGAAGGAAATAGAGAGCAGAAGTTAAGAAAGGCTGCCTTATGTAGAAGTTTAGGACATCTCTGGACAAGTAGGAAAATTGCTGTTTTAGACAATGTAGCGTCTGAGGAGAAACTACAAGAGTGTGAACGTACTGTCTTTGGTAGATTTCATGCAAGTCCCTCAGTCAACTTCCCAGCGTTTCAATCCACTATGAAGAAAGCTTGGAAAATAGATACTGTCATCTGCATCTAGAACCTGGTCTATTTTCCTCTGAGTTCGAATCAGTAGAGGAAAGAGATAGGATTCTGGATTCTGGGCCGTGGTCCTTCTCAAGCCATTTGTTAGTTCTTAAGCTGAATGGGAGTGCGTTTGGTTCAAAGATTAGAAAAGTTCTCATTGGGAAAACGCAGTTTAGCTTAAAAAAAAGGCTTTGGAGAAATGCAAAGATGTTTGGTAAATTTCCGCTTTGAAATGCAACTTTGAGAGAAATCTTTGTTTGGTAGAAAACACATTTGCAAAGCCCATTTGGTGATTAATCTAAATATTTTAATTTTTATTTGTTTAAAATTAAAAAAATAATGTTTGCGATTTTTTAAATTTATGTTAAAGATATTATGTAAACAATTTTATTAAAATTGAAATTTCTTTTTTTGCTAAAAAATCAAATGGAAAAAATTTACGTGATCTCTTTCTCAATTATAAGAAGAATACTTTCATTACAATAAAAACATGATAAGATATGCTTTGAAAATTACAAATATCCTTAACTATTTCCTAAATTCATAGCCAACAAGGTCTCTCTCTATCTCTCTCTCCAACATTCAAATTAACTACAATTTCCAGGGCGGTCAAAACCAGATTTACGAGTTAGGATATCATCAAAGAAAATAATCTGATGATTTAACAATGCCCTCCACAATACTGAGCTACAACATTGTCAGTTGTTCAAAGAATCTTCCCTTCAAAGGTTTTGTTACATTAAATAGCTGATATACAAACACACAGCTAAATACACAACACAGGCAATAAAAGCCAGAACTAAGAAAAATATGCCCCAGTGCTTGATCCACCATGACGCCTCTTGAGGGAACAAACAAAATCTCAAAGGAAATAGAGAAATGGTCATAAAAGTAGCCAATCTCACAGAACCTCGCACCTAAACGCCAGAAGTAGGACAGACTCCTCATACGATGGTGGGCAACAATCAAGTAATGCAGCTTTATCAATCGGACGATCAAAATCAACAGACTTTGCTTGAAGCCTGCCACAGATTCACCTTATATCCTGAATGGCAAACTCCTAGAGCTAGCCTTATCAAGTTTTGTCTTCTTCAGATTTATTTTCTCCAGTGCGATTTTCTGGAAATAATTTGGGCCACCAAAATCAATCTTAGCTTGCTTCACCTTTTTCCTCTTTCCCCGATCATATTCTTCATCCCTGCAATACGAACATATAATATTGTAAATTTTAAGATATATGTGCTTAAAAATAAAAACATCAAGTGCTACCTATCAATGTTAGAGAAACAGATCATTACCAACTATGTAAGCCAACATAGTACATGATATACCGCTCTTTTGCTGCCTTTCCCCTGACTATCCAAAGAAACGCCCATGCTCATCTTTTCCTATTAAGCTATTTATTTTGTTCTTACCCTCATATCTCAACAGGCTTTAATCGTCAAAGTATTAACAAGAAATGGGATTTCCTAATCAGTCCACAATTACATTCACAGCAGGTAAGATACCTAAAAATGAACCATATTATTCATGTCTACAAGCATCAACTATAGTACCGTCAGAAAAGTCTATTGATTAGAAAAGGAGAGAACCGAGATGCAAATCTTTCATGATTTTCCATGTCAACGCTAACCCTCAACCATCAAACCATACAATACATTTACCTATTCAGCTTCCTTCACCAATGATATCTTTGATTGAAGTTCATAACAGCTAGTATATGATTATGCAGAAGTATGACTAACAATACTTCAACTTCAGCTTACCATTCATCCAGCACATAACCAATGTTGGTGTTCTCTGCACCATTTGATTCCGCTGTTGGAGAGGGAGAAAACTCTATCCCAATGCGCAACTGCAATCAAAAGGAAAGAAAAGGTAAACGGAGAGCACCAATTCAACAGATTACTTGGGAAGCACCACTACAAGTAAAATTCACAACCAGTAGATCGAAGTAGGATGATTACGCAAAAAGAAGCCCACTTTATCGTCCTCATATCACAAGACCGAAGGGGTTCGGGAACCCAAAACAGAAAAGTAGGAGAAAACGAAAGCTTTCTTGATTAGTGCAGAGAAATTTATCAGCCCACATTGTCCTCACACATCACAAGACCGAAGGGGTTGAGAAACCCAAAACAGAAAAGCATGAGAAAGCGAAAGGATTCTTGATTAGTGCAGAGAAATCGATTGACTAACAGAGAAACATTCAGACATCAAACGGGTAACTGTACTGGAGAGAAGAGAGTTCAAACGCCGAGCGAGCTCTCAAGGAGACTCCTCAGCTCCTTCCCACGAAACCCACCGTTCAAGAGCCAATATGACCCGACACCCAAAAAGAAGAGCAAGGAAGAGAAAGAGTAAAGCCTGCCACACAAGGAGAAGAGCGAAAGCTCACCAAAGCCACAAAAGATTCTAATCCAAGAGCGCAGTCGAGCAGCGAAAAGCGTCGACGAGCAGCGAAGAGCGCAGTCGAGCTTGCAGTCTTCACAGGAGAGAGCGATGGGGAAGGGCGTAGTCGAGCTCGCAGTCGTCACGAGGGAGAGAGCGATGGGGAAGGGTGGGGAAGGGTGCAATCGAGCAGCGAAGAGCGCCATCGAGCTCGCAGTCGTCACAAGGGAGAGAGCGACGGGAAGGGTGCAGAGCGATGGGAATGGTGAAGAGAGAATGCCATCGAGGGTTTTAGTTTTACAAATGGGTAAAATTGGCTTTTCAGTAAAGTTTTGAGGGTAAAATAGGCAACTTACTAATTTTCATTAAGTGAGCCCTCAGCATTCCGAAAATGCTGAAAGCTCAAGGCTGGTCTCCACTATTTCTGGAGCCTTTCAAAGATTCCCACGATCCACTTTCACTGGAAAGTTCTCGAAAATCTTTCGCTAAACACCCTAATTTAGAGTGAAGGGGGCGCTGAAGGGGCTTTGTAGAACGCCCATCCAAACGCACCCCAAGTACACCTCCACACTCATTATTTTCGACTCTTGTTCCTTTCGGGTTCAGATTCATGGGCTTCCCATTGAGGGGAGAACTGAAGAAGCAGTTGGAAATATGGCGGAAAATGTAGGAGAGGTATCGGAAGTATGCATTGAAACCAAGGGATATGCATCCATTGTGGTGGGCAGAGATAGTCTTTATTAAAACTGTCTACTCCTCTCTTATCGGGCATGATCTGTAGCTTCAGAGGTGGGGAGCATTGGCTAGATTTTAGATATGAAAGACTTCCCCTCTCTTGCTACTTGTGTGGAAAATAGTGCATTATGCAAAGAATTGCGAGCTCGTGCCTTATGATGAGGACTTCTTTTCCACAAACGGAAAATATCCAATAGTCCCTTTTGGAGGCCTTTTACGGAGAGAATTTGGAGGAGGAAATAGAGGGATGGCGACGGAAACCCGGTAAATTCTGGACAAAGTACTCTGGTTCAGAATAATACAGGCAGCCCCTAGACCATCCTGAACAGCGGACGCGCAAATGCTGGATGAGACATAACTTCTAGAAACTCTGGTGCAAGTTGCAGGAGAATTCAAATAATGGGCTGTGATGGCTAGTCTTAATATATCACTAGGTTATAAATGAGGTTATTTGTTGGAATTGTTAGGGATTGAACACACCATTAACAGTTCAAGCTTTAAGGGCCCTTGTGGCTCAAAAAAGGCCCGATGTGGTATTTTTAATGAAGACTAAGAATCAAGAATTTTTTGTGTGCCGTGTAAGCATATATCTAAAATTTCAAAACTACTATGTGGTAAATTCAATAGGGATTTTTTTTTTTTTTTTGGTTGGGGGGGGGGGGGGTTCGCTTTGCTGTGGAAGGATGGGATTTCCTTGAATTTAGCCAATTGAGTTTATTCACATTACTTTTGAGGATAACAAGCTGAAAAATCAATTTAGGGCCACTTTTGTTCATGCTCCGGCCATTTTCTAGGAAAGAATGAAATTATGGGAACAACTGAAGCTACTTTGCCTTGGAAGTGCATAGGGGACTTCAATGACATGTTGTATTCTTGGGAAAAGTTGGGGAAGTGACTTGCTGAACTATATAGAATGAATGCATTTAGAGATTCCCTCAATGTTTACGGTTTAATGGATCTATAGAGCAAGGGTTGTGCTTTTACTTAGGCTAACAATTGAATAGGGCAGGATTTTGTTAGAAAAAGACTAAACAGGGCTGTGTGCAATATTAATTGGAGAGTATTGTTCCCTCAAGTTGAGGCTTTTGCCATTAGTTTTGATCATAGCCCTATTTTCTACTCTTATCAGTTGAACTTGTAAGGAGAAAGAGATTGTTTAAATTTGAATCGTTTTGGCTGGAAAACAAGGAGTGTGGTAGGATAACCAGACAAATCTGCAATCATGCTAGATTATGAGAAGCTGATCTTGTGCAGAAAATATAAGAACTTTCAGTAGAATTGGCAAAATATAGTAGGCAAAATTTTCATAACAGTCATCAGAAGATCAAGTTGTTGAAAGAAGAGCTGCTGGGCATAACTAACATTCAGGATTTGCATGCTGACCATAATAGAAAGCTGGCAATAATTGAACAAATTGAAACATTGTGGAGACGAGGAAATGTACTGGAGACTAAGGCTTAGAATCAATTGTTTGAAGGAGGAGAAACGGACACAAAATATTTCCATTCTGCAGCCATTCGGAGGAGACAGAGAAATAGAATTTCTATACTTACAAATGCTAAAAACACATGGATTCAAGATCTAGAGGGGTTAAAAGAAATGGCTATGCACTCTTTTGAAGAACATTATAACTCTGAGGGTCCTTAAGACTTTGAGCTTATATTGCAACAATGCCCTACTCTTGTCACGGATGATATGAACCAAAATTTAGCTGCTGAAACCTCAATGGAGGAAGTCCATGCTGCGGTATTTCAATTGGGCTCCATTATGGCATTGGGGCTAGATGGTTTGAATGGCCAATTCTATCAAAGCCATTGGGAGGAAATCAAGTATCGGGTTTTTGATAAAGTAAAGACTTTTTATTTTTTTATTTTTTATTCTAGACATCTAAATCCAGAATTGAACAAAACCCTTATTACCTTGATCCTGAAAGTTCCTAACCCATAAAAATTAGACTAGTTCAGACCAATCAACCTTTGCAATTTTGCATACAAAATTATCTCGAAAATCTTGGCTAATAGATTGAAACCTTGGCTCCCGATTTTTAATAGTAGGAGTACAAAGTGCGTTTGTGGGTGGCAGACAAATCTAAGACAATATTATGATCGTATGGGAAGTCATTATTCAATTGAGAATCAGAAAAAGGAATAGAAAATTTCTGGCAATGTTAAATTTGAGATGAAAAAAAGCCTATGGCAAGGTAGAGTGGGAATTTCTTGAGGCTTGCATGTTAAAAATGGGATTCAGCATTTGGTGAGTAAAGAGAGTAATGAAATGTGTCACTTCTACCTCCATCAGTATAAAATTTAATGAGGAAACATTGCCCTTCTTTTAGCGAACATGAGGGATACGATAAGGAGGCCCTGTATCTCGCTATTTGTTTATTATTGTGGCCAACACATTCTCAGTATTGATGAGAAAAGCCATCCAAGATGGTATGATAGTGGGGATTAAGCTGAACAAGTACTGTCCAGTCCTTTCCCACCTCCTTGTTGTTGATGATTCCATCTTTTTCTCAATTTGTAAGGTTAAGGATCCGGAAATATATTGCTATGCATCTAGGCGAGCAATTAATTTAAACAAACCTGGAATCCATTTTAGCTCAGGTTGTCCATAGAATTTAGGAAACAATATAGCAGCTGAACTTAGAGTACTAGTAATTGAGAAGACTGGGAAATACATAGGGGTTCCTTTGGATTGGGGTGCATATAAGAAACGAATGTTTGCATGGATTTTGACAAGAGTGAACATGAAGTTAGATGGGTGGAACTGCAACCTTTGATGAACCAGCTAGAGTTGCTGATTCGACATGAGGAGAAAGAATGGGATGAAGCTAAAGCTTAGAAGGTGAGCAGATAGTGAATGAGGTGTTAGCAGTCCCACTGTGTAGTCAAGCTACACAAGACAAATTGGTGTGGATAGCTACGAAATCGGGGGTCTTCTCAGCGAAAAACGTGTACAATCATCTTCGTGAAAAAGAAAACCCACAGCATATAATGCAAGCATCATCGTTTTTCCAGCCATCCCGCAAACCATGGTGCCGTATTTGGCACTTAAAAATCCCCCAAGGCTAGAATTTTCCTATGGAGTGTACGCCAAAACGCTCTCCCCACAATACAGAATCTTTTTTCCTTCAATCGACCAGCCTCCCTCCTTCTAGATAAAACATGGTTTTGAGATGATTAAAAAGCGATTAAGAATAGAGTTAAATGAATGACCGTTGAATCAATTAACTACCGGACATCAAACTTGAGTTTAAACTCCTTCTATGAACATGGTCGACCATAGCTCTCGATTGCGCGCACGATGGTCCGTGGCAATATTGTATTAAGGCCATGTGACTTGCATGTGATGTGTGATTTAAATAGAATGCAAAAACGAAATAGGCTTATGGTATATTTGTTTATCCCTAATTGTTCTATGCAACTAATGGGGTCGCCAAAAATTAGGTTTCAATAAAGAGAAACATCATTTCCAAATAAATTTTACTTCATTGCAATATCTCTTGCGGGAAAAAAAGACCTTTGTTTGCAAGTGTGAAAATATTTAAGGCACAACGGAATGTCACACAACTATAACCACCGATACAGTACGTCCGCAGCCAAAACTGAAATTATCTTGCTGAAAGTCGCAAACTGGAGCGTCAAATAAAGAATACTTCGAATTCAATGAATAGGGAACACGCTGACCTAAAAAAAATTGGTAGAAAAGACAGCGACAAGCATATTTTATCCAACTTGGTGGCTTGGAAGCATGTACGTGACCTAAAAAGATGAATAGAGTACGTCCAATGGCCTTCATTTTGTGGATGTACTTTATTAGCATAATAGTCTCTGGATTATTATGACAATAATAATTTATTATGAGTCACAAATTCTTGAAGGAGTGAGGTCCATAATAATTTATAATTACATTTTGTTTAATTTTGTAGTTCCGAATAGGTTGTTATTTGTATAATAGATTAACAAAATTCTTTTAAAAGTAAGGCCCATAATAATTTATAATTATATTTAATTTAATTTTGTGATTTCGAATAGATTATTATTTATATAATAGATTAAAAATTATCATTCAATCATTCATTTTTTATATGAATGGGATGTATACTGTTTACTGAGCCAGGGTCTTCTTCTTTTGCAGCGTCCACAAGAGAATGGGAAATGCTTGCATAACCGTTGTGTTTGATTAGAAAGCGGACGGTCAAACCTCAGCCACAAATTACAAAGACGGAAAAGAGAAGATAGAAGTGACAGCGGGGCCGCCCTCCTCTGATTTTATGGCTGGTACTGGTAGTGGTATTTCACCGTGACATTGTCATCACTTAGTCCGTTGTCATGCTAGCTGCTGCCACAAGAGCATCCTATTCTCAGATAGCAAGGTGGTCTCAAATTAGCAAAGATGACAAGCAAAAGCTGCTCGGCACATATCCAACTCATCAACTGTAGTCTGTATGTAGAGAGAGAGATACCTGAGCAAATATCCGCCGTTCAACTGTCCGCCTATTGGACTCTTGAAGTTCACCCGCGATCACAAGCTCATCCAAGATGAAGTAGGCCTGAAATGTCCACAGCAACAAGCATTTCTCAATATTGTATACCATCACAGAACTCCAAAATCTCTGCAGCCGGAAAAGCATAAGTACCTTATGAAAGTCATATATGAGGTCCAGCTCGCAAACCTGCAAGTAATGAAAGGAATTAAGGTAGAACCAAGCACATTTCATATGGACAAATTAGAATCTACTGGATTAAAAAGGTACGGCCATTTACTTACCTTGCCAAAGTACCAATCCAAAATCCTCACATATTGATGAATTACTTCTCGAGTCTCTAATTCATTATCGTCAGGATCAATGCACATGCAAAAAAAGAGACCTGCATATCTGCACAACATGATTGTGACGAACTTGACGATGACAAAGTGCAATCGAATGAGCCAATTAACTTTCTCAACATACCTTCTGTAGACAACCTTTAAACCTCCCCACTCGAAGAAATTGCACATCTTGTGATGTCTACGAAGCATTAACTCACTGATTTCTCGGATGACCTTCTCAAGTTACATTTCCATTCATAGAAAGACGTTAGTCTTCATATTATTAAAACCGGGTGCAGATAGCCGATATCTTAACAGAGTATTAACAAACAAGAACTCCAACAGTTTTGATTTTCAGCAAACAATCAATTTACTATGGCGCTCAAACCTTATTAATCCAATGAGAGCTCCTAATGAGGTTGAAAGAAATTATGTCTCAAAATGAGGATAATACCTTAGTTCGTTCCTTCTGTGAATATGGCGAGTACCATTTTGTCAACCTGACCTTCCTTTGACGATTGATTATAAGAACAAAGTGAATCTACAACATGCCACCAATATAAGGAATTAAATCTCAAACGGAACCTGTAGAAAGAGATCAAAATATGCGGCTGTATTTGTACGCAATGTTGGCCTTTGCTTTCATTTATAAAGAGCCAATATAGTTTGATTCAAAAACAAAAATCCAGCTTATGCTGTAAAGAAATCAACAAAGAAGAGCATGCAAAATTGACAAACGATGAGATGATCACAGCAGAGGAAAAGCATGATTGAAATTTAGGGCGCCCGGTACTCATGAGATATCTATCTTCAGTCAGAAAAGTTCATTCCGATGAGCATTTGTTGCGACAACAAAGTCTCTAATGCACAGCTTTAAGAAGCTAAATGTTGCCTCAAGCATTCCACCATGCAGTTTTTTGCATTGTGCAAGAAATTTCTCGTGGAAAGAAGATAAAAGTCATTGTGTAAGTCACGCACAAAGATCTCCAGTAGATCATGAGCTCCACGTAGACCCGTTTTCCACAACAATCATGCTAAGAAACTATACACAAAAGCCAGAAATTTGACAGGGCTTCAACAAAAAGCCTTTGAGGTCTTCAAGATTTTTCTTTTCTGGTTCCTACTTTACCATGATTCGAGTCGGAGATCGAACTCGAGTGCTTCAAATTTGCAGGCGACTCTGCACCATCGGCGATCGGCAATTCCCTGCGGGGAATCTGTACCCTTGAGAGACCGATGAGAATCAGAGACTACTTTCACGCCAAGAGCCGTTCTGATAGCGAGAAGAGTTATTTCTCCGCCAAGTTGGCAAAGCATTGCCGGTCCTCTCTTCCAAATTGCGTTACCACAATCTCCGGAAGTACTCGATGTACGGCATAGCCATCTCTCTCTTTGAGAGCTGTCGTAACGTTTCCAATACCATTACACAAAGCAAAATAGTTATCTGTACGCGGTTTCGTTGGTTCATTTCGGTAAACCGACGGGGAGCTCTGTTAAATGATTTATTATAGTGCTTTTTAAAATGAATATATGAAATATATTTTCATGAATGATGAAAATATTTAAATATAAATTATTGTCGATAAAAGAGATATTTTCTATTGATTAATTATTATAAGCGATATAGTCGATATTTTTAGGAAACCTGATTTCCCAATATTTTTTTTTTTTCACGAAACAAATTAAGGCAATTGCAAAACAAAATTTAGACTATGTAACACATTATGCCCATCACCTGATTTCGTGATTTTAAAAATTCTTAAAAATAAATATGGAGTATAAAAAGAAATTTAATATTTTCTCGATATTTTTGCTAGTCGAAAATTTAAAAAAGAAAGAAGATATTAAGTCATTTGAAATCTATATATTTTCCGAAAAACAATGTGAGAGTCAATAACGGATCCTATTATTTCTGCCATCAAATGACTTTTTTCTAACGTAGCTCCACGCCAACGCAAAAATATTAAAAATCAATCACGCTGAATTTTAGCGTGCCTCCTTAGCAAATTTGCCATGATTTTGTCGGAGTAGCTAGGTTGCACCTTATAAAAAACTTAGAATTTAACTACACAAATTTCAACATTTTAGACTTAGATTGTATATTGGCACATATGTTGCAAATTTGGCCATGAGCTCACCAAACAGGCCAAAATGCACCCAATAAAAAAGGTTTAGAATTTAATTGGCCTGGGATTTTTTAAAAATAGAAAGAAAAATTACTAAAAATAAGTTTGACATTTGGCATTACTAAAAATAAGTTTGACATTTGGCCAATTTGTTTGAGCAGTGTCGTTGCTCATATGATTAAGACCCTAGAGATTGGATCAATACAGTAAGGGCTTGTTTGGTATAATTGTGGTCGAACAGTAACCGTGTTGTGCTTGTAACCATGCTGTAAGTTTTATGTTTAACAATTATACTTTAAAACTGCAATATCTCTCAAAGTTAGGTAAAAACAGCTATAACTTTACAGGCACACAGCTGCTAAGGAATTTGCCAAACATTTTTCCAAAGGAGAAAATTATCCAAAAAAATCATAAATTTATTATACGACTGCTAATCTAATCCTAAATTGTTTTCAATTTGGCTAATGTAGTCCATTTAGTCAATTTTTATCGCAAACTGTAGATGTGACATTTAGTCATTGCCGATTGCCGGTTGTCTTATGTGGCATGATAACCAACGGTATGACATGTTGCTGTATTAAAATATGTTATAGTTTTTATTTAATTATTAATTTTTTTAGGGTTGATATCATGGAAAACTCTAAATTGATATACATGTAACAAATTTATTTTAAATTAATTTTTTGACTAATGAAAACTCTAAATTAGTACACTTGTAAAAAATTTACCTCAAACTAATGTTTTGACTAATAAAAATCCCAAACCGATATATTTATGAAAAATTTACTCAAAACTAATTTGTTGACTACCAAAACTTCTATACCCTTTGTTAGTTTATGTAATTGGATTAATATCATAAAAAATTGCAATCTGATACATCTATGATAAATAGAGAGTAAAACCCTAAACTAGATACTCGTCAATTGTCACATATCATCCAACTCAATAATTTAATGATAAATAGAAACTAACGGATGGTAAATTTATTACAAGTGTACTAATTTAGAGTTTTTTTTTTACTAGTTAGGATTTTTTGTGATATTGTCCTCTTCTTTTTTATTTTATTTTTTATTTTTTAATTTCTTTTCCTTCTCTTTCCTTTACTCTTTATCTTCTTCCTCTAAAGCATGGCTCCTCATAGCGCTAGGAAAAAAAAAAAAAGGAACCTCAAAATTCAGACTGGACTCTACACATTTTGTAGAAGAACAACTAGCATCCTCCATCTTATTTTCCTCAAACTCAAAACACCTTTTGCGCTTTGGTTTCTCAGCACAAAGGGAAACCATCCTCGGGCCGGGGTGTGAAGAATTCCATGCCTTGCTCCGACTGAAACAGCTATTCAAGAGTTCACACTCAATCTCCTTACCTTTGCTCATTCATCTCTGCTTCATCCTCTCGACGAGAGAGCGAATTAATGTGTTGATGTCTTCAAATTTAGAAAAAGCATGTCCGAAGGTCGGGAAAAGTGTTAAAAAAAAGTCCTAAACCTTTTGCATTTGTGTCAATTTAGTTATAAACCTTTTTTCTTGTATCAATTTAATCTTAGACCTTTTTATGGACGTGCGGACCCTTGGAGTGTCATAACTTTGCACAAATGAAAGGTACACTTAAGTGCCAAAATCGGAGTAAAATGGATCACTTGAGTGCCAATTCGGCCAAAGTCCAGCCAAAACATCGACGTGGCATTTTTCCGGTGAACCGAACCCAAAATGACGCTGTTTTGCACGCTGACGTGGTAAAAAAAAATAAAAAAATTAAATTAAATTAAAAATTAAATTTAGTTAAAATATTAAAAAATTAAAAAAATTAAAAAAAAAAAAAAAAAAAGGAAAGGGGGTGAGGCGGTTGAGGGATCGGCCTTCGGCCCGCCGCCGCCGTTGCCTCGCCGCCACTAGGAAGGGCTGGTGACGGCGGGGGGAGGGTCGGCTGGGGTCGCTGTGGCCCGGCCCGGGGCCGGTGACCCCGGCCGACCGACGGCGAGGGCTTGCAAGGGTCGGTGGTCCTCGCCCGGCCGAATCTGGGTGAGGGCCGCAAGCCCTCGTCACGGCCACAGATCCGGGAGGGTCGCGACCTTCGCCCAGATCCGACGAGGGTCGCAGCCCTTGCCCGGCCGGGCCAAGGGCCGCCGACCCTCATCGGATCCGGGCGAGGGCGCGACCCTCGCCCCAGATTGAGGCGAGGGCTCGCGAGCCCCGCCGCCGGTTGGCCGGGGTCACCGGCCCTTGGCTAGGGCTCGGCGACATCGGCCGACCTTCCCCCGCCGTCGCCGGCCCTTCCCGGCGATGGCGGGGCATCGGCAACGGCGGTGGCCGAGGACCGATCCCTCAACTGCTTCCCCCACTTTTTAATTTTTTTTTTAATTTTTTTAATTTTTTTAATTTTAAAGTTATTATTTTTAAATATTTTAACTAAATTTAATTTAATTATTTTTTAATTATTTTTTTACCACGTCAGCCCAAAATGACACCGTTTTGTATTATTTGGCCACGTCAGCTTGCAAAACGGCGTTATTTTGGGCGCGTTTTGCTGGAAAAATGCCACGTCGGCGTTTTGGCCGGACTTTGGCCGAAGTGGCACTCAAGTGATCTGTTTTTCTTCGAATGTGGCACTTAAGTATACATTTCATAAGTTATGGCACTTAAGTGTCCCTTTGTGCAAAGTTATGGCACTTGAAGCATTCTTTTGCCCCTTCTTATGTCGTGCCAATTTAATCCTTTCTAGCCAATTTTGACTGGATTTTATTGACTAGACGCTGAACAGCTGACGTGGCTTGATTGGCGTTGACATAGACAATTTTTAATAATATTTTAATTTTTTTTAATTTTCTTTTTCTTTTTTTCCTTCTCCTCCTCCTTCCTCCAGCTGGTCGCTGGACCTCGGCAATCGGCCAAAGGCAACGGCCTCGCCCATGGTCAACGAGGCTTGCTCGCTCGACGCAAGGCCACCCTCGAGGCCTGGGTGGCGAGGCTCGCCCTCGCTGGATTCGACGAGGGTCGAGCCTTGCCCATGGCCAGCGAGGGTGAGCCCCGCCAGATCTGGCGAGGGCGAGCCTCACCGCCCGAGCCTAAAGGGCGGCCTCACATTGAGCCGGCGAGGGTCGAGCCTCACTCGTGGCAACGCCGGGTGGGCGAGCCTTGCCGACCATGGGCGAGGCCGCCCTCATGGCCACCGGTGAGGTGGCCAGCAAGGTCGATCTTGACCTCGCCGACCGTTGCCTTTGGCCGATCGCCGAGGTCCGGCAACCGACTGGAGGAAGGAGGAAGAGAAGGAAAAAAAAAAGAAAAAGAAAATAAAATAAAGATCAAAAAATTAAAATATTATTAAAAATTGTCTACGTTAGCGCCGATTAGGCTACGTCGGTCGGCATCTAGTCAGCAAAATCCAGCCAAAATTGGCCAGAAATAACTAAATTGGCACAATGTAAAAATGTTTAAAATTAAATTGGCACAAAAAAAAATTTAAGACTAAATTAGCACAAATATAAAATATTTAGGATTTTTTTAACACTTATCCCTCCGAAGGTCAGATTCGTGGAATCCAAGAAAAATGGGATCGCCCATCATCTCAAAATAGCTCCATCGCCCTGAAAGTTAAGAATATTACTAAGGCATGGAGCTCTGCCGTGGTGTCAACCAAGCTTGATGATCTCGAGCTTTGCCGGGGTGCCAAGCTCAAGCTTCGGATCTAGTTGCTCGAACTCCGTATGAAGGTCGAAATCATATCTGGTTCAACTTGGCGGTGAGGGATTGATGGACGAGCTTCTTAGGAAGGGCCAGCGTGCCATCTCCGTATTCCTGACCAAGCACTCAAAAATGAAACCAGAGAATAGCAAATTGTCTGACCGGAGACGAGTAATGCAGGGAAAGGGAGATGAAGAAGATGATGAACAGTGACCAAAGAAAAGGAAAAAAAACTCAAAAATTAAAGCAAGGGACATTGATTTGGGTAAAATTATCTACATCAGGTCGTCGGCACTCTTATGACTGACTACAATTTTCGATCAAAAATATTCGGATAAACTACACTAAAAAAATCATCAAAATAGTTTTCAAGAAATCATTTTTCAAAAAAGTATTTTTTTTTTCCTTTTCAGGTTAAGGATTTCATTTTTTTTTAAACTTTGACCATACACATTTTCTTTGATTGTAAATGGTTTTCCATTAACCGATCATTTTCAGTAAGCCAAACAAGTGAAAGCCCACAATAAATAATTCTCGAAAAATTCTTTCGTTCAAACAAATACATTATTTAGTGCTTGAAAAATCCCAAATGCGTATCGATTTTTTAATGATTTAGGTGCTCCTGAACCCTTTTTACCGATCTATTTGCATGTCAAATTGAAAAGGTGTCTAGCGGCACGCTTGTCGCCTTAGAATTTTTATGTTCAAACAAAATGTTTCATGCTTATACCAAGCACATCGAATTGAATTTTCACTTTCTTCGATAACGCATTGCTTCCCATGATGTACGTGTTTGCTACATGCCTATATCGGATAACCTAGCGGACATATTCACCGAGGGACAATCTAGTTCACGACATGCGTTATTGAGATCCAATCCGTTGGTTCTTATACCTATTTCGGATTGGGGGTATTAATATGCAATGCATTTGTACCTATAATTATGTTTTTGTATATATTTTCACTGTAATTACTTATTTCAAAAACACATCATACAACTCTGGCTAGGATTAAGCCCCATAAACATTCTCTCCATTCTCTCTATGACTCTAGAGATCATCATATATGTCTTGGCCACCTAGGGCGTTATGAAATCTATTAAGTTCTAAAATTGCTCTCAGATAGCAATCACGTTTATTACAGGTACTCTTTCGTAGTGTAGGGGGTAACTCGTCTGGAAATAGAATAGTTCCTAAAAGAATATGCGGTTTTGAGCCATTCAGATCATTTAAACTACTATTTATATTGCAAAGTTGGCTATGGCGCCAAGGGATTTCCCACTTAAGAAACTGAAAGTCATATGTTCATGTTCCATTAACAGTATGCAAATTGTTTTCGATGCCAGCAGCCCACATAGGCCAGGCTCAATTGGTTCATGAAACTTGCGAGGCATTTCGTAATCCGAAATGAACCTTGTTAAAAATAAGGGCTTAAAGTAACTGTACTAGTCTTAAAAAAGGCTTGACCTCACTAGCTGGTGGAGGGAATTTCTGTCATTTACATTTTTTAAAAATTATTTTCTCTTTTTCTTTTTTAATAAAAAAGGACAAACTGAAAAAAGAAAAAAGAAAAGGCTAAAACTCAAAAAGAAAAAAGAAAGCACAAATAAATAAATAAAAAAGGTGGGAGGCTCTTGCCTATGGCTGCTCGCTGACCATGGCCGATGCCCCACCAGCAATGGGGCAGCAGCCCCTCCTACTTGTATTCTTTTTTTTTTTTTTAAAATTTAGGTTTTTTTAATTTTTTAAGTTTGTCTTTTTGGAAAGAAAAAAATAGAAAAAGGTAAAATGAAAGAAAAAAAGTAAAAGACGAAGATGCCCTTAGCCAATTGGTGACGTTAAGCCTTTTTTTGAGGTGACGTGACCACTTCAAACGTTTTATTTGAAATGATGTTCGCTTTAGGTCCTAATTTTAAAAAAATGAGAATACTTTAGATTTTTATTTGAAATAAGATCAACTTTAATCTTTTTTTTAAATGAAAAGAAGGACACTTTATTTAGAATTTCCATTTAATTATATATATCGATGTAATCACATTGTGTGCACTTTGTTTATAACTTAGTTCAATAATTGAGAATGAATATGATGTGCAGAGTAACGTATCACCAAATATCATTCTTGCTTAAAAAGGAATGGATATGAATATAATTGATGCAAATGAACTTTCAATTTTTCAACGAAGATCATGAACTTCAAAGGCGGATTGAAAGCCTCAATTGATGGCCCATCATTTATATCATATATATGTAATCTGCAAAATTAAGAACTGCTAATTAAGAAAAATGAAAAAGAGCTGCAAGATGAAGTTGCAAGAATCTAATGATACCCACTTGGGCAATTCTCTTGGATTTGTCCGTGGGTCTATTAAACAACTCCATTAAAACCCTAAAAGGCAATTATCTCACCTCGGCATACGTGATAAAAGATTTTAAAAGCTATTTTTCTCTTTCACGTGTTTAAATCGTATGATCTCTTTTGGGATACAGATCTCAATAAATATAAAATAAACCTATGGCCGCAAACTGTTGAGGCTAGTTCTAAATTTGGACCAAGACGACCTGTTGTAGAGGACCTGTTGAAACCATTTAATTCAGAATATGGTAAAGTAGCTCTTGGATGGGGAACTACTTCTTTTACAGGTGCTTTGAGACTTGATAATTAATCAGTGTGATTTACTAATTAAGCATGTAATAGCTAGAAAATTCCTCTCCAGCTTTTAGTTTTGATTAATATGCCCCGCTTGTTTTATAAAAAATAAATTCCCTAGAAAATACTTTCCTAAAAAATACTTGGTTGTGTTGTTTAAAATAATTAATCAAGAAAAAATGTTTTCATTATCGATAACAATTCACGCTTAACATTTAAAAAACCAATGGAAATATTTTTCGTTAATTTATTTTTATAAGTAACAAAAATAAACATTTTTAGAAAAAAAAACATTTTCCAAATAATTGATTTTTTGCAAAACAAATGGTGCTATAAAAATGATATATCTTCCTTATGTATTCATCATCCGTCCATTTTTGCATCCCGTGATTGAAGGTTGTTGACCCACCTCTCTTCCAACTATTTAAAGTTTGAATTCATTTTCTCGAAACTTAAATTTTCCATAAAAAAATAAAAGACAATCATGACTTGCTTTACCCAACTTGTTCGTGATAACGTGTCACATGGGAATTGTTCATACTTATATGAAAGCCATGTTACTGGAAAATAAAATAAAATAAAATGATATTCGACAATCACCTTCCTGTACGAATCCGCATACAGTTGAGCGGAAAAATATAAAGTTTTTTAAATTAAATTATGTGCCAAGAGGAAGGAGAGAAGAAAGAGACAGGTAAAGGGCAAGTGACCATTCTTCGACCAAAAAGAAAGGGCAAATGACCGTTCGAATAGCAGACATTGACAGCATATCCGAAATTAATAAAACAACATTGAATAAGCAATGGATGGCGGCGGTCCTCGATGGCGGCTAAGGAACTAAATAAATAATTAAAGGGAAATGGTCCTCCTTAACGATCTTGCAATTATTTAAATGTAAGGAAAAAGCACACATTCTGCACTGTTATATCCTTTTTCTCACTCTAGTCCTTGAATGTGTACATGTGTGCAATTAAGCACCTGAATTTGTAGAATTTTTCTAATTAAGACTTTATTTGTTTCCCCAAAAATAGATAATTTGAACTTTTTTTTATAAAAATAATTCTTTGTATAGCTTGAAAGAATTAATTGATGAAAGATGATTCATTATCGATGATAATTTATTTCTAAATATCTTCATAAACAATATAAAAAAAAATTCGTTCGTTCATTTTTTAATCAATATGGAAAATTATTTTTAATAAAGTATTTTCAAAATCATTTATTTTCGCGAAACAAACACACCGAAATGTCCCAATCTTTGATTTGAACAAATTATAGACAATCAAATTGCATTGACCAAATTATCAGAATGACAATCATACCACCTCATTAGACAATTCCAATAGCGTTCGATTCAATAGTCTATCAATTATTTCATTGTCATACTTCTAGCCAATACCGGTTGGCAATCATCATATTAGGTTCAATTTATTAAAACGAAGGGATTTTATTAGAAAATTATATAAAGTTATATATATTAAATTACGCAGTTCGTAAGTTTAAGGATCATATTGGAAAGATGGTGTACGTTCAAGGACCAAATATAGACTTTTTTATCAATAGATATGGGCATGCCGTGATGCATTATTTCGGAAAATACAAGTAATTTGGATAAACTTGGGAATGACATTATTTTGAGTGAGGTGGGGGTTAGAAGACATTTGACTCATTTCCAGTCACTATTTAACGCTGAATTCGCTATCGAGCATATAAAATGTCCATCTTTTTCCAACCGTGTTGATCTTTTACGGTGCAGCTCTAGTCGGTCAAAGGGAGGAATCTTTCTAGAGTTTCTTGTCACTTTAATAAATATATCACGAAAGATTCTAATAATTCTAAAAGTGGAATTGAGAATTGACCGCGTAGACATCCCAATTCCATGACTAAATTTAATAAAAAAATACTAAATTCTCCATCACACCTTTTTTAATGAAATATTTTTTTCAGTATATGCTTTTGTTCTCGAATAAAGTCGCAATTATCCTATGAGATGGGTCGGAAGATCAAGTCCGAAGGCCCCGGTCTGCGTCGAAAGTCATGCGTCATCGCCTTCCCCCGCCTCCCACGCAAAACACGTGGAAAAGTCAAGATGTTTGAATGTTCAACCCCGCTGATATATAATCCCATTCATCAATAGCACCACTGCTTCACATATTCTCCATACCACCTCATTCTCCTCCTCCATTCCATTACCTTTCTTGGTTCCTTCGTTTTGGACGGGAGTGTCCTCTTGCTCTCTTTTGACGTGGACTGATTCTCCGGTGACAGTGACTTCCGGCGAGGCGTCGAGGATCCTCGCGGCGCGTCGATGGCAGATGACTATGAGAAGGAGCGTACTCTGGAGTATACTGCGACGTGGGCGGTCGCCATTGTCTGTTTCGTGATACTTGCTATTTCCATCTTGTTGGAACATGCCATTCACCTCTTTGAAAAGGTGAGGTGATCTTGAAGAGCTTGATTATCATTAACTGGATTGATCACTAAACTGTTGTGTTAGCTACGATGTCTTTTCCGATGGTCTGATGAATGTCGCTGATTGGTTTGTTCTTGCCATTTGCAGTTCTTAAAGAGAAAGAGGAGGGTAGCTCTTGTTGAAGCATTAGAGAAGGTTAAATCAGGTGATTTAAGATTTGACTTGCTCTTGCCAATTTCCACTGACAGAAACTCAGAGTCTCTTAATGATTCCTTGGCATAGCACGCTTCGTTGACGAGTTGTCTGCTTTTTTCTGTTTTTGTTCGCTTGGGCAGAGCTTATGCTGCTGGGGTTCATATCATTGCTTCTGACAGTGCTTCAAGGTCCAATATCGAACATATGCGTCCCCAGGAAAATCGCGAGCTCTTGGCTTCCTTGTAAGGAGGGGCTCGAGGCTAAAAAGTCTGGCCGTAGACTCCTGGAGTTCTCGGAGTTCGGTGGGGTCATCCGCCGGAGTCTGGCCACGAAAGGGTACGATAACTGCACAGGAAAGGTAATGATAAGCTTTTCAAATATCCCTGTCAAATCACTTCATCGCCTTTAAAAGTTTTGGTCAAATCACATAAACATGCCCTTAGTCAAGAAACTACCCTGTGCACTCGGGAGAAAGTGTGCATTTCCTCATTTACATGTCTCTCTGAGTATGGATCAATGATAAAATCTCCGTCGCTGCATATAGTATTCACTTGTACTGAACATTCTGTGCAGGGAGAGTATGCCTTTGTCACGGCGTACGGTATTCATCAGCTCCATATATTCATCTTTGTGTTAGCCATCTTCCATGTTCTGTACTGCCTCACAACCTTGGGTCTGGGCAACATCAAGGTACAATATGAAGTTACAAACCGAAGAACCTCCCTCTCTCTCTCTCTCTCTCTCTCTCTCTCTGAGTGGCTTTGTTTGGTTGTTGCTGCAGATGAGACGATGGGAAGCATGGGAAAAAGAGACGAAGACACATGAATACAAGTACTTCAATGGTAACCTTTAAACTCTGAACACAAAATATGCCCCAAAAATTACTGATATTTGGTTACACTTTGCCTAATTAGTGAATCTGTGCGCGCTGTCAGCAAGCATCCATGAATTTTACACTAAAAATGCCCATCAACCACTACCATGTGGTTAACCCCCTTAAATGTTCACGTGGAAAAATTAGGTATTGACAAGAGTGAATTGTTTAAATTTTGTATGTTTGAAGTTGTGTCTGATATTCTCTGTCCACTGAAGTTGCGGTACGTATACCCGATTGGTTGGTTATGAGCGGGTGCTTTCAGTTTTAGTCGAAACATAAATGATGTTGGATTGTTATCTTCTCCTCGTCCAATTATGGCTAAAGCCAGAGCCAAATCTCTGTTGCAGATCCAGAGAGGTTTAGGTTTACAAGAGAGACATCATTCGGTCGAAGGCATTTGAGCTTTTGGAGCAGATGGAAAATATCTGTCTGGATAGTAAGTACAATTCCCAGATAACATACACCTCTATTGTACTGAAGTCCAAGTTGATTTCGAATATCTGTCAGCAGATCATTTTATTTCTCAAACAGAAATTATTCATTAGCAATTCGGGTTCGACTCATAATTGACTTTGTGAGTCTAAAATTGAGTTTGGTTAGTACATGATGCAAATTTGAAGATTCACAGCCCTTTTGTTAATTTATGTGTCGGTAGCAAAATTCAAACTTTATCACAATTTTAGCTTTGTTTTCAGGGGTGATCAATGTTTTTATCTTTCTCTGAGAAATATAAACAAAGTTACTTTTTCTGATGGAAGGAAAAAAAACCAAAATCCTCCCTAGAGTTGAACTAAGTTTTCTTCCCCTTCTGTCAGGTGTGCTTTTTCAGACAGTTCTTCGGATCAGTCACGAAGGTTGATTATTTGACACTAAGACATGGATTTATCAAGGTAAGCACACGCTCATCGTCATGCAAAGTAGTCACATTCACATCACCAAGTACTATCATTGTTACAAAGAAGGTCAATCAAAGGCTTACCTAAATTGCAATTACAGGCACATTTGCCACCTGGAAGTGAGACAAAATTCGACTTCCAGGATTACATCCAGAAATCACTTGAGGATGATTTTAAAGTAGTCGTTGGAATAAGGTAGGAACTACCTAATGTTAACGTGCAGTTCGTTTTGTTTGACTACATATATATGTCTCACAATTCCCTTTTTTTGACATGCAGCCCGATTATCTGGTTCTCTGCAGTGCTGTTCCTTCTGACCAATTCGCATGGTAAGCTCGGATGATTATTGCTGCCTTCACTTGCAAAAAAAAGGATATAATTTTGATTAGTGTCTTCAAAAACGCTGCATCCTGATGCTAACGCCTTTTTCATTAGGCTTTCGTTCAACATCTTACAACTGGTTTTTATCTAGTTTCCTATTTCAATCTCTTTGGCTGCTCTATGTTTCCTATCGGTTACTGAATCACTTGCTTTCGTTTTTGTTCTATTCTGCAGGATGGCGTTCTTATATATGGTTGCCGTTTATTACTCTGTTTGTAAGCACAAAAGCTTGAAGTATTCCATATTTCTTCATCCTCTCAAAACATCTCATCTGAGGATTTTGGGAGTGGAATGTTGATGAATGATATATTAATCAAAGGGTGGATCTTGCAGATCGTACTCTTGGTGGGGACAAAGCTGCAAGTTATAATCACGAAACTGGGACTGCGCATTCAAGAGAGGGGAAATATAGTCAAGGGCATTCCTGTGGTTCAACCCGGTGATGAGCTTTTCTGGTTTGGACGCCCGCGTCTCCTCCTTTTATTGATTCATTTCATCCTTTTCCAGGTACTGAGAACTTCTTTTAAGTAACATCCTCGTATAATTCATGTTCTTTCCAAAACCTTGTTCATATTTTGTATCTCTATCTCAAAATTTTGTTCTTTGTCCACTTTTCATGATTGCAGAATGCTTTTCAACTAGCCTTTTTCGCTTGGGGCACGGTAAGCATTTTATCTGATCCAGCGCTTTTTGAAAGTATGTGCATGTGAATTGCAAGTTCCGTATGTCCTGATTATGGTTCCCATCACTGTTTTCAGTATTCATTTGGGTTGAAGAACTGCTTCCATGAACGCACTGCAGATATCATCTTCAGAGTTTCAATGGGGTCAGTATTACCTAATTCATATTACTTTCCGTACATCACTTGAGAAAAACAGCGGTACATGGAGAAGAAGGCTTATTCAGCGTCAATACTTTTGAGCAAAATAGAAAAAAAAGGATTAACATGAAAGCATAATATACGTGCATAGTATGAACAAGACAGAATTTTCTGTGTTCATTAGCTAATATTTCTTGAAGCTAATGCCTCATTTGATTTCTTCAATGGTCAGGGTCTTTATCCAGGTCCTCTGCAGCTATGTGACCTTGCCTCTCTATGCTTTGGTGACACAGGTCTGTAAATTCTTATGTTATTAATTTTCGCTATAGTTTATCAGCTAATCTCCTTGTGTTTTCGAGGACCTGAATGACAATGAATCTCTTGATTGTGGCGATAGCACGCTAATACTAACGAAATCAATAGCACGCTAATACTAACGAAATCAATCCCCTTCCATCAAATTTCACAGAAACATTTCCTGAAAATCGGTGTCACGAATGTTTGGAATTTAGACCGGAAAGGAAATGAAATAGAAAACTTGCGATTCACTGGCATAAAATCTTGGTTTCCTTTCGGTTATTTGCAGATGGGATCGACCATGAAGCCCACCATCTTCAATGATCATGTCGCAACGGCTATCAAGCACTGGCATACCACTGCGAAGAAACACACCAAACAAAGCCGCCACTCCAATGCCGACCCGCCGTTCTCCAGCCGGCCAGCAACACCAGCTCATCTCCTGCAAAACTACAACCACAGAAACGAAGAGAGCCTTCAGGAGATCGAAAGTGACCGTTGGCCTGAGTTAGAGATGACCAATGAGTCTTCTCATGACCATGGATTAGCCGACGACTCGGAGATTGCTAGGCATTCTGATGTTGTGGAGGAAGAGCAGCCGGACTTGCCAAATCAGCCATCAACGCCGCCTCAAGCGACTACTCCCCACGCACGGTGACATCATTTAGTTGGTAAATAAATCCACCAACAATAAAGGCTGTTTTACAGCGGTTACGGAGCATCGAAGCTCGAAAGAGCTGGAGGAGTTGCAGAAGTTTATGTTTTTTCTATAGTTTTCACAATTCTTTAGTTTCTGAATTGTAAAGCTTCAAAGAATTCTTGTTCATCGTCCCTTAACTTCCTCTATTTTCAAAAAGGTGTCCGGATAAAATTTTTACTTTTCCTTCGCGTCATTACGACACTATCGACTCCTCGATTGTCCAAAGCGTTGGAGGGAAGCGGGAACTAGCATTTGATTCTCCAAAATAATTGGAAAACTCAATCGTCTCCTTGCAAGACCAGCTGGAGCATGCCAGCATGGAATAACCTAATGGTCATATATGACACATCTACCAAGAAATTTGGTGTAATAATGATTGGAGCTGTTGGAAAAATAATTAGCTGAAAAAACAATAATGAGGGATCAAAAGGTCAAAGTCCTTCCATCATTGTGGTAGAAAATGATGTTTGTCTCTTTGCCTTTTAACCATGACTGTTGAAGGAGGCTTTGTCCGAGGATTATAGAAGAGATGACGTTCACCTCCCGAGTTCAATAAGAAGCAATCTCCCTATAAAATGATTGAAATCACCTATTTCTTGGAATTTAAGGTTTTCTTTTTCTTTGGCTGTCCGAAAATTAGGTTCATCCTCGCTGCAAAAGACCCTTTTATGTATTCTTTTAGCATGAAATGTATGCATTATTTGATACAAATTTGCATCAAGTGTCTTTTGAATTCAGAATTGGTTCTATATATAAGGGCGAGAGTGAAAGGAAAAAAGATGGTGGGAGAAGCAAAAACGTTATAGTTAAAGGCTGGCAATTCATGTGGCGTCGGTGTATTTTTTGTCATTAGTTCAGTGATTCTTTTATGTTGTTTACAAAGTGGTTTAAATGTGATTGTGATAGTATCCTTCATGAAAAGAACAAAGAAAACAGTAAAAATGTATCAATTTCAATAAAAAAAGAGAGGTTAAAATTAGTTTCAAGTTAGTGGTGTTGTTTTGTGTAAGGGTAATTGATTTCCGAGTAGTCCTCTTTCCACTCACGATTCAATAACCAGATCATTTGGTCTTGGAACTGAACTTGGCCAATCCAATCCACATCTCGTGTGGGTAAATGGAACTAGGGGTGTGCATGATTCGAGCGGGCAGTTCCCGACCTAGAACCGGGAACCGCCCACTAAAGACTGGTTCCGAAAAATTATAACCGGGATCCACCCGTTAGTTGCATGGATCCACTTGGGAACCGGACCGCCGGTCCGGTCCGGTCCGGTTCCTGGGTGGATCCATGGAACCGGTGTCACAATAATAATAACCGGGACCGATTAAGTCTTGAAGCCTCCCCTTGTCATGCTCGAAATCTTAATGAATCTACGTACTCGCTCATCCTAAGCAAAACCTGGGAAGATTAAGATCAAACTTCCATTGTGCTAATTAAAGACGCAGAACTAACATTTCTCCCTCGTCCATCATCCGCCCTCAACCTCGGCAAAATCCACGATTGGCCACCCTTCATTAGCAGAACAAAAACCGCAAAGCATGCCACGCATATACACACAACCATAACGAAGAAAAGAAGCGAGTTTTGCGTGGATTAATAATTGGGTGGGCGGTCCGGGCGGGTTTTAATAGGCGAGATCTAGAGATCAGCACCTCTTCATTTGGTGCGCTTTGGACTTTTTTCCCACTTTAATTAATTTTTTAATTATTTAATTTGGGTTTGTTAATTTGTAATTTTATTTTTTTAATATTAAAAATTAATATATTATTTTTAATATAATCGGTCCGGTCCGGTGGGCGGGTGGACGGATCCGCCCATGGAACTGGGAACCGGACCGGTACCCACCGGTTCCGGGTGGTCCGGGCGGGTTCTGGTTCTTTTGCACACCCCTAAATGGAATTGGTGACACATTTTTTTTTTTCTTTTTCCTACTTGATGGTTCTCTGTAGAACAACAAATAAACAAATCACACGTAAAATCACAAAAATGGAAAAGATGAAGAAACAAAAAACTTAACTGGAACGAAAAAGAAGTTAGAAAGTGCAAAACACCAATCTAGATCATCGTAAAATCTTCAAGGTGACTAGGAAGGAAGATGAACAACTATGAATTCCCAAAACTTGAAGCAACATATGAATAATAGAATCACTAGAGAATCAACAAACGCCGAAAAAAAAATCAATTCATATTGAAGTGGTTTAAGAACAAAAGGGAAAGAACCACTGGCAAAAAATAAAATAAAAATAGTGCATTGGATATGTATCTCGATGAAATGAGATTGTGATCACAGTTAGCCAAAAACAGAGCAAGAGAGGGAGGCGAGAGTGGAGACTCGAGATGAGACCGCGAGAGGGTGGCATCGAGTGAGAGGGTCGCATTGAGCGACTCAAGCTAGAGGGTAGTGTTTGACAGTCAAGCAAGTGTGAGAGTGACTGAATCAAGCAAGAGACAGAGAGTCGAGCAAATTGAGCAAGAGAGGTGTGAAGAATGAGAATGGGATTAGGGTTTTGTTTCAGATTAGGAAAAGAGGCTTGAAAGAGCAACATTTGCGAAGGTATTAGGGATTTTCATATTTGAAAGATATAAAAAATAAAATAATCGGTCTGGTTTGAGTGATCCAATTGTTGATTTCACACTTGAAACTAGGAATCGGCTAGAATCGGCCGGTTCAGTTTAGTTTGGGTGGTTCTTTTTGCTCATCTCTAATTTCGTGTCAAATTCGGATTTTTTAAAATAGATTCATATTATGTTCGAGTTATGTTATTGTATCATATGAAGAATTATCGTCTCTAATTCTAGTTATGTCTCACATATAATGGCATGTATAAAAGTACAGAGAACTAACAACTTTAGATCCTTCTATTAAAGTACTAGCAAGTGTTAGATAGTGAGATTAAGGTCAGAACTTTGAATGATTTTAGGAAGGAGAGAATGAAAATTTAATTATAAGTAATCTCGTGTTTGAATTACAAAACTTACCTACATTCTCATGGTAAAAAGAAAGAGAAATATTCATTCAAGTTCCACTAAATCACACATGAATTCGGCAAAAATATATCCATAGAGTAAAACTAACTTGAAAATGTTACCACTTTTATAAAGCCAATCCACAAACTAATTTTGCCTGATAAATCCAAAAAGTTATGGACAATGAACCTAACTAAACTAAAGATCCAAAAAAAAAAAAAAAAAAAACTAAAATCCTTTTTTTTTTTTGGCAACCCCAAGAAAAAGCCAAAAGAAAAAAAAAAAAAAAAAAAAAAAAAGGAAAAGGAAACCAAACCAGACCTCTCTTTATTAAGCTATGCACTTTCCTGCCTATCTAAAAAACTAAAAAGAAATAAAAAATGGGAATCAAAAGGGGCCTAATTAATTGTCACATCAATTATGTGTTGGTTAGTACAGATAATAATTATTATAATTATGATGATAGATAAGATAGGATAATTATTTTTGCATTATTTTGGTGGTTGCGGTTTAAGCAACTGTCCCACATCTTTCCTTTTCCTCGTTCCGACGCTCCCTTTTTCTTCCTCCTCCACCGCGCACCAGCGCCGGTCGTCTCCCCCACCCCACCGAGCGATTCGTGCATAAATTGCACAAGCATGTGATTCTTTTTAAAGAATTTAAGGTGGAATAAAGGGTTTATCTCTGGGAATCCGATCGCAAGATGGAAGTCCGGCAGAACCCGACGGCGGACAACTCGTCGACGGTGTCCGGCCGCCGGCAGGCGCCGAAGCAGGCCAAGGCCTCGCCTGTTCCCGTCGATTCGACCTCCGTCACTCAGAGGTGAGTTTTATTTTTTTGTTTTTCCTTTGGGTAGATTTTTGTTGGGTTCTTGCTGTTGAGAAATTTTGGGGTTTGATTGTTGCTGCGTTGGCTTCTTGGTTTTGTTTTCTTGCAGGCTCCAGAAGGAACTGATGGCGCTGATGGTATGTGCAGCGTTCCTTGTTCATTTGGGTGTTTTCGGATGGTGTTTCT
This sequence comes from Eucalyptus virginea, assembly GCA_014182375.1. Lineage (NCBI taxonomy): Eukaryota > Viridiplantae > Streptophyta > Magnoliopsida > Myrtales > Myrtaceae > Eucalyptus > Eucalyptus virginea. Next base: position 17,807,595 of record CM024523.1, on the reverse strand, counting down.
GTTGACGAATATGTACCCAGTCCGGTCGCATCTGCATCGACTTTTGCTGCTTGTGCCCGGCCAAAGAACGTGCCTTTTCTTGTTCTTTTTCTTTGCTTTGAATTGTCTGGACCATGGTCGTTGGAATTCCTGTCATTAGTCGGTGGGGTTGTCATAGTTTCTGTGAAGTTCGCTGCGAAGTAGGTTGGAGGTTAGTAGTGAAGTTGGAGGCAAACCCCATGGCCATGGGTTTGGGGTGATGGAACGGACTTGTGTGCGGATAAGAAGAGGTTCTGTTCTCCAGATGGTGAATGAGGAAGAAAATCATGTTTAGATCACAACAAAGAACTACTTAGGTGTCCCTGAACGTTCACATTGACATCTTCTGGGATGGTTGCGTTGCTCATCAATGATGTGCCGGGCACGTAGAGGCTTAATCATGTTTGTGGCATAGATAGGCCTATTTGTTTAAAGTGGAAATTAAAGGTGTCGTGCATGCAAGATAGTCATCTGCAGCCGTTTAAACAATTTTAGACTTCTTTAATCAAATAGGTGAGCTTGTTTGTGTTAATCCAATGCATTTGTACACATGCAAACACCATTATACATGTTTATATATCTGACTCACATGTTTATGTACCAGAGTCAATTCTTAAATTTCCAGGTTTTAATGTCACATAAAAAATGTGATTATTATGCCATAAAAAGAAAAATCACTGGCCCTAGTTTACTTTGGGCTAAAGATAATGCACATTGTAAATGAAACTTCTCCTTGCATTTGCATCTTTTTCTGCAATCTCTACTATTGCTTAGATGTCGACCAAAGTAACAGTCTCCACTTCCTATTTGTGCAAGTCTTGAGGTACCACATTTACATCTCCCATATGAAGGAGCATCTAATTTGCCAGTATTTTGAAGATAGAATAAAGGCACTGATACTGTTGCCCATGTAAATTGTTAAGTAGGCCGAGATTGTTTCGGAGACTTTGGGGGAAGATGATTAATGACTCTAAAGTACTTGCAATAAGTTCAAGATCACTCTGCTTTTTACAGAAAATCATATGCTACATTGCAACAAGTCATCATTTTTTTTTTCGGCCAGCATTGTAATCAGTGATTGGATAAAATTTAAAGGTCATTAATAAATATGATACCTTTTCAAGCTTCCAACAATAAGTTTCTGATTTATTTTGTGCTCTTCTGTCTCTTGCCTCAACTCTTTATGCATTCATCTCTCCTTTTTCTATTATGTTTTTGTCTGGCAATTTCATCAAAATACTAGAGAATGCTTTCCTGTGCAGATGAGTGGAGATCTTGGAGTATCGGCATTTCCTGAAGGTGAAAGTATTTTCTCATGGGTAGGCACAATTGAGGGTGCAAAAGGTACAGTGTATGAGGGTCTCTCTTACAAGCTTTCATTGCGGTTCCCATTGGAATATCCATTCAAGCCACCACAAGTCAAGTTTGAGACTCTGTGTTTCCATCCGAATGTCGATCAGTTTGGCAATATATGTCTTGACATCCTTCAGGTATCATCCTTCTCAGCATGTAATAAACCTTAGCAAAGACGTTTGATGGCACAAAATTCTTAGTAAACCTTATCAAAGACATTTGATGGCACAGAATTCTTTGTTCTGGGGAGTTGACATTAATCCTGTACTTTTGTTTTGCCTGGTGTTTGCAAAAAAATTTGGACATTTACTCTTATTGCTTTCTTATGGTAATTCCTGATATTTTTCCTACAAGGATAGAGTCAAGTCAGACATCAATAACTTGGTTTTGCCAATTGGAACAATGTTTCTTCCATTCTGAGTTTTGAATGTCTGGTTCGCTAGTTGGGGTGGATTTTAGGTTATTGGAACCTAGTATGTCAGCAATTTGCTTGAAGCTGAATATTCAAAGTGGGATTTTAAGGAAAGACTCTTGGATCAAACATCAACTTATGATGTGTATTAAAGGACATGGCATTTTACAAAAGGGCCACAGTGTCCATCCCTGCAGAAACTTCCGCTGACGAAGCCTATAATAAATATGGGATAACTCACATGATTTAAGCCAAATAAATGTGAGAGATGTCCTTGTTCCAAATCCAACAATCAGAAAATTAAGTTGGAGGAGGAATGGATGAAAATATAACCCTTCTCAAAATTGTTTTCCCTTAAGTTTTCAAATGCATAATTGGGTTGCAATTGCGACTTTTTTACTTGATTTTCTACTTTCCATCTTTGTTTCACAATAGTGTGATTGGTAATTTCATGTAAATGTATTTTAGACTGAAGCTGAAAAAGTGATGGGCCAAGCTGAAGCTTCTGTTGATGAGGAAACTGAAAATTTTGTTATGAAATAAATAGCCTGAGTAATTAATTCAAGAGTAATGGATTTACAATAATGAAATTTCGAATTCTTTACTAAATTTCTGTACTGTTTCTTTTTTATTGCTTTAATGTCTATGCAATTGATGACATCTTTGGTGGAATGTGGCAACAGGATAAGTGGTCATCAGCGTATGACTGCAGAACCATTCTTTTGTCCATTCAGAGTCTGCTGGGAGGTCTCAATAACTATTTCTATCAATCTCCTGTTTTTGATTTTTGTTTTCTTCCACTCAAATATTGTGTTCTTGCAGAGCCCAATCTTGAGAGTCCCTTCAACAGCTGTGCTGCAGCTTTGTGGAACAATAAAGAAGGTTAGGATTTCATCTCTCTTGTAATGTGCTGACAATTCAAGCCAAAATGATGCATTCGTCCCATTGCCTGTGCTTCTCCTTTAAGTTGTGCTATAAACAAGAGTAAATACCTTTGCACATGCCGGCAAGAAGCACAAAGTCGCCATGTCGCTTTGTTTGTGATGAATGTTTTGATATGACTGGTAACATTTTGGTACAATTGGTGAAGACGTTTACGTCACTTTGAATTCACAGATTACAGAAAGATGGTCCATAAACAAAGTTTTGCTGGAGAGCTTTTCGAAGAGTGATCAGTCGGGTATTCATACTTTCACTGTCACATGGGATACATTGCATTGCCAAGTTCTCTCTAGAATTCGAGAAAATAGCTCGACACTGATCTAGACTTGTATAGTCTCCTTTTTACGATAGTGGAATATTGCATCTGTAAGATTGATTTGTTAGGCAATGACAGACCCAAAAATGGGTGAACACTTTGTCTGTTCAAGATGATAATAAACTTCTGTCCAGAGAAAACTGGGGACTTTGTACGTCATATGCGGTTTGTTAAGATTTGTATTTGTACTGCTTCTACTGTAACATTTGTTTGCGGAAAATGTAAATGATCTTAATAAAAGGGATCGTCATTTCTCCTCCGTGGATGGGTTAAGATGACCACGCCATTAGCAGGGAATTCTTAATAAACCCACGACCCTTCTCAGTATAATCAGCATGTTCACTTGGGCAGAGGCAATATGTTTGCAGCTACTCTTAAAGATAACCCGTAGTTTTAGCTACAGATCGCAACAGGAGGAAGCAAGAAAATTTGCATGTGTACTAGAGAGGAGGATATCAATTGGGTTTGAAGCCTGGGTGAATCATTTTTGTACTCTATTGACCATTTCTACAGTTTTATCTTCCGCTCTTTCCATGAATCAACATAGGCTACAATCTTGCATTTTTCAGTCACTCTTGTAAACTTGTCTATTAGTCTGTATGCTTTGTCCCCAGCCCAATCTTCATTCGGAGATCTAGCTGCATTCATGGTCTGTTTGAAATGACAACTGATGATTTGTAAATATTTGAAAAATTATTTGAAAGTTGGTCATTTACATTTACAATGCAGAACCATTTCCACAATGGATCTTCACTGCTTGCATCGACATATGACGATAGATTGCCTTCACAAGGTCTTGTGGTAATGACGATATGGATGATCTCATCCTAATTAATTCCCATAGTCGCAATACTATTCACCACAGTACAGTTCACGTTTTTTAACATGTCGAACCGGTTAAGTCACTAGTCAATGGATTGAGTTTGATTTGAACTGTCATGAGAATTAAATATATCGAACCGTCATGAGAATTGATTGCAGGAGTGCAACTTTGTCAACCAAAACAAATGAATGCTAAGCAGCGATTGAAAGAAGCTCTTCTCAGGAGTCGAGAACAATTTTCCTTTTATAGTCATCCGACGTATATTGAGCAACAGCCAAAGCAAAATAGTGCAAAGGAAATGTATCAAAGAAGACAAAATTCCTGTACCATGAGTAACATAATCCACAAAATAGGCACACAGAAATGCATACTTTCTGACTTCACCACGAGAAAGATACTTTCTGCCATAATTGCTCCAAACTGGAAGTTGTCTCTTGTCGTCAAACACTCTCGGTGGCATCTTTCCCAGATTCTTGCGCAGTCTGTGCAGCTGCTAACCTCTCAGCTGCAAGCCTTTCTTCCAAAGCCCGGGCACCTCGTTCTCTGAAATAAAAGCCAATTGCAAATTATCCATAACTTGCATCCCGCTTACAACTATAACAATCTTCAGACCACAATTTTTATCGCAGCAGTAGTGCTCCTTTCGTATATCACTATTGATGAAACTAGCTGTAAATTTGTCTGGTCATGGATTTTGCATGGTATTTTACATTGCACTAGTGTCTTCAGATTTGCCTTTGTACTTGAAAGCCCCAGCACTTGTAGACTGGCATTAACTTCACGAGGACTTCAATTTTATCAGAACTAAATCAGGATGAAGTCACTTGCTATTTCATCATGGATTATTTAGATGAGAAGGATCAGGCTATTAATTCTCCTCTTTGTCTTGGGAACCATTTCTCTCATTTCCGTTTTTCCCTTCTATAACTGAACTTATGAGCATCAGTGTATAACTGTTTCTACATGAAAAATTCAATTTGTGAACTGGTAAGTGAAAACTCATAAGAGAATATTACCTTCTCCTAGATGCTTCGATCGGATCAGAACCCGGCAATGGGTTATCGCCCAGTTCATAGTCCTGGGCCTCAGATGAGTTTGGCGTTTTCCACAACACAACCGAGCAAATATTGATGCAAAAGGATCAATTATGGGCCTGCAGGCCGAACAGAGAAGAGAAAAACTTGGCATGAGATGTCAATCTGGAGAGGAGATAATTGAAGAAGCACTATTAAAGTGAATGAGAACAACTAAAGTAAAAACTAGAACAGTTACACACCTAAACAAACATATAAGGCGTCAATCTTATTGCTTAAGAAAGAAACAATCATGAAATTACCTTAATAGCTCCGGGAAAAAGGAAGAAAAGGAGAAATCATCACTTGGATCCCCCATGAACTTAGTTTCAGGCCTCCTTTGCAAGAACCTAAGGTAAATCCAGCTTGTGTATGTGCCAAATATTAACATCGGCAGATAAGCTGTAGGCTCTGGGATGAAGAAGCTTACAATGACAGACAGTAGCAAAATGATAGATGGCAACCACTGCATGGGGCCAGTAAGATGACCAGTGCATTAGAAACTAGCGAGAAATTCTACCCTAGAGATAGCTGAAACAAAGGCTGACGCTTTTACAACTTACCTTTGCTTTAATCCTCACTAAAGGCAACTCATGGTCAGGTAAAATTTGCTTAATGCCAACGAGGAACCCTGAAAGGACCCCATAAAAACCAGATAGTGGCATGTACCTAGACATGCATTTTGACAAAACCAAATGAGGAGGTTAATCATAAAATGGTAAAATACCCAAGGAGCAAATAATACAAGAATTAAAATCCTAAAATTTGATATACAGAAGAATTGATACATGCATTGTGCTAATTCAAATAAAGCAGCGGCAACAATAAACATAGCTTATGATATCCAATCCACCATTAAATTCCAGATGAGCAATTGGGATTTATGAGGTCTCTTCTAGACTAACATGTTTGCTTCTACCAGCAGAGTAAACGAAAACAACATAGAAGGGAAAAACATGTAAACACACAAAGTTGAAAAACCTCTCAAACCATCAGTCAGAAGATAATTTGCACTCATGTTATATAGGTAATACTGCACTTACAGGTAATTTTCCTCCATTCTTATGTAATACAAGGCAATGGCAGTGACGAAAACACAGAGAGAAGTTAAAATGTTGACAATGAAGATGAACTTCACGAACTCTTTAGCACCCCATATGGGCTCAAGAATCTTTCCCATGAATAGTAGACCAATAGTGCTGATAACAACCTGAAGCAGAGACAAGCTTACTGAAATCACAAAATGAGAAAGACAAAAACAAAAGAAGCAAGGCACTAGAGAAGCTAAAAAGAATAACTAATGCAGTCTATACCCCATATACTGTTTGCTCAATATAACCAGCTGTTATCAGATTCCAAGCAAAAGGAATTGTCCTACAAAGAAGAACAAATCACAAGTGAGATTCAGAACGATACCAGAACATGCACCTATGATCAGACAATAACAATAATTCATTAAGCCTGCACCAAGAACCATAGGTGGCCAATGAAGTCGACGGTAAAACTTAAAACTAATACATGGCATAATATTTTTATTTGTGGAACCGTTTAGATCTCATGCTGGAAACTACACTTCAAAACATACGCTGCTGAGAGATATGACAGTCATCTGCTGTAATTAGAAGTATTACATGGAAATAATTAGAACCAATTAGATAATAGTGCACAAATCCTCCTCTGCTGTGACAAACTATAAGGCAAAGTAAGTCCACGGTAACCCCATTTTTCTTTTTTTATGAGAAACAAGGAAAAGATGTTATTGAAAAGGAGCAAGGATGTAGATGATTTTTCTACTATGAAATAGTACTTCAACCTACAGTTCTTAATTCATAGATCATTTGGTGTCACTTTCTGAACACACCATTCTCTCAGCAAATCATACTGGCCCCTATTATACCTCAAAATCTCATCATACAATGTTTGTGCACATTAAGGCAAAGAAGAGCTCAGGGCATGTTTGTTTGCATTTAAACAAAGGCAAAAGGTACTTTTTTGCTTTCCTGCGAAAATTCAAAATATATAATTCAAATTTCAGGATATTATGAAAAGAATATATGTGAATCCACGTGTCAACAGTTAAGCATAGGGAAAGTTGTAGCATTTTCAGATTTATTAATAAAAAGGTCAATGTGTGAGCCATAAGATTTAGATCAACCAAAATAATAAAAGAAAAAGTCAATCTAGACAGGCCCTTAATCTCCCCCATCTTCTCTCGTCATGTTTTCATGTGAACTCTAGAAGGTCCGATGAAGAACTTCCGGAACAATCAACTTAGATTTTTCAGTATATCTATATATTGAGGAAATATAAGCTCATCTACACTTGTACATAGCTGCATAGATTCTATATTGGAATCCCAACTAAGGTCTTGGAAATGACATTTTCTCCATCTCAGGGCTGTAATGCACACATAAAATACTTGCAATTTGTTCATGATCTCATCTGCTACATGCTTAGTGGCAGCAAACTCAAACTTAAGCAGCAAGTAAGTTCAGGGCCTATAACTTGTCAAGGTCATTGCCTTGAGGAGGTCACATTGGTTCAAAGCAAATAGAGCTGCATGTGTGTAAACTCAACCAAAGGACTTCAGCAGGGTAAAAACTGAAACTAGTTATATTGCAATAGTATTAAAGCTATAGGTGGGTTCAGTAGCTGCATAGCATACGTTTGGAGGTGACATGCCATCGAGTTCACATTTACGTTTCAAAAGTAACAACAAAAGTTTCGGAAATAATTCCACAGAAGGGAAAATTATGTCAACAAAAAGTTAAAGCTTGTTTAGAGGTTTAAAAGGAGTGTATTGCAAAAGAAAGCACCTCCGCCCTCCTCCAGATCCTTTTTTTATCTGTTTCTTGATACGGGGTTATTTTTACTAGCAGTCCCTCCAATTTTTTCTCCAATCATCCCATATTATGCAAACTCCTGAAACATCGATAACTAACCTGAAGGGATGCAAATAGATATGAAAGTATATATTTTAAACTGTTATTCAGTTCTCATTGACCAACTTAAACTGATTTAATATTTTCCTGAAGTACAGTATAGTAAGCACATGATTGCCTCTCATCTAATAGGAACTTAACTACTTTAATTTTCAAGCCGAGATAAAGAATTATCTGTTGAAGGCAACAGGTTTTCAATCCATAAGGACTCCATGATACTTTAGGAATATGAGGCCAACTCAAGCATTTGAAGCAGATACATGCCTCTGATCTCGAACATCACCTCTGATAAACGTCAAATGTTAGTATTAAAGCATGAAAACTTCGCCCTTATATCCCTAGCCACCCAAAACCTCCACACTCTAGACACCTTGCAAAAGGGCAAATTGGCAGCTCTGTCCCAATTTTGAATCAGCTAGAAACTTAAGGTCACAGAAGGTCAATCTGTACTTGCTTGGGAAGCCGGATCAACTAGTGCAAAATATCTATCCTCGAGCATCCCTACTACGACCTTCCACTCGAGCCACTCATTCAAAATCAAACGAACACGGAACGAGCAATCGCAACCGAAATCCGCCACTGCAGCAACAAATCACGCACCGGGACCACGAAAATCCACCTCTCGGACTTCCGCTCCCAGGCATCGAGCAACTCAAGCCACTAAATCTCAAACAAAGGAAGCATCCAAACTACAACGAAGCGTTACTAACAATACCTCGCGGGGATCAGAGCAAGATAATTGACGGCCGCGGGGAGGATCTGCACCACAATGTGGCCCCCGACGAGCACCACGGCCATGCCCTTGCAGAGCCTCGTGAACCCGGCGAGCGAGCCCGTTCCCTGCGCACGACATTCGCACATCGAAATTCGCGTCACATACGAACATAACCGCCAAAAGAAAACCCTAAGGAGAAAAGCCAGGGACGGCGCAGGGAGGCGATCGCTCGGCCCCGCGCCGTCCGGAGGGTAAGCGTACTCCGGAGAGAGAACTCATGGCGGCGGCGGCGGCGGCGGCGGCGGTCCGAGATTGGATCGAGCCGATCGGCCGTCGGGGACGGCGGCGTAGAACTGATCCGAGTCGGTTGGGGTTTTTGGGGGTGGAGTGGAAATGGAGTTTTTGCAGGGAGACGTTTCTTGCTGGAGAGAAGCCCCTAGATCGGAGAAGAAGAACAACAAACAACAACAACAAGGCGCATGGGAAATAGCAAAAACGGATAAATTAAAAAAAATGGAAATGAAAAATATAAATAAAAATAATAAAAAATAAAAAATAAAAAATTGATTTTTGCGTTTATGAATCGCGTCGTGGATGGTGCATGCACATGAGAGTTTTTATGTGAAAAACAAGCAAAGTCTCGATGTTGACTTATTGGAAAATTGGTGACTTTTCAGAAAAAAATTGATTGTCTTATCTGATGGTCCATTTAGCACTTAAAAAATATTGTAATAATTAGTCATTTTCGTTAAATATTTATAAATTTCGTAGATAGTGAAAATATTTTCGTTCATTTATTTTTATAAACAATTATTTAAAAAAATATATTTTTAAAATTATTTATTTTCTAAAAAATAAATAAAGTCTTTAGAAACAATCGATCTGTTCTTATCATTCACTTTTATCTTTTAAGTCATGAACATTGCACATGCTGGCTGGAATAATGACACGACGAATTAACAGCCGTAGCAAGATGAAAATTTAGGGAGATCGTATAACAAGTACGTGTGCTATCGTAAATTACCCCCTAAAATTCATGGGGACTTTGTATAATTTTCCCTATTTTGTGAGGTAAGGCCGGCTTGTTAGGGAGTGTTCTTCATGAACTTATTAACCACGCTTATTAAAATATATTTTTATATTTAATGCATTGATTACACATAACAACACATGACATATGCATGGAAAATGACATTTTTGTATACATATTATAAATGATTTTTTAGAAAACGCATTAAAAATGACAAATTTTTATACACATATCTTAAATGAATTTTTAGAAAATCGAGTTCTCCCATAAACGAGATTTAGCGACGAGACAAGTTTTCGAAATGATAACGATGATTTCTTTTTTTATTAATCTATTTCTATTGAAATTCCCTTTGGTTTTTTTTTTTAAATTAGGAAAAATTACATTTTTGGCCCTCTATTGTTTTAATAGAATCCACTTTTAATTCTTATACTTTGTTCGAATAGAGTAGTAGTCCTTGTTCTACCCTCGGCGACAAGATAAGTCGTAACATGAAAAAATTTGTGTTCAAAATTAGTCGGAAAAAAGTCAAGACCGGCTATATTGCCATGGGCCACCGATGTGTCAACCTCCATAACAAATTACCCTTTTGGTCCTCAAACTTTTGAGAACGACCAATCTTAGTTCCCGTACACTATTTCAGTGATGATGCTAGTCTTGTCACGTTTCTATCCAAAATCTTATGAAATATCGAATCATGACCCACCATTAATTTGTGATTCCCGTGTTTGCAAAATATCTCTAATCAAACTAACAGTCCATCGAGGGCTAATTTCGTCGCATGCAATGAGGGCATCCTCATTTTTAATTCAGATAAGCATGAACATATTTAGGACTTCTTGTTAGAAAAGGGACGATGACCTTTTAAACCCTTCAAACACAATTTTTACTCACTATCTAGTAGGTGAAATGATGTAGAGAGTTCATAAGAATTATTTCGACAATAGTCATACCAACAAAGTCCATTCCGCTGTTATTAAAAATGTTATTGGTTTGATTGATTATTGATCTCATACGCTATAAATTGCTTTATCTCGACCCTTCAGTATACATTTAGGAGCAACCATTACGCTTTTCATTGGTTTACCTTTACCCTTTAAAAGTCACGTTTCCATTTGAAATCTTATGAAATATCGAATCATGACCCACCATTAATTTGCGATTCCCGTGTTTGTAAAATATCTCTAATCAAACTAACAGTCTATCGAGGGCTAATTTCATCGCACGCAATGAGGGCATCCTCATTTTTAGTTCAGATAAGCATGAACATATTTAGGACTTCTTGTTAAAAAAGGGACGATGACCTTTTAAACCCTTCAAACACAATTTTAACTCACTATCTAGTAGGTGAAATGATGTAGAGAGTTCATAAGAATTATTTCGACAACAGTCATACCAACAAAGTCCATTCCGCTGTTATTAAAAATGTTATTGGTTTTATTGATTATTGATCTCATACGCTATAAATTGCTTTATCTCGACCCTTCAGTATACATTTAGGAGCAACCATTACGCTTTTCATTGGTTTACCTTTACCCTTTAAAAGTCACGCTTATGAAATATCGAATCGTGACCCACCATTAATTCGCGATTCCCGTGTTTGCAAAATATCTCTAATCAAACTAACAGTCCATTGAGAGCTAATTTCATCGCACGCAACGAGGGCATCCTCATTTTTAGTTCAGATAAGCATGAACATATTTAGGACTTCTTGTTAAAAAAAAAAAGGACGATGACCTTTTAAACCCTTCGAACACAATTTTAACTCACTATCTATTTGGTGAAAATAATGTAGAGAGTTCATAAGAATTATTTCGACAACAGTCACACCAACAAAGTCCATTCTGCTGTTATTAAAAATGTTATTGGTTTGATTGATTATTGATCTCATATACTATAAATTGCTTTATCTCGACCCTTCAGTATACATTTAAGAGCAACCATTACGCTTTTCATTGGTTTATCTTTACCCTTTAAAAGTCACGTTTCCATTTGAAATCTTATGAAATATCGAATCGTGACCCACCATTAATTTGCGATTCCCGTGTTTGCAAAATATCTCTAATCAAACTAATAGTCCATCGAGGGCTAATTTCATCGCACGCAATGAGGGCATCCTCATTTTTAGTTCAGATAAGCATGAACATATTTAGGACTTCTTGTTAAAAAAGGGACGATGACCTTTTAAACCCTTCAAACACAATTTTAACTCACTATCTAGTAGGTGAAGTGATGTAGAGAGTTCATAAGAATTATTTCGACAACAGTCATACCAACAAAGTCCATTCCGCTGTTATTAAAAATGTTATTGGTTTTATTGATTATTGATCTCATACGCTATAAATTGCTTTATCTCGATCCTTTCGTATACATTTAGGAGCAACCATTACGTTTTTCATTGGCTTACCTTTACCCTTTATAAGTCACGTGCATCGCCCATGCTAACTAAAATAATAATGGTGGGTTAACCGCTGGATAAATCTAGGGAGATATTGTCTAACCAGTGAAAGTTTCGGGGCAAGCATATATACACTACCTTAAAGTTCAAGGGATTTTGTGTAATTTCTCCTTCATTTTTTCCATTTGGGGTTTGTTAAAGAGTGTTTTGAGAATATATTAACCATGCTTACTAAAAAGAATTACTATTTACAGATAACACGAGATCAACAGCACATCGATAGTGAAAAAACTTTTGTTTCCACAATAAAAGGATTATTGTGGGTGAAAGCTTTTCTTTCTTTCCTTGTTCTTCTTCTTTTTTACACATGTCATTAGCTACTAGTTGAAAGCTTGCAGCCCTCAGCCAAAGGCCGGTGAAACCATTAAAAGATTTAAGATTAAACCGGTACGACTGAAAGATTTAAAATTAAATTGGTAATCGTATAATAAGCTTAGGATTTTTTTGACAATCTTAGAAGTATGTTAGGGTGTTTGAGCTTGAGACCGTCCACTATGACCGGTGCGTACTCTCTTGTGGCTCTCTCTTCCTTCTGAACTTCAAACGAGAACCTGTTGAGATGATGGACGATCATGATTTACTGTTGAGATGATGGACAATCATGATTTCATTCTTTGAGCATTGTGCAAACAGCACTTAGGGTCCGTTCGTTTCAAGGAAAACAACTTTTGGGAAAACATTTTTCGGAATTTCCGGTGTTTGGATGGTGGAAAATAGATGGTCAAAGAAAATATTTTCCGATCAATGAAAAATCTCTTCCTAAGATTGTGGAAAATGATTTCCTCTTTTGAGAAGAGGAAAACATTTTCAATAACTTCTTCCACCTTGTTTCTTTTCACCAATATATGCTTCTTTTTCTTTTTTGTTTCTTTAAAAAATCGAGTTTTTAATTTTTTTTTCCTTTTCTTTTTTTCCATTTCATCTTCTTCCTTGGTGGCCGGCAACCGGCCGGCGACCAACCACGAGCTAGCTCAAGCCTCGCCCCAGGCCGGCGGGGCTTTGCCTAGCCCAATCCTGGCGGCCGAGCTCGCCCGAGCCCGCGAGCTCAAGCCTTGCCAAATTGGGCGAGGCGAGCCGCGCCGGCTGGGGTGGAGCTCAGGCCTCACTCGAGCTCGCCGGAGGTTCGCCGGGCTCTAGTGAGCCGCAAGCTCATCGGATTTGGCGACCGGGTTTTGGTCGGTTGCCGGGCACCGGCCATCGTTAGGCATGTGGCGGCGGAGGAAGGAGGAGGAAGGAGGAAGCGGCGGAGGAAGGAGGAGTCGGGAGGAAGAAGGAGGAGGAAGGAGGAAGGAAAAGAAAAAGAAAGAAATAATAAAAAATAATAAAAATTTCGATTTTTAAAAAATATAAATAATTAAAAATTCATTTTTTTAAAAATATAAAAAAATAAAACTAATTTTTTGGTCAATTAAAAATATTAAAATTCAATTTTTGATAATTTTTCCCAAACAATTAAATTAGCTAACGAATGGTGGAAAATATTTTTCACTTGAAGTTTAGGTTTTACGAACATCGGAAAATAAGTCATTTTCCGGAAAATGACTTCTAGGAAAATATTTGAGGATATATGATATTTTTTGCGAAACGAATGGACCCTTAGTCTTGTCCAGAGTTCCCGGCACACGTATGTTGAACCTCCTGCGAAAGCATAAGTGCGCATGGTTAGTTCATTTAAACATAGGTTTCGCAAAAATATATATATGATAAGTGTTGATATTGGAGTTGATGATGATGGAACCATTTATTCTCTCTCAAATTCAGTAGTCTAGTGGCCAACCGATTAAGTGACAGTTATATATAATAGACCATCAATAGAGAGCGGCTATCCTCGACTAGTGATTCGTGAAGAGGGGAAAAAATGATTGTGATCTGTTGAGAAGTTGCTTGTGATGTGACGACAATTACAATGAAGGTGCAAGGGAATTGGCACTCGGCAACTCGAGGAGGGCCCGAAGTACATGTAGATAGGTGGGTTGATCCTGAAGATAGAAAATATTACTGACAGAATGGTCCATTTACATCATCGCATATTAGATCTCAAGCAACAACTCCTGCATAGTCCTCGGTATTATTATTATTTTTTAATTCTCTCCTAGATGAACAATATTATAGACCCAACAAACATGTCGATTGCAAAGTAGGCTTCAATGTAGAATAGAACAGCCATGGTCATTGGAATCGGGATGAACGTGACACCTTCTTAGGAGTCATATCCCTCGGGAGGTTTATAACCAAAGTTGCCACGAAAAAAACCCACATGGCAATATAGTTCTAGGGAAGCTCAAAGATTGTATGGCCCAAGATTGCCAATTCTGTGAGTATTACTGCATATGGTGCTTTTTATAGTCCGTCAGGTGACCTGATATCAAAAGTAGTCCAAAAAAACCAAAATGGGAGCGGGGCAATGATATGACCTATGGCAATTCCTACTAGCTAACTCATGCAAATCGTGCATACGATAAAATTAGTTAACCTATCTTGAAATCTCGCATAAGATCAGCTATCGAGACAATGAACATCGTAACCCACATGCTACGCCATTAGACCCAACCAAAGACGCAATCAATTTCATTGACCCTTTCTCTCCTCTGTTTCCTCTTTCTCTCACTCTCTGTAAGTCCAATCTTCTTACTCCAATAATCTAATCGCTTTATCAATCATGCACCCACGTTGATTTTAATTATCTTCACCAACGTTGACTTATTGCTTCTTTAATTGTGTTCAGTTTTTGCCAATGCAGGTGGGTTTGACTATAACTGATTGTGTGGAATATGTTTAACAAAATATAAATTTGTTTTCTAATTAAAATTTCCATGTGTTGTACGTGCATCGTGCATTTGGCGTGCATATATTGTGTATCTGTTGTGCATATGCCATTTTATCATCTTTTAGAAGGGTTGTCGCTTAAAGACCTTTCCATCTTGATTTTTAACTTGGACTTATATTAAGATTAGGATTTTCAAGACTTATCTATTAGAGGTTAAACATATATTAACATGGATAGAGGAGAGTAGGAGGAAGAAGAGGGGAATGAGAGTCATTGTGTTGAAAGGGAAATGTCAATAATTGTTAAAAGTTTAGCTGATTGATTTAGAGATATTTATAGGATGAGATTCGATAAGGATACGAGGTAAAGCGGAAGGAACAAAACCATAGCATTTCTCATTCAATTTTTTCTTGCTCACTTCCTCTTACTCTCTGAGATTAGAAATGAACAAATGGCAAAAAACTACGAACATTCTCACCACCTCGATCTTTGAAAATAAATGGAGGTCCAAATCAATTTCATTAACACTTTCTCTCATCTCTATTAGTCCCATACTCTTACTCCAACAATCCCATCTCTTCAACAATACTTTATACATATTTATTTTTAATCAGCTTAATCTGCTTTCTCGGGAGGGGGTGGATACATTTAGTTCAGGTGTAAGATTCGACTCTCACGCTCTACAAAGAAGAACAAAAATCTAAGAGTGAGTTGAGCATTAAAATATGATATCCAAAAAAAAAAAAAAAAAAAACCACTAATTTATTGCTTCTTTAATTGCACAATCATGTTTTTTTTTTTACCAATGGAAGCCAGTCTAGTCATAATTGATTGAGTGGAGAATATTTAATAAATAAAAGCTTATTTTGTGAGTCAAAGTATATGGAATGCTCATTAATTTATTTTTAATTTCAAATATAAAAGTTCGCCATGTATTGTGTGGGTGTCATGCGTAGGGAGCTTAGTATGTATATATTCCCGATTTTAGTGAAAGCGAAGTTCCGAGGCAAGTGTAGGGTTTGACTTACCGTGAGAATTATTCAATGTGAAAGATTGCTTGGACACTTGTTAATATGATTTGTATAATTGGTGGATTTTTAGGTCCATTTTGCTTCCCAAGAATTATGATAAGATATCGTAGCTTTTTCATTTCACTAAACGTAATCTTCTATGTCTTTAGAAGAACCATTTGAAAAATATCCGAATAAGCATAAAAAACACACATTGAAATCTTTCACCCAAGACATGCCAAAAACATACTCTCATCTATTCATCCAAGTGTGCAAAAAAAAAAAAAAAAAAAAAACTGACAAAAGCGAGCCCACAGCACATGACCATGTAGGTCTGGATCATTGTGTTCTCATTGCTAGTGAAGGGCGCTAGCGGTGTCAATGATTTGGTTTGGTTCGATTATTTTGAAAAACTGAACTGAATCGAACCGTTAAGGAAAACTGTTCAATCGAATAAAATGCAACCCAAACCAAATTAAAACCTCGGTTTGGTTGGGTTTGGTTCGTATCAGTTTGCGTTTTTGATTTTTGGTTTTCATTTAAATAGTAGGAATTGACTAAAAGACAAATGAAGGCATAAAAAGATTTCCCAGCAATGCAAGTTCCACAACTTCGACCACCTCCACGATTAATCATTTTTACATACGTGACATAAATTCGTGGCCATTTTCTCACCGACAACCACAATTAAATGCCATAGGAATAAACAGAACCATGAACAAAGAAAAGCATATTCAAGGGGCATTCCACAATTACTCAATAATCAGAAATTTTGTTCAACAATTAACAAAGCAACCATCATGATATAAAGTGGGATGATTCGGCCCCGATGACCAATAAAAAGAGGCAAATTTAGATGGATCTCGTTTTAGGATTTTGTCAAGTTCAATTTGAAACTAGCATATAGAACAAGGTATGAAATTCAGTCTAATCTATAACTAGTTTCAGTCACGACATAATTCAATTAGATTACTAATAAATCTACATTTCAAGGCCGATTTTTGTATATATCTTATTCAGAAATTGACTGAAATACACATGAATGCACAAAAAAATTTCACTTTGAACTTACCTAAAGAGGTCGAGCATGAAGAACAGAAAAATGACGAAGATGAGGTTGCTACACGCAACCCAGTCGCCGTCGCTCACCAGGAATCGAAGAGCCAACCTTCAAATTCCTCACCCACATGCCGTCATTCAGCCTTGCCTTCGCGGTCGTGGGCAACCCATATGCCGTCTCTCAACCTTGCCTCCCTCTCCCTCTCCCTCTCCCTCTCCACGTCTTAGGCTTAGGAGTCGAGTGAGCAAAGAAAGACAGTTAGAGATCTATTTTAGTTCGGGACTATTAAGTTTTAATGGCTTGAATTGGTTTATAAACCGAATCGAACTGAAAAAAAATTGAATCAGCAAGATAAAGAATTATTTTTCCATTATCCAAACTGAAAACTGAAATGAAAGTTGAATCGAACCGAACCGAAAATATAGGAAATTTCGATTCGATTGGATTCAATTTCAGTTTTCGGTTTGGTTCTGACACCCTAAAGGGTGCAATCGAGAGGCCTAGCTGCAGTAAGAACCCTATCCACTTGACAAAAAAGAATCCCAATAGTTCGGCGGCAATGTTCAGGGACGGTATGACGTCGAAAGTTAGGTTGAGCTCGCGAGTGATGATGTAGAACAAGCTCCCCAGCATAACATTCATGAGTCATGACAAGCCCTCAGAGCATGATCTGGTCCTTCCAGTAGGTGATCCTCTCCTTGCTATCGCCATCGACGCTCTTGCTCTAATCGAGAAGCAACAGCTCGTATATCTCAATCCCCATCAATGGTGATGGCGACGATTCCAAAAGGTCGTGTGAGAGAGGTTAATTGTTTGATCTCATGATGGAGAGGTTGATTTGAGATTTGGAGAGAAAATGGTAGATTTGATGAGCCTGTGATTGTTAGGGCCTTGATGACACGTGCATGAGATATGTGCGATATATGCTTGACACATATGCATAGCACAATTCTATGATTCATCTAGAAACTTGAAATCATTTTACGCTAAGTACATGTCACAACACAATTACACGTGGTTGCGAAAGTCTTTAAAATGTGCCATACTTTTGAAAGGGTATGAAGCCCTCTTAATTAATCCTTAAATTAACAGAGTATCCTATTTCAGCTAATGGATAAAATTTTGATTTGGGCACTTATTGGCATGTGCCAAAAGTCATAATTGGTGCATCTTGGTGGATAAAAAGTAATCTGTTCCACGAATGAGATGATAATAGCGATTTTATACCCATCGTAGATTTGAAGAATAAAATATTGATGAACGGGCTCTATATCTTTAACCTTCGCTTGATGGTTGGAACTCAAATAAAAATAAAAACTTAAAATTATTTGTACCGGCTCATATCTCACTCATTCATTTTTTATGAGTGATTTTTGGTATTTTCAAGGAGGATAAATTGAATATTTGTCTCCCAAATTAAAGCGATTTTCTTCCATCAAAACAATATTCATTCATCATCATTTTTTATGGACTCTTTTTTAGGAAAATTATCAAAAGAAGTTTTAAACTTATTATAAGGCGACCAAATTTAATCTTAAGCCTTTTAATTATACCAATTTAATTCTAAACCATTTGATGATTTGCCAATATAATCATTTTAGCCAATTTTGACCATAAATCGTTGACGTAAATGCCAACTATCCTACGTGACACGACCGGTGGTGACGTAAAATATATATATATATATATTTTTCATTTTTTTTAAAATTTTCTATTTTTTAATTATTGTTTTCTATATTTTTTTCATTATGGCCAACAAGGGTACTCTCCTTAGCTACATTGGAAAAAGAAAGAAAAAGAAAGAATATTCAGAATTTTTGTTAAATTTCAAATTTTGTTCATGTTAGTGTCATCCGCGCCATAGGATAATTAAGGCGCGTTTGGTAACATTTCTATTTAAAAATTATTCCGGGAACATAAATAGAAAAAAATGTTTGTTCCGATGAATAATTTTTGAATAAAAAGTGTGTTTGGTAAACTTGTTCGGGGAATAAAAAATGAACAAAAACACGTTTGGTAAATGTGTGTTCTTTTTTTTGTTTTTTTGTTTTTTATTTTTTAATATTTTTATTTTATTTTTCTTTATTTTTCCTTTTTCTTCTTTTGGCCGGTCACCGGCCTCGACCATGGCCGGCGACCCGGCGACGAGGGCCGGTGGCCTCGCGGGCCATCGCCGGGCCGATGAGCCTCGCCGGTGGCCGGGCGAGCTCGGGCTCATCGGATCCGGACGAGCCGAGCTCGCCCAACCAAGGCGAGGTCGAGCCTCGCCGGGGCGAGGTCGCCGGCCCTCGACGGCTGGTCGTTGGCCATGGCCGAGGCGGCGGCGGCCAAAGGAAAAAGAAAAAAAAAAAAGAAAAAAAAAAAAAGAGAAGAAAAGAGAGGAGAGATAAAATTTGTTCTTAAAAATTGTTTCGAAATAAGAAACACACGTTGTTTCTATTCCAAATGTGTTCCCGAGAAAAAAAATAGATTTGGAATAAAAACGTAAACAAATGCGTTTATGTTCTTTTTTGTTTCGGAACAAAAAAATAGAAATTTTGTTCATAAATAGAAACAAAGAACATTAGTGTCCATGTTAATAATTTTCGATCAAAATTAATTTGAATGATTGTATTGACAAATCGTAAAAGATTTAGGACTAAATTGACATAATTAAAAGATCTGTGAATGAATTGGCCATTGTACAATAAGTTTAAGACTTTTTGAACATTTTTTCCTACACCTACATATGTGAGGAAGCACCCAACTCTCTATATAAGTCTTCAATTAAGAATTGGATAGACTCCATTCATTTTATGGAAAATGTGCCATTACTAGGAAGCCATTTTTTAGGAAAATAACAATATTTCATGGTATTCGGCTGAAACTTGAAAATAAACTATACAATATTCTTCGCTTTTTGGTATGGAAAATTTGATTTGATTTTCCTTCGTGCACTCCCTTTAATAATTATTTATTATAAAAAATGAATTTTTAATTTTTAAAATTTTTTCCACTTTCTTATTTTTAATTTTTTTTCCTTTTATTTTTTCTTTTCCTCCTTCTTCTTCGATTGGTCGTTGGCCATGGTGATAGTTGGCAACCGACCAAAGGCGAGCTCGAGGCTCACCAAATTTCAGCGAGCTCAAGCTTGCTAGAGGTTAGTGAGCCTCAAGCTTGACTGAGGCTGTGAGCTCGAGGCTATCATCGGCTAAAATAGAAAAAAAAAAAAGAAAAGGAGAAAAAAAGAATTAAAAAAGAATTTTTTAAAAGGAAAAAAAAAGAGAAAAGAAACAAGAGTGGGCTAGCAGGGATGTGAAACAAGAGAGAGAGCAAGTGAGGAAACTATTTACCTCTTTTTGAAAAACGGAAAACATTTTCCTCTATTTTAGAGGACATTTTTCAGTTGATGAAAAATGTTTCCCTAATCAATTCATTTTCTATAAAACAAATGAAAATTTGAAAAATCTTTTTTTAAAAGTTATTTTTGCGAAACAAATTAAGCCTCAATGTCAAATTCTTTTCCTCCCACAATCTAGCCTGGCTGCCTCGGGCCAAGCTTGCAATCGCACAGTGGCCTCCATCGAGCTTCGCTTTGGGCAGTCACCTCGACTGCTGCTGCTGCTTTGAGAGAGAGAGAGAGAGATGGACATGCTGATCAAGCTCTTCTCATGGCTCGTTGCGCGGACAATGGGGATGATTAGAGCTTAGTTTGTGACGTGAATGCATCTGGACCAAGTCCCACGTCGGAAAGTGGAAAGAAAGATGAAGTGTTTACATGCGCATGTGCACCACCTCAAGTATGGCTTTAGAGTTGATTTCAGTTGTCTTACTTTTTGGGTGTTCCTTGAGACAAATTTGAGATGTTTTGGTTGTATCTTCGGTGCAATAATTACCAAGGTCCTTTTTTTTTCAATTTTCAATAGAGGTCCGAGAGGGCTATGGCTGCCCAACTCTTTGCCATTTGAATATTCGGTACACATTTAAACTTTCTCAGCTAGACCAATCAAGTGCTGTCCCATTGAACAATTTGAAAGTTCATTGACAATTAAATTGTGAGAGACTCAATCCTCTCATAAAATTGCCTTGCCAGGCACCCTTGACCCCTAAGCCCCATCCTTGGCCCGTGAGTAGAAAATTTTCCCTCTCTGTCCCCAACCAAATTTAATTAAAATGAATGACTATGTAATAATTATATAAATGTTTTAAGAAAATAATTATCTAGATGTAACAGGATATACATTCGAGAGGCATTTTCAAAATGAGTAACTTTGCGATATTAATAATAGGAGCATAAAGATAACAACTAATAATCAAATAAATAAAATTTAATAAAACAAAAAAAGCAAGGCAAGCTGGGTTGACGAGTCCCCATCTCCACCCCGCGCCCCGACCACGGTGGGAATTCCATCTCCATCCCCGCCTCACGACGAGCAGGGGGCGGGTGGCCTTGCATGGACATTTTGCCGGCCCCACGCACAGTCACAGGGATTTTATGGAAGTCTAAAGAAAAAGGAAGCTCTTTCGTAGTTTTTTATGTTAGGGAAATAATTAGACGCCTCGAGGAACTAGATTAGAGAGGGCAAATATTTCATATTGGATATGTTAAGAGCAGAATTTGAAGTTCGAAAATGTCATATTACATGTCATTAGGTGAAATTGAAAATTTTAAAAAATCAAGAAACAGATCAAAAGAAATCCTTCATAAATGTGAATAACGCCCATGAAGAGAGGGAAAGCTATTTTTTCCATTTTTTCTTTCCATTTTTCACAAGTATTTCTGGAAAAACTCGAATTAATAATGCAGCACAAATCTCCACCATAGAAAAAGCTATACATAGATCTAATAAAAAAAAAATCCCACGTACACACCAGACTGGATCGACCAAACGCACGTGGCGCAATCCCATTGGGTCTCTGCGGATAATGAGCCAATGGCAACCTACGTTCGGATTCGCTAATATCTCCTCGTTTCAAAGCTGTCTGCTACAACTAGTACGAACGTCTCCATTCCACTTCGTCCATTCATTTCTCTCTCTCTCTCTCTCGCGCTCCATTCTCCGAAGACTCACCGATCGTCTCCGGTCTCCGAGAATGGCCGCCAACTCGCTGATGAGCTGCGGCATCTCCACTACCTCCTTCCCATCCGTCCTCTCCTCCTCCAAGTCGAAGTTCGCTGCCGCCGTCCCGCTCCCGAGCGGCGCCGCCACGAATGCCGTGTCGCGCTTCTCCATGTCGGCCGACTGGATGCCCGGTTCGCCCCGGCCACCCTACCTCGACGGCTCGGCACCCGGGTAAGCAAAATCTCGACGCTGATAGCAGCAACCCCTACTAAGAGCATGTTCGATTGCGGCCTATCTTGAAAGGATGTTTCTGTGGATGCAGTGACTTCGGGTTCGACCCTCTTGGGCTCGGGGAAGTCCCGGAGAACCTGGAGAGATTCAAGGAGTCTGAACTCATTCACTGCAGATGGGCTATGCTTGCTGTTGTAAGTACTCTGCACTGCACTACCTAGTAGCTGATACATGGTTTTAGTATCATGGTACAAGGTATTAGTTCATGGGGACGCAGCTTAGAAAATGTAGATGACAGAATTTTGTTCTTGAGATTCAAAAATTACTGCTGAACCATTGATTGGCTCATTAAAATGATCTGTTTCTTTCTTCAATTATCTCTTTAAGATTTCTCGGAGTGTACTGTTTAATTGGCTAATTGCTTTTGTGCATCGATGGGATTATCGCAGCCCGGGATCTTGGTGCCGGAAGCCTTGGGCTTAGGAAACTGGGTGCAAGCGCAGGAGTGGGCGGCCAAGCCCGGAGGCCAGGCCACCTACTTGGGCAACCCGGTGCCGTGGGGAACTCTGCCCACCATCCTCGCCATCGAGTTCATCTCCATCGCCTTTGTCGAGCACCAGCGCAGCATGGAGAAGGACCCGGAGAAGAAGAAGTACCCCGGCGGCGCCTTCGACCCCCTCGGCTACTCCAAGGACCCCGTCAAGTTCGAGGAGCTCAAAGTGAAGGAGATCAAGAACGGTAAGAAACCGATGCGGTCTCGAGAATATTTCCTGAGGCTCTTGTCGACAGTTCGTCCTAACATTTGATTGATGAAATTTCTCCGATCGAGTATTTGAATTTGCCTAACTCTTGTCTATGAATGTGGTGGGGAAAAGGTCGTCTGGCGTTGTTGGCGTTCGTCGGGTTCTGCGTCCAGCAAACGGCTTACCCTGGCACCGGGCCCCTGGAGAACTTGGCGACGCACCTTGCTGATCCGTGGCACAACAACATCGGGGACATCCTCATTCCCAGAACGGTCTCGCCTTGAAACGACATCGAGAAAGATAGAAGAGTCTCCTGTATGAGTTGGACACATCCTGTAAAATCCCTTCGTGATCATCTGTAACGAAACCCGTGATCCTATGCTACGAGTCTCTTATGAATCATGCTAATTGTCTGGAGTTCAAAAGCTTCTGAACCTTGTTCTGCTTAGCCTATCAAGGAATGCGAGGGTACATTCGATGAACTACGATCCATGAATCAAAATCTTCAACTTATTTTATTTCACAAAAAAATGAATGATTTAATTTTTTTTTTATGAAAATGATTGCTTATATTAAAATAGTTTCATTATTGACAGTAAATTAAGTCAAAACATGTTTGTGAAAATTGAAAATGTTTTCCGTTTGATCATATTTTTTATAAGTTATATAGGCAATTAAGTTTATCAAATGTTTTTTCAAATCATTTTTTTCATATAATAAATAGAGCCTAAATAACATGATCAAGAAGTGTATCAAATGTGAATCTTCAATGTACAATCAAGTCGCAATCCAGAACTTTGTAGTTATCTTGGAAAATCAATCTGGTTTAGGAAATTATTTACAACTTATTTATTATTATGGTGTGTATATATATATATATTTGATCGGAATAATGTGTATATTCACTTTCCAATTTTTTACCCTTTTCGTACTTCATAAGTAAAGACTTACCCTGCTACTCGCGCCTATACTTTAACATTATAATAACACATTAACTCTAATAGGGTTAAAAAGAAAGGACCCAAACCTGTTGATATGCGGGCAGCAGCCAAGCACCACCCTCTACTTTTTGATTAGTGCTGTATTTAAGATACAAAATGCAATTAATTTTTAAATCTCTCAATTAGTATAATCAAATCTTAAACCCTTTTTTAAAAAGTGCACTTTCAATCTTTTTGGTGAAAAAAGCACCGCGCAACACTCGAAAAGCCTATGTGGCAACTCAAATTCAATTTTCCGACATACATACACCTTCTAGTGAAGATTTATGATTTGATTTACACTTTTTGAATGTCGAGTATTTGATTTAGGGCTCGGCCGTGTTCCAATACATCAATATAAAGGACTAGGTGCGATCTTCCCCACAAAATATCAGCCATTGGAGAAAACAAAGTAACATAATCCAAACATTCGGAAAAAGAAACAAACACCTGAGAAAAAGATAATTCTTTATTTATAAAGCAAACTGGGACCAAAAACCAGAGTATTAACTCAAGAGTCCCTTTCTTCTCTTCCCTTTCCGTATCGCATCGAGTCTCAAGGCTTGTGTTGGCAGACACAAAGCTTCCCAACCGGCAAGACCTGGCAGATAGCCTGGATGAGCTTGTCCCCGTACGCCGCCCGGCACTTGTTGGTGCAGTCCGGTTGGCTGCAATCGATGATGACCTCGACACGGCTCGCGCCTATGTTGGCCGTCGTGGAGGCCGGCATCAGAGTCGCTACTATCTCGGGCATCGCGGAGGCTGCCACCGTGGCGAGCATCACCACCGCCAAGGCCAAGGCCACGCACTTCACCATCGACGCCTTCAATTCCATCTTTTGCGAATCAAAAGAAGAATAGTAGCAACTCAACTATCTCTCCCTTTCGAATTTCTTGCAAAGATATGGACTACGAATTTCTTTTGCGGAGGCAATGCTGGGGTTGCTGCTTTGTAGGCTAGCGAACGTTAGTTTCTTTCATGGCAAGATGTGAAGATGTATATTTGGCGAATCTAAGATATTGTGTTTCCAAAAGTACCTTAGGAACTCAATGCTTCGTATCCATAAAGAAAGGAAATATATAGATCTTGTGAGTCTATATAAAGAAAGGAAATAATGGGAATATCAATTTCCAAATCAAGATTTCTGCCCAGATACACTCGCTTTCATGTTGTAATAGTCAAACGAAGACTGTCTCAAGAAGATACAGCACAGCTTCCTCTTCAGTTAGAATACGACATTCCATTCTATCGATACTATATATGCCTAAGCCTAGAAAAGGAAATATAAGAATCACCCAGTAAGATGGAATTGCAATATCACTTCAACCGAAGAGAGGCCTGGTTTCTCTCCATCATACGCTGCAGAAGCAGCACGCCAGTGCAGTTGACAGGAGCACCCACAGCATGGAATACCGATCTGTTGAACAATCGCAGACATTAACAGATGATTCAGTTGAGAACTGGGAATGAGAACAATTGCCAACAATTGCAACAAGGCTTTCTTCTCCCTTTGTTTATAAGAATAGGCTCTGACCTGGGAATGAGTTTGTGCCGGAGGCAGAGCTCTCGGTTTTCTGGGTCTTCGAATGTTGTATGCTCTCAGAAATGGAAGCTGATCGCCCCAGATACGACCGCGTGAGCGTTTTGATCTGTGTGAACTCCTGAGTGCTGCAGAAAGGAAGTGCTTTGCGTTCAGGATAACATAATTGCAACAAGATGAACTGATTTGCTTATGAATTCGAACGAAAAAATTGTCTGTACCTTGGACTGACCATGTGGATGGAGCTTATTCTCTCTGCGTAGGCAGCTTCTATCCAGGACGAGTTCACCAATCTTTCCACGATGTGCAATCTCTTGTGGTTTTGGATCGAATTACTCGCCATGATTGTATTGGCCGGAACAGTTCCGAATCTGTCATGATCAGGAGGCTTCTGGTCAGTAAGAAGAAGGGGAAAAAACAGCAGCTTAATTTACTTGAGACCAAACTGTCAAGATTAATAACTTGTTCGCCTTCGGTTTATCTGCGAGCACAACATCGAATATACATCTGCTTTGCTTTACACGGACCGTCTTTTTACTATTTTGGCGCACCTTTAAACAATTTTCTAAATAATTAATGCAGGGGAATAGGCTTATGCTCTTTGACTCAAATGGACTTCCTAATGTCTGATACGTATCTATTTTAATGATCAAAAGACACGGTGCGTAAAACTGATCATCGCCCGATCACAGACAAGGGCCTCGACAACGTCGCTCACTTTCATTTTTCTCTGGCCTAGATTTATTTTTCAGTGGACAGTCCAATCCGAGCCTATGCTATGGGCAAATTAACAAGACTTAGAACTTACGAGCAAGCGCCGGGGTAGCCATTTATTTCTCTGCAGCCTCCCTGCGGACACAAGTACCTGCATTACATGGAAGCATCAGACTATATCCGTGATCCTGTCGAATCATAAACTGTCGAACTGCAAAATTCAAGTAATGTCTACTTAGCTCAAGCTATGTACAGGAGTTGAAATACATACATGAAGTCTCTTACTGATCTTTTAGACCATGACTGATTATAAGGCCCTTCCATGGAATAAAGCAGAGCAGTATCTCCTCTCACAAACGCAACATCACCCAAACCTTCCATGAGGCACCGGAACGAGCCTGTGTCGCCATAGTACAAGCTGTCCCGGTCGCAGCTAGTGCCGTTCTCATTCTCTTCACCACATCCGCTGCAAATCCCTCGTCTGCCAAGGCCAGAACTGGATGGAGCGCAGACCTTGGAGAAGAAATTTGCAGCAACGTCGACATCATCCATTTGATCGGAAGTGGAACCGACCGACTTCTTGATGTGATCGATGGGGTAGGTCCACCCGGAGGCAGAGGAGTATTCTCCGTGGCAAGACCGGTGGCCCTTGAAGTCCATTAGGCTAAGGCCTCGTTTGGCCTCGCAGGACTTTCGGGGGACAACGGCGACGGCTTCGTAGGACTCGGCGCGGTTGCAGTAGACTTCATTTGCAATGGCTTTCATCGAAGAGTTGAGGAACGCGGCGAACGCCGCGCCTGCTTCTAAGTTTATGATGTCTGCTTCGCCTTTTCTGATGGAGTCAAGGCACTCAGTGGTGCTGTCTCTAATGACACTGGCGAGAGGCGAAAAATGTGGCAGAAACTTGTGAAGGTTTTTCATAATTTACTTAAGAGATAAGTGTACTAAAAATCCAAAAACATGTCACGAAAATACAATTGAGTCACAAAAAAAGTGCAAATAAGTGTTAAAACCTGTTATGAAAGCACAATTGAGTTCCAAAACTTTTAAATAGTGCAATCAAATCCTAAGACTAGTGCAATCAACAGAATGACTAAATTGAACCAATTTGATAATTTCCAGACTAAATTTCATTTTTGTAGTAAGTTTTAGGGCTTAATTTCACTTTTGTGATAAGTTTTATGACTTAATTACATTTTTTGAAATTTTTAAAACTCAATTATATTTTCATAACAAGTTTTAGAATTTTCAATACACTTTTCCCTTTACTTAATTAAAACTTACGAGGCTGGGTATTTTTATACTCTTGAACTTACCATGTCCAAGTGTAATTACTAGATTGGCTCAACAGATTCAGGAGGAACCGGCAATCCTCCATCTCCCCCCTCACCGTGCACCACCTCACCGTCTCCTCCGACTCCGCCGCTGCTGCCAGCGGAGAGCTGCTCTTGCCGGAGTCCTCATCCGCACTTCCTCTTGCTCCTCCCTCCGCCGAGGCTGGAGACAGACCGCCCTGCCCCGCTGGTGCCAACGCTGGAGCCGGCAGAGGCGACGGGAGCTTGGATGACCGTGGCGGTGCCGGCGGGGAGTAATCACCAGAGGCAAACCCGAAGCCGTCGTCTGGAAGTGGCTCGCGCTCCGGTGGCGGAAATGAGGCAGCAGGGGAAGATGGCTCTGGAGTTGGCGCGAAATCTGGAGAGAAAAAAGATGTGAAGAAGAAGAGAAGCCAATCACATAGGAGATCAATGAAGCTTTGAGCTCTGCATGCGTTCGAAGTGGAACATAGTGAGACTTACCGTGAATTCCTGAAGCGTAGGCGAGCGAGGAGGAAGAGAAGAGGATGAAGATCGAGAAGAGAGATGAGAACTGCATTTCGGAGGTCAGAGGTTGATCGGTGAAGGGCGTTGCAGAGTGGGGAGGATTGAGAGGAATTGTGAACTTTACCCTTATTTTCAGTGATGAACTTGTTTCTTTATGATGTTAAAATTGATAGCTTTAGAGGGAAGGAATGGCTGCCTCTAGATGTGCAATTTGAGTTGACTTTCTCTTAGTTTTTAGCCATTGTTTTACCGGTACCGGTGAGGAAACTAGCTTTGGAAGCAGCTCCTCCCTTTTCCTTTTCCAATAGATTGATAGATTTCCAATATAGTAAGTGTCAAAAAGTTGACTTTTCAATAATTTGTCGATAACTTATTGATAACTCGATGAAGTTACCAATTCTTTTTTACTGTTTATAAATTCTTCATTTTTTTCCACTAACGCCTATTTGTCTTTCTTACAAATTTCTAAAATTTATCATGGTCTATATAAATTCTCCAATTTTTATTTGAGTAATTTATCACATATCACATGTGAAGAGATCAACACAAGTAAATGCAAATGGATTATAAAAAGACAACACTCTTAGAGGGAGCACAGTCGAAGTTACAACTTGGACTGATTCTCTGCCTTTTCTCTTTGTGTTTTGTCAAAAATTGAAGATGGCAGACTTCAATGTAAACCTAACATGATCACTCATTATCGTTTTGTTGCAGAATCTTCATCTTCATCTTTGCCTCAACTATAGCCGCCAAGATTGGAATTGGGGTTTCTCATAGGAATTAACGGATGAGGGCTCGAATGAGAGGGAGATTGATTTGTGGGAATTTAGAGATTTGAGGTTGAGTTCGGGCTTTAGCTACAAGGCCAAGAAACGACACTATTTATCCAAGCAAAAACAACTAATTTCTATTCATAGAATTAAGTAACCAGTCCCTTACTTACTATATTAGGAGGATTTTCGATCCCATTGAATAATTTAAGTTCATTTTATTTTAGGTGATCAAATAAGGTTAATCTCAATATGTGCTTAGTTTTTAGTTTTCAGCGCTTATTTGGGTTATCAAACCGGTTTTTAGCAAATATAATGGGTTGCTAACCAAAACGAATAAAAACTGGTAACCCAATTGAAAAGTCGACAAATTTTAAAGTATAATTAAATGTTGGTAATTAATGTAAATGGATGTTAGTAACCTAAAACTAGTTGACAATTAATCTAACAAAAATTGGTAAATCATTCTCATTTAGATGGATAATTTCATATAAGTAAATTCGGAGCATTGATAAGTTATGCAATTAAAAGTTAGTTAACTGATAAGATATTGCTAATTTACAAACTATGAAAAAATGGTGACTTCATAAACTTACTGCTAATTTACCAATAAGTTCCTTTGAAGAAAGTTATTGATAATTTTTTTTTTTTTACCAACAGTTTTGAGCACTTACTGTTATTTATTGAAATTTACCAGCACAAAGAAAAATGAGTATTTTTTTTTTTTTTGACATGGAACAATAGAATTATGCTATATAACAAGTAATTCTTGATTTTCTTCGCCAAAAGGAAAAAAAATGTAATTTTCCATCACTAGAAAACCAGATAGCGCAGCTTGGAAAAGTAAATCAGGGCCCAGATGGAATCAGAAAAATTATTGGTACAGCCTCACAAGAGACGAGAAGATGCTTTCTGCACTGAAGACGTTATTACGTCTTAAATAAAACTAGTGCAGCGACTTTCCAATGTGGATTGATCGACATAATTTGCTCGTCATGGAGAAGCGATCATCTTCTGCGGTGTGTGGTTACTTGACCGAGGTGTCCATTAAGCCGCCGGTCCCGCCGGATATTTCGGGACAATGGCAAGACTGCGAAATGGGGACGAGCTATCCTTAGGGCGGAGGGATGAGATGCAGAGTTGCCGGCCGGCGGGCGCTTGCCGAGCTCTTGCCGGGGCCGGACTAGCCGAAACTGGGTTTGCAAAGCTGCACCGGACGTGTGCATCGGTGTGCCTGGTTTTCCATCGATTGAGAGCTACATGGTTCTGTTGCTTTACGGCCCAAATTGGCCACACGAATCCGACCCAATAGAAATCATTTGTTTAGCCTGAGTAACATGAAGTCCAAGGTCCATCCATCTATGGGGTCTTACAATACGACCCAGCCCATGCAGGGATAAGTAAATTAAAATCTTTACCTTTTCTCTGTGCAAAAAAAAAAATTGACAATATTCAATTTATCAAATACTAACGATACAAATTTACTCCTGTGAGATTGACGACACAATCAACATGCTTCGAATTGACGGTGTAGATTATCTTGCAATGTGAAATCCTCATATCAAGTTAGGGAATATGGCGAAATTGATCCATGAATCAATATTAACTTTCAAAAGCGGTCTTCAAATTTGCAATTTGTGTAATCAACTCCTTCAACTTGTGTAATCGGTAATATCAAGTTCCTTCGCCGCTAATTCCAACATATTGAAGTGAACTCGGTTGGTCCTAGCAAAACGTCTAGTATTGAAATAGCCCTTGCCACGATAAAAAACTAGAAAGTGACATAATCTTTCGCTTGATTTTGTACCTTCAAAATTATTCTTGCAATTTAGCCAGCAGAAATTCATTGTCCAAGGTGGTAATGACTTTTGCCACATCATACTATTGGTTGGTATCAATGGTCACGTTAGCTTATAAAGTTAGAGATCAACGGTCTTAATTTTTTTTTTTTTTTATCATAAACTGATGAAATTTCAATGGTCTTAATTAAATAAGTTGTACAATTCAACGACTCAATGGCGTAAATTATCCCGAGGCGCCTCCTCTAGAACTAAAGCCATTAAGATCTCTTTTTACAATATAACAGCTGTATAAATCGCCATATCTTAAAAACTTAAATATTTAGGCAATATCCCGCTACACAAATCAAATTCGACCTCAACTTTTTAATGTGTTTCCAAACATGCAATGCCACTAGTGCAGAGCTTAGAATACTCTTTAATAGAGCATACCTATCTTCCAGTCCAGAACTCATTCTAACCGTTGATGTCACTGTCCTGTCCAAACCTCGCCATTATTTCATGTGTAATGCGCGATAGCGATAGGTGCTGTACTAAAGCAAGAACAGTTATGGCAAAAAAAAAAACCCTAATGTCCTGCCATGCAACCGGTTCGTGCTTCGAGTCTCGGCGCCCGTTGCCAGATCAGTCTTAGGGCGGGATCAGGGACATCATGGAGCTCTTCGAGAAAGAGGGAAAACGATGGTAAAGAAGGCTAAATGGGGGACACTGAGCTCGTCACGGTCGGCGTGAGGCATCAGAATCTAGCCACGAGGCGCTAACAAACACGAAGAGAGGTGTGCTGATCTGCTGCAGTGAAGCCGAAACCAAACATCTGACACTGCGATTCCCACCTTTGTTCCTTCCAACACCCTACACGATAAAAGAGGAGAAAGAAAGTACAGCAAAACAACATTTCCCATTTTTTAAGGTGGAGGTTTTTTGCTCTCTCTTCTCTCTCTCTCTTTTCTTCCCCCATTTTCTACATACAAGGAAAAGAGGGAAGCTTTGCAGCTTTGTCTTCTACACATGGGAATATCGATCGCTCTCCTATCAGAACGCCCCCTTCATCTCTCTCACCGTTGGATGGAAAAATAAAAACTAGATTTCAGTTGGTTAATTAAAAAAAATCTTCGGTAGTATTCGTGTGGTATGACACTTTAATATAAGGATGCAATTATATCATGATTATATAGATTGATCCCTCGAGTAACCATAGAGTAGATGCCCCCGCTCCATCGGTCCCCTCTTTTCTTCTTTTAAACAAAAGTACTTTGCTTTCTCTGATATTTATAAATCGTTTTGTCCAATTCCAAATGGAACGTGGGGTGCTTTTCTTTCTTGTCTAGTGGCCATCTAGGTGAGGGCTGCAACCCTCATCTTTTGCTGGTGGCTTCACGACCGTTGCCCAGTGTTAGTGAGGGTTACCCAGCCCTTGCTTGTGACTGGCGATCCTCGCCTGATTTCAAAAAAAGAAAAGAAAAAGAAAAGAAAAGAAGAGATAAAATAGAAAAATTCTGAAAATTAAAAGTTCAAAAATAATTAAAATCGACCCAATTCACTTAAACTTGCTAGGCATCCCATGTATGACCAATTAAAACCGATTTAAGACCCATTACGTTATGGTGTAAACCATTTATGACCCACTCAATCTTCTTTTTCAAATTTAAGACAATCCATTTATGATCCACACCATTAAAGATGAGTTTCTATTTTGAAATTTCCATTAAATATGAGTTAAAATGAGGGTTTTAGACTATTTTGCCACCTCTAGACATGGGGTATTAGGGAAAAAAGAGAGTGGAAAATGGGGCTCTTGTAGATTTATCATATGTTAACTCCGTTTCTTGCGTTCTTACTTAAAGAAGAATTTAATCGAGGAACTTCAGTAAATTCATTGACTCGAGAATCTTTTTGCGTGTATATAGTCTCCGAACTTACCTGCGAATTTTATTTTTCCTTACTAGCAAGTAGCAATGAACCTAATGAAATGAACAGTTGCTTTCTTTATTTATCAATAGCGGCGTAATCACAATGTGTTCCAACTCTTAGTCAGTGATCTTCTTACTATAATCAATTCTGTTCCGCTGTCTCCAACATAGTTTTGTTCTCATACCCTTTGTCCCCAACGGTTTAACCTTTTGTGACGATGGTTTTGTGTCCAAAAAGAAGTATCTGGTTCATCAGCTGTCATCTGACGTGCACAATTCCTGAGGGTTGCTAGCTGGGCATGTATGGTGTGTACTTGGGAACCCATTAATAGAGTTCAGAAAAGTCCAATAACTATCTTATAACCACCCTTCTAACTACCAGTATCAACCCTATGTTCTCTAGGGTTCTGGGGTTATGAAAGAATCTGTTTATCTGTGTTTGTACGTGCTTGACTTACTTGGATATCATGTTGTTTTTTAAAGTTTTGGTGACTTTAAGATTTATTAATAACTGCTAAGGGACTGGGAAAAACTGCACAGTTGTAGACCAATCTCTTAATCTCGATATGGCAGGACTCATATTCAAATTAGGTCTCCCCGCTTACGGCAACTTCAAAGTATGGCCTTCCAATTCATTGATGGAGCCTTCTCTCAGGGTGTGTGTTTGTTTCCGGAAAAACTTCATATCAAAGGAAAACATTTTTCATGAAAATTATTTTTCAGGAAAATCTCCTCTTTTCGAATTAAATAATTCATTTTCTTTATTTTAAGCATGGATAATTTCTTTGACCTTAAATGGTTTTCTGTTAACTAATCATTTTCAGCAAATCAAAAAAAATTTCTCTCAAACAAACATACCCATAAATGCATGTGGAAGAATGATTTAATCGCATATGGTAAATGTCAGTTCAGCTAAAAGTTTGAATATTACATATTGTCTAGAGATAGCCCCTCCATTTTGCCTTTCAAGCCACTAAGTAAGTCGTATTTTAATTCTCCGTCAACATATGATCATGTTCTATTAATTGTAAAAAAAGTTCGGTCGACAATAATATTGCTCATGTATTTTTGTTTTTTTATAAAATTCTTAGGTCTTTACAACTATAAAAGTTTGGTCTCAAACCTCTTTTTAGAAAGCACTGATTGGAGCAAAATAAAGGAGGCATGGAAAACCTTAAAATTCCCCTCCCATTACCTTCGCAAAATGTCAAATTATATCCGATTTTCTTTAATTCATCTTTATTTTCCTGCACATGCTTTCCAAACGAAGGAAAATAAGTTCAACAAAAAGCAAAAAGTCAATAGAATTAATTTACCTAAAACTTTGCAATTTCTAGTCAAGTGATGGTAGAAGTAAATAATAGCTAACTTACAAAATTAATGTACAAAGTGAACATGATGGGAAAATGGCATTATTTGTCAATAATCGCATGCAATATGACATGGAAAATTATATGCGTAACATTATAATAATCACATGTAACATGACATGACAATTCTAATGCAAAAAATAATGATGCAATATGCAAACTGCACTACATGAGAGTCATTTATACCATTTTCGACTTTACTCTAACATGATAACATTTATGTAGAAATGCACTCTTTTCCTTTAGTCAGGTCAAAACAATATCATTATTGGTTTTAAAAACAATGGTCAAATCAAAATCAGGAAATGAATAATCGTCCGGGACCTTAGCTCATGGGTTTGAATCCTGATGGTTACTGACTTTTGATTTTTAATCATATTATCATAGCTCATTCTACACTTGAACGCAATCCTTTTGGTACATGACCTATGGGATTGCTCACTAATAAAGTGGTGTTTTATTGCGACAGCTTAATATGTCCACCACTTTATATACTCTTAAGATTGCGCAATGCAATGCACACACAACAGCTTGCATTCTACCATATTTCTATCTTATCCGGCATCTTAACTGCCTAATTCTAGATTTGAATAGTCCTTATGACACCTACCGAAATGCATATTCTAGTGACATTTTGGCGACATAATGACATATCATATAGCTCTAGATCTGATGTCAGTATTACGACAGTCCAAGAACATGCGTTTTCAACTATTCAAACGGAAATCATAATTCAAAAAAAAAAAAAAAAAAACGGAAATCATAATGACGTATCCTAGGTTTTCAAGTTTTCCTTTCGGTGTTAGGCCTTGGAACACGCGTTTTTCGACTCTTTAAACTAGCGGGTATTCTCTGACGCCTTCCCCCCACCCCCCACAAAAAAAAAAGTAGCAGGTATTCTAAATTTATGAGTCTAAACGGACATTAAGACATCCTGGTGTGCATTTCTAGATGGATTGAAGGCGACGAAGTTGAGACTTGCCTTTGAGAGCACGAGAATTAGACTTGTCCAATGATCCGACCCAAATTGACTCATTAATCTATCTATGATTCATTTATTTATAATGCAAATATCTAACCTATACCTGACTTGACCCATATTGCTAAAATGTTTCCATCTTTCGCCCAATCTATATGTATACCCAAACTAAGGTAAGAGTGTGGAGTAAGCGAGTGTAAGATCAATTAAGGTGAGATAGAATGTAGAGAAAGTTATAGAGGTGGATTGAGTTTAAATAAGTTATAAATCTATTATGATTAATTAAACATTCATATGTGTTTAAACCCATTTATAACTGATTTACAAAAAAAAAAAAAAAAAAAACCCATTTAATACCTATAGGTTGCATTTGGCAGTAAGGATAAAATTCAGAATATGATCAAATTTATCCTATCCTGTATTTGGTGCCTGCTCAAGATATAATAAAGTTGGATATAAATGGTATATAGATCGGATAAAATTATCTCATGGTAGAGGTGGGATAAAGTCATATAGGATTTATAATATCCATAATAAGAAACTTTTTCTCAAATAACAAATTTCTTTAACTAACAAATTAAAATTATATTTCAATATGACTAATATTTGAATTCTAATATAAGAAATTCAAAATAAAAAAATAAAAAGTTACTTTTTAAATTTCAATCTTATTTTTATTTATTTTTGAATTTAATTCTATCTTATAATATAATTTCAATATATAAATATATTTAATACATATTTTAGGTGTTTTAGTATTTTAGGTATATTAGTACAATTTTCTATTTAATAAAATTTTATTAGAGAATGATGGAAAGGGAAGAAAGAAAATAAAGTAGAGAAGAGTGTCGTGAGGGATTTTTACCATCTCCATTTGTAAAATTTGTGATTTATATAGGCACTTATATCAAATAATATATAATATAATGTGAATATATCCAACTTTATTATTGTAATCACCAAATAATAAATAGGATATAGCAAAATCCCCCGAATTTCATATCACATCATATCTAGTCATATCCTAGTTAGAAATCCGGATAACTAAGGCTGCGTTCATTTCACGGAAAATGGGCCATCTCCGGAAAACATTTTCCTAGAAGTCATTTTCGGGAAAATGACTATATTTTTCGGTGTTAAATTTGAAACCTAAATTTTGAGTGGAAAACATTTTCCACCGTTCGTTAACTAATTTAATTGTTTAGGAAAAATTATCAAAAAATTGAATTTTAATATTTTTAATTGACCAAAAATATTTGTATTTTTAAAAAATACAATTTTTTTATTATTTTCCACTGTTCATTAGTTTTATTTTTTCCTTTTCTTTTCCTTCTCCTTCCTCCTTCTTCCTCCTCCTTCCTCCTTCCTCCGCCGCCGCACGCCCGACGATGGCCGATCGCCCCGCGGCCGACCAAGATCCGGTCGCGGATCCGGCGAGCTCGAGGCTCGGCCGATCTCGCCCGAGCTCGTTGGAGGTTCGTCGAGCTCTAGCGAGCCGCGAGCTCGCCGGATCCGGCGGCGGAGCTCGGGCTCCCGATCCAGCGAGCCCGAGCTCCGCCGCCAGATCCGGCGAGCTCGGGCAAGGCTCGAGCCCGCCCGGCTCGCCGGATCAGCGAGGCAGAGCTCCGCCCCAAGCGGCGAGGCTCCGCCCGCCCGATCCGCGAGGCCCGAGCTCGCCGAGCTCGGGCGAGATGGGCTTCCACAGATCGGGCTAGGCGGAGCCTCGCCGGCCGGGCGAGCTCGAGCTCGGGGCTCGCGACCGCGGCCGGTCGCCGGTTGCCGGTCGCCGGCGTTGTCGGGACCAGAGCCACTGGCCAAGTTAAGGAAGAAAGATGAAAAGGAAAGAAAGAAAAGAAAAGGAAAAAAAGAAAAAAAAAAAGCATAAAAATAAAACAAAAATGTGTTAGTGAGAAGATATAGGTGAATGAAGTTATGGAAAATGTTTTCCACTTTTCAAAAGTGGAAAACATTTTCCTTATCTTTGAAGGTAGTTTTTACTATTGATGGAAAACATTTTCCTTGAGTAGTTGATTTTCCGTGAAACGAACACCGGAAAATCCGGAAAACATTTTCCTGGAAGTCATTTTCCGTGAAACAAACACAGCCTAAATGTAAAAATGGGCTTATGACCTATTTTGATGGGTCTAGAGAGAATTGTGGAACCTACACAGACACACAAAAAACAAGAAAAAACATAACTTAGCTTAATTTGATAGAAAATCGATACAAGAGCTTAAGGATAGACTGAGCCGCCACCCTCAAAATGCAAAATTAGGGGGTACGAAACAAGGGCGTATCACGCCTTATGTAGAGGCTTGCCCGCCTTGAAAGGAGGGGCACGCTTCAAGTGGAGGCTCGCTCTTTCTTAACTTGTAACTCCTTCATCTAACATGGGACTTGTATGATTTTTGTATCATTGGAAAGCTTGTCAGGAGAGCATATTAATAGCCTAATATTGCTAAGTAAAATTGCGAAATCACAGTCTGAGATTCCAATGCACATAAGGTCTTACGGCAGAAACGGACATTGTTTTGTGGACTTATCATTCCCAAAAATCACTGTATATCGTAACTTAGAGGTCTAGAAAGTTTCTCTCCTATTCTGAGACCTCTAGGTATGCTTTTGAGCTTTAAGACCTTTGTTTCTGGTATCGAAAAGTTTGACTAAAGTTTGGCTGGTGATTACTCCCTTACCAAACATCCATCTGACCTTTTTTTTTTTTTTTTTTTTTCAAGTTGGGATGCTCGCGATCCATAATTTTGGGATGTGCAATAGAAACTGGGAAATTGCAAACTTTCTGACACTCTGAAAACGGGGCTACCAATTCCGAAGGTAAAGATTATTCTTTGCATTCAGGTGGCATTCTTGCTGTTAAAGGGTTCGTTTTGATGTGTAAAACCAAATTTTCATATTTAAAATATATTTTAGGTCTCTTGCGGATCAATCTTTGGTCAGCTCTTGATTAACTGTTAGTCAAATTTGACAATTTTATGAAAATGGGGACAAAAGTTTGAGGCGACATCAATAAGGATCTCGGTTTTCGTTGCGGTAGGGTATAATGGAGATCCAAACATTTTCGTCTCCAGAAGATTTTATCGCAATTACCCCAATTTCTTATAGTGATTCAGGACTGCATAGTGAAAAAGCTTTTAAAAAGGGTTAATATCACTAAAAATCCTAAATTAGTATATTTATGTCATATTTATTACAAATTAATTTCATGTCACAAAAACTTACAAACTAGTACATCTATACCAAATTTACCCCAAACTAATTTTTTACCATAAATTATGGTAAAAATGAGATTTTTTTTTGAGATAAATGTGGCATAAATATACTAATTTTGGACTAATATAGCACAAATACATTCATTTGGGGTTTTTTTGCAACACAAAAATTAGTTTTGAGTAAATGTGGTATGGATGTATCGGTTTGGGATAAATGCGACACGGATATATGGGATTAGAAGTTTTTATGACACAAAAATTAATTTTGAATAAATGCGACACATATATTTACTTTAAAAATTTTGGTGGTATTAATGATAAAAAAAAATGCTAGTATAGATGTGGAATTTAAAAAGGGCAATCCCACCTGCTTTCGTTATAATAAGTGTCACATCACATCAATTCACGTCTTACTTCATGCTTTTACTTTTTGGCCGCAGTTTCATTGTCAAAATGCCCAGTAAAAGCTGTATCAAGCCACTGGAAGCTAAATGCACTCATCTTGAGAACGTCGAACCACAAGTCCCGGTAGTGCAATTGCGCGTGCAATTTAGCATACCAACATAAGTGAATCTATCAAATGGATTCTTCGCAATAGCTAATATAAGAGTCACCCTCCATGATGGCAATTGTTTTGATTACTCCTTTTGACTTGTTCCAAATGATTATTATTAATATTGAAGTGATACACTCCTTCAAATTATTACTTGAGTGCTCATTTTGTGGCATGATCACCTTAGGCTGGAACTGGGGATAGCATAACAAAGTATCATAGCTAAATCTCAATTTTTTTTGTCCTGTGTTACACTTTTATTTCACGTGTTATTCAAGCCTACATCCTTTCTCTTTCATGCTTTCTAACAGGGTTCGGATTTACGACTCGTGCTCTAATATTATATTGATCATTTACTTTACAGATAAGTGCTGCAGAAGTCCAAAAAGTTGTCATGAAAATACAATTAAGTTTTAAAACTTTCAAAAAATGCAATTAAATCCAAAACTTCTTAAAGTGGTGCAATCAAATCTTTCTATTAACTTCATATAACTTGACTAATAGAAAATTTTGACGTGACTTTTTAAATTATTTTCTCTATCATACGTGGCAAAGACATGGCTAAAATGACATTGTTTTGTTCCAAATTTTTTTTTTAAGGCAAATTTTATTTTGATTAAATTAAAAAGTAAGCTAACTAAAAAAAAAGACGAAAAATCAGGCAAGGGCTGCAAGCACTCGTCGCCGTTGTCGTTGCCTCACCATTGCTGGAAAAGGTCGACGATTGTGGGGGATGGCCAGAGGGAGTCGCCAAGTCTTGGCCAGTAGCTAGTGCCTAGATCTGGGCAAAGGTTTCCTTTGTGAGTGGAAGCAAAAGAGAAGTTATAATCTTCATGCCCATAATATTTTTCAAGCAAATGCACGAATCAGTGTTAAATATTGGCTCCAAGGGTGAATCGAATTGGTAACTAAACATCAGTATTCTTGACTGTACTTCAACGCACCTCCTGGTTATGCTTTGCCCATTCAAATTAAAAGGTAACTAATCATTGAGATCACGTTAGTCTGTCACCCAAGTGGATATGCATAATTCATCAATAAGTTAAACTGTGTTATAAGAGATATGTGATATTGATGTTGTCACACAAATGTATACTTATATCCCTTTTAAATTTAGTTAAGACTATTAATTATTAAAATATTTCGAGAAGGGATACATTGAAATTGGCCATTTTGTAGCTTGACGTTACAAACCAGGCTTGAATTATATAACTGGCATAATTGTCAGGTTACCTCATCTATTTTCCTTAAGATGTATGAATTTGTCATAACATCTGAGTTGTCAAATACTCACATATTATTTGTTTAAGATAATAGTATCTAATGAGAAAAGAGGAAAATTATATAGATAAAATTTCTAAAAGATAGAAGACCCTCTTCTCATTATATAATCAAATTTCACGTTAAATTCTAAAGTACAATATCCCTTGTTCTTTAAGAAAAATGGTTGCGCGTTTGACTTTCTCATGATATCAAAATTGAGGGTTTTTGATCAATTCCTCCATTGCACCCATATGTACTAAATTTGGAAGGGGGACATATGGATGTCGCGTTTGGGGTGAGAAAAAAAGTCATCGTGCATTTTCATACTACATTAAAATAATAAACTAAGAGATATAGAATACAAAAACAAACGAGCAAATAAATTGCCATATGAGAATCCAGCACATATATTCACTTGCACAAGTTGAATGTTCAACTTGTCATGTATATGTTTGCAGCATAAAGGACCCCGCAATTACTTTGATCCCAACAGGGGAAGAGAAAAGGAAGAATCTGATCTGACACGAGAGAGAGAGAGAGAGAGAGATACAAGACGAATCTGACCTGACACGAGTTTGTTTTGATGTCAGCTCTTTAAAAAAAAAAAAAAAAAAACGACTGGTGGCCTTTATCATTTCAGACAGCCAAAAGATTCGCGTCGAGACATTGACTACTCATGGGAAATCATGTAAGGTTAGAGAGAATGATTGTAGTATATTGGGCTACACGGCTGGTCATGTGCAACATCTGAGAGCCCTTTACACCAAAATGCGCTATCTATGATGATGGAAATCATTGTCGTGTCCTCTCAGAAACATATTATGATGGGATTTGCCCATGCATTCCAAACGATCCCATCAGTACATGTATGTACGAATAAATTCACGCGTTTGTCTTGCCCAGAATCACAAATTAAAGAATGATTTTCTAACCTTGATCGTTTATGTTGCTTAGGAAAAAGAGCTCCCTGAACTTTTTCGTTTGTAATTTTTTGACCCTCCTGCTGCTTTTTATAGATTAAGTTTAATTTACTTGACGCAAAACATTTTAAATTATCATATTGATATATTCGTATCTTAACTAATTCAAACTTTTGAAGTTTTATAGAGCTTTATGATCTTTTTTTTTTCTTTTTAATTGGAAAAGCTCAAATATACCTTTTGACTCATCATAAGCTAAAACAAGTGAAAATCCTATAGAGGGGTGTGATAGAGTTGGGCCTAGCCTGACATAGTTCGACACTTGAGTATGACTAAAGCTCTAACATTCAAGGTTTGAAGGCCTATGACGTGTCAGAACCATCTATTTTCGGAACAATTTTTTATTAGAAATGGTTTTTTCTAATTATGTTCTTGAAATAATTTCGAACAAAATAACGCGTTTGATAACTACACAAAATTTTTATTTTTAGGATATAAATATGTTTGGTAAGATTCTTAATTTTTTTTTTTTAACTTTTTAATACTTTTACTATATTTTTCTTTTTATTTTTTTCTTTTTTCTTTTCCCTTTTTTCTTCTTCTTCCTCCTTTGTGGCTAGTCACCCACGCTCGGCTCGGCGATTTGCTGGGTGAGGTCTGGCGAGCTCACTGAAACCTCGTTGATGGGCAAGCAAGGCTTGACCCTTGCTAGGCCAGGGCGAGGCCGACCTCGCACAACTTGGGCGAGGTCAAGCCTTGTCGGTGGCCAGACGAGGTAGAGCCTCGCTAGATCGCCGGCCACCGGCCGAGGCTCGGCCTCACCCAAATCGGCAAGGCTAAGGCTCGCGGTGCCCGGACAAGCCTCCGGCGGGCTCGCCTTAACCTAGCGAGGTTTCAGTGAGCTTGCTGGACCTCATCCAATCAATTGCTAGTGACCAGTTGGGATTGGAAGGAAGAAGAAGAGAGAAGGAGAAAAGAAAGAAAAGAAAATAAAGTTAGGCTTGATTCTTGAAATTGTTCTAAGGAACAAGAAATAACTTTTTTCTACTTCTTGATTTTATTCCCGGGAACTAAAAATATATTTTTATTCCCAAGAACAAAAATTTTACCAAACGGATTTCTGTTCTTTTTTCGTTCCGGAAAACAAAAGCATAGAAATAGCTGTTTCGGGGATAGTTACCAAACAAGGCCTTAGAGTTTGATCTAGCTTGATTTTCTGAGCTGAAGCTCAACTCTAATAAGTTTTAGCTTGACTTGACTAGTTTGGCAATAAATTTTGATCCAAAATGCAGAATATGTATAAAAAAAAACTACAATTGAAAAATTAATATATACATCTATTTATTTGTGTTGATAAATGTATTTTTGTTATTCAAACATGCAAAGATCCAATTACTCATATGGCTCACGAGTTTACTTAAATCAAGTGTTTCTAAACTCGAGCACGACTTAATTATTAAGTACTCAAGCTACTCAAAGTCACTCAAAGTTGAAAATTATAGAGCTGATTTCAAATAATCTACTAGACTAACCTCGAGTAACTCACGAGTAACTTGACTCACTTACACCCCTAATCCTGAAGGTGGGAAAGACTATTCCCGTTGCTCAAAGAGTTCTACAAAGATGTTGACAATAGGATCGAATTTTTTAGGTGAAATTCTTTTCCGAGTAAAGAATAGCATTAAAAGCTTTAGTAAATATATAATGAATAGTGCCTTCGTCAACTAGCCACATAAACATCCGTCACATCACTTAATTAGTTAAAGGCGCGTTCATTAGAAATTAACAAGACCCTGTTCAACTAATTGAGCATTGCACCTTTCAAACAAACTCACAGTAGCTATATTTGTTAATAGTCTTATGACCCCCTTTTTTCCCCAGAAGATTGGAATTGAGAATTGAACTAGTTTGCAATTGTCGGTTCCTGGTTATACAACCGACCCATTTTATGTTGTAGGTGAAAAATCAAATTCTTATAATAATTTATAAAAGTCGCGTAATTTCATTACAATATTCGTTGGTCAAGTGATTATGTTATTGTTATTTTTTCATCTTGAAGACCATGATTCAATTATTGATGGATGCAAAGGTAAGTTCTTTCCCCCTTATAAAAAGCTTTAACACTTGTTTTGAACCAATTCAACTTGAAAATTGGACTAGTTGAATTAGGAACAAAACCTATCCTAGGTCGGTTTTAGGTTCACGGAATCAAGAGTCGAATCAGTTCTCCCTTGGGCCAATCAGTTCAAGCTGATTCGGTTCGTTTGCTAGGTTGAACCGAAGCTCATGTCACCACCCTACTTTTCTCTACATATTGAATTGAATTGATATCATAGTCGCATTTGTGCGCGCGCGCGCGCGTGTTTTCCTCTTACTTTCTTGAATACTTCACTTAATTTTTTTTTTTTTTACGAGGACGAAGCACGCCTAGGTAGATATTTCGCTGATCTCAGGTCCAAGGTCC
This sequence comes from Eucalyptus virginea, assembly GCA_014182375.1. NCBI lineage: Eukaryota > Viridiplantae > Streptophyta > Magnoliopsida > Myrtales > Myrtaceae > Eucalyptus > Eucalyptus virginea. The sequence continues at coordinate 17,764,351 of CM024523.1, read as the reverse complement.
AAGTAATATGCAAGCCTAAGTCCACATAAGTAACCCAAAAACTTATAAAACTAAGCAAAATAATGTAGATTGAGCTCAGCCAAACAATAAACATTGCAAGTAAACTGAGACTTAGCTTTTCCCGTTTTTGACAACGAGTCCATGTTCTTAGTTAGGTTTGGGTCCTTTTGATCCAAAAACATAGATCTATCAGCTAGGGTTTTGGTTCACGTCTACATCCGGCCACTTTTTTGTGTCTGGTATCATTACAGGACACTAGAGATTGAACGATTAACAAAGAGAATATTATTCTGAGAGGAGCAAGCGAACCTGGAGACTCATATTGTAAGTAGCGCCAAATCAACTGTAATATCTTATGCTGAGGATAAAATAGAAAATTCAGTGATGGGGAATATACAAAAGGCAAAAAGAAAAGATAAGCAGAGTAAATTTATGGAAAGAAGACAAGGACGCAACAAGAGACTCTGACCGTTTAAAAAAATCATTACACAAGCATGGTTTAAGCGCCGGGATTGATACAGTTCTAATCGTGACAATTATTGTTATTGTTTTTAAAATGTAAGAGTTTTCATTTCATGACTACTTTTGTAAAAATTACTTCACATCAACGATGTACCTTGCACAAATTTATAACAATATGGCATTTCTTTCGAGTATTTATGTGACATATAACGTTTACAAAGAGCTATTTTACACAAGTTGGTAGATCTTTTGGGATGTGTATGCAAAATAGTTGTCAAAGCTAAAGTGTACAGACATGCTAACCATCTACTTAATTTCGTGTAATTCCATGTATTGCTTAATGTGGGGACATAACTTCCACACAATTCTTTTGTGGTGCAATTTTTTTTTTTTTGGGAATCTTAGGTGTGAGAGGCAGGATCCAACCAACAACCGGTTAAGTTCAGGGCTTCGGCTTATCTGTAGGTAGGTTTGGTTGAGAGTATTTTACAAACAGTTATTGAGATTTGAATGAGTAAGGTTTAATTCTTGAGCTGAATATCCATTGACGTCCCAACCAACAACTCTAACGACGGAGGGTTTTTAAAGGATTTTTATTCCATATACCAGCAATCGAAATGGGATTTCATTTTCACCGGAAAAAAGAAGAAGATTTTCACAAGTACTCTTATAACCACTTTATAAGATCTAGGGAAAGAGAGCATTGTCTCCACGAATATTAATATCAGTTACGTACAATCTGTTGTAATGTGAACATTGCTTGTGGAATTCAAGATTCTGCCACTGGTGTGTACATCATAAAAATCCTCTTTCCATTTTTCCCTTTGCCCATTTTTTTTTTTTATAAGAATTCATATGTAGTTTAATTGAAGAAGAATGGTGGGAGAGAGGAGAGGAGATGAGGGGAATCCAAGTATATCCAAGCACTCCAGGACAAAGCAAAAGCTTCAGACGGAGAAAAGCATGCTCTGCTTTTGCGACTCAGAAAAGGAAATTTCAAACCCCATAACCTCTCGCTCCTCACTTAGGAAATTGCGTGGCTAGTGATCCAAACATGCAAACAAAAATCGACCCTACTCTCTCTCTCTCTCTCTCTCTCTCTCTCTCTCTCTCTCTCTAGGGATGTCTATGTGGGAGCCTATATCTAGTGTCAAGCTGGGGTTGCATTTCAACCCCACATCTTCCTCTCTTCCCTCTCCTGTCAAATTCGTGAGAGAACTTGCTGTGTGAAACCCTATTTTGTGCTTGTTCTTGGGACTACGTTCGAGCCTTCTCTCTTTAAAACCCTAATTCAAGCTTCAAGCTCCAGCTTAATCCTTCACTTTCATCGGATCTCGTCTTCATTTTTTCTGGTTTGCAGGCCATGTTGATAATTCAGACCCACATGCATGCACTTCAAGCAATTTTGCATTCAAATGAATCCTGAAAGAGATGATTCTTATAGTGAACACAGTATCATGCATATGCATAAAGTATGTGCCTGGCTCCCTGTATGCCATTTGCGTAGCCCACCGGAGAACCGATGGCCTGTGTGTATGGCGTATGAGGAGCCATGCATATCCCCCATGTTCTTTTATGGTGTTTCCCCTGCATTTTCGGGTCTCTTTGAGCTCACTACACGCTTTCCTTTGCTCAATTTTAGCTTCATTAGCAATGGTTCGAGACAGTTCGGCAGAGGCATGCCCATCAAAATTTCTGAGATAAGCACTTAAGCCATTTCTGAAGGTATGTGGTGTATATAGGTGTACTTCTTGATCTCTATTTGTAGCTTGGTGCTTGTCGACTTCTAATTAGGGTTTCATCATTCTGAAGCACATTCACAAAACAAGTCGTCCGTCAGCACTCCTTTGAGCTTTGCAGAATTGAACACTTAAGTAACTGAGAGCCCGGCAAAAATTGACTCGCAAAACTACTAGCAGACCTTATGTTTGCCTGCTACCAGAGCAAAATGATTGTAACTATTACAAAGTTATCTTTTGTAGGGTGCTAACTTACATTTTGATTAACATTGAAAGTTTTCTTTTATCTTATTCATTTCCCATGAAACCAGTCAACTTCGGTGAAATTAAATAACCCTTTTTTTTACTGATACCCATTATTTAGTGTAAATAATGTAATGGTGGAACTGCCTGTTTACAGAGCTAATTACAATTTAACTCGATGCATTATACTCTACTCAGGATAGTTAAACAAGTGGGTTTGCCACACACGCCACTATGTAATAACAATAGTTTCACAGATTATTAGTCGTTTCTTTCGAGCATTACCCTATTAACCAGGGAATATCCAGGAGGTCCGACCAAAAAAGATAGGTTGAACTACATACCTAATCTATCGAGAAAATAGATCGCTTAGACGACCAAGAAGTTACAACTTTCATGCTGTTCGCATCCTTAATATCCTAAAGGGAAACACCCCTCATTTCACGCCTGTCTCATGGAATATAGTACGGTTATATGATTTATCTTGTGGGTTAAAACTCTCTAGTCAAGATATTTGTGAATAAAGTGAAGAAGTTTTCTGTTTTTTGGGGCTAAGTAAGCTGAGGCAAGCTCTTTTGACATCACAGCTAGGAAGGATCACATGATTTATCAGCAATTAACATCACCAGAACAAGTTTATAACGAAACCTTAGTGCATGCCTCTTCTATTATGCTAAAAGAGAACGCAAGCCTCCATTTAAGTCGACTATATGGCTGAACCGAAAGCAGAACAACCCCATTTTATCAGCTAACTTTTTGTTTACTCAGGCTGAATCAAAAGCAGAACAACCCCATTGTATCCAAAAGCTTGAATATTTCTGTTGGAGCCACATAGAGATGGTCTTAGCCCTAAGGGTTTTGAACTGATACAGCAAATGAACCTAAAGCGCATCCACAATTGTGTATTATAGCATGCACACGAAGAGCATACAGAGAGAGAACTCATTTTTGTCTTAGATTAAATGTGTAGTCACCGATGCACTTGAATGGCAAAACTTTCTAAATTTTTTAAACAGTCATTTGGAAACGTATAATCTTAGATCTACTCTACAAAAGTAATTAGAAAAATGCTAGACATACTAAAATTACTTTAAAATTTGGTGTCTTAAGTGATTTGTTAGGCCTTTATTGGTTCTTAATACTTATCAAATTGTTTACCACTCATTGTGGCATGTCACTTGGTAAACAATTTTTTTTTTTTAATCAGTCTTAATAAATCTAGCATTACTCAACTAATTAGTGAACTGCATATGTAGGTTAGATAAGTTGAGCATAGTTTCCAAGAGATGCAACATCTGGTCAGGTATGAGAGAGAAAAATAAAGGCAGTAGGGTATCGGATTCTGAAGAAAGCAATGGTGGGAAGCATATGGAGGGCTATCATTACTATCTCGACAGTGGAATCTAAAAGAAAGGACCACCTTCCCCTATTATAAAATTTATGCAATCAGAAATCAAAGAAGAAAGGACAAAGGAACATGTAATGGTCAAAGGTGGTCAAAAAGGACACATGGTCAGCCAAAATGAAAAGAAGGGACCATACATTGGAAATCCAACGGTGATATGAATTTTGGACTTTCTGTTGTCTTCAATTTCACCAGCTATTATTTCTGCGAGGAACATTCTCCTCCTCGGTTGATTAGGGTTTGGTTGTAGGTGAATAAGGCAAGGCTGTAGGGGCACAAGAATGTGGGGTCCTAGTACTCTCCTCCCCCATGTTCTCTTTGTTTTTAAGGTTGTACATATATATATGTACTCTCTTTACTGTGTTCTTTCCAAGGATTCATTCTAAGTACATGGAAGCAATTTTTACATGATCCGCACTGATCACCATTGATCTATATAATTAGTCATTTTTTTTTCTAAAATAGGATTATCTGTATCAAAGAAAACCAGATAGAGAAAATGGGTATTGCGAGGGTTAGTTGAAAGTCTAATAGGATGATCAGAGCTCAACCTATGGGAACTTGCATTGATAGTTCCGGGTGAGAAAATATGTATGATTACATAATCATAATTATAAAAAAAGAAAAACTCATGGAGGAGTGAAAGGAGAATCCAAGGAAGGAAAAGGATTCGGAGCCCAACTAAATGAGCGGACCACATTCCGACTAAATCACATTGGAAACAACTCTTTCGAAGTCTGGAAAAAATTGTGTTTATGCCGTTTGTGAGTGTTCTAATTGGTTTTCCTACATCAATACTCTGAAGAATTGTGCTCATGATTTAAGATACTAAGAAGATCTTCATGACGAGAAAACATAACTATTTTTCCAAAAGTTTAAGCGATTAAGAATGACGATGGTTTATAAGGCTGCCCACATAAGGGTTTTGTGTCACAGAAAACAAAAACATAGGTAATCTTGTTGAGTCATTCTTATTTTGCAAACATGCTTCTTTGTTTGCAAAATATATGTTGTCTCCCAATTTTGTAAGTGTAATACTGTCAACAAACTGCTGTGATCAATCCACTCCAGTTCTGTTGAAGAGGAAAGTACGAACCTCGCCCTTTTATGGGGATATGAAGGAAGTTACTGTGAGGACGTGAACAAGAAAGCCCTTGGAACTCTACTTGCCATCTAATTCTTTATTCACGCCCTTCAGATACAAGACTAAATGGAGTTTGAGTAGATCGAGAAGCTATTCAAGAACTCAGCCCAAGAGAGTTAGAAACGAGGGACTTGCAAACCTGATTAGAGCGCTTTAACGTTGGTCTTTTATATAGTCCTTTCTTAGAGTGGAATATGATATGCTTTTCTACTACGTCCACAATGCCTCGGCGGGTTGAGAGGTTTTGAGGAAGTAAGTAATACGTCGTTAGAAGGACTATCCTGCACTGCGAGTGTGAATCAGAGCACTCGATTATGAGGCAAAAAAGAATGCTCACGGATGAACTTGAAATTGAGTCTTGTTCAATTTAATTGATATCTAGTTTTTGATGTTATTATTTGAATTGGAGAAAGAGCGGCATCCAACTTTAATGTGGACGACTAGTCAAGTTTACTCTCATCTATATTTTTGTTCGAGCTTGTGTCAATGTTTCCAGGTTGTTTTTTTTCTTGTAATGAGGAAATCCATCCAGGTAAAGAAATCCACATTCACTCATAGAAGATGCGAGCCAAACCCTAGATGATTGACCTAAGCATAGCATTATATATAGCATTATATATATTTAATAGTTTGCTGAATATATCTGAACATGAATCAAGCCTAATCTACTCACTCATATTATGCTTTTTAACCATCAAGCTAGATTCACACGGTGAGCATGGAGTTTCTAAGTCAAGTTGAGCTCATAAGTATCTTTAAATCTTAACTCAACTTGGCATCATTACACTCCCTACCTTTGGCTACGCAATCTTTGGCTACGCAATCTTGTATAATAAGTGGAATGTGAGGTTTTCTCTTAGAGGGGTTTGCATGTGATGTATGTGGTCACAGAGAGAGAGAGAGAGAGAGAGAGAGAGAGGGGGGGAGGAGGGAGGGAGAGTTTAACGTACTTTAGAAACGAAATAGGAAAACAAGATTCTGCAGAATGCATGCGGATCGACAAACGTTTGCCTTTTTTGCTGTTACATGCCAAAGCGTAAAACTCAAGCATAATATTCTTGCTATTTCACAATCCTAGCTTTTAGCCCCACCAGGCAATTGCACTGCACGATAAGTGTTGCTTTTATGACTTCATTATTTATAATATTGAACATATCTATCACTACGCATGAACCTGCACTCACCATCCAATATGCTTATTCGATTGCTTAAAAAATCTTCGAGTATTTTTCAGTTAGTTTTTGGTGAGTTCTAGGTCCACAAAGGTGAGGTATAATCGAAGAACATTTTAAATTTAACTAGATAATCCGCTATTCAAAAGTTCGAATCCTTCCATATAAGGGAAGCCAAGCAGCTAGGTTGAAGTGTAAAGAGCGAGAATTGTTAAAACTTGTATATTGTACTTAATGATATAACGTGTTACGTTCCATTATAATTCTTTTCAAAAGTGGTATGTATATATTTTTTTTAATCAAATGAGTGAAATATATTTAGTGGGTTTAAAAGTCAAAATTTAGTGGGGTCAAATTAATAAATCACAAACATTTAAGACTAAATAATTGCAAAAGGAAAAATTGTTTGCGTGGGATCAATTGATCCCTCTCATGCAAACAAGGAACCTCGACTGTATATACTTTGGGATGAATATGTTTCTTACATTACAAAGATGCAGTAAGTAATTCTTGCAAAATATGTTGTCGATATAGTTGTTGATTCTATACTGGTACTTATTCTTGGAGACACTTTCTCAAGAAATTGCGAAGGTTTCATTAAATTTTTATGATCATCGATAGTCCTTTATAAATTCTTTTATTGTTATTCTAAAGTTGAATTGATCGTTTTTGCCGTCGATATCCTTGACCATTCACCACTCATTGTTATAAAAGTTGGTTTATTTTTTTGCCATCCTTTTGATGAAACATGAAATAGTAAAAGATTTATTTATTACCAAACTTTTACAATTAACCTTATTGAACTTCTTTCTGCAATGAATTTGATCATTTTGGAAAGATTTTATTTTTTCTTGAATTAAAATCGTGATTTCAGCCCTTTTTATCTTTTTTGGCTTTTTGCGTTCTCATGTGGAAAAGTTATACGTTGATGTATTGTTATGATTAATTTTACAAGTTGCACTCATAGGCAAAAATGTAACACCTCTTTAATCATCTGGGTACTTTTTACTTCATCAATGTCTAGACTATCATTAAAAGTACAAAAGCTTCCAATTTTTATTTTTTATTTTCGAGTAATTGTAAAATCTTATATCGTTAACATCTATTATCACATCATTGAAATAGTACATTTGTTCTAGACGGTGGAAATAACTAGTACTTTCTTCCATATTCGCCTTAACAACTTTCATTCGAAAGAGTACATTCAAACAAGTATCCATTTTCCTATTTTAATGGTAATTCAATGACATTTTTTAATCCTAAAACGATGCATCCGTTATGCTACTCACATTCGTCTTCTTCCTCCAATCTGAGACGAAAGCATTGTTTGCTTTATTATCGCGTGTAAAGGGATATATCTTCGAAAAATGATATTCAATTTTAGTAATATGAATAAATAACTTTTAATATTTTGATGGAACACACAACTCTTTTTGAAGTATTACATTTGATCATACGCTTCTCTTCACATTTTGCAGTTTTTCCTTTTTTTTTTGGTTGACAATGTAAAGGGCATCTCCAACATTACAAATAGAGCTAATAATTAAAAAGGATGGAGGTAGGAAGTCTCTACATGGTAGCCAATACAATATCTGTCTATGAAAGTCCAATTCTTTGGTAACGTGAAGCTCTATCTATTACATTTATATGCACCTTCGCCAAAATAATAATAATGTGGGTTGACTTATTTTGAAACAGTATATATTTGTGCTCCATCCAAATGTAACATATGATTACTAGGAAAGATATCTTGAGGAGTTTCCTGCCAAATTTTTTGCCCTTTGTTGCCATAATCATCTATTGAAGTTCCTCATTCCATTCTCCTAAAGAACGCTTAATCCCACGTTGCGCAGAATACTATGCCAAATGCTACCTGTCCATTGACATTGGAACAGTAAATGTGTTGTATTCTATACTGGCTTTGGAGAAGTTATACTAGATATCAACTGAAGTTATCTATCGTGTTACGATCTCTACTATAGGTAGTCTATTTCTACAAACTAGCTAGCCAATAAAATTATGCTTGCTAATGCTGCTGCTCCAAATTAGGTTGTGCCACTTCAAAACTGGACCCTTACATCTAAGTTCATCATATATATCATGGCAACAATACCCTAAGCTAAATATAACTGAGGTTAAAACATGTCATAATTTGAGGAGACATTGCCAACTCCAGGCCATACTACCACTAACGTCGAGCTGCATAATTGGGGTACCTTTGTATTTTGTGTTGTTAACCCAAATGCTCCAAAGGGAAAAGGATGGATGGTTAATAAGGTTTCCACAATGTAAGTCCTAACAAAACTTTGTTCCATAAATTTAGATAGGCAATCCTAATCCTCCTTCCCTCTTAGGTGAGCAAACTACTTGCCATGCAACCTTATGCAATCCTTGATTTGCTGTGGAACCAACCCATAAAAAATGTGAAAACCTCTTCTCAATCTCGTATATAGTTTTCTTTGGAAGTAAGAACATTTACATCAGATAGGAGCAAATGGAGATAAGGACTAAATTAGTTAGCTGTAGACGTCCTTCATAACTCATATGCTTCATGCCCCAACTTTCAATTTTCTTAAAGATCTTGTCAGTAAGACTCTTGCAGTCTATGTGAGTGAGTTTTCTAGTAACAAGGGGAACACCTATCTAGGGAGGATACCCATGGAAAAAGGCGTGTGGTCTAGTATAAGGAGCTTCTCATCCTTGTTCAATCCAGAGAAAAAGATTTGGCATTTGTTAAGATTAAACCACAGTTTTGTAAGAGCAGCGAATTCTTTAAAGGCATCTACAAGGCAAAGAACGAAGTCTGCATCTCCATTAGCAAATAAGAACAAGTCATCTGTCAAGCATAAGTGAGAAATCCTTTGCATTTTACAGCGCTGGTGATATTTGAAAGAAGATGCAGCAATTTTGCACTAACAATTCTTTTGAAAATTTCCATAATTAAGACAAAGAGGTTTGGATTTTTGCCGGCTCACATTTTAGTAGTCTAGATGACAATTTCTCTTCTTCTTCTTTTTTTTTTCTTTTAAAAAAGACATTATTTCTTACTCCTCCCATGTTTGCATGAGAAGACACATCTCTTCGAATTGAACGCACATTTCTTCACATTTTTCATAGTATTTATATAAAAAAAATTGTGTTCTTTTTAGAATCTTAGTTAGTTATGCGATTTATAATTTCCCTTCCTCCAGTTCGACGTATGTCCCAATCATATTAAACTTCTATAGACTCAACTTTATGTATACGATAAATTTCTCCGATCCAAAAGTTCCTTCTTTGGATAAAGATGAAGCGGTATCACGAATCTTGAAGACATGCCATATACTCACTTCAACTCAACAATTTTCTGGTCACAATAAGAAAATAGAAGAAACCCCTCCATTCACATGCAATGCACGGGTGATGTAGATAGAAATTACCTCAGGGTAATGTTCTAGTCAAGCCCCAAAAAGATAAGCTAAATTCGTAAACTATAGTATCTTGTGAAAATATTAAGTATGTAGGGCTCACCGGTGCAGCCCAAAAGTGGATAGCCCACACTTGGAGAGCTAACTCACCCATCTACTCACCAGGGAGATGGATAATAAGGAAACAACAGCCTAATTTCTCCAAAACTTTTTAAATAATATAAAAAAGTTAATGAAAATTTGTCAATAGCAAATGACCAGGCGACTTCTATTTCTTTGAACTTTGTGTTCAAGATATCCTGATTTTATGGTCCGCTCAATACCTTGAAATTTATACGGTGAGCTCCACCCTAATTAGATAGTTATTTCTATTTCTGGGTAATGAGATAATGTCGTTTTTTATTAGAGGACCGCCCTATCAAGGCAGAAGCTGCAGGGCACAAGCATACTTGGAGAGAGCAGCGCGACAGGGCCACTATTCTCAAGCCATCGGGTTCAACTACCAATTCTCCATTGAATGAGGAAAATGCCGAGCGTACTTTTATCAAGAAATAGATATATCCAAAATAGATTAATTTCTCGTCTTATCTAGAGTATTTGCAGAAGAGATGATGGGAAAAAAATAATAATTCAGGATGCCTCTATACTTTCAACACTAGTTCAAAATGCCCCCAAGTTACTTCTGTCATTTCGTCGCTAGACTTGGTTAATGCGTCTTCGGTCAATCGTGAACTTTGGACAAACAAATGCTTGAGGCCTACCAGAGATGATTGAGATTATCCAAGAACAATCAAAGACCGGTCGGCAATATTTGTGGATTGATCTAGTGTTGACCATGAACAGACCAGAAGTGACTTGTGGACAAAAGTCTGGTCGGATCAGTTGATGTTGATCCAAGTTGATTTCCTGGGATCAGATGGCCTGGACCAAGATTAGTAGTCAATGAATGGAGATTGATCAGTATCTTCTGCAATTTAGGCCAATCAAAACGCTGCTGGCGTCCTCGTCGACGGCTTCACCAAAAAAATTCATGCTCCGACGGCTTCGGTGGCTGAAACCCTAGCTATGAGGGAGGCTTTGCTATGGGTAAGAGAAAGCAGAAGTGAAAGTGGTTCTGCACGATCGGAACTCCAGCAGAAAGTCTTCAAAAGAAGTGATCTGCAGGTGAGCATATCAACAGATAACTTATCTTTGGTGGAGTGGTTATCGGGCCGGGTTGAACCACCTTTGCCGGCCCATTTAATAGTTGCAGATTGCAAAAAAATTTTGGCCAAGCTTAGTGAAGTTTCAGTACTCTACCAACCGAGGGATATCAACAATGCCGCGGATTGGGCCGCTAAAGCCCACCGAGCCAACTCTCTTCCTACTAATTGAGTTTTATTTCCTCCTCAGCCTTTAATGTCTACATACTTTCCATCTAATGGTGCCCCTTTTATGGGCTAGTAATGAAATATATTTCCTTCGGCAAAAAAAAAAAAAGTGGGTCAAATAAAAAAATAGTCCAACCCGAATTGATTTGTTTAATTCATTTATATGCAATGCAAAATAAGCAATTCACACCCAACTCCACCCATGATCCATTTTAAACAATTTTCTCCTCAAATTGTTGCTTTTGAATAATGAGCAACCCCATGAATCAGCTCATCAGGTTAATGAGGCAACTCGGGGTTTTGATTATAGATGAGGCGTGTGAAGGTGGTGGCAAAAGTCCGGTCTGGGTCATCCACAAATCATGAAACAGGTTCCGACTTTGGTTTTGGATCACATATTGATGGCTTCCGAGTCTTTCACAAATTATCAAATGGGTTCCAACTTATTCAAGTGCAAAATGTTGTGTGTGCAGAGCCCGTGAAACTCATGCACTTTTCGAAGCGCCAAATCAATTTTTGGACACTTTGGAAGAGATTTCAATTGCTTTCAAGGGGCAAATTGAGAAAAAAAAATGTATGTATATGGGTACTTTGAAAATGCCATCCCAGTGCAGGGTCTTTTGATAATTTCCCCAACTTCCATGGATGCACCACATCACCTTCCCTTTTCATGTTTCACTCTAGAGGGAAAACAATAAAGAGAACTTCTGCAGCAAGGAGCGTCGCAACCATGATCCCAACTCCGCCGTCCCCTCGATTAACAAACCTTCCCCAATCTATCGCACACCCTCCTGCACTATTCTCCTCTTGGTTCTAATTTCCGACCAATCCTTGGAAGCTGTGACTGGCGACGTCCACGGTGGGGAAGCAGCTGCAATGGCCACAACGGCGTTGTCTCTGTTCACCTCACCCTCTTGATCCTCATCTCTTTCACCCTCGTCTCTCTCAAGTCCACCCACTTCACCATGAGTCCGTGATCCCCGTGAAACCAAGCTCGTCCTTAGTTTAACAGAAGCTGTTTAGCGATGTCCAAGGCGACTTATAAAGTGAGTCAGAGAGAGATTACGACTACACTTAAATCACTTAATACTTTCTGTCCAAATGGTTAGCTTCATAATTTTTCAGGAAATAATCTCTGATCTTGTAAATTACTTAAACAAATCAAATCATCAATAACTTCAACGTGGACAAAGAAAATCCATATAATCCTAATTGGATTCGGTGAACCAAGTCCACGATCTGTCTTTCCTCTTCTAATGTGGACTCCAGCGAGAAATATCAATCAAGCAGGAATACAAAAAATCCTTTGTATCCCACCGGTAAAGATATTCAAAGTTGGATCGGTGTTCACCGAGTGAGAATTGGAAGCAAGGTCCAACAGGACTTTCCATTTTAGTTGGCCGGGCTTCCCTGCAATTTATCTCAAGTTGAGTTTGGTTAACAGACTCAAACTCAAGACATATTTTATCAATAGTTGACCTAAAACTCATTAGCTGAAACTTTTAAGTAAAGATGGATCCAATTTAAAATGTTGACAAGCTTGAATTTGGCTTCAATCTTAGCAATTTCCCCAATTGAAAGTATGAGTTTTTATAGTGCACTCCCAAGAAATGATATCAGAGTGGATAGTAGATTAGTGGACGCTCAATTTGTTTCGGTGTTTGGTAAATACATTAATGAAGAAATCTCGTGAACAACATGGTTTCTAGGTGGTGGATGTTGTGGTGTAGCAATGCAGTTCCAATGGCAACCTCCATGGTTGGGTCTAGAGAAAGAAATAAGTGATGAAGGTGGGGCATTGGAGATTCGAATTGAGACATATTGATGCAAAATAATACTTGAATTAAGGGGGAGCAAACATCACATCGAGCTTGCATGTGAGGGGGAGTTTGTTGAGATAGTTAACTCATAACTCACTGCCTTAAGCTTTTGAATAATGATTGATTCAATTGAATATGTTGATGGCCATCGGAGTTTTGCCGCATGCTCCCAACAACAGCTGTCACGCCCCCAATCCCGGGCAGGCACACACCCCTCGGCGGTCGTAACAAATGCGATGTTCCTAGGACGTGTCGCCGACCCTTTTCTTTTTATCTTTCAATTAAGCACATGCGGAAAGCGAATTAAATAAACACCTAGACAACCAACAAACATAGGGATAGTCAAAACATGCAAACACCTTTTTCATAAACCACAATTGTTGACACCTAAATTTTTGCACAAAAATTGAGTTAATTTTTACCCCAAAAAAATAAAATAAAATAAAATTGCATAGCATATAATTTTAAGCGCATTTGATATACTCAGTAAATCTTTTATATATTCAAACGATATATACGGAGAGGTATATTTCGTTGAAAATTGGAAGGTTTCGAAGGAATATTTCAGATGGGATATATATTTGGCGTTAATCTTCGGGTAATATGCATTTTCGACACAATAAAAGAAATATCAGATTTTTCAATTGTCGATGGGCGTGAAAAAAGGAAAGAAAATGAAATAAAATCGTGAAGATTATGCATTGGCCACGCGAGATGCAATCGAAAAGAAGAAAGTTTTGCTTCTCCATACATGGGCTCAATCTCGTTGCATATAAAAAGGGGGGCAAGGAATTTGAAAAAATGGGAGAAAAAAGTTCGTAAAAAAAATTTAGTGAAAAGAGAAATGCAAGCATGAGAGAAGAGAAGACATAAAAGTGAGAGAAAGTAAAAAAAAAAAAAAAAAAAGAGAGAGAGAGGAAGCTCCCTCCCTTTTGTTGTCCAAGAAGTGTCTTTTCTTTTTACCTCTAACAAACTGCAAAGGAAAAGAAAGGGCCTATTTGTTAAAATGTGTTTCTGTTTCCAGGAACACAAATTTTTGTTTTTGGTTCCCTTAACAAAAAGGAATAAACGTGTTTGTTTGCATTTTTGTTTCAAAATTATTTTTTGTTTAAACACATTTGGAACGGAAATAAGAAACAAAAAAAGTTGTTTCTTGTTTTTAACAAAATTTAAACACTTTTTTTCTCTCTCTTCCATTTTCTTCTCTCTTTTTTCTTCTTCTTTTTCTTTCTTTTTCTTTGACCGCCGCCGCCTCGCCCATGGCCGGCGATCGGCTGTCGAGGGCTGGCGACCTCGCCGAAGCGTTGCCGGCCCCCAGCAAGGCCAAGCGTCGCCAACCCCTGGCGAGGCCGAGCTCACCCGACCAAGGCAAGACTCGGCGTCGCCGCCGGGCGAGCGGCTCGCCGGATTTGGAAGAGATCGAGCTCGCCCGGATCCCGCGAGGCCGAGCCTCACCGTGGCGAGGCTCGGGTCTCGCCGTGGCCGGGCGAGGCCGCGCCCTCGTCGCGCGGCGACCGGCCAAAAAAAGAAGAAAAAAAGAAAAAGGAAAAAGAAAAAAGAAAAAAAGGAAAAATAAATAAGAAAATAAGAAAGAAAATAGATAAAATAAAATAAAAATATTAAAAAATTAAAAGAAATAAAAAAGTTATACAAATTTATCAAACGTGTTTCTATTCTTTTTATATTTCTAATGCATTTACCAAACGCGTTTTTTTGTTAAAAAATTGTTTCCTTTTTTTTTTTTGATTGATCAAAAATTATTTTCTGAAGCAGAAATACTTTTTTATATTTATGTTCCCATAAACAATTTTTAAATAGAAATGTTACCGAATTCACCCAAAGAAGCCAGCAGCAACAGAAGGAAATGTCCACCGAGCAGAGAGAAAATTTTTAAAAGAAGAAGATTGTCTTCTTCCCTGGACTCTTACAATGCCACCGAACCTACGATCTCCGAGCACCGCTATGCCTGATGTCCAGCGACCGCGCTCGACGCCCGCGACTGCCCCGACACGCTCACCTCCGTCGCACTCGACGTCCTTCGCTCGCTTGCTCCTGCCGTTGCGCCACTGCTCGTCGCCGCGCTGAAGCCCTGCTGCCGATGCCACCTTCACTCGAGCACTCACAACACCGCCTCCGCATCGCTGCCGTCGCCCGCGTCCAAGCTCCAACCCTAACCCAGCGCCCGACGCCGCGTCATCGTCCCTGCCGTTGTCACTCAACACCCAGCCGACACACTTGCACCTCCGCCCGACGCCACTCCGTCTCGCCTCTGCAACTACCGCAGGCACCGTGCTTGCTGTCTGCAACTCGCCCCGCAGCAGTCCACTCGCCACAGTCCTCCTTTCGGCGACCCAATGCCCTACGCCGTTCATCACTCGTCAGCTCGCGATCTGCTACTCGCGCCTCACCCGCGACTGCACCTCTGCCTCACCTCCACTTGCACCAATGACTTGTTGTTCGCTCACCTTCAATGTTGCCTGAACGCCCACGCCACCTACCATCGCCGGACCCTCCTCTACTGTAGGCTTCGCCGCTGCTCTGAGTTTGAGCTGCACGCCACTACTGCCCTGTCGACGCCTACAGCGCTCCTCGTCGCTTCGCTCGCCGTCCGCCAATGCTCACAGCACCACCGCCTGCAACCTGCTTGCCCATCCCGCTTCTGGTCCAGCCCACGCTTACCCTGTCGACGCTGCTATCTTCTTGAGTCCCCTTAGGTAGTTTTTATTTTTATTTTTTTTAAGTTGAGTTATTTAAATTAGAACATTAGATGTCAATATTCATTTCATGAATCTTGTAGGCATTAACCGCAGGGGTTTTGCCCAAAATTATTATAATTATTAATTTGATCTGTAAGACGTTTGATCATTTTTTTTTAATTATATTAATTTTTGGGCATTTTGATAGTATTTTAATTATTAAATCATTATAATTATTAATTTAATTCGTAAGATTTCAGATTAATTTTGAATTATCTTGAACTTTATGTTGTTATCTTTAGGGTTAAAATAATCGTTAATTTAATCCGTGAGACCAGGGATTATTTTTTCGATTGTTTTAATCCTTCATTTGATGAATATCTTGATTAGTTTAGATATATTGTTTATTTGATAACTGCTTGTCTTGAAAAACACAAAAAAAGAAATCAAAAATCAAATTTTGCATAGAAATGCGTTGGTTTAGTAAATTAGAATTGTAAGTGAAAAGAACTGCTTCTTGAGTACCAAAAGTCACGGAATCTTTGATGCTCGGGAAGAGGATAAGGCAGTGTAAACCACTTGCTTGATTGATTTTTAGATGATCAGCTGAGGTGAGCCGAGTTAAGTCTTGCTCGACTTGTCTCGTACGTATGATGCATCGAAAAATCTATGTTGCGAGAAGGGGCGAGTTGCTCTACCTATTCGTGATCAATATGAGATCATCAATCTCCGGCAACAGAACGATTCTGCCATTGGCCTAACCCAACTTTATCACCTTTGGTTGATGTTTGATTTGGTGTTTGGTTTTTGTATTGGTCTTACCCCATTTGTAGAGTTCTGCAAATGATTGTATACATAACATATGATATGGATATAAATGACATTCAATGGAGTGTTTTGGTGCATATTGAATAAAATCAATCAAATGTGAATCGTAAGTAAATATTTCAAGGTCAAAAAGAAAAAGAATCATCGTCTTCTCAACAATGAACGATTATTGAATATGCGATCACTACTTGGTCACACTTCCAATCATAAAATGAGAGAGAGAGAGAGAGAGAGAGAGAGAGTCACGAAAATATCTCATAACTTTAGATCTTGGCCACCAAAACTCGACATTTAAAGTAAAATCAGCAGTCTCCATGAAGAAAATCATGTGGCGCAAATTTCCCCCCACTCAATCACAAGATCAAATTCCCTTTTTCCTTTCTTTTTTTTCTTTAACAACGTTGTATCTATACTTGTAAACCCATTTGTTCAGTTTCCCAAATGACATGTTTTCCACATGCCAATCCAAAAGTTTGGCTACAGATAAGTCCTCACAAAGACGGCAACCCCTCGTCTCTCGTGTCGACACGAGCACACCGTTCTCTCTCTCTCTTCTCCTCAGTCAATCTTTGTCGATCGAAATCCTTCCCACCCGACGCCCCGACCCTTCGCCGGAGCCTCCCAATCGGGTTTCCTCCGGCCCGGGATTTCTAGGGTTTCCCCCCCTCCCCCGGATTCGTCCTCAACCTCATTGCGATTTCGTTCCGTCGATCGGGCCGTCATGTGCTCGTCCGGCACGGGTGAGAGGTGGGTTCTTCTTCTTTTCTTCACCTCTCTCCTGCGCCGCTCTTCGATGCGCTTCTCCGCTTGATGGGGAAAGCTTGCTGATTGGTTGGGCGGGTGGGGCGTGCGGTTTCGTTTGATCTGTGCTGCGGGTGCTCGGCGTTTGGGGAGAATTGCGTCGGCGTTGGTTTTATGTGCGAAAGCAGCTGTATTTTTTTTTATTTGAGTTGGTGTTCTATGTGGTAGGGGGAGTTCTTGTGTGAAGCGTTTTGACGACTGGGTCGCTAGAGGAGTGAAACGAAGGGTTTTCTTATTTCTTTTTGTTTCCGTTTCGATTGTCTCTTAGCGACCTTAATGCTGTTTTTGCGGACTGATCGAGTGGAACTTTCTGATGGGGTGTTCTCTTCTTGGAACTGGGATTGGATTGACAAGTATAGTGAAAAAGGTTTTCTTTTTTCTCTTGTTTCTGTTTCGATTGTCTCTTAGCGATGTTAATGTTGTTTCGCGGACTGATCGAGTGGAACTTTCTGATGGGGTGTTCTCTTCTTGGAACTGGGATTGGATTGACAAGTATAGTGAAAAAGGTTTTCTTTTTTCTCTTGTTTCTGTTTCGATTGTCTCTTAGCGATGTTAATGTTGTTTCGCGGACTGATTGAGTGGAACTTTCTGATGGGGGTGTTCTCTTCTTGAAGCTAGGATCGGATGGAGGAGTGTAGTGCTGATCTCGACTGCTTGATTTGCCGATTCTCCTGAAAATCAGATTGATATGGTGCACCTTTTCGGGTAGTATTTACTACTCCTTTTTAGGCAGTATTTATGAGGCAAAAGAGGAAAGGGAGTGAAGCCGATGCATCTACTCAGCTGCTGGAACTTTCGAGATCTACCCATGATTTGCAGTCGTCAAATCTGAGGTCTCATTATTCATTGGAAGATTATACGAGGCTGAAGAAGAGGTGCAAAGAAGATGCAGGCACGGAACCTGTCGCTTCCTGTAAAAGTAGGCTGGCGAGCATCGCCACAGCTCCGCCTTGCGGCAGCTCGTCCTTGGTCGCTCCTGGGAGAGGTTTAAAGAGGAAGATAGGATGCATAGACGCTGCTACCCGAATGGGTCGGAAGAATAAGATTGAGGATGATTACATTTCTGGTGACACAATTGGCCAAGGTAAATTTGGTTCTGTTTGTCTCTGTAGGTCTAAGATTAGTGGTGAGGAATTTGCCTGTAAGACTTTGAAGAAGGGGGTGGATTTAGTTCACCAGGAAGTGGAGATAATGCAGCATTTATCAGGACATCCGGGGGTTGTGACGTTGCAGGCAGTGTATGAGGAGCCAGAATCTTTTCACCTGGTGATGGAGTTATGCTCTGGGGGACGTTTGATTGATCAGATGGTGAAGGAAGGTCCTTTTTCAGAGCAGCGGGTTGCAAATATATTCAAGGAGGTGATGCTTGTCATCAAATATTGTCACGATATTGGTGTCATTCACAGAGATATCAAGCCCGAAAATATCCTGCTTACAACCTCAGGAAAGTTGAAGCTTGCAGATTTTGGACTGGCCTTGAGATTCTCTTCTGGTATGGTTTCATTGATGAAATTTTGCTTGCTCATAGACTTCAGTCTTACATTTTTTTTTCTTGTCAGTGGCTTCCTTCACGAATTTCTTTAGTGAACTCTTTAATCTTAGTCTTGAAGAGTGCAAAATATGATACACTTTGAAGCATCAGAAGATCATAGTGGAGTGCATATGATTCCTTTTGTGTTTCGTTTCCTTTAGGAAGGAGTTTTGGTGGCCCTTCTTGATGGTTGAGCTTATGGAACCAACGTATTGTCCCAGTCATCACCTTTCTTGAAAAGAGACAACAGATTTGCACAATAAAACTCAGAGATACTTACCCTGTAGCAAGCCGCACTTAACTACATTAGTAACAGAAGGACGAAAATTATTGGTTGCATACCTGGAGATTATAGTATCAATATCGAGCTTCAAGTTTTTTCTTTTTCCGTCTGATGAGGTGGGGTCTCTATGGGAATGAAAAATAGCGATGACCATTAGAAAAATAATAATTGATAGAGCATGTATTAATGCAAACTTTCACTTCATCTGTGCTCAGAAAGGAAGCTTTTGAAATGAGGCACACAGAGCAAGGGAATCCAGTAACAATTGTAGTGGGAATGTGGTAGGGAGTTCTTGTGTTGAGCCCTTCTTCTTTCTTTCTCTTTATCTTTTCTTTTTTCTTTTTTTGGTCGTTTGCTTCATCGTAGGAATATCTGGGTAGATATGACATATGCTGGCCTTATTAGTATGATCCTAGCTTTGGTTGTGTTTCTCTATCTTTCCCTGCTGCTTTAACAATGCTTTAGATGAATGGATGAGCTGCAGTCCCTTCTGATGGCGAAAGCTATTATGGGCAGGGATGGGTCTAGAATTTCGTCTTAGTGAGGGCAAATATTATCTACAAAAAGCATTATTCTACCGTTAGAAAGCCTGGTAAAAATTAATATCATGTAATATTTTGTTTATCTATAACCGTTGGACTTTAAAATGGTTTATGAACTTTATCCATTTCGTGGGGGCAAATCACTTGCAATAATGACTTGTGTTTCTTTTGGAATTTTAATGGGGACAGAACTTAATTTCAAGGCTAAAAAAATGGATTATTATTTTAAAAAATTCTAAACCTTTAAGTATGTTATTATGACTCTAGAGAAATGAGTTGGGTCAAGAACCCCCACATTCCGACACATAAATCTGTCCCTGATTATTGTTGGTTATTTGTTCCTGAAGAAGACTGTGGATCCAATCTTTGTATAGGCCGTAGATGCATGGGTTGGTTTTCAATTTGTCAGTGTTTCAATTCAAGACACCTTCAATGTTGTTGTACTTGAGCTGAGTTCCTTGTAAGGTGATATGTTGAATGCTCTCAGTTATCTTTCTTACGCAAACTATCTTTAGTGCATCTTAAGTGAAAATATATGTTTTTGAAATTAGTTCTGGAATAGTTCCTCCACAGGTTATGTGCTATGCATGTTATATCTCCTTCTCATACATATCGTTATCCTTAATTCTGTCTTTTGGCATTTAAAAAAAAAAAAAATTCATCTCTGACATTACATGGATACTAAGCAAAGTCAGGGAGCTTTCTGTCTCTTTCTAGATCTCAAGCGATATCAATATTCAAGAGTTTTGGTGCATCTTACATGAAAATGAGCTATTCTTGGAGATTGATTATTGTGGAGAACCATCCCTACTGACGTGGTTCCTCCACAGGTTATGTATGATGGTCGTTGCTTTTCCTTATTGTATTTTAATAGTTACTATCAATTCTCTCCTTTTTCCATGAATTTTTTCAAGTAATCTGTAATATGTGTGGATGCCAAGTTAAGTTAGGGAGCATTTTCTAATTATCAGTCAAGATCTCAAGTCATATTGATACTTGGAGTTTTCCATGTCAAGACTTAGTCTTATGCTAATATTTACACATGCTGCATAACAGGTCAGAGCTTAACAGGTTTGGCAGGAAGTCCCGCTTATGTTGCTCCAGAAGTTCTGATTGGGAATTATTCTGAGAAAGTTGATATATGGAGCGCGGGTGTCCTGCTACATGCACTTTTGCTGGGCGCTCTTCCCTTTAAAGGTGACTCAATAGAAGCAGTCTTTGAGGCAATCAAAAGTGTGAAGCTTGATTTTCAGTCAGGCATATGGCAGTCTGTGTCCAAACTTGCTCGTGATCTGATTGCAAGAATGCTGACAAGAGATGTTTCTGCTAGGATAACTGCAGAGGAAGTATTAAGTAAGTTCTTGATGCTGTTTTCTATTTTCTTTTTCAATTTGAACTGATGGATTTGCTGATTGTTGTTTAGATGAAAAATTTTATGCCCCACTTGCAAACATTTATTGAACCGACTATCTTGTGATATTTGTATCTCTCCAAGCGAAAAAATGGCTCATGGCTTTGGTTTGTCTATTGCCGAAATTGTTTGCTTTGGTCACTGCTGCTTGTCGTATCCATGGTTTTCATAGTTCTCTGACTATATTTAGCATCAAATATAACACTTGGGCTAAGGTTCAAGTCGGTAGTTTTTCGGGCAATTGCACCAAAAATTCAAGTTCCATGCTGAAAAAATGTCAGCTTGCTAGCTGGTATCCCGCCATTCTATTTTTGGACCATTAATTAAGGAAGGTGACGTTTTATCGGTCTTCTTCACTTTCAACTGCATTTTATGTTTTGTTGGCTTGTGTTAGGCAAAGTATTCACCTGCTTGTTGCTGTGACTTTTAATTTTGCCTTCTGAGCCAGTTTAATGTCAAGTTGCGCTCTGAAGGTGTGTTCTTCTCAGTTGCATCAGTTAAGATGACTGCTAATGTTGTTTCAGGGCATCCTTGGATCTTGGTCTACACTGAGTGCACATTGAAATCTTTGTCCTTTAAATCAAAACTAAAGAACCAAGTGGCAGCTTCCTCTGTGCAAGTGTCTGCTGCGCCTGGCCTCGAGCAATGTGGAAGCAGAGTATGCTCTGGTTCTGCCAACAGAGACTCAAGTCTTCCATCACCCCCTAGTCTGAGCTGCAAGCCCGAGGAGACTGATGAATGTGTTTTTGTGGATGCCCTTTCAGTTGCTATCTCACAAGTTAGGATTTCAGAGCCAAAGAGGAGCAGGCTGTGAAGTCCCACAGGCCCAATAGAGCAACAGTGCTCGTCTAACATGAGGTCTAATACACTGTAAAGCTTTCTGATCTGCTGACCGACTAATGACATCAACATGGTCATCTCCATTGCTTCTAAGTTGGGAATAAGTTCTGTCTGTGTTCCATCTGCGTCTGGCATAATCTCCCGGGAGCAAGTGATGACAATAACCAGCTGATTTCGGTGGAATTGGAATAGTTGGCTCTGGATCCTGAAAATATGCTAAGTAACTTTTATTCTTTTATGCATTTCAATAATGGTCTGAAACACTAACCGTGTGGACTGATGGAATCATTGTACAGAGAATGTAAATAGTTTTGAGTACTGTGCTTTTCCCTCCCAAGCCAGCTTTCTCCTTACCTTAGGAAGAAAAAAGGACTGCTGCGTCTGAAGGTCGTGTTTTTTATGTCTCTATGTAGGGCTCTTTTTACCCGTCGTTGGGCATCCGTTTAGTTCTAACATCATCTACATGGTTCATGTGGGCATATGCGCCTGGTTCTGTTTCAGTTTTAACGATGGTTCAGCTCGCATGGTGACAGGTGATTGTGTGTCCCTCTGCCATCTCGGGTGGATGTACCTGGTGCAAGAGAAGTGTTATTCTGGTTGAGTTTTCACCTGACGGTCGATAGGGATTACACTAACCCAAAGTACCAGTTCCCACTCGTATTAAACTTTTGGTCTCTCATTTAAAAGATCACCCACTTACTGGTCTAGCTTCTATTTGAATATAATATATCCAGGCACAGATCTCAGAAGTAAGATCAAGCATTGACAGAAATTTGCTTTGGGACTCCAC
Organism: Eucalyptus virginea; assembly: GCA_014182375.1. NCBI lineage: Eukaryota > Viridiplantae > Streptophyta > Magnoliopsida > Myrtales > Myrtaceae > Eucalyptus > Eucalyptus virginea. The sequence continues at coordinate 17,741,867 of CM024523.1, read as the reverse complement.
CTTTGGGTTAAATAATAGACTGGAGTAGACAATTTTCGAGGATCTATATTGAAGAAAAGCTTATATAAGACTTCCTGGTCGAATCTCTCTCTTAAGACTGTCAAGAAGCTTAAGAAGCACAACCCCAACCACAACACCCCCCGGCGGCCCTTCCTCTCTCTCTCTCCATGGACCTTGAGAAGCACGCAAAAGTACCAACCAAACGCCCGAAGGGTTGCTCCTGTCAGTCGCCTACGCTCGTCATCTTATTCACCTTGACTCCGCTTCTAGTTCTCCTTCTCTTCCGCATCCAATCTTTCACATTTTCCACTCCATCCGGTTCTACTTCTTGGGAATTCTTCCAGAAATGGACAGCGATCACGATTGACTCCACCACGGACCACAGTTGTTCCGATAGACTCGGCAATCTAACAGCCAAGCACTTTCCTCCCTCTCAAGGACCTGAGATATGCCGACATGGAAGCTGCCATGTCTGGAATACTTGGTTCATGAGCTCCTTAAGTGACACTGTCGAAGAGAACGAAGCAGAGTACCTCTATTTCCCTTCCCAAGGATCCAAGGGAAGAATCTTATGCATCAAGGGGCGGGACAGCAGAGATGGCAGCAAAAACTCTTATGCTTTGGCATGGCCTGAGAGCCTTCCAGAATCAGCCACTCTCTTGGAGGGCCTGACCTTTGTATCAGACACCTACTATGACTACCTGAATCTGTGGCATGGGTTATATGCAGTGGCACCTTTTGTTGGGTGGTCAATGAAGAACCAATGCTTGAAGCCAACAAGGTGGGTACTGTTCCACTGGGGAGAGCTCAGGAGCAAGATGGGGGCTTGGGCTCAGAACCTCATGCGAGCAACCTACGGAGATGTCGCCGTTGAAGTCTTCAGGGGAGGAGGGGACTGGCCATATTGTTTTGAGAGGGCAGTTGTGATGAGGCACAATATTGAGAACATGGGGAAGAAGAAGAGGGTGCAAGTTTCTGAGCAGCTGAGATGCAAGGCAAGAGAGTTCTGTGGGATCAACACAAGCAGTAAAGTCAACGAGGTGAACGAGAGAGTAGAACCGGTCGTGAACATGACTTTACTAATGAGAAGAGGCTCGAGGTCGTTCAAGAATGCGTCGGCCGTGGTTAATGTGTTCACTAGGGAATGTGAGAGGGTGGACGGATGCGCCCTGAGCGTTGTTCAGTCGGAAGATCTGAGCCTCTGCGACCAGGTTTGTTCTCTGCACCATGTTCGTGAACATGCTGCTTCTCTACTTCTCTCTTATTTTACTGGGCTTTCCTGGTTCGACGCTACACTTTGTACTGTAGACCATATTAAACAATGTCGAAGATCACGTCATGGTCGGCGACAATTGATTTATTAGGCTATTTAAGTTCTCCAATCCCCATGAAGGCTGACTACGAGCTGAGATTTAGGGTGGAAAGTCGCAATTTCAGAATAGACATGTGCATTAGGTTACCAAGAGCTTCGGAAGATGGGAAATCCTAACAAATTATCGAGGCTTCAGAGCTACTGCTCTTTTCTAAAGAGTAATTCAAAAGAGTTCATCAGTACCGAGTTGCTGGTCTATCTCTATGATCAATTTAAGTAGCGTCCTCAGAGTTAAAACTCCAAACCTGGCATTGGCACGTATGCTGCCATCATTTCCCTAATAAGTGTTCTATACATGCTCATATATATGTTCCTTAATCTTTCAGGTGCGAGTGATGACTTACACGGACATCATGGTGACCCCGCATGGCGCACAGCTGACAAACATGCTCTTCATGGAGCAGGGCAGTAGGGTGATGGAATTCTTCCCCAGAGGATGGTTAGAGCTCGCAGGCATTGGCCGACATGCCCACCGTTGGACGGCTGAGCTGTGTGGCATGATACACGAGGGCGCATACTGGGAGCCGCTGGGGACTAAAGATTGACCCCACCCTCACCAGGATCTCGATTGCTTCTTATTCTACAAAGATGGCCAGGTGGGGCACAATGAAACATTCTTTGCCGAGTGGACGAGAGACGTCCTCAGCCGAGTTAGAGAAAGCAAACTGGAAGAAGCCAAGAAGCGTTTGCAGCCTAAGAGAACCACCTGCGTCTGCTAGGGTCGTGATTTGTCATTCCCCAGTAAAAAGTTTACCGGCACTCCTCCCCTTAGATCTCTCTCTCTCTCTCGAGGAGGGAAGTTCGATGGTGTCTTGTTCAGCAAAAGGTCAACGGGCAGAGTTCCCATTGTAAGAGAATACGACCACATACTATCATGTAAAAGGAAGCAATAAACATGCACTTTTGCCATTTCAAGTAGAGGTGGTAAGCATCTGTGAGTTCTCTTCAAATGAGGAAAATCTGTCACTGACATACAAATCTCATGTAGCATAATTTTTCCAGGAAAAAACAATTTACAGTGAAGTTGCGGATAGACGATTCAATATTGTCCTAGCAAACACCTCTAGCCGTAAATCAGCAGCTCATCGCTACTAGCCCCACAGTAGAAAAGCACTCCTCATCTTCTGGAAAGTTTTGACCATAGGTAGACAAAGAAGAAGCAAACCAATGCAAAAGCCACAACATGGACGACATTACTTGAACCATACTGAACTATGCTCTTGTTCAGCCTCCGCACATTGTTCTTAACACCTGCTTGTGCTTTGATCAGCGTCATTTGCTGCAATGAAATAATTTAGATTCTCATGGGGAGCTGACGATGCGCCATCAAGTAGTTGGCAAGTTGGTAACATACAAATTACTAATCTCTCTCCCTCTCGCAATTTTTACATGATCCGCACCGATCACCATTGATCTATAGAATTAGTCATTTTTTTCTAAATTAAGATTATCTGTATCAGAGAAAACCAGATAAAGAAAATGGGTATTGCGAGAATTAGATGAAAGTCTAATAGGATGATCAGAGCTCGACTTATGGGAACTTGCATTGATAGTTCCGGGTGAGAAAATATGTATGATTTCATAATCATAATTATAAAACAAGAAAAACTCATGGACGAGTGAAAGGAGAATCCAAGGAAGGAAAAGGATTTGGAGCCCAACTAAATGAGCGGACCACATTCCGACTAAATCACATTGGAAACAACTCTTTTGAATTCTGGAAAGAATTGTGTTTATTCCGTTTGTGAGTGTTCTGATTAGCTTTCCTACATCAATACTCTGTGAAGAATTGTGCTAATGATTTAAGATACTAAGAAGATCTTCATGACGAGAAAACATAACTATTTTTCCAAAAGTTTAAGTGATTAAGAATGACGATGGTTTCTAAGGCTGCCCACATAAGGGTTTCGTGTCACTTCTATTTTGCAAACATGCTTCTTTGTTTGCAAAATATATGTTGTCTCCTAATTTTGTAAGTGCAATACTGTCAACAAACTGCTGTGATCAATCCACTCCAGTTCTGTTGAAGAGAAAAGTACGAACCTCGCCCTTTTAAGGGGATATGAGGGAACTTACTGTGAGGACGTGAACAAGAAAGCCCTTAGAACTCTACTTGCCATCTAATTCTTTATTCACTCCCTTCAAATACAAGACTAAATGGAGTTTGAGTAGATCGAGAAGCTATTCAAGAACTCAGCCCAAGAGAGTTAGAAACGAGGGACTTGCAAACCTGATTAGAGCGCTTTAACGTTGGTCTTTTATATAGTCCTTTCTTAGAGTGGAATATGATATGCTTTTCTACTACGTCCACAATGCCTCGGCGGGTTGAGAGGTTTTGAGGAAGTAAGTAATATGTCGTTAGAAGGACTATCCTGCACTGCGAGTGTCAATCAGAGCACTCGATTATGAGGCAAAAAAGAATGCTCATGGATGAACTTGAAATTGAGTCTTGTTCAATTTAATCGATATCTAGTTTTTGATGATATTATTTGAATTGGAGAAAGAGCGGCATCCAACTTTAATGTGGACGACTAGTCAATTTTATTCTCATCTATATTTTTGTTCGAGCTTGTATCAATGTTTCCAGGTTTTTTTTCTTGTAATCATCCAGGTAAAGAAATCCACATTCACTCATAGAAGATGCGAGCCAAACCCTAGATGATTGACCTAAGCATAGCATTATATATATTTAATAGTTTGCTGATATATCTGAACATGAATCAAGCCTAATCTACTCACGCGTATTATGCTTTTTAACCATCAAGCTAGATTCACACGGTGAGCATGGAGTTTCTAAGTCAAGTTGAGCTCATAAGTATCTTTAAATCTTAACTCAACTTGGCATCATTACACTCCCTACCTTTGGCTACGCAATCTTGTATAATAAGTGGAATTTGAGGGGTTTGCATGTGATGTATGTGGTCACACAGAGAGAGAGAGAGAGAGAGAGAGAGGGGGGGGAGGAGGGAGAGAGATTTTAACGTACTTTAGAAACGAAATAGGAAAACAAGATTCTGCAGAATGCATGCGGATCGACAGACGTTTGCCTTTTTGCTGTTACATGCCAAAGCGTGAAGCTCAAGCATAATATTCTCGCTATTTCACAATCCTAGCTTTTAGCCTCACCAGGCAATTGCACTGCACGATAAGTGTTGCTTTTATGACTTCATTATTTATAATATTGAACATATCTATCGCTACGCATGAACCTGCACTCACCATCCAATATGCTTATTCGATTGCTTAAAAAATCCTTCGATATTTTTCAGTTAGTTTTTGGTGAGTTCTAGGTCCACAAAGGTGAGGTATAATCGAAGAACATTTTAAATTTAACTAGATAATCCACTATTTAGAAGTTCGATCCTTCCATATGAGGGAAGCCAAGCAGCTAGGTTGAAGTGTAAAGAGCGAGAATTGTTAAAACTTGCATATTGTACTTAATGATGTAACGTGTTACGTTCCATTATATTTCTTTTCAAAAGTGGTATGTATATTTTTTTTTAATCAAATGAGTGAAATATATTTAGTGAGTTTAAAAGTCAAAATTTAGTGGGGTCAAATTAATAAATCACAAACATTTAAGACTAAATAATTGCAAAAAGAAAAATTGTTTGTGTGGGATCAATTGATCCCTCTCAAGCAAACAAGGAACCTCGACTGTATTTATTTTGGGATGAATATGTTACTTATATTACAAAGATGCAGTAAGTAATTCTTGCAAAATATGTTGTTGATATAGTTGTTGATTCTATACTGGTACTTATTCTTGGAGACACTTTCTCAAGAAATTGCGAAAGTTCATTAAATTTTTATGAACATCGATAGTCCTTTATAAATTCTTTTATTGTCATTTTAAAGTTGAATTGATCGTTTTTGCTGTCGATATCCTTGACCATTCAACACTCATTGTTATAACAGTTGGTTTATTTTTTTGTCATCCTTCTGATGAAACATGAAATAGTAAAAGATTTATCTACCAAACTTTTACAATTAACCTTATTGAACTTCTTTCTGCAATGAATTTGATCATTTTGGAAAGATTTTAATTTTTCTTTAATTAAAATCGTGGTTTCAGCCCTTTTTATCTTTTTTGGCTTTTTGCGTTCTCATGTGGAAAAGTTATACGTTGATGTATTGTTATGATTAATTTTACAAGTTGTGCTCATAGGCAAAAATGTAACACCTCTTTAATCATCTGGGTACTTTTTACTCCATCAATGTCTAGATTACCATTAAAAGTACAAAAACTTCCTGTATTTTTATTTTTTATTTTCAAGTAATTGTAAAATCTTATATCGTTAACATCTATTATCACATCATTGAAATAGTACATTTGTTCTAGATGGTGGAAATAACTAGTACTTTCTTCCATATTCGCCTTAACAACTTTCATTCGAAAGTGATGGTTTTATTAGTGATGGGCTTAAGGCCCGTCCGCCCAAGTTGGGCCCAAAAAGCCCGGCCCACGGGAATAGGGCCCGTGGATGGAGGGACGTATAAAAGGGAGGAGAAAGAGAGAGAAGACACCGTTTTGCCAATCAAACGTACGTACGTCTTCCCTTCTCCCGCGCGCTCTCTCTCTCCAACAAGAAAAGAAAAACAGTAAGTGTTTTTCTTCCCTTCAAGGCGCCATCGGATCGAACAGGGCCAGATTTTCTTCCTCTTGTCGGCGTCGGTGTCTAATCTGTGGCTAACAAGGTACGCTCGAATCCGTGGTGTGCTTTAGGATCGGTGATATGTGAATTTCCCAGGCTTGTCTTCCGCATTGATTTTAGGGGTTCGATTTAGTGTCGAATCCGATTTTCGGGGATCCGTTATTCCCAACATTGGTATCAGAGCCCTAGTTCACGTTTTCCCGACCTGTTTGATGTTTTCTGATTGATTTTTCGCGAAAGTAATTCGGCCGTACAGATCGGGGCGAGAAATCCCGACACCCGAGCGCTGTTCGCCCATTTTTCCGAGTTTTCGTAAGTCGAAATCGAATTCTGATGGCATAGGGAGAAAGGGGTCGTCGAGACGAGTCTGGCGATATGTCGAACGCCACCGGGAGACGCCGCACGCGCCCGGAAGCGCTGGCTCGCCCAGCGCGTGCAACACACGCGCCGGTCGGCGAACCGGCACGTGCTCGCCGCCGGCCGGCGAATCGGCACGCGCCGGTCGACGAACCGACGCGTGCTGACGTCATCGATGACGTCAGCACCGACGGTTGGCCGAGCGGTCACCGGCCGGCGACCCGACCGGCGATCGGCGACCCGACCCGACCCGCGGACGCCTGGCACGCGCGCGCACGTGCCGGCTGACGTCTGCGTGACGTCGGCCACGCACGCGCGCGGCACGTGCGTTCGGTTCGTCCGAACCGACCCGACCGGCGCGACCGGTCCGATCGGCTCGACCGGTCCGCCCGGTCCGACGACCGGCGCCCGCTGACCCGTTGACCGTTGACCTGCGTTGACCCGTTGACCGTTGACCGTTGACCCGTAAAAAAAAAAAAAGGAATTTGTTTCTTTTTCTTGTATGCCTATGTGGTTTATATGTAATCCATTATTTATTCTGCATTTTTTGCATGAATTTTGGAAAATTATGTATTTTCCCTTATGTAAATTATGGATTATGGTAATCCATTTTTAGTTCTGCATTTGTTGCAGGAACTATGATGCGTTATGCACGAATACCTGCAATCCCGAGAACGGACGAGGGAAATGCAAGACTTAAAAGGCTGATGTCAGATTTAGCTAATTATCGGTAGCATGACGGTGATTTAGTATCACATGTGGTCAGGGTAAATCAGATGATACAGGAAATCATCTGGGATGGTTATCTTATGCCGGATTTTGAGAAGGTGCCGGCTTTGATGAACACTCTTCCACCTGAATGGCAAGCAGTGTTAGATCGGCTATGGGAGGTCAACGTGGTCCCGGGTTATAGGAGGTTGGTGGAAGCTTTTGTAAGAGAGTACTATAGGATTGAGTTAAACAAAACTTCAACCCTTAGATTGAGCGCCACATGGCGCAGAGTGAATGCGCCTTGGTGGCGACATGAAAGCTCTCCAAAAGTTTTTCCATGGTTGGCAAATGTGCCTTCGGTTTTCTCGAGATGTTTTGTGATAGATTAGAAGGGACATTCCCTATTTATTTCTTAGATTAATTATGTAATGTTTACTACCCGATTGTTCTTTGATGTAGCAACCGATATGTTAGTTGTATTATGTGAAAGCATTATTGTTTTATTGGATGTCAATTATTATTTGCTTTTACATTATTCTTTGGTTCTTGTGGGTAGTTAGTGGGTAGTAAAAAGAAGTTTTTGTAACTTCATAGAATTTATTTGCATAAGACAATTATATTAATAATAATTTTGAGTTAGGATTTTTGGAGGATGATTGGAAACATAGTGACATTTTGATTCTGAAGCCTTACTTGAAATTATTCATTAATATGATGGGTCTGTGCAAATAGGGATGCATAAATGATAGGCATTAATTATTCGTGCATGTATGTCTGATGTGTTCAGATCGATTTTTTCAGCAACTAAGAATGTGATTGCTGATATGAACGGCAACAATTGTGAAATATTGAATATGAAGATTCAATATGTGCTGGAAAAGAAAGAAGCACTAGAAGCTCTTGACCATATTATGGAAGATCTTGAGGATGCCATGCGCCACCTTGAGCTAGCTGAGGACCGCCTAACGGCATTTGAGCCGAGAATAGATATTTGCTATGCTGGTTCTAGCTCAGAAAGGGCTTTGAGCTCTAAGCGCAAGTGTATTGATTCGTTCAATATGTGGGAATGCAAAGGATCAAGTCCTTATTGCAAGAAATCAAGAGTTAACCAACACAAGAGAGGAAAACGTCCTCAAGTGAAGAAAATGTCAAGGGTGAGGTGTTACAATTGTGACAAGAGAGGTCACTATGCTCGTGACTGTCGTGAGCCAAAGAAGGTATACACCTCTTGTACATTTGAGAACTTTACTTATGTGTCAAGTTCTGTATTATTGGCTGAATCCAATCCTTTGTGGACTGTAGATTCAGGAGCGACAGACCATGTAGCGAAGGATAGAGAATCCTTCGTGGAATTTTTGACAAGTACCAACTGGAACTAAGTGGACCTATGTGGGAAATAACTCCAGAGATGAAGTTAAAAGAGATTGGCACCTGCCAATTTGAACGTGTGTGGTGGACGCAATTTGTTCCTACATGATGTTCTATAAGCTCCAGAGATTCGTTGAAATTTAAGTGTCTATTTTGGTGTTAGTTAAGCTTGGTTTTGGCATGAACTTCCATAATAGAGGTGTAGATTTGTATTTGGATACAAACTACTATAGTTGTGGTCACTTTCTGGATGGTTTTATTGTACTAGATGTTGACTGTGGTGATGTCAATATTTGTTATTCCCTTCTCACGTCTCCTACTTTATATGATAATGATGTGAGTGTGTGGCATGCTAGACTTGGTCATATTGGCCAACAACGAATGAATAGACTAGCCAAAGAGTGCTTGTTGGGCAACATTGAAAAAGGCGATTTGCCTATATGTGAGCATTGCCAAGTAGGGAAAACGACAACGAAACCATTTAGAAAAGATAAAATAGCTTAATTTCCTCTGCACTTAATCCATTCTGATGTTTGTGGTTCAATGAATGTGAGAGGAAGGCAATGGGCTGTTTATTTCATCACTTTCATAAATGATTATACTCGATTCGGACGTGTCTATTTGATTTCTCATAAATCTGAAGCATAAGTTGTTTCAGAAGGTTTATGAACTTGGTAGAAAATCAATTAGACAAGAAAATAAAAGTATTGAGATCCGATCGAGGTCGAGAATACTTATCTGATGAGTTCAGAAAATTATGTGATGAAAAAGGAATAGAAAAACAGTTGTCTATTCTATAAATTCCTCAACAAAATGGTGTTGTAGAGAGAAGAAACAGAACCCTACTGAAATGGTTAGGTCCATGATGGCGCATGCTAACTTACCTATTACTTTTTGGAGTGATGCGTTGTTAACTGCTGCCTATATACTTAACCGGGTGCCTTCCAAATCAGTTACTTCCACTCCATATGAGTTATGGACAGGTAGAAAACCGGACTTAAGTTTTCTTAAGCCATGGGGTTGTGCTGCCTATACTCATGAGTCCTCTCACAAGTTTTGGGAAATTGGGTCCCAAAGGAAAAATGAGTATTTTAATGAGATACTCCGAACACTCGAAAGGGTATGTGTTCATAGGTGAGAAGGAAAGTGTGAGTATAACTGATTTGAATCACGGGATGTCACATTCTTAGTGGATGAATTTCCTAAGAAGGGCGAAATAGGGGAAGATTACTCCCTATTTGAAACCTTGGATCAAGATAATGATATTAGTGGAGTTCATCCAAGTGGGAGTAATATGAAAAGTGATGAATTGAATTCAACTCATTCTCAATTGCAATCACATGATGAGACGACATCATCATTATCTAATCCTAGTGAGAGCATTATGGGGAATGATGTGCTAAGTGTACAATTTCCCATACGGCGAACAAGTCGCCACAGTATTCCCCGTCGACATTTTGACATTGAAGGGGAAACTTTTATGAATGCTCCACAAGATGAGGATGAGCCAAGAAATATTAATGAGGCTCTGAATTGCCCTAGTAAGGAAAAATGGATTCATGCAATGGAAGAAGAAATGGAGTCAATGAAATCAAACCAAGTCTTGGGAACCTGGTTGATCTTTCAAAAGACGCAGAGCTATTAGGAACAAATGGGTTCTCAAAATAAAGCGAAAGGCTGATGGCTCGATAGAAAGGCATAAGGCTCGCCTTGTGGCGAAGGGGTATAATCAACAGGAATGAATTGATTATGAAGATACGTTTTCTCCTGTAGTGAGATTTACCTCGATTCGCATCATTCTAGCAATAGTGGCTAGTCCGGATCTTGAGTTACATCAAATGGATATAAAGACTGCTTTCCTCAATGGAGAATTAGAGGAAGAAATATATATGGAACAACCTGCTGGTTTCATAGTGGAAGGCCAAGAAGGTAAGGTATGTCGACTTTTGAGATCGATATATGGCCTTAAGCAGTCATCGGGACAATGGTATATACGTTTTCATAATGCCATAATGGCATATGACTTTACAATGATTGATGAGGATCATTGTGTATATATCAAAAGATCAAATGATCAATTTGTGATTATATCATTATATGTTGATGATATACTAATTGCCAGAAGCAATATGGAGTTTGTTAATACTGTCAAGAGTTGGTTGTCTTCCAACTTTGAGATGAAGGATATGGGTAAGGCTGCATACACTCTTGGAGTTAAGATTTCAAGAGATCATTCGAAGAAATCGTTGTCTCTTTCGCAAGAATCATATATAAATAAGGTTCTTGAACGAGTCCGTATGCAAGATTGTAAATCCATAGACACTTCTATTGCAAAAAGGTGAAGGATTGAGCCATAGACTATGTCTAAGGACTCTACAAGAGAAGGAACAAACGAAATATGTTCCTTGTGCTAGTGCTGTTGGGAGCTTGATGTACGCTATGATGTGTACAAGACCTGGCATATGTTTTGCAGTTGGAATGGTGAGAAGATACCAATCCAATCCAGGTCCAAAGACAATGGAAAGCCGTTAAAAGAATACTGAGGTATCTAAAGGGGACTGCTGATTATACGCTGAGTTATTATGGAAAGGATCTGCGACTCTAAGGCTATTCTGATGTTGATTGGGGAGGAGATTTAAATGAAAGGAAATCTACCTCTGGGTTTGTTTTTCTTACCGAATAAAGGCACCATATGTTGGAGCAGTAAGAAACAAAAGTGTATAGCCTTGTCCACGATGGAAACTGAGTTCGTGGTATTATCAGCAGCAGTATAAGAAGATGTTTAGCTTAAGAGATTATTGGATCATTTAGGTGTTATTGGAAGTACTGCAGATTTGTTATTGGTTAAACGTGATAGCCAAGCAGCGAAAGCGTACACCAAAGATCCAAAATATCAAGGCAAGACCAAACATATAGATACCAAGTATAATCTTGTCAAAGATATGATTGCACGAAAGGATGTGAACTTATAGTACATATCTACGCATAGAATGGAAGCAGATCCTATGACAAAGCCAGTACCTAGAGATGAGTTTTTTGGCCATATGAAATCTCTAGGATTGCGTAGAGTCTGATGTACTGGATTGTAATTTCCCTGAGTGTTCGCAGTTGATGAATTTGTGTTTTCATCATTAATGCCTATGAATCTTTGTTTGATCTTTATGCATCTTAATACTCAGTACATTACTTTAAGTTGAGAAAGTATGTCGGACAGATATAAGATTAGCCCACTCACACGGGTAATCGCCTCTATTTTCTGTGTGATAAATAGAGATGAGACTGTTTTTAAACTTATTATCTATGTGATAATCGAGAGCTCAAGCTTAAAACACGTATGTCGCCTTAACTGGGTGTTAAGATGAGGACATAATACTTACTATGTCCGAAAGTAAAATACCCCACATATTTTACTTTATCTGTCTGTGATGCCAGCTGTGAGTTCTGATGAATTTAGTGAATAAGTAGATACGTGAACTCAAGTTAGACATTGGATATGTCTGAACTATCATCTGTACGGTATTGAAAGGTGTAGACATACGCTCCATGGGAAATGAGTTAATATCATAATACGTATTTCATACTACGTATGCATGAGACGACCAATAAGAGTGGCAAAAAGTTTGATCTCAACTTTTTATGTCGTGTGAGACTCTTGAGGAATAGAGTTCCTCAGTTTTAGTCCCCTCATGACTCTTACTTATTCTCAAGATTTCTATTTAGTGTCTGCTATCTTAGGATGTTGCCAATGGTCATGAGTTTGATTCGATCTAATGGGACATTTCTAGAAAAGCAAGCTGAACTGAAATTGAGAGTTTGAAGGAAAGAGGAAGATCGAATTTGGAGAATCACATTATAGTTTTGTATTCACCGGTTAACCAATTATGACTGTCTTTGGGATAATCATTTGGATAATCATAATTGTGAATACAATATATATATATATCATTGTTTGAAAGAGATCAAGAGAGATATAAATGTGATCGATCGATCTAGGGTACTGCATACTAAATCTACTCAGGATGTGATGCCCATTATGAGCTGCTATATATTCCTAACAGATGTATGGCAACGAGCTCTCAAAGTATACCGGTCGCACGGATTATTCACCGGTATGAATGTTGAAGAGAGGTAAAGAGAATTCTGTTCAGCCCACCATGTGCGAGTGGGAGATGATGGTTTTATTAGTGATGGGCTTAAGGCCCGTCCGCCCAAGTTGGGCCCAAAAAGCCCGGCCCACGGGAATAGGGCCCGTGGATGGAGGGACGTATAAAAGGGAGGAGAAAGAGAGAGAAGACACCGTTTTGCCAATCAAACGTACGTACGTCTTCCCTTCTCCCGCGCGCTCTCTCTCTCCAACAAGAAAAGAACAACAGTAAGTGTTTTTCTTCCCTTCAAGGCGCCATCGGATCGAACGGGGGCCAGATTTTCTTCCTCTTGTCGGCGTCGGTGTCTAATCTGTGGCTAACAAGGTACGCTCGAATCCGTGGTGTGCTTTAGGATCGGTGATACGTGAATTTCTCGGGCTTGTCTTCCGCATTGCTTTTAGGGGTTCGATTTAGTGTCGAATCCGGTTTTCGGGGATCCGTTATTCCCAACAGAAAGAGTACATTCAAACAAATATCCATTTTCCTATTTTTAATGGAAATTCAATGACATTTTTTATTCCTAAAACGATGCATCCGTTATGCTACTCACATTCGTCTTCTTCCTCCAATCTGAGACGAAAGCATTGTTTGCTTTATTATTCCGTGTTAAGGGATATATCTTCGAAACATGATATTCAATTTTAGTAATATGAATAAATAAATTTTAATATTTTGATGGAACACATAACTCTTTTTGAAGTATTACATTTGATCGTATGCTTCTCTTTACATTTTGCAGTATTTTTTTTTTTTTTGGTGGTTGGCAATGTAAGTATTATAAAGCAGATGAAGTACTTCAGCTTAAGGGCATCTCCAACATTACAAATAGAGCTAATAATTCAAAAGGATGGAGGTAGGAAGTCTCTACGTAGTAGCCAAAACAATATTTGTCTATGAAAGTCTAATTTTTTGGTAATGTGAAGCTCTACCTATTACATTTTTATGCACCTTGGCCAAAATGATATGAATGTCCATTGACATATTTTGAAATGGTCTATGTTTGTGCTCCATCCAAATGTAATATATGATTACTAGGAAAGATACCTTGAGGAGTTTCCTACCAAATTTTTGCCTTTTGTTGCCATAATCATCTATTGAAGCTCCTCATTCCATTCTCCTAAAGAACGCTTGATCCCACGTTGCGCAGAATATTATGCCAAATGCTACCTATCCGTTGACATTGGAACAGTAAATGTGCCGTATTCTATACTGGCTTTGAAGAAGTTACACTAGATATCAACTGAAGTTACCTATCGTGTTATAGTCTCTGCTATAGGTAGTCTATTTCTACAAACTAGCTAGCCAATAAAATTATGCTTGCCAATGCCACTGCTCCAAATTAGGTTGTGCCATTTCAAAATTGGACCCTCACATTTGAATTCGTCATATATATTACGGCAACAATACCATAAGCTAGATATAACTGAGATTAGAACATGTCGTAATTTGAGGAGATATCGCCAACTCCAGGCCATACTACCCCTAATGTCGAGCTGCATAATTGGGGTACCTTTGTATTTTGTGTTGTTAACCCAAATGCTCCAAAGGGAAAAGGATGGATGGTTAATAAGGTTTCCACAATGTGAATCTTAACAAAACTTTGTTCCATAAGTTCAGATCAATCAATCCTAATCCTCCTTCCCTCTTTGGTGAGCAAACTACTTGCCATGCAACCTTGTGCAATCCTTGATTTGCTGTGGAACCAAACCATAAAAAAAATGTCAAATCCTCTTCTCAATCTTGTATATAGTTTGCTTGGGAAGTAAGAATATTTGCATCCAATAGGAGCAAATGGAGATTAGGACTGAATTACTTAGTTGTAGATGTCCTTCATAACTAATATGCTTCATGCCCCAACTTTCAATTTTCTTAAAGATCTTGTCAGTAAAACTCTTGCAGTTTTTGTGAGTGAGTTTTCTAGTAACAAGGGGAACACCTATCTAGGGAGGATACCCGTGGAAAAAGGTGTGTGGTCTAGTATAAGGAGCTTCCATCCTTGTTCAACCCAGAGAAAAAGATTTGGCATTTGTTAAGATTAAACCATTGTTCTGTAAGAGCAGTGAATTCTTTAAGGGCATCTACAAGGCAAAGAACGAAGTCCGCATCTCCATTAGCAATAAGAACAAGTCATCTGTCAAGCATAAGTGAGTAATCCTTTGCATTTTGCAGTGCCGGTGATTTTTTAAAGAAGATGCGGCAATTTTTGCACTAACAATTCTATTGAAAATTTCCATAATTAAGACAAAGAGGTTTGGATTTTTGCCGGCTCACATTTTAGTAGTCTGGATGACAATTTCTCTTCTTCTTTTTTTTCTTTTAAATAGGACATTGTTTCTTACTCCTCCCATGTTTGCATGAGAAGACACATCTCTTTGAATCGAACCCACATTTCTTCACATTTTTCATAGTATTTATAAAATAAAAAATAAAAACTGTCTTCCTTTTAGAATGTTAGTTATGCGATTTATAATTTCCCTTTCTCCAGTTAGACGTATGTCTCAATCATATTAAACTTCTATAGACTCAACTTTATGTATACGATAAATTTCTCCTATCCAAAAGTTCCTTCTTTGGATAAAGATGAAGCGGTATAACAAATCTTGAAGACATGCCATATACTCACTTCAACTCAACAATTTTCTGGTCACAATAAGAAAATAGAAAAAACCCCTCCATTTACATGCAATGCACGGGTGATGTAGATAGAAATTACCTCAGGGTAATGTTCTAGTCAAGCCCCAAAAAGATAAGCTAAATTCGTAAACTATAGTATCTCGTGAAAATATTAAGTATGTAGGGCTCACCGGTGCAGCCCAGAAGTGGATAGCCCACACTTGGAGAGCTAAGGGCCTGTTTGTTTGTGTTCTTGGCCCGTGTTTATGAACAAAATTCCTGTTTTTTTGTTCCTAGGAACAAAAAAAAAAAAAAAAAACAGAAACGTGTTTGTTTGGGTTTTTGTTCAAAATCTATTTTTTTGTTCTCGGGAACAAATTTTAAACAAAAACAAGAAACATAAAAAACTTGTTTCTTGTTTCTGGAACACTTCCGAAAAACAATTTTTCTCTCTCGTATTTTTTTCTCCTCTTTTCTTTCTTCTTCTTTTTTTCTTTCTTTTTCTTTGGCAGGTCGCCGGCCTCGGCCATGGCCGGCGACCAACCATCGAGAGCCGGCAACCTCGCGGAGGGTCGCCGGCCCCGGTGAGGCCGAGCTCACCCGGCCAAGGCGAGGCCGAGCCTCACCGGGGGCCAGCGAGCCTCGCCGTGGCTAGGCAAGGTCGCCGACCCTCGTCGGTCGATCGCCAGCCATGGCCGAGGCCGATGACCGGCAAAAAGGAAGGAGAAAGAAAAAAGAAAAAAAGAAAAAGAAAAAGAAAAAGAAAATTAAAAAATTAAAAAATTAAAAAATTAAAAAATTAAAAGAAACAAAAGAATTATACAAGTTTATCAAACATGTTCCTGTTCTTTTCTATTCCAGGAATAAGTTTACCAAACACCTTCTTCTGTTAAAAAATTGTTCTCTGGAACAGAAATAGTTTTTTCTATTTCTGTCCCTGTAACAATTTTTAAACAGAAACGTTACCAAACGCACCCTAACTCACCCATCTACTCACTATTTCTGTTTCGGAGAACAATTTTTGAACAGAAACGTTACCAAACGCACCCTAACTCACCCATCTACTCACAAGGGAGATGGATATATGGAAACAACAGCCTAATTTCTCCAATTTTTTAAATAATATAAAAAAATTAATGAAAATTTGTCAATAGAAAATGACCAGGCGACTTCTATTTCTTTTAACTTTTTTTCAAGATATCCTGATTTTATTTTGTCAATTGGTCTCCTCAATACCTTGAAATTTATACGGTGAGCTCCACCCTAATTAGATAGTTATTTCTATATCTGGGTAATGAGATAATGTTGTTTTTTATTAGAGGACCGCCCTATCAAGGCAGAAGCTGCAGGGCACAGGCATACTTGGAGAGAGCAGCACGACAGGGCCACTATTCTCTAGCCATCGGGTTCAACTACCAATTCTCCATTGAATGAGGAAAATGCCAAGCGTACTTTTATCAAGAAATAGATATATTCAAAATAGATGAATTTCTCGTCTTATCTAGAGTATTTGCGGAAGAAATAATGGGAAAAAAATAATTCAGGATGCCTCTATACTTTCAACACTAGTTCAAAATGCCCCCAAGTTACTTCTGTCATTTCGTCGCTAGACTTGGTTAATGCGTCTTCGGTCAATCGTGAACTTTGGACAAACGAATGCTTGAGCCTACCAGAGATGATTGAGATTATCCAAGAACAATCAAAGACCAGTCGGCAATATTTGTGGATTGATCAAGTGTTGACCATTAACAGACTAGAAGTGACTTGTGGACAAAAGTCTGGTCGGATCAATTGATGTTGATCCAAGTTGATATCCTGGGATCAGATGGCCTGGACCAAGATTAGTAGTCAATGAATGGAGATTGATCGGTATCTTCCACAATTTAGGCCCATCAAATGGGTGGGTCAAATGAAAAAATGGTCCAACCCGAATTGATTTGTTTAATTCGTTTATATACAATGCAAAATAAGCAATTCACACCCAACTCAACCCAAGATCCATTTTATAAAAAAAAAAAAAAAAATTTCTCCTTAAATTGTTGCCTTTGAATAATGAGCTACCCCATGAATCGGCTTATCAAGTTAATGAGGCAACTCGGGGTTTTGGTTATAGATAGGGTGCATGAAGGTGGTGGCAAAAGTCCGGCCCAGGTTATCCACAAATCATGAAACAGGTTCCGACTTTGGTTTTGGATTAAATATAAATGGATTCCGAGTCATTCATAAATTATCAAATGCGTTCCAACTTATTCAGGTGCAAAATGTTGTGTGTGCAGAGCCCGTGAAACTTATGCACTTTTCGAAGCGCCAAATCAATTTTTGGGCACTTTGGAAGAGATTTCAGTTGCGTTCAAGGGGCAAATTGAGAGAAAAATGTATGTATATGGATACTTTGAAAATGCCATCCCAGTGCAGGGTCTTTTGATAATTTCCCAACTTCCATGAATGCACCACATCACCTTCCCTTTTCATGTTTCACTCTAGAGGGAAAACAATAAAGAGAACTTCTGCATCAAGGAGCGTCGCAACCATGATCCCAACTCCGCCGTCCCCTCGATTCACAAACCTTACCCAATCTAGCGCAGACCCTCCTGCACTATTCTCCTCTTGGTTCTAATTTCCGACCAATCCTTGGAAGCTGTGACTGGCGACGTCCACGGCGGGGAAGCAGCTGCAATGGCCACAACGGCGTTGTCTCTGTTCACCTCACCCTCTTGATCCTCATCTCCTTCACCCTCGTCTCTCTCAAGTCCACCCACTTCACCATGAGTCCGCGATCCCCGTGAAACCGAGCTCGTCCTTAGTTTAACAGAAGCTGTTTAGCAATGTCCAAGGTGACTTATAAAGTGAGTTAGAGAGAGATTACGACTAGAATCACTTAATACTTTCTGTCCAAATGATTAGCTTAATAGTTTTTCAGGAAATAATCTCTCAATCTTGTAAATTGCTTAAACAAATCAATATCATCTATAACTTCAACGTCGACAAAGAAAATCCATATAATCCTAACTGGATTCGGTGAACCAAGTCCACGATGTGTCTTTCCTCTTCTAATATGGACTCCAACGAGAAATATCAATCGAGCAGGAATATAACAAATCCTTTGTATCCCACCGGCAAAGATATTCAAAGTTGGATCGGCGTTCACCGAGTGAGAATTGGAAGCAAGGTCCAACAGGACTTTTCATTTTAGTTGGCCCGGCTTCCCTACAATTTATCTCAGGTCGAATTTTGTTAACAAACTCAAATTCAAGACATATTGTATCAATAGTTGACCTAAAACTCATTGGTTGAAACTTTTGAGTAAAGGTGGATCTAATTTCAAATGTTGACAAGCTTGAACTTGGGTTCCCTCTTAGCGATTTCCCCTATTGAAAATATTGAGTTTTTATCGTGCACTCCCAAGAAATGATATCAGAGTGGATAGTAGATTAGTGGACGCCTTCCGGTGTTTGGTAAATACCTTAATGAAGAAATCTCATGAACAATGTGGTATCTAAGTGGTGGATGTTGTGGTGTAGCAATGCATTTCCAATGGCAGCTTCCATGGTTTGGTCTAGTGAAAGAAATAAGAGATGAAGGTGGAGATTCAAATCGAGACATATTGATGCAAAATAATACTTGAATTAAGGGGGAGCAAATATCACATCGAGCTTCCATGTGATGGGGAGTTTGATGAGATAGTTAACCCATAACTCATTGCCTTAAACTTTTGAATAAAGGTTGGTTCAATTGAATATGTTGATGGCCATCGGAGTTTTGCCGCATGCTCCCAACAACAGCAATGGGTCATGGTACTCTCCTTGGTTAATGACTAGTATGGATCAAAGATAGATTGTAATTGTATACCAGGGAGAACCCTAAAGCTCTCATGATATCATTACAAATATATAAATAAAAAAATTTTGAGCCTAGAAATATACTTACCCAATCGATATGTGATATAATTGCATCGAGATGCCTAAGGACGCCATCTAATAGATCGTTTTATCATTATATTTTACTATAAAAATAGTTACACACGCAACAACACCAACTATGAGAAATATGTCGATCCACATGTGATGGGTGAATAAAGGCAGTTGCCTACCACAGTCAACAACTAGATACGGATGAAACGGCATAATATTATAGTGAGCTATGGGCATGATAATATAGTGAACTACGGTGGTGTTCTAAAGCCTAGCATAGCCAAGTTAGATGATAGGTGAGTAGAGACAGCTGCACGATCGACAACAACTCATGCCCAATTGGGAGCAATGAATGACCAAATAGTGATGACATGGGTGCGCAAAGGGGAGCGCCCCAAGTACACTAAATGTTGACAAGGTCAGATAGAACAGTGTTGGAGATATACCGGCAACAACCTTGAGATCGACTGCAACTGCGCGGGACCAAACAGCTACTCGCGGCGAAACGCACAAGAGCATTCGTTGATGACTTCTCATCGAGATGATCTGGTACACTCAGGGAAAGTGTTAAAAAAAATCCTAAATTTTATTGCATTTATGCCAATTTAGTTATAAACCCTTTGTTGATGCCAATTTAGTTCTAAACATTTTTACTTTGTGCCAATTCACTCCTTTTCAGTTAATTTTGTTCGAATTTTGCTGATTGGACATCGGTCAGCTGATGTGGCACAATTGGCACCGATGTGGACAACTTTTAATAATATTTTAATATTTTTGAATTTTTGAATTTTTATTTTGATTTTTTTTTTTCCTTTTCTTTTTCCTTCTCCTCCTCCTTCCTCCAACCAATCGCTAGACCTCGGCAACCAGCTAGAGGCAAAGGTGGGCCTCGGGCGAGCCTCGCCAGCCACTAGCAAGCCCTCGCCAGTGGCCATGAGGGTGGCCTCACGTTGCGCGACAAGGGTCAAGCCTTGTCAACTGTCGCCAATACTCGACCTCACTAGAGGCTGGGCAAGGCTCAACCTCATTGGATTTGGCGAGGTTGAGCCTTGCCCATGGCCAGCGATGCTTGAACCTTGCCAGATCGGGGGAGGGCGAACCTTGCCGCCCAATGTGAGGTTGCCCTTGCGGCCACTAGCGAGGGCTCGAGCCTTGTTAGTTGCCGTGGACCTCGACCTCGCCAGCTGTCCCCTTTGGCTAGTCGCCTAGGTTTAGTGACTGGCCGGAGGAAGGAGAAGGAAAAAAGAAAAAAGAAAAAGAAAAGGAAAAATCTTATTAAAAGTTGTCTACGTTAGTATCGATCGTGCCACATACGCCAATCAATGCCCAAGCAGCAAAATCTGGCCAAAATTAGCCGGAAATGACTAATTAACACCAAATGAAAAGATTTATGACTAAATTAACATCAATAAAAAGGTTTAGGACTAAACTGGCACAAATGTAAAATGTTTAAGACTTTTTTTAACACTTGTCGTGGTACACTCCAATCTGTAATCTCGAGGCAAACATTGGAATTTTCTTTTCCCTGTTTTGTTTCAAAGACACCCCTAAGAAGAACGTAATTGCCATCTATTCACCGTGGTGGGCTTCTCCCTCTAGTCTTGGGAGTTCCTCTCACTGTTTAGTGACCAGGAGTAACCCTAGGTTCCCTCAGGTCTCGAGTTTGTCTCGCCGTGGGGTGGCCGATGCATAGTTTTAACTTGAAGAGGAGTTAAAAATTTGACAAGATCTCACTCGTGGGGGCGACATATGCCCAAATATTACTAGAAAAAAATATATATCGAATACTCAGCCTCGTAGGAGGGTGATGGCACCGATAGCCCATGGATTCGTCCCTAGCCCTCGCCATCCTAATTTCGAGTCACACTGACCCTTTGTCATCATCAACATCCACACGATGATTTTGTACTCCTTCCATCCTCTGCCGCCATCTTCTTGTGATGGGAAAAGTACCAAAAAAGTCATAAATCTATTACATTATTACCAATTCAATTCTAAACATTTTAATAAGATATTTAATCCTAAAACTTTTCACATTGATACTAGTTTAGTCCATTCAGCCAATTTAAGCAGAAAATTATTGATACAAATGTTGGCCATCCAACATAGCGTAGCCAACGCTAACATGCCCTTTTTAAAAATTATTTATTTATTTATTTTTATGAATTTTTATTAAATTTTTCTTTTCTTTTTCTTTTCTTTTTCTTTCCCCAAGTGTGGTAGGCAGGTCACTGGCCGACCCTTGCCATCCACAAGTTTGCCTGCCCACAAGTGAGGTCTAGACGAGGGCCTCCGCCCCCGTTAGCTATGTGCGAGGGCCCGACACCCTCCCCTAGATTAGGCAAGGGTCATCGACTCTCACCTATGGTTGGCAATGGTTGACCATCGACCTTGTTGGCCAAACTATTAAAAAAAAAGAAGGAAAAAATAAAAAATAATTTTTTTAAAAATACTTAAAATTTGTTCACGTCAACGTCAACCGTGTCACATAAAATCAGTGGCATTTATTTTAGCGATTTTCGGACTAAATTAGCTTAATTGACTAAATTTGTACCAACATAAAAATGTTTATTACTAAATTGGTTCAATCAAAAAGTTTAGAATTAAATCGGTACTAATATAATAGGTTTATGATTTTTTAAGTACTTTTCCCTCTTGCTACTCCTTCTCTTTCTTGACCTCAACGGCTCCTTGCCACTAAGTTGTGGTTGCTTCCCTGATGCCCTCGATCGCGTGTAGCTTCTCCATGTTACCATTCCTACTACGATCACTGCCATATGCCCACAAGTTCACATGAATTGTGTATATGTTACATGAATTCACTTTTGCCTAAATCTTGGGAGGCAGTGGTTTTTATTAGTAAAAAGTATAAAAATTCATCATAATACTCTAGGATATATTTTAAAGAGGATTGTAATTATTACTTGTTGACACCTAAATTTCATTCATTTATTTCATACAAAATTAGGGGTTAATTTTTTATCCCTTAACAAAAAAAATAATAATTGCATAGCATATAATTTTAGGTGCATTTATTTATTATTATCGCATTTGCATTGGACTGGTGACTAATGGATTTCACTTGATCATTCGGAGTCCGTTACGACCAAAAATTAAAAAAATTGGCAATTTGATATTTTTAGTACACTCCATTCATCCATTCAGTACTCTGCTTATATTCACATAATATATTGCTTATATTCAAGCAATAGATATACTTAACTTTCCGCATATATTCAACTGTTCTTGAGACACTTTGAATAGTGATATAGATCATGTAGACTTAACACCTTGGCCTATGTGCTTCACATAGATTATTCAAGTTAGTTAGAATCTTTTCACTTATTATATCAATTTTTTTTTTTTTTTGTGACCTAGGAACCTCGTACAGCCGGCAGCTGGCAAGTAAACCTGGGGGGACACGTAAGCGGGAGGACCCACCACCCCCGACGTCCCACTTAAGACCCCAAGCGACCATGAGGGGATTCGAACTCCTCCCCTTTCGTGAGGGAGAGAGAGACCAAACCATCGCGGCCACCACGGCGGTGGTTATATCAAAGTTCTTTTTCAACCTTAAATACAAAAATTCCTGCAATTATCAAGATGTATAAAATCTATGGATAATTCTGTCAACTTAAAATAAAGCATGTGATTTTCTCAAGAATTTCCCCCTTTGATGGTGACAAAACCTTACATACTTATAATAAAATAATTGATGAAAGATTTTGTAGAGGATTGCTTGCAACAATTTAAGCTTTGAACAAAGTGTTGATGATGTCAGTGAACCTATTGAACATGTGTGTAACTAATTCATTTGGTTTCATCTTGAAGGATTCATATTTGCCAAGAAGAATGTCTTTGTTTCCTTGAATATATTGGTTCCTTCAAATGTCACATGGAATCTGTCCCATATCTCTTTTGTTGTTTCACGTGTAGATACACAGTTGTACTCATCAGGAGATAATGCATTGTAAAGAGAATCAAGAGTTTTAGCATCTAAAACTTCTATTTCAACCAACTCCGCTAGAGTAATTGTTAGTGCAGGAGTTGTGTTGTCATTTGTTTCTCCCGTATTTGAGGATGTAGGTGTAGCAGGTGTAGCATTCGCTCCATTTTGAACTACATCCCAACATCATAGGATTTGTGAATCTTATGGAGGCTTTCATTTTTTTTTTCTTTTAGGCTCCGTTCGTTTCGTGGAAAATAATTTCCGGAAAAACGTTTTTGGATTTTTCAGCGTTCGTTTCTGGAAAATAAATTCCTTGGAGAAAATGTTTTCCATCAAAGGAAAAAAGTTTTTTTAAAGTGAGGGAAAATGTTTTCCACTTTTGAAATGTAGAAAACATTTTCCTCACTTGACCTCTCTTATCTCACATCTCTATAAATCCTTACTTCCTCCTCCTCTTTCTTCTTCTTCTTTTCTTTTTTTATTCGAATTATTTTTTTAATTTTCTTTTTTCTTTTTTAATTCGAATTATTTTTAATTTCCTTTTTCTTCTCTTTTTCTTTTTTTTTTTTTTTTTTTTTTTTTTTTTTTTTTTCTTTTCTCTTTCTTTTTCTTTTTCTTTTTTTCTTTCTTTCTTTTTCTTTTCTTTGTTTCCCATATTCTTCTTTCTTGGCAAGTCGTCGGACCAGGTGAACTTCAAGCTCATTGATCTCAAACTCATGCTCATCAATTTAGCGAGCCTCGAGCTTGACACTTGTGCTCGCCAATCTGGGGAGCGGAAAATATTTTCCGAAACATTTTCAGGTTTTAGTCAAACACCAGAAAATATTGTTATTTTCCTGGAAAATGACTTCTGGGAAAATATTTTCCGGAAATGGTCCATTTTCCGTGAAACGAACGGACCCTTAGATATCATACTCTTTCCCATCAAAGTAGAGAGGTCTAGTGTTATTTTGTCCTTCAACAATACCCGTTCCAATAGTGCTAACCATAATAGATTATTTACTTGGAAAAAAAAAAAAAGAGAAAAAACACTTCAAAATAATGAGCATCAAGCTTTGATTTCAATTGAAGTTGACTAATAGTATCATTTAGAGGGGGCGAATACGTTATATATAAAACTTGACCATAAAAATTTGTGGAATTAAATGTGCCAAGTTTGAAATAATCGTGATCGGTTAAAACAAGTGCAACGCTTTTATCAACAGTAAGTAAATAAGAGCAAAGAGACAAAAAATAATGCACAGGAACTTATAGTGATTTGGCTTGGTGTAAGCTTATGTCCACTATTCCAGACGAATAGCCTACAAGCTGAATTCTACTTGTCAATAGTTAAGAAGTTACAATACGAGGTGCTGCTTATATTCAAGCGCTTCTCCTCAAAGCTAGTGCAATTTATATCCAAACAGATAGCCCACACTATCATACACCTAAGCACAAACTTTCACATTGCCAACACTTCTTGAATATTATAATATTAAAGCTCACAAAAGATAATTCAAAAGGATATAAAGTCTCTTGAGATTTAGAATTATGAACTCTTGATCTATCTCTCTCTTCAACGCCTTGATCTTCTATTGTACTCCTCAGCATCCAAACTTCCCCTTGGACAATCTTTAAGAGGATCAATCTCCAAACTAGCCATTGGACAAGTTGTTGCAAAGATTTGGGTAGCCATTGAATTCAATAAATCGGATATCACATAAATTTAGTCACCCATACAATCAAACCTTTCTTTCCAAAATATGGGAGTGCTTTAGTTATGGTCATTATCTTACATTCAAGATGATTGTCAATCAATCGAGATATTTGGCATGATTGTATATTTCGTATAAATTATCTTTAAGATGGATAGTCAATCTGGATCTTCTAAATTAGTTATCCATACCATATCACAAGCTGTCAAGGGATATAATAATTTTGAAGTTCGTGATAAGAATTGTCGTCGCATATTGTATAAGTGTTATGCTCATATTCACAGTCATCACTAATATCCAGCTTTCCAGTACATTGCTGATATCCACTTAGTATGTTGTCTATATCCATGTAGTATTCTACTTAGATCTACACAGCACACTGCTTAAATTCAAGCAAAAGATATATCAGTCTTCCTGGATAAATTCAACTTATCTTCTTGAAACACTTCGAATTCGATAGTGATATAGATCCTGCAGACTTAACACTTTGGCATATGTGCTCCACATAGGTTCTTGAAGTTAATTAGAATATTTTCATTGCTCATATCAAAGTTCTTTTTCAACCCAAAATACAAACGGTTTTTGCAATTATCAAGATATATAAAAATCACAGATACTTCAAAATAAAGTTGGAGGATTTCTCAGCAAGACTAACGTAATGAATCACGTTAAGGGGGGAACATTAAAGTTCAGACTTTCTAACAAAGCAGTAGGTGCTAGGTCGGCTGTGTGCTCAGAGTTGAAATTCCGCATCAGAAAAGAGGAGAAAGAAAATGAAATGTCGGTAGCATTATCGTTCTCCTGATCAATGAAATGGAAATTAAAATTGCATGATATCAATGAGACGTCGACACAACAAAACCTTGAAACGTGAATATATATCCAAAAACAAGAAAGCCACCAAAGAAAACAAGCAGACAGAAAAAGTAGCAGCAACGCCGGCACGACCCGCGTTTTCTCAATTTCTCATATCACCTTCATTATAATCTCTCGAGCCCTTTCCCGCAGCAGCGAGGGAGTTCAGCTTCAATGGCATCTTCTCTGCCGTGTGCCGCAGCTCCATTGTCCTCCTCCTCCTGCTTCAGTTCTCTGCCGTGAGAGCTTCGCGGTTCTACGCCGTCACTGTCCTCGATCCGCACATGGACGTCCCAGAATCTGCGTGAGCACTCTAAACTCGTGTCTTTTGTGTGTGTGTGTGTGTGTGTGTGTTCTCTTATTCATGGGGTTACCCTTTTTTATATGCTTTCGTACTTTGAGTTTGGGTAAGATAGATAGATCTCGAAACTTTGCTCGTCATGAAAACGAGAAGGAATGGATTAAGAGCACTTCGTCGTCTTCTCTCCGGTCTCTTGGCTAGGTGCACGAAACAAGCAACAAAAAAGGAACAAAAAATGATATGATAACGTGAGTCCATTTGCTAGGTTGATATTGTGAGTCCATTAGCTAGGTCCAGTCCCAAATCAGCCCCAAATTTCTTTTTATCCAAAAAAATTCACCTACTTTTAATCTATTCTCCAATCTAACCATTGGTCCAATCTTAATTTAACATGGTATTTCCACATCGATAATAAATACATTTTAACAAGGCAAAATGAAAAATTATCTTCAAAATAAGATCGTTCTAGGATATAAAAATTATGAATGACTACTACAAAGCTGGACGCTCAATCCTTCCATTTTAGCAGACTAATCTTCTTCTTTGTTCATCCGGCTTTTGAGTAGGGGGTTTCTCCTTCAACTTTTATTGTTCGGAGGTTCTTTCGAATTCCTAGATGTTGCTACGGAAGCTTGGAGTTGAGCTCTTCGCTCCTCAGTATGGCAACCGTCGCTTTCTTATCTTCCTGTCCTAGAGCGGGCTTTTGGGTTTCTCTTTTGTTTGCTATACCATCTTTGGTCTCTATTTCGGGTTAGGCTAGCTGGTTCTCTTTGGCTGCTGTTTGGCCCTCTCACTTCGCCGCTTGGCTTGTTTCCTTTACCCTGGCCTCCTTCCACTCGCTCTGACTTCTGTCTTTGTGAGTGCAAGTTTTTGGGTCCGAATTCTCACTGTATAGCTCTATATAGCTTTCTGGTTTCAAGTCAATATATTTTTTACCTTTACAAAAAAAAAAAATTATGAATGACTAGCTGCGACTTTTGTATAAGGGGCTAAAGGGGGGCAAATGTAGGATTAGATTTGGGATTAGATCTAAAGTTTGGAATTTTTTTTTGAGACAAAAAACGATTTAAGGTAGATTAGGGACAAGATCTAAAGTTTGAGATTTTTTCTAAGATAAAAAAAGTTAAGGGCAGATTTGTGACTAAACCAAAAGTTTGGGGTTTTCTTTAGACAATTTTTTTTGGAAGAATTGAGATTAGACCTAAAGTTTGGGGTTTTTTACAAAATTAGCCCAATGTTCTATGCAATGAAGTTGAAATATCTGTAAAAGCACTCTAGTTAGCAACAGTTTTCACCAACTTTTATTTTTGAAAATTTGCCAAGTAGCTATAACTGCAGGGTGGATTTTAGGAAAATCGGTCTTATTATCAAATTCTACATTGATTGCCTCAAATATAAGTCGGGCCAATCCTAGAATTCTAGATGGGTTTATATATAGAGTTCCATGTACATTCCAATCAAGTATGCAGGAACTCAAGCCCTACCTGAATCCTAAAGAAGAAGTAAATATGAAATTGAGAAAGGGAACTGATAAAAATTCTACTATGGCCCTTCTTTTTCTTTTTCTTTTATAGAGGAAAACAAATAAAATTTATTTGAATTGAACTATGAGAGAGAGAGAAAAATTTTGTCATTTTGCTAAGGGCTAATATTCTGAAAAACCTAAAACTGATACACTTGTAACAAATTTATCCCAAACTATTTTTTTAACCATGAAAAATCCCAAACTGGTATACATGTGACAAATTTACCCTGATTGACTATAAAAAAAACCCTAAACTAGTACATTTATGACAAATTTACCCCAAACTAATTTATTTGACTGCAAAAAACCCAAAAATGGTAAATTTGTGACAAATATACCCAATGCTAAATTGGATTAATACCACAAAAAAATCACAAAAATTATAAACGGTGACAAACGGAGCGTAAAATCCTAAATTGGTATACCGGTCAACTGTCACGTGTCATTTAACTTAATAATTTGAGAATAAAATTTAACGAAAACTAACAGAGGGTAAATTTGTCACAAGTGTACCAATTTAGGGTAAATTTGTCAAAGATATACCAGTTTGGGGTTTTTGGTGGTCAAAAAAATAATTTGGGGTAAATTTATCACAAGTGTACCAGTTTGGGGTTTTTCAAGGTATTAATCCTTTTGCTAATGGGTACAAAAAAGAACGGTGGAAACAGAAGATTTGCTTTCTGATTTTTGGCTTTTAGTTCATTTTGTCATTTTGTCATGTTGTGAATTTTAAAAAGTTTTGTGTCAATTCTTGACAAACTCTCACTTCAATTAAAGTAAATCATTTACGTGATTTGACGAGTCATGTCGAATATATTTAATATATTATATTTTTTGATGAGTTAAACCATTGGGGTTGCCTAAATGAATAATTTAAAAAAAAAAATTGATGACAAAGGAACCATTTATAAAATTTTGACGATAAACTTGACGTCGCATACATAGTTTTGCAACTTTTATTGTCCTTACCTCAATAAAATAAAAATAAAAAAAGGCACATGCATAATATCACCAGTGGCCAATGCACACCAAACGCCATAAACACTTTTTTTTTTTGGTTATAATTATTCATAATTTTTTTTTTTGTCGATCTTATTCTATTTATATTCTAACGCCCACTTTCAGACTTTTGACATGCCTTCTTGCAGGGTGTGGGAGTCAAAACCCACTTTTGAAATTAATGCATTCCCACCCCAACCCCCCGAGAAGGTACGGATTCGAACCCCTCATCTCTTCATTCTAAGTTGGAAGAGTGGCCATTGGGGTAGTGGCTATTCATAATTATTCACTTCTACTAAAATTAGACCTCACTTTTTGTCCTCCCAAATTTACCCTTAAATAATACTAACGACTCTAATATGACTTTTCGTTTGCCTGAGTAGTAATTGTTTTAGCAGGTGCGCTGATACGGCGTAGTAGCTCCACCTTCTTCTCCGTAGAGTCCGTATAGGTTGCTAGCTAGGTGGGGGCTTCATCTGTCCCGTCTTTTTCTCTTTTGGGACTGTTTACTACCTATGCTTTTTTTTTTTTTAGGTAGAAAGTTTACTACCTATGCTTTCCTTTACAAGCAATGCCCAAAAATGAACTTCAAATGTCGTCATCAAGATCAGCCGTTTAGATTATCCTCACCATCCCCCAACTGAAGTACAAGGTACCTGGTTGATTCATGTCGGCTCATTCGATGTGGTTTGTGGACCAATAAACCTGTGTTCTTCGGCATAATCTTGCATAGAAGTTCGAAATTGATAAGAAGTGCTTGAACAATGAACTAATGCATACAGGCTTGGGTCAAGAAGCAAGATATTTGACACCGGCATATGTACTCTGCGCATATGGGCGCATTGTATACTCACGTATGAGATTCGATAAGCTCACTTTCATTGCTCAAGATTCGTCCTTGAATTGAATAGACTGCATTCAATGTTCTTGATCTATAGGAAATGTTGCGTGGAGCTTCTGAATAGATGCGCACGTACTCAATCTGAAATTGATTTTCATTCATGTGGAGATACTTGCCATTCAGGAATTGGCCTGATGAATGCTTTGTCGCAGAGGTACGAGCGACTGGGAATACCTTTGGGACTTTCTTCCGTGTCACCACATTCGGCGAGTCTCACGGGGGTGGTGTTGGTTGTGTTGTCGATGGTTGTCCCCCTAGAATGCGGCTTTCGGAAGCAGACATCCAGGCCGAACTGGACAAAGGTTCTTGCCCCTTTGATAGCTGGCTGTGTCCTGATCATTTATATTGATCAAATTGTTTCGAATTGCATTCTTATCTACATAAGATAATCTTTTCACATTGTTCCATAATTAGTGAAAATGCATGGTTCAGTTACTTTTATCAGTGCTTAAAAGAATCCCTAACCTTTGACTGTCCACTTACCTGTATACAGGAGACCGGGTCAGAGCCGAATGACTAGCACAAGAAAGGAGACCGATACATGTAAAATATACTCAGGAGTCTCTGAAGGTTCGGTTCTCCTGATCCTCTTAATGCTGTTTTTTCATTTCCTTCCTGCTTGAAATTCGCCACTTGTGTCTTTTTCAAATTTAGGTAACGTTCTATCTTAGTACAGGGTTGACTACTGGGACACCGCTCATGATATCTGTTCCTAATACTGATCAGAAAGCACATGTAAGTATCTCCTATGGGAACTGTTGAACAGAATTGATGACAAAACACGACATCAGAAACGACAGTTTTTGTGTCTATTTGATCAGTCTCGTTAAATTAGATAGGGGTAAATTTTATGCTATCACATCGTGAAGCTAGGATATGTTTGGACAGATATAATTAGCGTCCAGAGGAGGTTGAAACTGCGCTGTTGGGTCAGCTGTAATAAATATGTCGAAACAGTCTTCCGAGAACTTCCCTCCATGGAGTTGTTGTTTCCTTATTGTCCACAGTGGTTTGAAACAAGTGCTTCCGGATTGGAATTTGCAGGACTACAACGAATTGTCATTAGCTTACAGACCTTCTCATGCTGATGCGACTTACGATATGAAGTACGGTGTCTGAGCAATAGGGGTAATTCTGTGCCACTGCCATAGCAGATGCTTGAAAATGCTTGGATTTTATGAGGACAGAAGATTCTGACCAAGTTTCTATTGAACTCATTATCAACTTTAGGGTGGCGGTAGATCTTCAGCAAGAGAAACCATTGGTCGAGTTGCATCTGGAGCTATTGCTAAGAAACTTCTGAAAGAATTTTGGAGGACTGAGGTACCGTAATCTTTTAAGCTGGATTTGAACTTCTGGTGTCAAGTCTTGCATTTATGTACCATTTGTTGATCTTTTATTTATGTTCTGGCTTGACATATTTGTTTTCATTCACGATCTGTTGTCTATCTGAGTAAAGAGAACCTTCTTCAGAGGAAGACGCTACTTACTTAGACTTTCTCTAGCTCGGGAAACAGAACAAAACCATTGAAGAGATGGAGGGCGAGGAGGGAAAGTGGGAAAAATAATCGCAAACGAGGGAGTTAAGGATAAGAAAGATATCGGCCAGACAGAGGTTGGAAGGAGAAGTAAAATCGTGAGTGAAAATAAGGGTAATTTATGTAAGGAAAAAACTATAACAAGGGCTTTGATACCAATTGACGCAGCTGGTGAAGGAAAAGATGGCAAAAAAAAAGGCTGAATTAGAGTTGAATTATAGCTGAAATAGAGAAAAGATATTTGAAGGTTTATAAAAAGACCAATGATATTTATTAAGGATAATGACACAAATAGTTTTTAAACTTTAGGTCAATGTGCAATATGGTCTATGAACTTTTAATTCATTCAATGTGGTCCTTAAACTTTAACCTAATGTACAGTATGGTCCCTAAACTTTTAGTAAGTATTCAAATTATCCTCAGAACTATATCAAAATGTCCAATGTTATCATTCAATTAATTTAAATTCAAAAACAACATTAAACATTTTCATATAATTTGAAGAGTAGTTTGAATTTTCATCAAAAATTCAAAGATCATATTAAACAAATTAAAATTTCAGGTGCCACGTTGCATATTGAATCAAAGTTTAATAACCATTTATGTCATTTTTCTATTACTGAATGAAGAAAAATTAACGACAAAAAAGACTTAGGAAAAGATCTCTATATTATGTTGGCCTCAATTGCCTCTTCCATGACCTCTTCTACGTTCAACCATCGTAATTAAACGAGGTCCCTAATCGGCTAATCGCAAGTTAGGACCTCTTTTCGCTTTGATGCCAAATTGATGCAACAAGAACTGTGACAAGGGCTTCGATCGGAGGAGTGAAAGACAGCAAAAAGAAAAAAAAATGGTTATAATAGAGTTGAATTTAAACTTTAATAAAGAAAAGATATTCTAGGGTTTATGCAAAACCGATGATGTCAATTGAATGAAAAAAAAAATTATAAGTGAAAAATACCTATTATTACTACGGTTACAAAAATAAAATAGTCTCAGCCTTGATCTAATATAACGACTTCTAATCTCAAATATTGGAGCTCATTTAAAGTCACGTAACTGGCACATGACTGTTAATTAACCTCTTAAAATAAATAGACTACACAAAAAAGAAGACATTTAGGCCCATTTGTTTCATAGAAAATATTTTCCAAAAAGTTATATTTCGGGAAAATGATAATATTTTTCAATGTTTGGCTAAAACCCAAAAATGAGTTGGAAAATATTTTTCACTATATGGTAAGAAAAAACTAATTTGATTTTCTTAAATAGAGATACATTATTGCGACGCTAGTGACTTGCACATAAACAAACAAGGAGCAAGGGGCAAACACCAGGGTCTCGAGTCTGGCCTCGAAGGACCCCAATCTAGGCACTAGGGAACAAGGCACAAGTCTCGATCATGGCCTTGATGAACCTAAGCGTGGGTGTCAGGGACCCAAGCTCAGGCACCAAAGTCCTAGGCCTTGCCTCGATGGACCTACAGCCTAGCATTGATTGACCTGGGTGGGCATGTGCATGTTGGACCCAGCCTCAATGAACCAAGGACCTAGGCATATCAGCCGAGAACCTAGGCCCAAGCCTCAATGGACACGAGCATGAGAAACGGGGACCCAAGCCTGGCCTCGATAAACCTAGGCCTAGGCACCAAGGTCTCGGGCGCAGCCTTAATGGACACAGGCTCAAGCGTCATGGACCCGAGCACTAGCATCGAGGTAATGGTCTCAACCTCGATGGGACCAATCCAGGGCGGGATGTCTCTATCCTAGGCACTATGGATCCAAGCTTGGCCTCAATGTACTTGAGCTTGGGTTTTAGAGAGGGCAAGAGCATAAGGGCTCGGGCTTAGCTTCTGTGGACCCAAGCTGGGGCGCCAAGGAGTTGAGCAACGGTACTGGAATCCTAGGCTTGCTTGTGGGCCCAAGTGTCCTAGGCCCAACCCTTGTGGGGCCAAGCCCAAACATCAAGGTTTGGGCCCAAACTCTCTTGACTCGGGCTTGGCCTCAATGGACCCTAGTGGACCCAACCCTACCCAAAGCCACTGTCAAGGACTTAGGAACTAGGGTTTCCGTGCCCAAACATAGAACTTTTAATTCAAACATAGATATCTAGTCATATTTTGAAAAATGATTTCCGATTTTTCAAAGAGAAAATTGTTTTCTTGAATTTGAGCATAAATTTCCATTGACTAGGAAAATCTTTTCCCATAACTCATTTTCCCACCAAAATATGAGGAAGATATATTCCTAGAAAATGATTTTTACGAAACAAACGGAGCCTTAGATATAGAAAAAACCTAGAACCACTGCTTCTCGAGCGGTGACTGTTTAACAAAGAATTGATCCTTGATTAAGAAAGGGAATTGTCGAGTCGAGCACTGCAAGGCTCAAACTAAACCGAGCGTGAGAAAACACCAAACCTGAATATGAGTGAGTGAGCAGGAGCTGGCTCGAGTAGCCTATGAGTAGCTAGACTCGCTTACACTACATCAACACGCGACATTTCTAATGGTTGCATGCGTTTCTATATTTTCTTTGGGTATCCAGCTTAATGGATTCGACTCCCTCACCATATCGCTATGCTATACTTGTCGATGGAGAGAGCTTGTCTTGTGGTTGTGGGTCTCATCTTTAATGCATAGGAGTTTGTAACTTCTAATGTATGTCTCTCATGTTTGGAGGGCAAATTCTGCAAAGCTTAACTCAATGTTCCGCCTGCATACGCTCATTCGTGTGTGTTTGCACACGTTTTAGAGCGCATCCTCATGTTAATTTCTCTGTTGCCTGTAGGTTCTTGCTTGTCTCTCAAGCCCATGAGGTAGTACTTCCAGAACATTTGGTAGATCAAGAATCTGTGACGCTTGAGCAGGTACATCTGTCATGGAATTCTGTATATTCTCCATCGAATTCATTTCAATGGCCTGGGTATCTTGTGTTTCCAACGTGGAGTGTCTGAATTATCACGTGTTTTAGTAGGAGAGTATAGTTACAAAGCTACAACCGCACTGGTATGTTGAAACACTATTCCCCCCTAGAAACAGCGTGCGGCGTTTTCACGGGTTGGAGGATTCATCTGAATGCAGCTTAGGACAAAGCATGAGTCATGATACTTGTCCCCTTTGAATTGGCTCTCATTCTCTGAATTGCTTCTAAGAATATGTTGCCATTGAGGAAGCTAGGGAGATTTCACATAGTTCTTTGTAACACTGCTATACAAATGAGCTATTACCGTCGGCGAAACACGTCATCAACGTTGATAGTAGTGCGTCTGTTAAGATTTAGCAGGTTTGAGAGGGTTGGAACTAGCACATGTTATCCTCTCCAATCCATTCACAATTACTATAAGAAGAACAGAAGAGACAGCTTGATAGTTGATGGGTTTAATACAAATAATCTGTATTGTTAAAGATGTATTTAGGATCACGGTTTAGGATTAGGTTAATTGTAGCATCACCTTACTTGTACATTGTAATCGTCTAATCCTAACCTGTAATCCTACATATAAAATGCTTCTGGGGACACTACACCAAATGCACTGATTTTGCTTCAAAGGTCAAACAAGTTTTCGTCCTATCGCATGTGCTTCTCCTAACTTCGTGACGAGATGAGACCTACAACATCCTCTCGTAATCTGCGATACTTCTTCGCTCTTGACCATATTCCTGACGTTTCATGTATGGACAGATAGAGAGCAACATTGTCAGGTGTCCAGATGCTGACTATGCAGACAAGATGATTGCTGCAATCGACGCCGCCAGGGTCACAGGGGATTCTGTTGGCGGTGTTGTCTCATGTCTAGTGAGGAACGCTCCACGTGTGAGAACTTTTTCCCTGACTTCCTCGAGAACTCTAATATGGTCTAGTTTATCTATTGCTTTGGTAAAAAAAATGTGGGGCCATACCTTTGCCTTCCACTTTTTGATCGTCTTCAGTATCCTGACTCATCATATTTATGAGGTAGTTCTTGATGTACGTGATCTAAGACTCGGTAAGATGGATTTTCTTGTTCAGGGGCTCGGTTCACCAGTTTTCGACAAACTCGCAGTCTTGTTTGCAGGAGCTCTCTTATCTATACCCGCAACGATGGGATTCGAGTTTGGTAGCGGTTTTGCTGGTATGGAAACTCATATGTAGCAGACCGCGACATTTATTTCTTTGGATGAGTGGAAAGAACGAATGAATTACTTGTGTGTTGCCACGACTCTTCGTAAAGAATTAACCATCTTCGTTCTGATCTGTAAACAACCCTATCAGGTACACGTTTGACAGGAAGCCAACACAATGACGAGTTCTACTTGGACCGCGGAAGAATCAGGACGAGAACAAACCGCTCAGGTGGCATTCAGGTATGATCTCGAAAGAGTAATCAGTGTCCATGATAGTTAATTGGCACGAAAAGTGTTTTCCTTCCTTGGATTAGAACTAGAAAGTGACAAGTCTTTTTTAGTTCTAAGCACATCTTCGTTTGATCTTGTGTCTGTGGTTTATCAGGGTGGAATTTCCAACGGGGAGATCATAAACATGAGAGTAGCTTTCAAGCCAACGCCGACTATCAGGGTAATCTCTCTCTCTCTCTCTCTCTCTCTCTCTCTCTCTCTCTCTCTCTCTAGCATGCAAAACACACACTGAGTTTGTGGCTCAAGTTCTAGCCAAATCCGAGTTGGATCGAAGCCTTGAGACCAAAATATGGTAGATACATGTTAAAAGGCATCGTGGGGAGCCGTCGGAGAGGACCGGCTGCCCAGGCTGCCAGTCTAAATGACTTAGCAGCTAATTTGCTACTGGTGGCCAGGCTGCCAGCCCTGCATGGCCGGTTTCCCAACCAGGCCCTCTGGATGCTGGCTCGCTTGCCCGGATTATACAGTCACCTCTGTACATGTCCCGGGTGCCTGGCCCTAGTTGGGCAGTCGCCCAAATGACACGCTGACTCTCGAAAATACAAGTTTTATATTAGTTTTTAGACATAGTTGGAGTAAAACAGGAAAGCTTTGTAACACTCGAATCGAACCAGGTGTTCTGTATTATTCCTCGTTGATTTCTCTAGTAATTTCTTTGTCTCGCATTAGATTTAATTGCAAAATCAGGTAAATGCCATGTTATTTCAAAACAACGCCTCATCATATTTATGCAGACTTGTACTTGAACCTGTGAAGTTGATCACAGGAATGCTCGTAGAAGTTGCGAAGTTAATTCAGTTTTGATACACTTCTGCAGAAGAAGCAGCACACAGTGACTAGAGATAAGAGGGAAACCGAGCTAACCACCCACATTCGGTTCGATCCGTGTGTCGCTCCTCGAGGTAAGTATACATAAGCGAGACAATGATTCATTTTCCAGTTTTCTTTTCCACGCACAAGCATCATCTCTTCAATGCAGCAAAATGGTAAAAGTTAGAAATGAGTGCTTTTCTGTGCAATATAGCACGAAAAGAATAGTGATCGAAACATAACACGGACACGCTTGGCTGGTTCATGCAGCGGTTCCAATCGTAGAGGCCATGGTGGCTCTGGTGCTTGTGGATCAGTTGATGTCGCAGTGTGCGCAATGTTATCTCCATCCTATCAATCCCCAACTACAGGACCCGATTCAGCCGCCGCAAACTTGGAAAAATGGCAAAGTGACGCAACAGTCGTAACACCTTCATGGCTCCACGCAGTCACGAAGGGAAGTTCAATAAAGCCTGGTAATACGAAAATCGAACCAGCTCGAGATTTTCGGTTCGGGCTTCAGACCGATTCGACTTTGGCTAATATGCTGGCTATGCTTTTGAGCTTCATGCTGAAAGGGCCCACAAGTACTCTCTGCCTTGGGTCATGGCTCCACAGCCATGTCTTTCCTTTTCATGGATGAGATTTCTATTTCAGGGAATAACAAATTAGTGTACAAATGTTCCTGTTCCTCAGGCAATAATATTTCTGTTCCAGCGATGATGTTGCAACAGCTTTGCAACGTAACAGTTGTTTCTTTTACAAATAAATTCATGGGTTCGACATTCTCGGTATCGGCTGGATGCGGAATCCTCACTAGCCAGGGTTACGGACATAAGAAAAATTCACAATACCTAGATCGAAGAGGGGCCAAGACATGCGACTTGTACCTAAAATTCGACAGATCCTAACACTAACTTAATGAAAATTGCATCCTGATGATTGAATCCTCCATTACTTGTAAACGTAGATGTTTCAACTAACGACTAGTCCATTCAAGTCCTCAACCCATTCGAGTCCTCATCTCTTCATTTTCATCATTATCTAAAGTTCTTTGTTTTGCTTCTTTGTGTCTATACGCTTGATGGGGCCTTCCAGACTCATAAGAACCATACACTTAATTTCATTGAGGAAAAAAGGGAGGAGGTGATAGAAACCAAAGAATGAGTAAAGAGATAGAGGTCATCATCATTATCAATATGGTCGGTCGAGTAGGGCATAATTAACCGTCATCATGCTCGGTGATCCCCTCTAAAATAAGGATAAGGTGAGACCACAAAAACTAGGATTTGAATCGTGGACCACAAAAATGGTCTATAAAGATCGAGATTTTCTATTCAAATGTAAGGAAAAAACCGATTCCCTAGTAAAGCTAAGGACCTAAAGAGGAGGCCATTTCTATGAACAATGGACAAAAACATGACTAAAACTAGGACAAAAGAGATTCATGGTTAGACCCACCTCCTTGTTACGTGCAACTTGCCCTTTTGCCCTTTGCTATTTCGACCGTCTTATGCTTGTCCTTAGTGGTTAATCAGGATGTCCCACATGAATAAGGTCGCTAGGTTGTCCTAATTATTAATAGTATTATACGAAAGGATATTTATTTGGTTCATTATTTGTGTAAAGAGTTTTGATCGAATTCACCTTAGTATGGATAACATGTATAATTAAAGATAGTTGTCATATAAACTAAATTTATTCGCATGTCGCCATCTAACGGTGAATGTGTAATATGAATTTATCCACTAGCCATGCTCGGAAATATTTACTCTTTATCCGAACCCTTTCGATTCATTTGCCCAAATGTTAATCAATAACAAAAAGACTATTGACACGGCAAAAGGCACATCAGTCTGCTAGGCAGCTCCCTCGGATACCTTTTCCCCCTCTCCTTTTGTGACTGATGGGATTTTGTCATTATAATTTTCGAGATTTTGTGGCAATTCTCTCAAAAATCAGAGAAGTGAAAATCATCCAGAAAAATTAGTATTTGCATAATGACCCTCAATGGCAAGAACAGGCACCACCAAACAAGAGTTTCTTTTTTTTTTTCTATTTCTTTTTTGTTTTTTTCGATGCATCCAATTGGCTTTACCTGCATTTATGAAGAAAAATTTAAAGAAAAATGTATGAGCTTTTAGAATATTTCTTATTCTTAAAGAGATTAAGAAGTTCCAGGGAAGCAAGAAATTGAAATAGACATTCGTCTTTGGATAGTTGCAACATTAGTGCGATGAAAATCCTGCGCCACAGGGCCAAGAAACGTCTTTTTTTTTTTTTCCTCTTACTAGAGGAGGCAAGCTTTCTGGGAGATTGATTCCGGCATTGGAAAACGATTAATCCATTTTAAATGGCGAGGCCATGGTTTCACTTTCTCTACCTCCAGAAACAGAGAGAGAGAGAGAGAGAGAGAGAGAGAGAGAGATTCTTAATGTGCGAGATTTTCTACCAATTATACTCTTCAAGGAGGACCAGTCCATGGTTCCCTCCTGTTTGTGCACGATCTGGCCCTTCCAAATCCGGCAAAGCTTCCACCCAAAAAATGACTCGCGCACATGAACACGTGTTAGGGCGTCCGAGCTTTTGCCTCACCGATGCTTAAGGTAGTATATGCAAGAGAGAATGTAATTCAAGTTTTGAAGAGGAAGAAGACAGCCTACCAAGCTCTACCAAAGTCTGGAGTTTGCTATTTATAGGCGAAATTATACTTTACCCGACAGATGATTGTAAACGGCTCATGACATAATTTGAACGAGTAGTAACTTGTCATGACTAGTGGTTATAGGAATCAAGGATCAATATAAACTCAGTCTTCATGTGACAGAAACACCACTAACTACTCTAATTACAGGTTCGACTCAATCGTCATTGGAGAGTCACTTTTCCTTAATCACACCTGTCAATCATTTTGTCAAACCAGTTAAGTACATGTGGTGTGTGCCTTGTGGCTAGCCAAGTCTATGCTTACTCCTCATTAGAGGTGAATGGTTCTAGGTTCCGTCCAAATTCCATCTGTAACCTACCTTTCAAAGCAAGTTTTCTAATTTTTGGAATCTAGACCATACATACCCAGAATACTATAATTTACCTTGTCATAAGTTCCAAGATCGGTTTTAAAGTCTATCTAGATTCCACCTATAATCTTAATTGGATAATTATAATGAATTATCATTTCTAATGACCATAATTTATACAATCCACTGATCACTACTCATATTTAGACTTATGATGAAAATTAACAAAATAAAAGTTACAATCATAGATATCGTCAAATTTGGAAGCTTAAATTGTTGATTTCAAATTATACACTCATCATTAGATATTATGGAATACTACAGAATCATGTAAAGACAGAACAAAAAAAAAAAAAACACATTGACTTGTTTCAAGTTCTAGATTTCAAGTTTCCCAATTCCACTTAGAACCTATCCATTGGAAATAAGTTCCCCAATTTTTAGAACCTAGAACATACTCTACATATCCTAGAACCAAGAACTACCCCTACCGATCTGATTCTTCGGTTCCTACTTCTACCCTCACACTATACTCACCTTTACTCCTCACTCTTAGGCTCATCATGCATCACCCTAAGGGCTTCAGAGTATACATATGTATATATTTAGAATTTATATTTATTTAATAAAAAATTTATTAAGAAATGATGGAAAAGAATAAAACATAAATTAAAAAAGAGAGGAAAAATAATAATAAAAGTTAATAAAAAAGGAGCATAAGAATTTAGATTTTAAATAAACAAATTTAACTTGAAAATGATCTTTCTAATTCTCAAAAAATGAGGGGCAATGAGATTTCTGAAAAAAGAAAAAACTCTCTCTTCGTCTTCTCCTCCTTCGTATCTTTGGTTCATGTCAAAACTTCACAACTCCTCCGTAGTTCTTTGGTTCATGACAAAACTCCATGAAAATAGGAAGAAAGTTTAAGCTCTTTCTCTTTTGTAACTATCTCCACTCACATCAAAAGTCCACGAAAATAGTAAGAGAGTCAAAGCTTATTGTCCTTTGTAACTCTGTGATTCACGTTGAAACTTCATGAAAGAAGCAAAATATGAAAAACACTATACTTTTCACAATTACAAAGGTGAATGATTGTGTTTCTCTCTCTTACTAATATAGTATTCGCTAGTTGATCTACCCCGTCGATGTGTTACTGGAGCTTCTTTACAATTCTTGTCATAGTCAAACTTATGAATTTACAATACCTTAATAAGCTCTTTTACTGTTTAAGATTTAGACGGTACGATAATGATTGAGGGAGGTTATCTCCATTTGTGCACTTGTGGTTTCTTTACCAACAAATTATTATTTTGATCATTTTTATATTGCATTTTTAGATTCATTTAACTATTATGCCGTTAAACCAAATAATGGACTAGATAGGCTATGAAAATATTATTATTATTATTATTATTATTATTATTATTATTATTATTATTATTATTATTATTATTATTATTATTATTATTATTATTATTATTATTATTATTATTATTATTATTATTATTATTATTATTATTATTCACCAAACAATAAATTGAATATAACAAAATTCATGGATTTCATATTTTATCTTGACTAAAAATCTAAACAATCAAATGTAGCAAATATGATTTATATCCCATTGCCCCCAATGTCTAGGAATGAACCTACTCTTCAAGGCTTGATCTACAAGGAACACCTCATTTCGAGCTTGGGCTTCCCATCTTAGGGGCCGCTAGGGGAGTTTTCCATTATTTAGGCTCCCACCAAATTAGTCAGCCCCTAATGCCATTACATTTATTGGAAATCTAGACCCCTGAAGTAGCAAAAATTGGCATAAGGAGGCACTTAAATGCCAAAAATTAGGAAATGTACACTTAAGTGTTAAAATTATAGTAAAATTGATTAGTTAAGTGCCATCAGTAAGAAAATCTGGCCAAAATATTGACATGACATTTTTTCAATGAGACAAGTGCCAAATGATGTTGTTTTGCACGTTGACGTGGAAAGAAAAACCAAAAACAACATCATTTTATCTCGAATTTGAATTTTAATATAAATATTAATTAAATTAAATTAAATTAAAAAAATTGATTGTAGAACGGCGAGAGCTCAACGCTTCGCCACCATATCCGCAGGCAACGATCGAGGGAGGGTCGGCCGGAGTTGCTAGGCCCCAACCAAGGGTTGGCGACCCTGGGCAATCAATAGTGAGGACTTACAAGTCCTCACCCAAATCTGGGACAAGGGTCGCAAGCCTCCCCTAGATCTAGCGAGGTTGTCGGCCATATCCCAGATCCGGCAAGGGTTGTTGGCCCTCCACTAGCCGAGCCAAGGGCCCCTGCTAGCTAGGGGGACCTCCAATGGGCGACTACCCTTGGCCTAGTGGGCAAAGGCCGACGACCCTCATTGGATCGGGGAGAGGGGGGGGCAACCCTCATCCTAGATTTGGGTGATGCTTTGCAAGCCCTCACCATTGGCCGACTAGGGTCACTGACCCCTGGTCAATACTCGACGACCCCGGCCGACCCTTCCCACATCGTCGTCAGCCTTTCTTGGGGACAATGGGGAGGTGGTGGGGAGGGCTCAACCCTCGCCATTCTACAATCATATATTTAAAAAAATGATTTTAAATTTAGTTTAATTAATATTTATATTAAAATTCAAATCTAAGACAAAACGATGTCATTTTGACTCAGATTTGCTAACTCGGCTCTTTAGTGAGCTACGTAGGTGAGCAATATCAATAAAAAAAAAAATTGCTACGTAAAATTTTCAATAGGGTTCATCAAATTTGATACTTAGGTGTCCCAATTTTCAAAAAAAAAAAAAATGGAACTTAATATACCTTTTGTAATTTTTGGCATTTAAGTATCCTCTTATACCAAGTTTTGATACTTACACTGTACTTATACCAAATTTATAGCAAGTACCATTCTTGCTTTTTGCGAAGCGAGGCAGCGCCATTCGCTTGTCATCTTCTAGCCATATACAAGGTCACGAGGATAGCCAACAAGAGGGATTGATGGCGTTTTAACCCGTCATCATGGTGTGCCCCGTTTGATAAAGGCCTACGATTTTTCCAGAGCGGGTAGAAAAAGTTATTGGCTTGAGTGTTCCAATGGAGTGGATTGTCCGTCTCAACGACTTCTATAGAAACATGTGCGTTACTAACAAAGATGATTGAGGAGAAGGCGGCTTTGAAGGTCATCGGCAAGGGGATTGATGGGAATGTCTAGGTTTTCATCGATGAGTGACATCCTTATGTGGTTTTCATCGATGAGTGACATCCTTATGTGGTTTTGATGATACCAAAACTATATGTTTGAATATTTATTTGATAAATGCATATGTTTCTCAATAACAGGTAATAATGATATCAAGAAGACCGCGATTGCATCGTTGATTTCCCAAGGACATCTACAAAGGTTGAAGACCTTGATAAATGGTGAACAAGGCACTAGGAGTAGAGGTGCTTACAAGCTTGATGGACCTAATAGAGGATGAACAAGTCGAGAAGAATAAAGATGTTCGTGGAAACTTAGAGATATCATAGAATAATATAAGATTGATTATTGAAGATGTGAGCACGTTATTTATGAGGTCTAGATTTAGTTGTTAATGTTCTTCAAAATGCCTCCACTTATGATGGGTGTGAAAAGAAGAAAGAGAATGAATTAAT
This sequence comes from Eucalyptus virginea, assembly GCA_014182375.1. Classification (NCBI taxonomy): domain Eukaryota; kingdom Viridiplantae; phylum Streptophyta; class Magnoliopsida; order Myrtales; family Myrtaceae; genus Eucalyptus; species Eucalyptus virginea. Next base: position 17,699,083 of record CM024523.1, on the reverse strand, counting down.
GAAGCATGATTCATAATAGGCGCTTGAAGAAGATTGAAGAGAAAAATGCTACAAGCATTTAATGAAGGAAACTTTCCGCAGCATGAAGACAAAGAAGGCTAGAAAAGTTCATTGAAGAGTTCTTCGCGCTTATTTTCATGTACTTATTGTGGGTCTTCCCATTTGGCTTTATTTGTCTGCTTTTTATCACTTTGTGGACTTTCTTGTTTTCCTCATTTAACGTTTGTCAAGCTATATGTTTGAATATTTATGTACACGTCCAACCACTTTAAAAAGTTGTGAACTTCAGATTTGTAATTACACTAAAGCAAAAAGCATTTGCATTTCCATTACTTCTCCCTCCCGTCTTCATTTATGCCTCATTCCAAATTTTGGAGTTGTTTTTTTTTTTTTTTTTTTTTTTCCAATAATAAATAGTTGAATCAGTGGGCAGAGCCATAATCGCAAATATGATTAAATGGACCATAAAAAGGTGATTATCTAAGTAATCATTGTTGGAGATAAACCCGGAAGATCAACGGATAGCACATCCCAAGTCGATCTCCAAGGAATTACTCGGAAAGCAGCATTATGTTGCTGATAAAGGCAGATCCTCCTATCAAGTGATTAGGAGCAGCTTGTTGTGCTTCTATGGACAACCTAGAAGATGGTGGCCACTAACTCACACCAACATGATTGTTGAACGGAAGGAAAATAGCTGTTGACAAGGGAGTTCGCGGCAAGAGGACTAGATATGAGTCAAAACTGTTTTTGTCGATTTTGGTCAAGCAGCCAAAGAAGTAGTTGGCGAACAATGGCGGCAGACTCCATTTTGGAAAAACCTGATTTTGCTGGTAAGAATAGATTGTATGGGCAGCCTGAACCTCGGTGATCGCACCTATCAACACCCAACGGCTACTTGATTCGTTTGAAAGCTTTCTAACGATCAGATTGGAGAAACATGCCTGTAAAAGAGGATTGAAGCAAAGACAAAGGGTCTAGCGGAAAATTGAGAAAGTTTGCATTGTTATTATCATCTTCTCTCTGTTAAGCGATCTATTTTATCAATTTGTAATTATCTCTACTGTAGATATTTTGTAGCTGTTATAATCTGTGGTAAGAAGAGTGTACAAGTGTGAAAGCAAGACGTGCATTCTAATAGTGTGATCTATCATGTATTGAAGTAGTATTTACGATATTATAACTCTCTTTTAGTTACTAATGGATTTCATCCAGTTTTGTGGCTGTTACTCGTAAAGAGTGGATGTACACTTGTTATAAAGCCAAACCACTATACATTTGTGTGCAAAATATTCTATCTGCCCATAATTCTCTATATATGTTTGATAGAAGCACCCAATATTACCAACCTACTTTTACATCTTTCAAAGTTAAATTTGAATTGTTCCATGAAGAGCACGTTAGTAGTTGCTTCCAAGTGTTAATAAGAATTCAACCTAATATTTTACCATCAACTGTTAACATATGTCTCGAGTTTTAGCCCATGAAAAAAAGACAATTCAAATATGTTTCTCAATTTAAGTAGATTTGCTAGTTGTAATTGGATTACTAATTTGAATAGGGCATCAAAGAGGCACCTTCTTCATGAAGTACATTATGAAGCAATCCAAAAGGAGCTTTCGGTGTTTGAGCCAATGAATCTCGTTGTAAGATTTGTGCATTCTTTCATGAGATTGAGAGACTATTTCACTAATAATTGTGAAGTTGAATGATGTGTGAGAGTTGTCGGGCATAATTGGGGGCTAGAGAACATTTAGGCCGTTTGAGTAACCCGAGTGTAATTGTAATCTCTATAGAGTAGGGTCCAACGTTACTCACTCATAATCATAAGTTACACCAACTGAACCGCGTAAATCTAATACTTGATTTTTCTTTGTTCTATTTATTTTACTATTCGATATTTACCACAACAGAAGCACTTATGGAACTTAAGGAACAACATGAGAAGAGAAACCGAAGGTCATGAGTTTCCCGGATTACAATTTCCTTTGTATGGCTTTATACATGCATGAATTTGGCGTTCAAAAATTCAAAGAACAGCCCCACAAGACTGAAAGATGCGAAATCAAATGTATCTAGCAACTTGTAAAACTTGTTTTCCGTTGATCAAAATGAAATTCCCAATATTACTGTCGATCTCGTTACGGTTAGTGCTGAGACGAAGTTTCCTCAAAAAATCTGCAAATCTCTTTTGATCAGCACCTCGATCTAGATAGCGATTGTAATGGGAAAAAAGTTACCTTTCTTTTGGATCGATTCTCACAAATTCTTGGGACCACAGCTTAGGTGGGATTCGGAGCGGCTTGCCTGAGAGAAGCGGCAGCGGCAGCGGCGGCGGCGGCGGCAGGAGCGATTCCATGGCTCCTCCTCTGATGCTCCTGCACGAGCTCGCCCGCGAACCAATCCAGTTTCTCGTAGTTGCTCTGCTCCGATAGCCTCTTGCCGCCGAAGAGCACCGACTCAACACTCTTCTGTTTCAGCATGTCGTCCGCCATAGCCGTCGCCACCTTCACATCCTTAGGGCTCGGGTCCATATCCATGCCGCGCCCGTGCCGGCCGAGGCTGGGGCCGTTCGCCTGCATCACCCGATTCTATCATGACGCATGGTCAACCAAATCCGCAGAAAAACAAACATGTAATTACCTGAATCCTTAGATAATTACTGCTCCTCCGCGGGCCGAACGCCAAGGCCACGGCCTGGTCGACCACGTCCGCCGACGCATCCCCGGCGATCCGCGCCACGGGCCGAGCCCACTCCTTGGCCCTCCACTTCCTCACCTTCTCATACTCAAACCCAGCCTCCGCCGCCGGCCCCGTCCCTATCGACAGCACCAGCAAGTCCTCCATCCCCCGCACGTGCACGAAATCCCGCTTGTTGTGCAGCACGTGCGTGATCGCTGCCGCGGTCGGGTTGCTCATCGCCAGCCCCCCGTCCACGGCCACGCACCGCGTCCTACCGTCCGTGGACCGTATCTCCACCGGCCCGAACGACCCCGGCTCCGCCAATGTGGCCCGGCACACCTCCCAGAGCCTGAAGTCGTAGCTCTCGGCCCGGAGCGCGTCGGCCCGCGAGAACAGGAACGGGGAGGCCGTCGACAGGTCGTAGCACGGGATCAGGACCGGCTTCACCGTGTCCTTCAACGTCAGAAACCTCCCGTCCCTCCCGTCCCTGGTGCTGAACACCTCTTTCATCGCCTTCTCCATGGCAGCCGTTGCCGCCGCCTGACCACCGGAGCCGCCACGGAGCACCCGCCTGAAAAATCCGCCGCCGCCGCCGTTTGAGGGAAGCGCCCAACCCCGACTCCCCTTGTCCGCGAGGAACCGCCACGTGTCCTCAGCCTCCGAAATGGGACGTCGTGCCGGGCCTGGGCCTCGGTCCCTGGTCGCGAAAAGCATGGCGGCCAAGACGCCACCTACGCTGGAGCCGGCGGCGATGTCGAAATAGTCGGCGATTCGGGCGTCGGGATTGCCGGACTTGGCCTTGAGCACGCCCTCCAGATAGGCCAGGGCCTTGCCAAAGACGAGACCTCGCATGCCGCCTCCGCCACCATCGATGGCGAGTATGCAGATCTTCCCTCGCCGGTCCGCGACCGCAGCGTCGACCTCGTGAAGATTCTCCAAGAGATCTTCACGAGGCTTCGGCTCTTGCGGCGATGCATCGGGTACGCGTTTGGGGACGAAGAGCTTCTTCTGGTCGGGGTCGTCGCAGCCGAAGAGGAAGTTGGTCTCGAGGATCGAGAAGATCTCGTAGCTGAGCTTGTCCGTCTCGATGCTCGGCTCCTCCTGCAATTGGACCGAACTGCATGCCATTGCCCTGATTCGATCCAGTGACGAATCAATCCGAATTTCATCACGCGGCCCCCATCTCCGAACACCCTTTTGGTCACCGATCAAAGTCTCCACTCGAATTCCACCGATTCGACAACAGTTCCCGCCCTCCGATTCTCTCCGCACGCGACGGACAGGAACAAGAAACAGAGGAAACAGAGGAAACAGAGGAACCGTCCTCAAGCTCTGTCTCTCCCTGCCATCTCCTCTCTTTCCATATCCTCCGCTCTGCGAATCGCCTTTCGCTGGGCGGAGCACGCGAAAGCCATCGTTTTTATATCAAGCGTACGCAGACGCGGAGATGGAAAGATTCGAAGTGCCGATGTTTGAACAAGAAGACAAGGATGGCGAAGAACAAAGTAGTTGCAGAGCTTGTCCGTTTATGGGCTTTTCTTTAAAATGGTGGGAGGATGAAGGCCACGAGACGGCGACGTCGCAGAGCAGGACCCCGCCCTCCCTCCCTCTTTTCTCTCTCTGCATTTTCCTTGTGACATCATCACCGGGTTCGGTCGCTTTCGACGGTTGAGTGTCGATTCCGTTCGTTCGGGTCAGTCGGTCAGTCCTTCAGTCGTGTCCGTTCCTGATCCGACGGTTGGGATCGTTTTCGTTATTCGGTTGTCCGTGATGAACGGTCGAATTGGCGATGTTTTTCCTTCCGTTCTTTCCATCGTTTCGCCCCCCGCACCCGGGGTTTGGGGCGGCCGCGTGTGGGGCCCGAAGCTGTGGAATGTGGAGGCCCACTTATTCTTGCGGATTAGCGGGGCTCCGTTTACTTTCGCACCGTTTTGTACTCTGGATAAAAGTTGAGGATAAGATTAAAATTTATCATGTCCTATATTTAGATTTTGTCTAAAACAAAATAAAATCAAATATAAAACGGATATAATTTAAAAAGATAATTTTATATGTGTGATATAATAAAATTTGAATATAATATATTTGCCACCACCACCAATATCCTCTAGTCGTGATTTTGAGGAGGTCCATGGCCAAATCCCTCTATGGCTACGCTCAACTCAAAGGAGCTCAGCTAGGTCTCCGTGATGGAGGAGTTCGACTGGACCTTGGTCGAAGAGGAGCTCCAAGGCCAGGTCTGGAGCACCAACCATCATCACCGTCTGTTGTCATTTCCGTCCATGGCCAAATCTGGAGCAAGAGTTGTCATCCCCTTCCGTGTCACGAACCTTTGCCATACAAGTAGCCGCACCTTCGTTCACTGAGCCTCGACCTTGGCATTGACCGTGAGCATACAGGTGGTGACGGGACTAGTGGTCGTTGAAGATTTTGCACAATGGCAGTGCCTCGGCAGCCTAAACATCCACAAGGGCTTGGAGTTCTGAACCGTCGACACTCAATCATCATTGGGCAAAGGGGAGGAGATGGAGGACAGCGGGAAGAGTGAGGTGGATTTTGCTGACAACAAGAGCTATTATTACACCGGAAGGTTCCCAGTGGTCAGAACCATTATGTCAACATTTAATCCAATGATCATGGTTAAATCCAGCTTGGACATATATAGACACACTCGAAACATTGTATGATTTATTAGAACACCCATTTGTATCCAATCCAACATTTATATTATCCAAAAAAAAAAAAAAAGTCAAACAACGAAACAGTTTTCTTAAATTATAAAAACAGCACTTTAATTTCATTAAAGAAAGGTATTTTCACAAATTTTAATTTCGTTTTTTATTTTCACTAACGACTTCATACTGCTCATTCCTTCTTTATATTTTATTGATAGCCCTTATGTAGAAAAATAATCGCGTTCGTGGTAATTCGAATATAATATAATTTTTTTTTTTTTTTTTTTTTTTGGGTGAGCTTTCTTCAACGAAGATTGAACTTGGGAAAAGGGGATTTTTAGATGTTCAGCTTCCTGGACTATCAGAAAATTGTTAGAAGTCAGAGTGGGCAAAGTAGTGGTCCATTCCATTTGGTACGTGCTGGCCAATATGGTCGGTCGATGTTAGAAAAAATTGCGTCCTTCTCTTCTCCATTCCATCTCAATCTACGGAAAATGCTCATTGAAAAAAGAAATAATGCAAAAATATTTTGAAAATATATATTTCACTTCTTACTCCATTGTCAATTTCATACCCCAATTTTCGGAAACACCATTTTACTTCCTGAGTTTTGCCTTTAGTAGACCACCTTTTCTTCCTAAGCTCGGCCGTTGCCTAGCTCAACATCACTGAAGGGTGCTCGTTGGTGAGTCCCCTTCTTTCTCACCCAGCCTCAGCCATGGTCGCATCATGGCAACGCCGGCCTCGGATCCTCCCTTAGTCCATGGGAGACCTCGGATCGAAGTCGCAAGCAACATTGTAGCTCAAACAATCTCGATTGATGATGTCCGTGGTCGCTAGCAACCTTTAATTGAGGTCGTGAGCCACTACACTAGCCACGACAGATTGACCTCATCCATGGAGGTTAGAGAGAGATACACAATTAATAAAGAGGGAGAGTAGAGATAGCGACAGTACTTAGGGCAGTCGATCATGACATAGGCCTTGGCGGTAAAGACTGCCGGGTCGCTAGATATCAAGCACCACTTACCTGGTCACACTACCATGGTGACGGATCTCAATCGGGTTGCTCGACCCAATCAAGATTTCCATCGCCTAGGGTTGCATGACCCAGCATCACCATCAGCTCTGCAAATGACTAAATGCCATAGTGCCGCTGAGACCTCATGCTAAATCTTTTAGCACGTCTTCAGATTCATGATCATACCAGGTCAAAATGGACGATAAACACATTTCACGAACGAATGATAGGTGATGATGGAGCCAACAGTTCATCAGCACCTCTCTAAGCCCACCTCGGCCTGCCAAACCTAGCTGAAGCGAGCGGGTCCTGCTTGCATCTTCATCCATGCCCGCCAATCACGCCCGGCCATCGTCCGGGTTTTTGGGGCACGACCTCAACCCGCATATTCATCTACAAAATCAACCAATTATTAAGACATGGTTTGACCTTACAATCACCTCTGAAAAGGGTACGCAATTCCGCGCCATAAATGTACCAAAGGAAAAATGGGAGCGTTTGGTGCGAGTACCTCAATCAACTTTTGACATTCCCCTCCCAACTTTCTTGAATCCGGAATCAATCCTCTTTCAACGTGGAGCACTCCCACCATTCGAAAACATACAAACGACGTCAGCTCAAGTCACTTCCAACCTCTTTTTGGCAAGAGAAGAAGCTCTCTCTCTCTCTCATGCAAATCGCCAAACGTGCTGATCACCATCTCCTCCAATTCTATATTTGCCTTACCAAACCCGCAAAGATCGTTGATATCAAGGATATGGGAATGAAAATAAAGTATGCTGGGTTTTGTTGGGGTGGTCTTCCCCGTGTCCCGAAGCTTTCTAGTAGTCCCCGTCAAGATCCAACCCCCGACGTGACGTTGCTTTCTGAATGTATGTCTTTAGACTTTCACCGATATAGTTTCTTGGAAAATATTCCAACTCCTTTATTAATCGCTCTGCTTCTTGACCTGCCAAATTATCACTCAATTGGATATGCAAGCCAATAATGAGAGGTTAGATTTTTGGGAGTGTTTCTACATAAGAAATCTTCTTTTGCTAAAGGGACTTTGGCTTTTACGAAGCATTTAGCTTGACAGTGAAGTCACGATACTCGATGAGCTACTTTTTTTTTAACGGACTCGATGAGCTACTTAGAGAGTGCCTTATGTATGCTTTTGACATATTTTTGTATTCTATTTAGAAACAATGACCAACATTATCATAATCATTGATCTATCGGGTCTACAATGAAAATGCGTAACCTCATTCTTTTCGCAAAATCACTAGACTGTGGTGGGGGTTGCGTTACTTATGTGATGACAAGACTCTCACATAAGTCGGTGCATGTTCTTGGAGCCACCTCCATGAGCGGAAACATGTGGATGCTCGAAAATTATCCGGCACGTGTGGGATGAGAGGACTATCATACCCAGTGTTAAGGAAATAAGTCGGGTGCTCAAAAAGTCTTGAACACTTTTCATTGATATGAAAAAAAAGACAACTTTTAAAAGGTAATTAGCAAGCTTAAAAATATGTCATGTATAGTAATTAAGCTTCAAGGGATTGACTGAGCGATTAAATGCTTAATTTGAATCCAGTTAAGTCTTGTATTCAAATCACAATATCGCCTACTCACATTACTATATGTCCATCATCCTATAAGTCAAACATTATTAGATGCCCAAAGACGAGACGATTATCGGGTCTCGTAAGAAATAATCGAACTCCAAATTTGGGATATTGCATATTCTTAATAAAAGAAACGAGCTATAAAATGCATAGCTGTTCCAAAGTAGGTTTCCATCGTGTCCACCAGTGCTATTGCAGCTTGTACTTATTTTAGTGTTAATGGTGCGATGTTCCTACTACACCCGAACCTCTTTTTTCTCCAAAACGGAGTTAGCCCGAATGCCTATTTGAAATTACCGTCATGGTACATCGCCGCCTTTGGCAAAGTATCAACACTACAATAGCGCCAAACGTACCCTCGATCAGGTATGCAATTAATAGGATTTTCATTCGCATTAGTCACCTGGTTCTAGGGTGTGCATGAGATCTCGAAAGCCCCAGAGATGACAGTGGCCAACCGACAAAAGAGGAGGAGAAACTAATGCGTTGTTTCCCCATGCAGCATCCAGGAAGTTGCCCCCTTCAAATTGCAGAACCTGTCTCCACGAAATCATGAGGTGCACGTAGATGCAATACAAGGCTAACAAGACGAAAGGCATGACTCCCATTCTTCCAAATTATGTAGCCGAACGTATGACAACAAATTTCATCAAAGAAAAAAAGATTGTACAACCGGATATGCAAGAGACTAGAAGTCCTTTTTCTTTTGAACGTCGAGGGATTGATTGATTGTTTAAACAATTATTTTATGCAGCTAAACCTATAACAACAAATCCCATCATAGAAAAAAGATTGTACAACCAAATGTGTAAAAGACTGGAAGTCTTTTTTTTCTTTTGAACGTTGAGAGATTGATTGAGTGGTTAAGAAATTGTTTTTATGCAACCGATCATATAACAATAAACCCCATCACGGAAAATAGATTGTATAGCCAAACGTGCAAAAGAATAAAAGTCATTTCTCTTTTGAACATCGAGAGCTTAATTGAGTGGTTAAGCAATTGTTTTAGATGCTAAAGATCCGGTATTTTGAAGGTCATTCCCGGAAGTTATTTAATGAGTGTGGATAAGGCAATTTGCATGCGTTCATGAAATTAATTCAGCCGAAAATTCGAATGCTCCTGGAAATTCGAAAATGACTAAAAGAAAAAAGTAGAAAGTAAAAGCTTTTGCCTTTTGGGCCTTTAGAGGCTCAAGCCCAAACACTTTCGTCCACTCAACTAAACTTCAGTGGCGACTGAATTGATTGAAGGAAAGTATCAGGGAGGATTTTGGTTAGGAATTGATTGAAAGATCTGGGGTTCCCATCCCCTCATTTGGCCTCTTCTATTTGGTTGAAATATCCTTTAGGATGACCATTATCCTCTCTTTTCTGATTGCAATTGGCTCATTAGTCACTTCACTAGTGATGTGGCCTTTCTTTGCCATGGTCCTTTCTCATCATTAGCTTGCTCTACAAAAAGTGAGTGACTTGCGCCACTCCATATGCTAATGACTCGGTAATTTTCCACATTTCTCTCAATCATTTTGATGACTAGAACAATGATTAATGTGAGCCAATCGAAGTGGTAAACTGTATATTTGTATTGTTGGAAAGAGATTAACCACCATAGTACAACGAAGTAATCTTTGGAGGGGAGAAAACTTTGTCAAAAACTTTAACTTTTACACGCATACATATAATAGAGTCCTAAAACTTCTTTCTATTACAAAATCTAAGTTAGTTTTAAAGGTTTGGATTGTACTAATTGTAAATAATCAATTGCATTTTCTGATGACGCTCGTCTAATGTTCATTGCTATTTGATTTTTATGCAAAATCATATTTGCTAAAGATTTCATTATCCCTCCACTCACGAGGCATTAAGCTATTCCACTGAAAAAGTGAGGGACACGTTACATCAAAGGGGAAAAAAAAGAACTTATAATTGCAGCAGCCACTTCTGTGGTTATCTTTCGGCAAACTAATATTTTTGTGATATCCTTTTCATTCAACTTTCGTGTATAACTTTGATGCGTAGTGGGATGTCTTATATTATTATAAATCACGACAAGTTGTGGTCTTATCTTGTTGTATCATCAGTCTGAATCAAAATGTTGAAATAAAAATAGATTAAAATTAAAATATTTAGGTCATATTTAGTCGTCATGACAAATATTAGAATTGGATAGAATATGATAGAATAATAAATGTGGGAGAATTTGTTATATCCTATTTTATTTTATTTTTTGTTGGGTGAAATACCAGAAATCACAACGTATAAGACTTGTTAAAAAAAATACAGAAAATACAGAAAAATAAAGTTTCTTTTTTGGTTGGAACAGAAAAATAAATATATGAAGTAAAAAAATAATTAAAAGAAAGGAAAAAAAAAAGGACAGCTTTATTTCCACCCCCATTTATACTAAAAAGACAACATTATCCTCAATCTTTCAATTGCAGTTTATAAGATATTCCTATAACGTTTTATATATTCCTTGTAAAATTATCTCGCTAATAGTAAAGACCTTTTCTGATATAGTATAAAACTAAAAGTCTCTTCTTTATCATTGATCTTATAATAATTTACTTATTTTTTGACCCTTTTATCTTAAAAGCCTCACTTTCTTTGTGAACTTTTTATTAATTTTATTAGTCTAATATATTTATCAAGTCTCTCTATTTACTATATCAAAGAATTTATTGATCAAAAAAAAAAATCTAAGAATTTATTTTTTTCCTTATTATATTGGCAAAATACTTTTATAGAGAGCATGTAAGACTTACAGGATTATCTATGCACAATGAGGTATCTTGATTTTTTTCATAAACAGTTCATAGATTATATTGATTTTTGTCAATACAATATAAAGAAATTTCATTACCATTTTCAAAACAAAATTCTTACTTTATGGAATGTTTGGGTTTAATAAAATTTACATGGATATAGAAATACTTATAAAAAAAAAGGAAAGTAAATAAATTTGGGACCACCACTTTAAATTGCAATTGAATTAGGGTAATTTTGCCTTTTTGGTTAAAACTGGGCCGATTTAGTTATATTGGGGTAGAAAATACCGCTGCCCAACAAAATCTAACTTTTGATCTTGTTGCAAATTTCTTTTTTAAATAAAGTGATCTCGAATGGAACTTCTTGCATTTTCTTCTCTTTCCATTTTTATCTCCAGCTTTCTCGATTAATTCATTTGATCCCCCAACGATTCCCCAAGTTGCATTAAGCCTTGTCATAAATCAAGACATCAAGATTATATACGCCTACCATCATGTAGAAATTGGCCAAGATAAGATTGCTATAATTCTGTCAATCAGCAAACTGGGAATTTGAAGCACCCAAGATTATGATTCGGTTGACTTAGGAATTTGAAGATTTTAAGGAGAGGGCTGCTGATTTAGCAAGTACTAAGGTCACTAATCGTGCCGATGCAAGTCTCCAAGATCCATCATTTGCATTTTAGGGTCAGTGCGTCGTCCCCTTCAATAGTGGCGATTGATGGATCAGTCCCGATCTTCGCAGATTTTTTTTTTTTTTTTTTCTAAGTGGTGATTCTGACAACTAGGTAATGTGACGATATGATAGGAGATTAAGATTTGATTATCATTCAGATTATAGTGGAAAAGAAGGTACTTGGAATTTCTAATGTCATTTGCAACGTCCCTATGACCATTTGTAAGTCGTACACGAGGAAAGCGATTAGCAATTATCTTGATAACTCTTTAAAAAATTAGAATAAAAAACATGTTGCTTCTAACATAATGATAATCATCATCTATAAGTCGTGGAGGCGAGATGGCTTCGCGATCACACAGAAGGGATGAAAGTTTCAAGTCTGGATTGCTTAACTGAACTAATAATAATCTACAGGAGATATGATTGTTTTGAATACTCGACAAAACAGTCTTATTAATATCATAATTGGCAATTCCCTGCTAATAAGGAATAGATTTTTTTCAATTTTATATGAACAATAATTAAAATAGATAGTACAGATGATAATCTTGTATCATCATGTAATTTTTGCACTATCATTTCTTTCATTCACGATTACTTAGTATTGTTCTTGGCCAACAGCCTTTATAACATCGATTTGAAAAGACTAATGGTGCGACGCTTCCCGACAAGCTTCGTAGGACCCTGCCTCACGCAAGCCGCATGGATATCCAGACTTACCATTTGGTTCATTGCCGGCAAAAATGTCCCTCCACACAAGCACCAAAACTCTATTCTTATTTGCCTGGATTTGGACTCTGGCTCAACTAGACTCGCCTAATCTCGAACTTTCTTAAGGAAAAAACTGTCCCGAGTCACTCGTGCGATGACGGGTTGAGCAAGGTTTACCAGCTTCATATTGGGCCAGATCCTGCCCTGCCTTCCCGTTGAGCCTAGAATCTCGAACCCGCCCCCATTCATTGATTTGGCCCAGTATAGTCTATACAGACAAAAATGGCTCTGGTTAAGACCTTAATAGATGATTCATAATGCTCTGATTTTGTTCATATGCGAGTATAGGCAGTGATCATTTGTAGTATTGGCCCTATTGGATAAAGATTGGCCCCAAAGAATATGCTTTTAATAAAGTTGCACCAAAGCTGGACCAAGCTCATGTAGATTAGACAAAGGACATGCAACCGAAGCTTCAAAACTGACATCTCCACAGAAGCGTATGGAAACTTTTCTTTGGACAAACAACAAACAAAGAGTAATGACTTCTTAGACAGGACATGATTTCACCAATCGAATCAATAAACAGCTAAATTCACAGCAGCCGTGGGACTAATTACACCCATCAGGAAAAAAAGAAAAAAGAAATCGTAACACCCAGCAAAGAAAGCACCCATAGAATCATGCAAACGCGGAAAAGGCGCCCCCGAGCAATTTCGCGCTTTTTACTTACACGGCACCCCTAGTTCTTCACAGTGGTCACATGCTTCAACAGCATCTGCACGACGTCCTGAGCTATTCTTGTGCCCTCCGTCTTCAGGTGTGCAATCTTTGCTTCCGTTTCTTGCTCGAGCCGCTTGACATTAGCACCGGAATCTCCACTACTCTGCTTGATCAGCACACATGGAGATGGAGACAGACTTAATTAATCAGTACGGACTAGCCTACTGCAAGCAATTATAATGAGAAGATAATACAAGCTCCAAATTCTAAAGATGATATAATTCTGAAGTTTAATTTATGCTGTATCATGATGGTTGTAATGTGCATCGGCAAAGCTGCAGAGCTTGTCAAACTAAGACTTTAAGATGAATATATGCTAATTTGAACAAGTGTGGGGCATGAGATCTGCACAAGCATTGAGTACACAAGCAGTTCGCTGCTATTATTTGGTTCCAACTGAAGTTCCCTTCAAGACAACAGCACTAAGTGCTCAACAAGTTCAGTGAACAGATTCCGGAAAATCAACGCCAGTATTGCTCTCATCAGTAAATATTCTTGCAATCCCATTTATTATTGACGCATATTTACATAAGTACTGTCCATCAGAATCCTTGTGGCCACAGAATAGTCATCAGATAGAACAACATGACTACCATCATAAATTTATCAAGTACAAAGACTTGCTGAATTTATATAAAGCAACTAATCCCAATTGATCTTCGCTTTCCAAGTATTACAAAACTGCAAAGTTTCGTCATTTTGAACTTCCAATTACATGCATTTCTCCTTCACAAACAGAAATACCAAATTACACACTAGATGGAGTCAAAACAACTATTTTTCCTCAAATGTAGTTTGACTGCTTTCCTATTCTTACCTCCGCAACCTTTCTCTGATACTCAGCCTCCATTTGGGCACGAAACGCAACAATCTCCTTCTCTGCCTCTTCTTTGGCTTGCCTTAGCCGAGCCATTTTCGCTGTAAAGAACCAATTGAGAGTCTATTTATAACAATCTAGCAACAAGCTAATACTAAGAGCAAGTAACAGCTTATGAAGTGATGGACATGTTTATTATGTTAAACCAAAGTCCAGTGCATGATAAGTAACATTCAGAGTATACTACAACTAATTTACTGCTCCAGAGACAATCATTGTGGGGCACAGGGGTACTGTCTGTGTTTAACAACTAGTAGGTGAGTGTGAATTAGGAGCCAAGAGAGGTTCCAATCCTCACATCACAAAGTTACAAAACTCCATATTTGGGCCACTACTTGAAATTTGCTCATGTTTCCCCTTGTCCAAGAGGTTAGTGGGCATTTTATAGCCCAGTGGTTTACCTACCTAAAATAGGCTTCCTCTTTATAAAGAAAGGAATTAGATATGTCTATAATTAGTCTTGTGTCTGGTTAACCATTATATATCTTATCCTATCATCTCCTATTACGTCCACTCTCAAGATCTTGACTACCATACACAACCTTAGAGTACTAATTCTCCAAACAGAACAACCAGCGCCAAGATCATGCTAGTCAAACAAAAGTAAACACACTGGTATAAGTCTGTGATAGATGGCAGATCTAAAATGTAATAATATTATTTAGACAAACTTCATTCCAGTAAACAAATGGAAATGCTATGAAACTAAGAAACTGATAAGCAGATTTAGAGACATGTTACCCTCTCTGGCAGCATTGACAATGCGCTGTGCCTCTTGTTCTGCAGCAAGAAGCAATTGAATTCCATTTGGTTGTCCCCTGTTGGCTTCCATGGGTGCTGAAGTTTTCACAAAAAGTAAGTAAAAAAGAACAGCTAGAAATTACTATGAATTAGCAGTCACTGTTATTAAAAGGATTTTGCTTCTTACTGCAGCAAACTCAGGACTTCAGTTAGCCATTCAAAAAATGAACTTCAAATTGTGTATATGAAGATTCCAGCAAGCACATAGTTTTGGGGGAAACTTAATTTGACGATAGAGATTGAAAAGAACATTATCACTCATCAGGAGAATTTGAAGTGAGTAAACTCTGCACCATACTAGTGGCAGGAAACAATGAATTAAAACTGCCAACTCAGAAGCGAAACTTTGAAACTTTTCAGGAAAAACGACTAGTCACTATGACTGAAGAAGCAAATACAAACAGCAACATCACAATTTAGGAAACCAAAACGAAATAATTACAAGAGAGGCAAAGAAATATAATAAAAGGTCAAGGACAATTGAACACACATCACGATTGACACAATGACTTGACAAATTGTCTCTCCATTCATGAATCTCTTCAATATTGTCTTGCTCAAAACCCAAATCTATTTTATCATTAAAAGCAGTGGAAAGGGGCGACCAAAAATGGAGACTCCCTGGGCGTTACCATAGGAGCTCCACACCCATTACAGAATGGGCCTACTGCTCGTTTTGAGCAAGTTTGTCACCATCGCCCTAGCACGGTGCTAGCGGGAGTAGAACTGGGATTATCCTACGCCATGGCACTGCCCAACCTACGTCACAGACAACCGAGGCTTCTCCAAACCAATGACCGGGGCCCAAACAAGGAAAAAGTTATGGGTTTGTTATTTCCGGAGCAAAATCATCATTTATTTCCTGTAAATTTCCTCAACCCGCCATGCACCAGAATTGCAGATTGATACCGCCCAAACCAATAACTAAGACGGAAAACGTCAACACAATTGCAATGGGACGGATCAGCAAGGAAAGGCCGGGAAGTTTTGCTGACACATAACTGGAAAAAGAACCTCTAGAGCATTGAGCACCCCCTAAGGGACTAATCACAAGCACAGATCCAACCCCCACAGCCTCAATAAGCAAAACAGCGGAAGCACCCAGTTCAGTTACCAACATCGTCCGGCTGATATTATGCAGAAAGAAAGTTCAAAGAACCGCTTTTCCAACCAAAACAGAGCAAACCCAACAGATGAATTAACTCATAATGGATGTACTTCGATGCGAATCGTGTGTTCAAGCATGAAGCGACCCCTGATCCGGAGTTACCAAAAATCTAAGGCCGGACGGTTGATGAACAGACGGTTAACCAGGAACGGTGACGGGATTGGGTAACGTTCTTCACCAGCAGACGCGACTGAGAAACGGAAGATGCATAGAGAGAGAGACAGAGAGAGAGAGAGAGAGAGAGAGTACCTGCAGAATCGGCTTCGGTCTAGATTCGATTCAAAGACTGATCACGACGCTTTGAGAAACTTCAAAGAGAACTTGTTAACTAAAGTAACATATAATAATATTGACCAAAAAAAAAAAAAAAGTAACATATATAATATTCAATTATATATATATAATAATTTCGACCAAACAAATCTTTTCGTATTGACTTGGACATTTTCGTTTTTCAATTTTTTTTTTAATATTTCCATCCGTGAAATGAATTTTAATTAATGTGAGCTCTCAAATATAGCAACGAAGACGTTGCGCACTTATTGTGTTTATCCAAGAAAGAGACATTTCAAAATTAGGTAAAATCACGCTATTGAGAAATATTTGAATCACGGAAATTGACAAAAACACATAATGAAATGTTGAAATTATACACGTATATAGAAAGAGAAAATTGTTTTGAGGTTCGAAATTTTTTCAAAGGGCTTTTATTATAAAGAAATTATAGAATTCAAATTTTGTAATGGGAGTGATAACATAATATGATAAATTTACACATTTTTCCATGAATGTGATATTTGTAAAATATATAAAATTAGGATATTTGAGAAACCAAAAAACCAATAGATGTCCCATAAAAATAGAAAACACTTTATTTATTTATTTTATATAACAGTATAGATTATATAGATTAATTATATCATCGAATTAAACCTAAAAAGAGTGAATTCAAACCCACTTACATCATTACATGAGAAAGATCAATAATTCGTTACTTAACTATAATGTGATAAGGATACTCATCATAAATTAATTTATAGATCACTCTCTATATGCCCAAAAATATAATTACACTTGCGTCATTTATTAGGTGTGGTTTCGATTGATTTTTTTAATCTAAAAATCATGACATCGTTTAACTTACTTTTAGTTTATTAAACATTTCTCAATGAAAAACAATGTTTGGTAATGCCAAATATTCAAATAATAAGCTTTGTTTAACATCATTTTTATTAATACATTGAGGACAAGAATATATAAGGGGGTCAGCAGTATAAATAAGACCATGGCACAGCACTATAGAGGAGGCCACACACATCGAACATATGGCCACATTGAGGGGAGCGCAATAGAGAGAACAGGGATGAAAAAGTTGGGACGTGCAAGGTTGGTTCATCAAAAAAATCGTGAGAGGGGAGAGGGCATTTTTTAAGAGAAAAGTGAGAGAGAACAGAGTGAACGTGAGGAACCACCGGCTGTGGTGGCTTTCTTTAGAGAGCTCCTCTTTTGAAGGAAAAGGTCGGGTGTTCGCAGCGCAAGTCTGCACGAGTTGCGGGGAGGCTATTGTGCCAGATTAGGTGTATTACGTGTGGCGCCTGGTGGTGGATGGTAGCGTCGGCTTGGAGGTTTACGTGGCGGCTGTCGGTCAAAGCGGTTCCTCCGATACAAAAAAAACAAAAAAAAACAAAAAAAAACAAAAACAAACAGAGTCAACGTGAGCCACAAAAAAAAAGGTCTTCTTCTCTGTCAAGTGCAGAGAGGTCAAAGAAAGGAGGAAAAGGGGGGGTCTTCTTCGACTCCCCCGATCGGTGCCTCCAGTTGCTTGACCTTGAAGCCGACGCCCGCAGCCCACCATCCTCAGCCGTTGTTCCTCCGTTGATCGCTACTGCTTCACGTCCAAACCGGCGCCTGCACGCAGCCCGATGCCACGAGCAGCCACGACGCTACTGCCAATCTTTGACCGAGTACACCAGGAGTCCCTTCGGCGTTCCTGTTCTTCAATCCAGTGCAGACTCGACGAATTCCAGCCACTACGCCTTTGGTCGAGTCCGCCTTTGTTTTGCAGGTCTTCTTCGTGAACCCAACAAATTCGCCTACAAGACAAACTTGAAGAGAGGGAACGCGTGCCTCCACTTCTCTGTAGCACCCATGCATAAATCCATGCATGAAGAGAGAAAAGAAAAATCAGGGCATAGATGTTCCCAGTAAAAGAGGGGCGGTCAACTTTGAGGGGGAATTGATTGTGTTTCACAAAAATTGAAGACGTTGCAGTAGCTCCTCACGTCATCGCACTTCCAGCAAGCTTGTCTCTTTATTGTCGTGATTGACTTTTCCATAGCAGGTTTTCAGCAAGGTTCCCGCCACGACTAGCCTTAGTCGTGCCTCATCAAGCAGCTGCAGGATTTCTCGAGGGACGCCAATAACGCCAGTCGAGAATTCCATCCTCTCGTCACGCGTTCAAGCTCCAATCGACGCTGATCTCGGAGCCTTACCAAGTTACTGCCTTGGTCTCTCCACCGCAACGTTTTCTTAACTCAACGTTTGTCCAGCAGCTTCCGCGGTGATTGATTGCTTTTGCAGGCGAAAACGATTACACGGTATCCAACTCTCGGCTTTGCCTCGCATCGTCACACAAAGATTCCTCGACGTCGGCTACACCCCCACTTTCGCTGAGCACCGCACCGCAAGCTAAGGCGACGAGCTACTGATCCAAATCGAACTCCATCGTGATTCACAAGCCACCGTTCGAAGTCCAAATTGGAAGTCGGTATTGGGAATAGGTAAAATTTTGTCTATTTTAATTTCCAAAAAATTTGTCGACGCGATGTTCGTAATCTCGATTAGTCTTTTAAATTGGGAAATCTTCATAATTTCGCAACGTATATATAATTGGCAGTCCGATTTCACGCTCGAAATATGACCATGATCGTACGGAAAGATCACCAATCCGATCTCACGCTCGCAATACGATTCGTGATTTTATTTTAAAATTGGCCAATTCGATCCCATGCACAATATACGATTCGTCAATTGATTTCCCAAAATTAAATGGACATGGATGATATCTTGCTTGATTTGGTGCCGTGCTTTCTTGATGCCTCTATTTGATTGTTCCCGTAAAAGAAAAACCCAAAAATATATATTTGAGTTAGATTAGGTTCATGTTAGAATATATTTTGCATGTTTAGAATAGGAAATTTATTTATTTCAAATCCCTTAAATAAAAATCCAAAAAAATGCAATCATTTAGGATGTTAGTTTTAAATTTGAATTGCACGTTTAATTATTTGGCAATTTTAATTTCGAATTTCGTAATAAAAAAAGAAAAAATTAGAATTATGGCATTCTTTGCACGTCATTGCATATTATGATAGATTGCATGCTTATTAAAAAAATAAAAAATCATGTGCACGTCATATAACGTTAGGTTCATGAAATGCACGTCATTTAGAGATTGTTATTAGGTCCATTTAATTAGAAATTGCATGACATTATAATTAGGTTATTTAGTTATATTGCATTGCATATTGCATGATTTTCATTAAATAAGTGAAAACAAAACAAAAAAAAGAAATTGCGTGTTAATTAGAAATCATATCTAGGACTATTAATGTGAATTTTAATCTAACAACGCAGATGCTTTCATTGCTATGAGGTAAGTCCTGCAATTTATTTACTGCTTTACTTGGATGTTAAATTGGTGGTTTGCGCACTTGCATGATCACCTCACATGTTAAGAAATAGGATTTAAAATTAATTTAAACTGCCTGCAAAAGCATTTTTGAAAATAAAAGAATGGTACCGAAAGGGCATTAGAAAAATCTAGTATAACCAAGTCCCCGTACCTAGAGTTTTTGGTTCGTAGGAGTAAAGTAAAACTCCCGTTACTTTACTTGGGTTTCTAATCGACCCACCAAAAAATTAATTAGTGGTGACTCCTACATAAAATCCATTTGCATGTTAAGAAATTTAAACTTGAGTCGCGAATTGGTATGGGCTTGGGAGAGCCCGAGTTAAGTTTAGGTTTAACAATCTATTGGGTTTGGCTTGGGAGAACCCGAGTTAAGTCTAGGTTTAACAATCCATTAACCAAACCTAGGTGGTTCACACCAAAAAATTTGGTCGCGACATCCCCCACCTCCAAATTTATTTTTCTTTCCCTCCCCGCCAATTTCCCTCCCCACCACGACATACAGGCTGTCCCCTGTCTCTTCCCCTCCCCCAAAAAAAAGCGATGGCCCATCAAAAACCCTAGCTCCACACGACCCTTCCGCTTCTCTTTCCTCGCGAGCTCCGCACGACCCACGACCCTTCCTCTTCTCCTTCCTCGCGAGCTCCGCACGACCCTTCCTCTTCTCCTTCCTCGCCGCTCACCACTAGCCACACAACCCCCTTCCTCTCCTCTCCTCTTCCTCTCGCCTTCGACCCTTTCTCCCTCGTAGATGCAACCTCGTCGGATCCGTCGCAAAGCATCACGGTGGCGGCCGTCTCTCGCCGTCGTGGGCTCGCCGTCGCCGCGGCCTCTACTCCCTTGCCTCCACCCTCCATCAGTCTACCGGACACGCGTCGACACGCATGTCAAGAAAAGTTGACCGCGTGTCCGACCGTGTCGACGTGTCTGACACGCTCCGATACATGTCAGACACAACACGAAAGCATGGACAACATGTTCGTGCTTTATAGGCCACCGCCCATCGCCGGCCCTAAGCGGGGTGGCCGGCCCTCGCCCGACCAAGGCAAGGCCTTGCCGGCCCCGAGCGAGGGCTGGCCACCCCCGCCAGGTGGCCGCCGACCGTCGCCGACACCTTCGGCGATGGGTGGCAGCGGCGGCAACGACGAGGGGGAGGAGCCGCTAATTTTATTTTTTATTTTTAAACAATTTTAAAAATAAATTTTAACTTTTCTTTTTAGTTTTTAAATCTATTTTTTTAAAAATGAATAAAAATAATTAAAAAGCCATCTGAAAAAAAGAAAAATTATTTAAAAGGCCACATCGGCGCCATGTCAACATTTTCCGTTAAAAAGGCTAACGGTGTTAATTTTAGGACTCAATTGAAATAATTTGACAAGTTTTAGGACTTGATAGCACTTTTTGCAAGTTTTAGGACTCAATTGTATTATCGTGACAAGTTTTAGGACTTCAAAGCACTTATCCCAAATCTCTAAAAGCTATAAGACGGTAATGTTCTGCCATCTTTCTACCCACTTTCTCTCAAAGATACAATGTATCATTAAAATCACTCATGCATATCCAGCATAGATGATTTATAACACTCGCTCTATGAATATCCTCCCATAATAGAACCCTTTTTTTGAACTCATTAGGGGCATGCAGAAATGTAATTCTCATAAGCTGTCTACTATCTTGAAGTTGGCATGGAACATTAATAAAAAAAATTTGAATATGACTCAATCAGTAATGTTACTTGATCATCCTAAAAAATGGCCAAGCCCCCTATAATCCCCTTTGGATTTACCAAGAAACTACTCCGAAAATTTAGCCGCCTTCTTAAATGTTGCACCACTTATTTTTTACTTTTAGTTTCCATTAAAAACACAATACTAGGCCTTTCTTGAGTCAGTAGGACTCTCAAAACTTGAATTGTAAGGGGTGGTTCCAACCTCTGACAATTCCAACTTAAAAACTTCATGGGTAACCCGGTGGCTTATTAGGGCTAGCTACCAAAGTCCATTGAGTTGACTTCTCTACCACTACAGTAGGGGTCTCCACAAGCTGAGTTTTATCAATTAATAATGCCTCTGAGGATTGAACTTTATACGAACAAAACCTCTTCCCTTTCTTGGTTGAGAGAAGCTTGGTGCCTCTGGTTTTGCAAAGTCCCTCAGTTGTTCTTTATAGAGCACCAAAGTAGATTCATCATCTAGGCAACTACTTCCTCTCTTTTGTGTTCCTTTGTCTTCTATAATCATTAGGGCTAAGAAAGAGGTAAAATGGTTGCCCTTCAACTAAGATTCCTCATCCTCATGCTATTGTCCATAGATGGGCAGAATTGTCTCCTTATTTTTCTCATTCAGCTTCTTAGTTTCTTGAAGTTTAGAAGAAATAGGGGTCTCCGACACCATATTACCTTCTTCTTGAATAATAACTTGTTTACCATAGAAAATTTTCCCATACAAACTAAGTTCCTACACTTCCGCTTTTAGCCATTGCCCAAATTAGCTTGGCAAATTCTCCTCAAGCCCAAATTCTTTTTACAGTATCTCTTTGTGGAAGGTGGCATAGTGCCTAATTCTTCCACAAGAATAACAACAATGCGGAAGTCTTTCACATTTGAATTCTACCCAAATTCTCGATAATTACACCAGTCTTAAGTGGGATGGCTAGGTTCAAATTTACTCTTGCTTTGTCTACCTTATAAGTGATGTTTCCCTTGACTTCTAATTTCACTTCTAGTACATCTCCAAGTTTAAATACTAATTCATTCACTACTTCATTAGTTACTCTTCTAAATAGGAGGCCATAAAAATGCACCCAAAAGGCATAATGAGTGCACTCATAACAAACTTCAGGAATATCTAGTTCACATTGCTATAAGACTAAAAGATTGTTGGAAAATTACCACGACCCAAAATCTAGAACATTTTGTTTTTCAACTTCTAAGCTAACAGAAAAGGAGAAAAATCCTGACTCTAATAGGGTGCGTGCAACATTTTCATTCTTCCTTGCCCTTTTCATCGTGTTTAGGAAAGCATGAAAGTTCACATTTAGTTTATAATAAAGCTTCCCAAATAAAGTTAGCCTGCATTCTTTCAATTTCTCTTTAGAAATGCCTTCTTTAACATCCACAATATCATCTTCAGACCATAAATTGCCAAGGCTTCTACAAAGTGCCGCAAGTCTTCTATTCTCATTGTACTCACTATCCATCTCTAAATTTCAATAATGTAGGGCTAAAAGGGATTAAAAGAATGACAAACCTCATAGGCTGATCTGCCAGAACTGAAATCAGAAGACTACCAAGAAGAGAAGAAGACTTTGCTAATAAAAACATTTGCTGTCCACCTCCTCAAAGACTGGACTGGATCGCTTCATACAATTTGAAGTTTTGCGTTGCATCTTCTTGATGATTGAAGGGAGCTCTTGAGATAAATTGTGATAGACACAACTAAATCTACAAGGATCAGGACTATAGATGGGATTTGTACTAAGAACAAGCAAACATTCATGGCATTGGGGAGGGAGATGGAATATGGTTCGGCACGTTGGGAAGTGAAGACCCAAGATGAGAGTTGGGATCATGGGTTTGTGTAGAGGATAGTCAAAAGGGAGATAGCAACCATGGATAAAGAGATGGTACCGAGATCTAGAAATTAGGGTTTAACGGAGGAGCTGCAATACGGGAAAAAAGGCCAAGTGTGAGGAAAAGAAGAATCAACAGATGGGGGAATCAGCTCATGGTTGGGGGTTGAGGGTTTTGGTGGGGGGTGGATTAGGGTTTAAGGTTGAGGAAGAAACCATAGCTACCTAGGTGGTAGAGAGAAGCTACCCATTCGGTAGAAAGAAGATTATCTTCTAGGGCTTTTCTTTTTATTAAACGGTTTTTAGATGCGAATTTTTTCTGCTTTGGAAAACAAAATAGTTGTTTTCATAAACGTAACCAAGCCACCTCAAATGCGACTTGGACTGCAGATTATTCTTCTTTTTCTATTATTCATATTTAACTATCAGGTAGTGTCCAAGCTAATCTTTGTGCACCTCAATAAATTCCACCTCCACATACGATCTTAAGGATGCACCCTTACATCAAAACGTTGTACTCATGATAGCAAAGCAACGCAAGCCTTGTTTTTTTTCCCCATGTTTTTCATATAAATGTATCATTTCTATGTGTCTCCTACATTATTTCTAAAAAAAACTAAGATATGTAAAATTGGACTATTTTCATAGGGTAATTGTCTAAAAAATCATAAACCTATTGTATGACGGTCAATTTAGTCATAAACTTTTCAATTGCGCCAATACAATCCTAAAGATTTTGATGATCTAAACATTTCAATTTGTCAATTTAGTCTTAAACATCTTGAATATTTGCCAATGCGCTCATAGTCCTTTGAAAATTTGCCAATTCAATCCTAAATCTATTATTTGGATAATTAATAGGAATGACCACATTAACAAACGTCAAAAATTTATGATTAAATTGGCAAATCGTCAAAATGTTTAAAACTAGATTGGCACAATTAAAATAATTAGAACTAAATTAATTGCCATCCAACAAGTTTAGGACTTTTTAGGTAATTTTTCTATTTTTATAAGCATAGACTATTACGATAACAAGGTAAATTGAAATTGAACTATGAACAACAATATCATCCCAACCAAGATCCACGTGAAGCAATAAGAAATAAAAATAAAAATAAAAAAACATGACAAACAAAATATTACAATAGTTGATGATCGGTGATTAGGAGCATAAGGAACCGAAAAAGAATATTAGAAAAAAACCATATAGAGAACTCCCAAATAGGAAAATGTTAACAGAGTGCCCCCTAAAACGCTCGTCAAGAGCCATTAATTATGCTTTAAGTATACGAACAATTCTAATCGCATCTCAGTCGCAGACCAAAGAAAATAAAAAGCCCTAAGGAACTCAAAAAACTATATGATATATATATGCCATACCAAAATTACTAATGTAATTGAGGAATTTTAATGATAAATACCATACTCTATCCCATCCAAAACTTTCTTGGCTGACCAAGAGACCCGAACCTCCTCCTCCTTAGGCTCCCTGGCCTAACTTTCTCGCGCAACACCCACCCTCCATAAACCAAAAGGCCAGACCCGCCCAACAACATCAGCACCGCCCCCGCCTTTTGCTTCCCGTCGAATCCGCTTAAGAAGCCAATCGTCTCCACATCTCGCTCATCGAACTCCAAGGCTGTCACCCTTTCCGCAAACCCAACGCCGGAAAGTGCCCCTGGCGACGGAGCCGGTGCGGTTTGTGTGGTTGATCTCAGCGGTTCTGCCGCGGATAACAGGGCCGGCGGCGTCGATCCCAGTGGTTCCGCCGCGGATAACAGGGCCGGCGGCATCGATCTCAGCAGTTCCTCCACAGATAACTGGGCCGGCGGTGTCGATCCCAGCGGTTCCTCCGCAGATAACAGGGCCGGCGGCGTCGATCCCAGCGGTTCCACCATGGACAACGGGGCTGGTGGCAATTGCGAAGAAGAAGGAGCCGGCGTCGAGGCCAGAAGAATGATTGAGGAGAAGAGCATGGAGCGGAGAACTTTGGCCATGATCATCTAGTGTCAAACACAAAGCTAAGATGGGAAGTTTGGGAGACTTTGTGACTGAATTTTTGAGGTGCTGTGAGAAAGACAAATGAGATGGGACAAGAACTTCGATTGATAATAGGGACGGAGAGCGAAGGTCAAAAAGAAAAGGATAGATTTCGGGGGAAAGTTCGAAGATGGAGTAAAGAGTGAGTCGGCAGGCCCTTGTAAAACGAACGTATAATCTTCATGATCTTTTATCGCATATGAGAATTTGTCAGAAAATTTGATGACGAAGTAAGGTTTGACCGTTTGAGTACCTATATACGTATTTCTATGTCATAATTTTCTCATTTTGTAATCTTTTCATTCCACTACTTACGTATCGAACATGACATGTTTAGTGATCATGTCATGAGTTTGAAACTTGAATATGTATCAAATATTTATAAAAGAGTAATCAACCGTATTTAAGTATGCCTAATTGCATGCAAGCTTAATACATAGATGTGTTTAAGACATGAACATAGTTTGATCAAAACATACCTAAGTGCATTATAAGCCGCATATTTGTTTTTTTTTTATATAATTTTCTTTTTCTAGTTAAAGGGGTAATAATAAGTTTAAATGCTACAAAATTTAAGTGAACGAACTGAACTCGTAACTCCAAAGTTAGATAGCTTGTCTTTGATGAGCTTCAACACATATCACAATAAGCCACCATGCAATGCGCTTCCTTTTATCTCCAAGTGTTGAGCAATTTTAAAGAAATCTAGGTTATCCATTGTTTTAGAGAGGCCAACCAAGTTGTGGATTAAGTCGTTAAAGCCCATCAAATTGAGACCCTACCATGTAATTGGCTTTTCTAAGCCTCCTTGGATTTTGTAGTGCATCTTATGTTCGGAGACCTATTTGTCATGTTATCTGGATTTGTTGTAAAGAAAAATGAAAACTATTTTTAACGAATAAAAAAGAACAACTAAATAGACATACACATAGTATTTATGTAACTAAAAGATTGCTACCTAATTAAGCACGGATGGTACGTCAACTACCTTGGACCAGAGGATTAGGTTTAACCAAGAACTACTAAATAGACATGCACCTAATATTTATATAACTAAAAGATTGCTAGATGGTACGTCAACTACCTTGGACCGGAGGATTAGGTTTAACCAAGAATTCATTCAAGGTTTGTGCCAGGAAAGGGCTACTTCATCCAGTCGGCCCGAGGACTTTTATACCTATTATATTCAAATTGTCGATTATATAACCACAATCATACTGTGCTACGTGAAGATAAAATATTGGAATTAACATTATAAAACATATCATAAAGTTTTGAGGCGTATTTCAATTTAGCACCTATGATTTCAATGTATAAAGATAGCGGTTCTTTCACTTTTTCCTGATTATTTTCAGCCAATTCCGAGCACAAAATTGGTAGAAAAATGCTCGATCAAGTTAAGAACTCAATCGACATCTCTGACTTAGCGACTGATTGAGGTGCAATTAACATTTGCCTTGTACTAAGGAGGCCTGAGAAGAGATTACTTATACAGTTTATCTATAAGGATGAGCCGTTTGTGCAAGCAGTTTGGCAGATAGTTTAGACTAGAATTGTTTTGGACTGAAGGCCCAGTTCTTCATGGGCCTGCTGGCCCAATCACATTTTGCTTCATTTTCGTGTAGAAACTATCGTCTCAGCACTCATCAGTGGAAAAGATTACTTAGGTTTTATTCGAAAAGGCCAAACGGTAATCAAATTCTTTATTATCTCCATGAGAAGTGAGTTTTCATTCAAGCACAGATAAAATGTCACCCTAAAAAAAAAAAAAAAAACACAAGTTATTGGGTAATTTAGTGATTAATAATTTGAAATCAGTTATTTTAAAAGATCTTTTAAAGTAGCTTTCAAACTGATCTTATATTATCTAGAGGCATATCCTTTTTTGATTTTGATACTATTCCTGTAATGGCAATTAAATAGTCACAAAAATATGGTGTTTTGAAAGACCATATATTCCCTAATTAAAATTACTCATCATATAGAGGCAAATGAAATATATTGCGAGGGCATGCATATAATAGTTTTATTCACTTCCAAAGGCAAATAATCCATTTGCCAATAAATATTCAAATCAAGTTCCCAAAATGTGTTGTAGTGGGAGCAACGATTGACTTCAGGAAAGCGATCACACACTAAAAGCCAACACCATACTCGCCTTTTTCTATCTCTGTCTTCTTCAAATTTCCTTAACACCAACTAACTTATCTTAGATGTCCTCGCAATTCGAGCAAGACTTCATTTATAATAGACGATTTTACTATAAACCTTTTTGTTTATACGGGCGACACATGCTTTGATTACTCATTTTAAGCTTTCACCATAAAAATTTTTGCATTTCCGACCCTCCCAGACTTTTCTCTCAAGTGTAATGCAAAAAAATCCATTAAGGACAAAAGTTCCACCACTTTGTCGCCATAATGTGGAGGAGATACCTGACGCATTTTTTTTCTTTTGGTCATAGATACCTGCCATATTGCCTCAGCAAATATGGGCACAATAAGGAAAAAATTTCTCTAGAATACAAAGAGGAAGCATGCTCGTCGAAGGATTTATGACACGCCATCAAAGGAAAGGAACCAATCGCATCCCACCGTCCAAAACTTGTTTAAACCCTAGATTGCATCATCCAACAGCCGAGCACTACCTAACCTGGTTATTCTACTCGTGAAGACTTTCACAAAAATTTCCATTCGAGGCAAAAGATTAGGTCATACATGCCTTCAATGCAGTCGTCGACATATAGATGGACAAAATGGGCTCACGTTTCTAAATTAATCCCATTACCTAGAGTAGACTATATGATAATTTGTTATAAAAACTACGGACACATGCTTGTCGTGTAAAAGAATAACCTAACATTCCATGTTCAAATATTAGAAGCGACGTCCATATATGTGTAACAAATAGTATCGCACGCAACTGTTTCGACTAAACCTTTTCTTTGCTCGGAAAGTTCTCCGGCCTTCATCCTTAAAAAGGAACGAGAGGCGAGAAAGAAGCTAGACAAATTCAGCCAATTTCTCGATGTGGAAGACAACCTAAAAGAGAAAATTCCTTTTAAGGGTTTTGAACTTCCCTTTGACATTTGAACAGAACAAAGAAGGTTAAACACGAAGGTGAAGAATAAGGGAGAAAGCACCAACAGAAGATAGCAACGAAACGGAAGAGAGAGAATTCACATATGAATGTAGTGCATAGCATACAAAGAACAAAGACACAGTTACATACTGCCCCCCCCCCTCGCCCCATAACACAAAGGATTTTCCATCTCTCGACAGTTTATGATTAAAGCAAATCCCCCACTACCATGTGACTTTATCACAATCTCCTTCCAAGTCTCTCTCTCTCTCTCTCTCTCTCTCTCTCTCTCCCCCTCTCTTTTGTCTTTTTTGTTTTCCCTCATGAGAGAACAAAATAGAAGGAGAAGGGCAGTAACAAGCTGTGAAAATAGACTAAGGGTTGCTCCTGAATGATGCAAGAGCTTTAACTGCTCCTGCCCTCAGTATGAACTGGTGGTAGAAAGCTGCAATGGCTGCCCCAATGAATGGTCCTACCCAGAAGATCCACTGAACCGAAAACACAAAACGACATTATCAGGAAACTGTAGTGAAATGGGGGGGAAAATTAGTACACTTTTTTTCTGTCATTCTAAAAAATAAAATAAAGGGGTAACAGAGCACTGAATTAATCAACCTGATCATCCCAGGCCTTATCCTTGTCGTAGATAACAGCAGCGCCGAGACTCCTCGCTGGGTTGATGCCGGTTCCGGTGATGGGAATGGTGGCCAAGTGAACCATGAACACCGCAAATCCAATTGGCAGAGGAGCCAAAACCTTTTGTCCAAGATTCATCCCAAACAAAAGACACGCATCATGAGAAACAATCGATCGTGTTCGGGACAATCTTAGGATTGTTATGTAATGCCGTCCGTTCCACGGAACAAGGTCAATCAATTAGGGGGGAAAATACTTGTAAGAAGATGCCATATTCGACATGGGAAGATGTGACGAATCAAAAAGTTCCCTCTCACTCTGCCGACATGGAAAACGACAACCTTTGCCCTAACAAGTTAAGTTACTAGCATAAAAGAAATGGCGAGAGCTGAAAGAAACCACTGTTCCTAGTCACGAAAGACGTCAAAAAGGCAGGTCAATTTGCCAGCGAAAGGAAAGGGCACGACTGCTTTTTCAAAAGAAGAGGACAAAACTTAGGTGATTCTTTGCACTAGAAAAGCTCTCTTAACGTCAACAACACGAGAATCGGGCACGACCCAATTTTCACTGCAGAGGCAGCGACCGCTGAGGATTCTCGTCCACTCACCCAGTGGATACCACATGGTTTCCACGAGCATGGAACTGAGCAGTGATAATGCATCGGTTCAAGCGTGACTGACGTAATAAGTATTACCGCAAAAGTGACTAGAAAGAAAAATAATAAAGAAAAGAGGAAAAAAAGAAAGTTGTTCTTGTCGGTATCACCAAAAAAAATCGACTTTTTTTCATTTACCATACCCCAGCAAGATTCAACTTCAAACTTTTCCCTATAATTCCTTTGAAATGAGCATATCCTTTGCAAAAATGTATAATTAAAATAAGCAAGATTGACAAATCCGTAACTTAGGTCATCAGACTAATTGTCAACGTGTATCACATATATCTTATTTTTGAGATTAGACTTAAAATCACTTTTACCTAACAACCGTTTAAATTTTCTTTCTTAGACCAATTCGCATCTCTAAACACATATCCCTCCGTTCCCGTATATTAAAAAAATTTTCTTCTCTTTTTTATGCTAATACTTGCTCATGCTTGTGCTTGCTAGCAATAAGAAATGAAATCTACTGGCTTTCTCTCGTACATGAATTATTTATCGCTTGAGGAGAAACGATCATATTTCATTGTCACAAATATGAATTATTGAGCAAATAAAGTGCTATCCGACTGACCCCCCTCCCCCAAAAAAAAAAAAAAATGCTATCCGAGGCTTCCGGCGGCAGCTTAGATACAAAAAACTTAGCACGTTAACAATTATCGAGTACGAACGTACCGCCGATAGCATAATATATTTTGTAATTCTTCTTAAAAGTGAAATAGTTAGGGATACCTTTCTCATCTCTTCACCTAAACTACTCCGGAGAGAAAGATTAAAGGAAACGTGCTGTAGTATATATCATCCATTACCGGAACATGGGAGTCTCTGGCGCTCCTCTTGGGGTCGGTGGCCGAGAAGACGGTGTAGACCAGCACGAAGGTGCCAATGATCTCCGCGCCCAGCCCGACGCTGGTCTTGTACCCCTCGGCGAGCTCGTTGGCCCCGCCGCCGTACTGCTCGTAGTACGACTTCTGGAAGAGCTTCACCAGGCCGACTCCACAGATGGCCCCCAGGCACTGAGCCACCATGTACATTACGGCCCGCACCAGCGACACCTTCCGGGCCAGGAACAGCCCGAACGTCACCGCCGGGTTGATGTGACCACCTAACCCGTTCATCGATCGAATCAAGGTAGAGATTCCGAAGAAACTGATCAGTTGATTCGGAAGAAGGTCGAAATATGATGGGCGGGTAAGAAAAGGAATAGAGCGATGGATCACCTGAGATGCCGGCGGTGCAGTAGACGAGGACGAAGATCATGCCGCCGAAGGCCCAGGCGATGCCGAGGATGCCGACGCCGCCGCAGGCGTCGGTGCCGGGCTTCTTGTCGTCGGTCTGGCTCTTGTACCCGATCACGGTCAGCACGGTGATGTAGAGGAAGAGGAGGGTGGCGATGAACTCGGCGATGAGGGCCCTGTAGAACGACCACTTGCCCAGCTCCACCGGGTCGATCAGCGGCGCCGGCGGGGGGTCTTGGTAGTCCTTGGCCGAGAACGAGCCGTGCTCCGCCGCGTGCTTCGTCATGCTGGCGTTCTTGGCGAATCGAGAGAGAGAGAGGGAGAGAGAGAGGGAGAGTTTTCTCTTGTCCTCTTGTCTGTGGGAAGTGAAGGTATCTATGGCAGGAAGGGGAGTTATATATGCATCGTGAAGAGACGTTGATGACAGGGTGGTTCAGAGTTTTTTTTTTTCCTTTGTATTCTTTTTTGAGCAATTTAAAAAAAAAATTATTAGTCTAGTAAAATAACAAATGATGTTGAATACTTAAAAAAGTTTAGTCATAATATAAAATCAATCTTTTATGCCACTCCCTTTTATAATCTCATAGAATCATTCAATATTGTCTTCATATATGACACGCTCATTTCTTTAAGTCTAGTCATGATATATTTCTCCTTTGCATTGTCATATGCGAATGTTGTCATTACGTTTAGAATAGTTTGTAGATTCATTCGACCGTGCATCCCAAAAACATTATAATAATAACAATCAATAACAATCAAATTATCTAAATTTGAGATTACTTACTTTTTGGGTTTGTGTACCACGTTTTGCGGGCAAAAGGGGATTGCTCTTTTTTGTGAATGTTGATCCCGTGAAGTGTATTTTACTGCAAATTGCGCCCCCTCAAAACGCCACTTGACAATCTTTTCGTGGCGTTTCGCTTTCCCGCACCGACCCCTGCTGACCTGACTTCCCCACGCGACCTCCCACTCATCATCATCACCTCTCTCTCTCCCTCCTTCCCCAACTCTTTCATTCTCGACCTCACGGTTGCAGGTCTCTCTCTCTCTCTTTCTTGCTTTGTTTTTTTTTTTCTGTTTACTGGACTCTCTTGTGTTCATTGGGACTCCTGGGATCTTGATCCTCTTAAGTCATTAGGCAGCACTACTACTACTAAGCTTAAAATTCCTGATTGCCCGCGACGTTAAAAGACCGACTCCGGTGATCTTGATCCTCCAAGTCATTAGACAGCACTACTAAAAGACCGACTCCTGTGATCTTGATCCTTTGAATCAGCTTGAAATTCCTAATTGCCCGCGTCATTAAAAGACCGGTAATAGGATCGAGTCTCATAACCTTTCTCGTGTAGTTTTTTCTTGGAAAATTTTTGGGAAGGGCCGCAGAAAGAAATGAAAAGCCGGCTTAGTTTGGCACGAGATCACTTCATCTTGCTTGCAAATTTCACTTGCTTCATCACACTTCAGCTCACTGTTCGCCCGATCCATCAATTAGACTTGCTTATAGCAGAGATTCGGTTTTAGTTTATAATTAAAGACGAAAGTACATTGAATTCAGTGAATATTTACGACAAAGAATGATGACTACCCGTCAATTTAGTCGCTTCTTTGGCTAATATCTATACAAAAAGAGCTCAATAATAAATGGGTTCTCCTTTATGTGTAATTAATATTTTTGACATATATTTTTTTCATATAAAATAAGCCTCACAAATGTCCAAAATCTCCCATTAACATGATTAAAAATACCGAGGCATTAATTCATATTGTAAAAGTGATTTCCAAAATAATCAACACATTTATTACTTTCGGGCAAACAACGGATAGAATGTTTTTAATTAGTGAAAAAGCTACGTACATTGACTTATACCAGTAAAAAATTTACAGTTTTGAAAACAACATTTAGATAATCTCCGCCTGTAAATCAATCAATAATTGCAAGCAACATGGATTTTTTTAATTTCTTTTCCCTTTAAAAATAGTAATGTTTTGCATACGATGATTATTTTAGGGGAGCGAAAAACTCTTGTGCTTGAGAGACACTCAAAAATACCTCTATCATGTGCGATTCTTGTCTGAGGTACACCCTCATTTGCATGCAGCGAGTATCCAAGAAAAGAGCCAGGAATAGTACAGGGTAAATTAAGCTCTGGTTGGTGGAGAGAAATTTACTAAAAAGAGGAAGCATGTTGCATGCTCTCAAATGCTGACAAAAACTCTTTATTTACAAGTTCTAAGAACCGTGGAGCGATTCACGGTGAGTCACTCGAACGGAGCAAGACTCACTGACGAATCACAGGTTTGGAGGAAGGCGTGGGAAACCGTGTGGACTTGGTCGCTGCTTCGTATTGATGATGATGAATGATAGGCCAATCTCAACTCCTCGATCTGCACTCTTTGCCCGACACTACACCGATCATCAGCAGTAGCGCTTGAAAGTAGTGGCCAAATGGCCAGTGCAGAGAGCGCCAGAGACTAGGCCTAGAACGACCTTTCACGTGGTTTGGCTCGTGTCAATGTCGTAGACTCTTAAACTGTCCCATTAAATGATGAAATACCATTTCTCAATCGCATTCCACAGTTTGATGACGATCTTCGCGTGGACCCTTTTACCCAGGAACTGCGGAACTTGCTCTTGTATTTTCTCCAGAAGGAATTCCCCAGGTAGTCTCTCCAACCGGAGTGTCGTGTACCGGGATGCAATGGTTCCAATATAGTGTAAAAAAAAATTAAAAAATAAAAATAAAAAAGAAGAAGAAAGAAAGTGGTTTTGAATTATGTATAAATATTAAAGAAATTATAACTTTAGTGAAGAGCCCCGAGACGGTGGTGCTACCCCCTTTGAAAAAGGGTGCTCACCCAATAATTTTTGCTTTTCAATCGAGAAGTCTTGATGTCGGTGTTCATAGGAGACCTGTTAGGTGGCTAAACATGGTAAGAAAGCCTCCTATCAAAAATTAAAATGAAATATTATTTTCCGATACAATACAAGAGCAAACTAAATTATTATTTGGGTTACCTACTCGGATTATGGCTGGTTAATCCAATTATTAAGATTTTTAATGGACGTGGGAGTTATTAAGATGAGCTTCTTTGTTTAGGGAAAAAAACAATATTTTCTAAACATACTTTTTTAAATTATCCTCTTATAAGATTAGAAAAATTGAGTTACTTGTGACAATGATCCTTTAGCAGCAGCTGATTAAAAAAAAATTGAATTTTTCGATACATTAACTCATTTCATATCATCATGTGCAATTGTTTTAAAGGCAAGACTTTGCAATGAGACAAAGACTTTAAGTCAAAAAGTTTTCATTGAAAGCAAATTATTTGTCATGTGTAAAATGGACACTACAAAACAATTTTCTAAATGAGAAAAAAAAATGATAACCAAAGAGATATCATCTACAAGGGAATAAGCTCATTACTACAAATTGCAAGACTCAGATGAGGCAATATTGAGATCAAGTGGCCCCGGCGAGCTTGCCTAGGATGTTACCAACCCAAACGAGATATCGCTTGGGTTGCACGACCACTTAGGGTCCAGCGACCCCAACGGGATCTATCTCCTATCTCACTTGAGTCAAATGCCACTGGTGAGCAACTTATTCAATCCAAGTAAAGCAATGCCGAGGTTGTGTGATCCAAGGAACCACTTGCCCTACCACGGTGGCGAGCAAGGCCGCTTCCAGCCTACCATTGTGCCCCTCTCTCTCTCTCTCTCTATGATAAAGAGGATAATTTGAATTACGGATATGTTTTTATAATTTGGCAATGATAAAATAGTTTTTAGTAACCGAGGGAAATCACTTTCTTAGACATATTATGGTCCAAAAAATTTTGTCAAACATCACAATTTTCACTCAAGCGATTTTAGTCAAGTTAAAATGAGTTAAAATGGCTTGGAAAATCGCTTGGTAAAAAATTTCCAAAGGCACCACCAATCGGAGTCCCTAAAGCATCTAGTGACGACAGTATCATCGAGACAATTGCTAACAGAGATCCACATGGAACTTCTTATTCCTTCTTGGGTACGCTCTTTCAGGAGTTGCGTTTTGAAATTTCTGGACTTTTCGTTGGGTGAAAAGGACGAGACGAGACGAGACGAGACGAGACGCGGCAGACTGAGTGGCTGAAGAGGGCTTGGCGGAACTGAACGTTGGGAGAGTAGGACCGACCACAGCCACCCCCAGAAGAAAAGTAAAAAATAGGACAGACAGTGCGAGGTGAAAGTGGAAATAGTGTAAATGACATCACTTTGATGTCTACCTTTATCATCATCATTCATTGCTAATCTGTTCAGATTCAATGGCTTCAAAATTTTTTTTTTTTTTGGTCGATAATGGCTTCAAAAATTCACCGACAAAAGGGAGGGAGGGAGGGAGGGAGGGAGGGAGGTGGTATTGATTACGAGGGAAGACTTTCTGTACATAAAGAGGTTGAAGCTGAAGTGTTGTGTAAGCAAAGCTTTTAGCACTCGGCAACTTGTCCATGTGATTTGCATTTTGCGGTGAGCTTCCACATATCATGATGAAAGGAAATAAAGTGATTATGTAGTCTGACTTCTTTTGCTTCCTTTGCTCTTTTCTTCCTTTTTTTCTTTCAGTATAATTCCATCTTTTGGCCTGCAACGTGCGTGAAATGCGTGATGAATGTCTATTAACCACTAATTTTGTGCAATCAAATACCGCAATTTTATCATTCGACAGTAGTCTTTCAATGACTGGACATAAAAATTTCAATGAAAGCGAGGACTAAATTCGTGTATACATCTTCTATGAATACACACCGTCATACAAGGCAAAGTAAGTACTGATGTGTAGCCAATTTGAAAATTTACATAACAAGGCAAATAAGTTGATAAAGCAACAAGCTATGAAATCTGAGGAAGAACAAAACATTGTCAATTTGATTGGAATTTCCAAATCTTTGGTAATTGGAGGACTACATCGAATACTAGACTTATGGGACTTCATTGCATAATTAAGAGACACAATTTTACACTATTTACGGAAGTTGTAGGATCAAAAATGAGATCACCCCTTTCACTTCCATCTTTTTTAATTTTTAATTTTCTGTTTACAGAGTTTAAATAACACATTAATTTTGCAAACCTGTATTAAGTTATATGTGTGTGTCTATATATGTGTGTGTGTGTCTAATGTCATCACAGTCATTTTATAACCGTTGTCAATAAAAAAATGATTTAAATTGTCAGTGATTTGATTGTCTTAAAAGTTAAAGCAAACAAACGTTAGCTTCTCGCCACCAAATTAAGTCTAGAAGTCGGCATTCTTGGACTTCATCTCTATTTCTTCTGATTTCTGCCTTCATGATTTTGTTAAACTCCACTTTCCTCTCTTCTTGAACAAAGTTTTACGTAAACCTTTCTTTCTGCTAGAGATCTTTTAGTGTTCTTATTCTTTCTAGATTAAAGTTACTTTTTTTTTTTTGAAAAATGAATAATTTAAAAAATTATTTTCTAAGAACAATCACTTATATTGCTTACAAGAATAAATAAATGAAAAAATTTCACCGTTCAAGAAAAATGTTTAGATATAAATTGTTATTAATAATTAAAACACTTCTTTTTGACAAATTATTTCAAGCAATACAATCGATTATTTTTAAGAAAATATTTTTCAGATAATTTATTTTTTACAAAAAAAATAGAGCCTAATTACTCTTATATTATTATTAAGTAACCAAATAAAACCTATATTAATATGCAAGAGAAGTAGGGTTTATACTTCTTTATAAATCGTAAACCCTTCGCTCCAATCATCTATGGTGGAGCACACACGCTGGCATTTCAACTTGGCTACTCATTACAATAGCCTTTCTTTTTCCCCTTCCTTGCAAACCCTAGTGCCATAGCCTTCGGTGCATTATCTGTGTAGCCGCTAGATCTGCCAATAATGAGTGGCAAGTTTGTTATGAATTCGATATAGAATCTAGGTTCATATTAAAGAATTCCCACTTTCCTCCACATGCATGAATTGGCCATGATCTTTTTACTCCACACCAAATTGCCAAAAGATCTGCTGAAATCATAAGAATTCATGCTTTTTTAACATAGAAAAGGACTCTCGAGAACTGCGGCGATGTCATCAGATCACAAGTTATAATGGGGATGACAATGGTTGTTGAACTGCCCGCATTGCCTCGCATAGTCAAGACCAACGGACAAGTTTAAGTTCAAATGCTAACAGTGACTATCTGTATTAATTAGCATTCTAATAAGGCCAAACCAAAGCCAAACCCACCCTCTCTCTCTCTCTCTCTCTCTCTCTCTCTCTCTGTGAAGGCAAAAGAACAAGAGTAGGTCCCGTGAAAAGAAAATGGCGACCAACGATGAGTCAATTTGGTCGGCCAGCCAGCAAAGAGAGACCTCAGCCACATCCTCAATCACATGAAGAGCATAGCCAGCAACACAATCTGGGCTTGACCTCATCTTGTTTGTCCTAGTATCTTCTTGAATAAGAATATCAGTATCTGCCCAACTAAAAAATAAATAAATAAAAACAAGATGAGAATAGGAACATCTCTATCTTATTATATACAGTACCACTCGTGAAAACCACGAGAGAAAGTTTTCCACTTTGTAAGTAAGAATACTCATTCACTCCCCTAAATATCTACCCTCCTTCAGGTTTTAGCTATCTCTTGTGCTTGTTTTAACGATCATGAGGATGGCGTCTAAGCTGAATATGTAGCTAGTCCACGTACAAGGATCCGAGAGGAGATCTCGGATCTCATGTTCAAACGCTGCGTCGGATTAGTGTGGGTAATCATTCATGCTTTTCTCAATACCAATCACTAGAAAGTTCTCCCGACGCCTTGTGTAGATTTTAGTGGATTCGCCCCCCAATGATTGCCCGGCACTATACCCGGAGGATTGTATCCTTGTGTGAGCATGACTAATGCTTTCCATCATGATTTGTAAGTTACGTTTGTAAGAGCAAAATTCGAAGATAGTGATGCACTAACGGAGAGTACTATGTATTACTTAGTTGTGTTTTAGCTATAGGCCGACACACAAAGACGGATGACTTGCCATCCTGAAGATTTCAACCGTGATTTTATACAAGGTGTTTATCAATCTAGCTGTAAATGACTTAAAATTGTCAATCGTGTGATGCAAGATATTTACAAAACCCATCAAGTATACACACGACAAATGTTCATCTTACTAAGACACGTCATGACTTTTATTTTGAGATTGAATGCAAGTCCATGGTATAGCGACGGAAGCTCGGATAAATGATTGTCTTGATAATCATTCATTTATTTATTCTCTTTTCTTCCAATCTTGGAAGGAGTACCTACCTAGTCCACAGATTTACAGGACGTACTGGAGACACTCATTTTTTTCTATTCAATTATCATGCGAGCCGACAGTACTTAGTACTGCCCACTTTTAACTTTTGCGGTGGCTGTCACGGCGACCGCCGAACCGACCACCACCATCCGCCGCCCAAAGACCCAATTCCTCCAAACCGACAGAATAATCCACGCAATGCAAATCGCAGCTTCTTCTTTCTCTCTCTCTCTCTCCCTCTCTCTCTCTCTCTCTCTCTCCTTTCTTTATTCAATTTTCACGTGGTTAAATTTGGCTCCTTCACCAGCTCTTTTCCCACTTTGCTTCGTCGCCATTTTCCTGCCGCACACTTGACAGCGCGTAGCCGCAATTTCACGTACCCTTTTGGATGCATCTCAAGCTTGCAAAACGAGGTGGGTGGAATGATGGCGAATGATTCTCTAAACATGGATAGGTAGGGGGTCGTCCATTCTTAGCATGGCGTTAAATGCTACATATGAGGCCTCGTTAAGGTCTCAGGATCTCTACAATGTAAAAATATTAAGAGGATAAAATCAAAAACAAGGATCCAGTAGCAAAATATGCAGTTGCTGACACGTTAAAATAAAGAAACGCGGTCTGATAATCCATCACATTAATGGAAAGGCACAGATGACCTGTGTTGATTGGAAACAACCTCAATAAAGGGTACGTAATGCTACAGCCAGAAGACCAAGACCTCTTGAAATGATATTAAAGCGCTGGGGCACAAAACCCCAATCAACGCTCGTGATAACGTTCGGAAAAGAGACCTTCATGGTGTGTAAAATGGACCTGTCGATGTCGGGCGGTAGGCCAACGTTATCTTTGAATTCTATGATTCTCTTCTTTGCATGCAGAGACTCGCCATTATTGAACCAGCGACCCCTACCAATCTTAGAGTTTTGGACCACGGTTTTAGGGTTTGTACGTAAGTGTAATGCAACGGTCGCGTGGAATAAAAGGCTGAACGAGCAACGCGAACCAATCTTAAAGTTTTGGACCACGGTTTTAGGGTTTGTACGTAAGTGTAATGCAACGGTCGTGTGGAATAAAAGGTCTATTGAAGATGGTCCCCATGGACAATGACCTGCCCCAACGGCACAGTTGGCAATTTGAAAAAAGATTTGTGAACATTGTCTAGTCACAATATCCAACCAATATTGACAGGAATAACTATATTCAAAATATTGAATTGACGTCGTACGATAAGAACTTT
This sequence comes from Eucalyptus virginea, assembly GCA_014182375.1. Classification (NCBI taxonomy): domain Eukaryota; kingdom Viridiplantae; phylum Streptophyta; class Magnoliopsida; order Myrtales; family Myrtaceae; genus Eucalyptus; species Eucalyptus virginea. Next base: position 17,659,833 of record CM024523.1, on the reverse strand, counting down.
TTGGACAATTATCCCACGTTTCTTCTGCATATGGCATTCCCTTTCACTTCATGTGAAGAAAAGTCAATTAACAAAGGAAACACCGGACTTTAGAACACTTGTCGTCTCCCAATAGAATGATCGAGCAGCAACAAAATTGCGAATAAACATGATTCCAGTATCGGCTCTTGGACAATATGCGAACCCTTTGCGATCTTAAGAACAAGAAATCAAGCCCTCTTCACGCGTACCTCTGGCTTCCTTTGGGGTATTAGCAGGCCCATGGACAGAGGACTGCATTCATGTTCAGATTGAAATGCCGATCCAAGCGCGAGAGACTATACAAACTGAACGGCGATCCAATCCTCTTCTCGTTAGGATTAGGCACATAAGTACGAGAATATTACCACGACAATACCAATGTACAACTGAACGCAATCCGATCTGGTCCAATTCCGGTCAATCCAGTCCAATGGAACCGGTTATTTATTTTTTCCTACTACTTTTTTCCCATTACATTTTTTCCCACTACCTAGAACCAAATCGAGATAGTATTTAGTTCACATTTTATTAATTTTTTAAAGAAATAATAAAATAAAAAAGTATATTTAGTCAATCAAGTCCGGATCACCCAGATATTAGTTCCACTTTTAGGAATGAGAATGAGACCAATACTTCCAAAACCTAGACCAAACCGGCCGGTCCGAACAATTCCCGATTTGAGCAATCCATTTTGTACACCCCTAAAATGAACAGCAGTAATGGAAAATCAGAAACATCGATGCCTTTACACAAATGCTAGCTGTACAAGACACATACATCACTAACACTCTGACAAACATCACGCCACGACAACACCAATGTACACTAAACAGATCATGAAAGGGTTAAGAAGCGAGAACAAGCCTAAGGTGACGCGAAACTAAAAGTAGGGACACTGTCGAAAAGAGGCCTTTTTTTTTCCTCAAGAAGAGAAGCCAGCTTCCATAGCTCTTAAAATTGCCGCAGTATCAAATCTGAAGTATCGGAAACTTTTCCCAGGGCCTGAGTTAGAAGACTGAACATTAGACGCAGATTTACTCGACTGAGGCTCTGAAATTGTGGAGCTACTTCCCGTAGAACCACTCTTTGCCTTCCAGATACAAATTCCTGGAAAAAGATAGGTCACCCCATTAGAAGCGCAGCCCAGAGAAATTAGCAGACACATAACTCATCTAGTAAAAGCCACAGGCACTGAATGACTCATCATACGAAAGTCATATCCAGATAAGAAGGATGATGGCAAGAACAGAAGTGATAACCATCAGAACAATCAGTTCATTTCATGCTAGCACGCAATGCAGTTTAAAGAAAGAAGACAAATGTTTCACCAAAGTTCTGTGTGACTGCCAAGATAGTGGATAAAAAGAATAATTTGCTCGGCCACCTCTGCTGTCGAGGAAAGGCGACATGTAAAATGTAATATTGTAACAAAGACAAATGTAGGTCGGAAACCTGGAATCTGATGAAAACTAAAAATTCAAAAAGGATTTCCCTATTACAAGAGATTGGGAAACCATGACCCTGAAAAGCCAACAGCATACAAAGCACAGGCTCATCTTCCACTTTCCCTTGTGCCATCCTTGTGGGTTAAATCAAAGGAATGATTGTCCGCATTCAAGTTACCTCATCTAATATGCAAGAATTTAAAACATGGAAATAATGTATAGAGTAGATGTTTTTATTTAAGACCCAAAACAAATGAAGTAGCCTGAACTCCGAGAATGAGGATTTCTACATGAATTTAATATGGGACACTTAGTACTATCCTAAAAATATCGATTCCCATTTGTTTTGTATTCAAAACAATCCAATACATGAAAAGAATACCCTTCACAAGTTAATTGATGGTCAAATCAACAAAAGAGTCACCGAACCATTTTTTTTCCCATCTACTCTTAAAGAGAAATAAAGGGTCAAGTCACTCTACTGGCATATATTGATGCTTGGCCTAGATGAAAAGAAAACACAAGACATTCTTTAATACATTATTTTCACTTAACTTGTCTCAACTGAACATCTCTGTTCCAACAAAAACATCAATCTTCTCTTAATTCATTCTTTCCCCTGCTTTCTTCCTTTTTTAATTTTAATTTTATTTTTTATCCTAACTTGTATCATTCATTTGTAACCCATTTATAAATAAAAGAGCTACCCACATGAAATTGGGCTCATTAAGTCCAGGTTGCAAAATGGGTTTATCAGCCCTAAGTTCTTTACAAATATATATCTTATTGGTCAGATTCTATTTACAGGTTTTTTTAAAAAATTATTTTATTTACTATTTTCTAATTTGATTTGAAGTTTTTATCCAATTAGCATAGAGCTTAAAGTGGATGTGGATTTTCCTTAAATATTAATGGGTTTTAATAATATGGGCTAGGTCGGGCATGGGTCATTAGATTTACGCTACATAATATATGGGTCGAAATGGATTAAATGGGCTCATATGGATCGGATCATTTTTTATCCAACCCACCCATTTAATGGGTCTTACTCAAGGTCAGTCTCAATTTCATAAAAATTATGAAGGGGGAGGAAGAATGTAAAAATCACAAAGTGGAAACAATTATGCACAAGACTAGCAGAGTTCAGAAGGAGAGTAACCTTTGAGAGGTATATGAGATCTTGCAGGCGGAGGCTGATGGTCCAAAATCCAGGTCTTCAAAGATCTGCAACAACAAATAATTATGTGGACAGTTCAGAAATGCAATTTCCACAGTTGAAACCAAATTAAATGAAGTGTTGAAGCACGCACCCCAAGAAGGGAGCCACCATATACAGCTTGAGCCCAATTATACTACGAGATATAACGGCATCATTTGCAGGCTGAAGCTCATCAAGGCGATGCCATGCAATTTCCTGCAAATAAATGAAAGAAATGATTTACACGCAACTAGAGTTCATCCGTCCCTTACTTAACTTTAATGCCTTCCTCCTTCTCATATCTAAACCAATATCATAGTAGGAGCAATAAATTATATACAAAAGTTTATATAGCCAACAGTGGGCATAATGCTTTTAACTCAGCGTGGCAAATTAGACTATGAATAAATCCGTAAGCTACAAAAACAGAAATACCAGGACCACAAGTTCATAAAGTTGGAGACTGCAATTTAAACTTTTATTCAGGAGGACAACTGGACAAATAGCCACGTCTTCAATTTGTAGCTTCAGCAACAAAGCAGTGTTGATTCGTTCCTTAAAAAGAATGAAACTGTTTGGTCTCCATCCTAAATGACATAAAATGCTAACAAATGCAGATTCAAAATTCCAGCGGGTAATTGATTGCCCAAACAGAAGACATACACTAATCTCTTTTTTAGTAAGGGGAGCAAAAGCAGTATCATCCTTCACGCCCGCAATAACATACAGCCGCACTCTCTGCTGTCCAAATATCTTCTCAATATACTCATCCTTATTGAGAAGGTTTGACACATCAAAACCTGTTTCCTCTAGGACCTGCATTAGCCATAAAAAAGAACGAGTCAAAAGCATTTCAATGTCTTGTGGGTTAGAAGTGATAAAAGCCATTACAGATCCCCAAACTCAGCTAATTGAACTTTGATGAACTTAAAGTATCTAAATGAAAACAAAATCATGTCTGAATTGTTATAACTTACAATAGCACTAAGTAACAAACAAACAGAAATATTTGCTGAAACAGAACCATTTTCATTCACCATGTGCCAAACCCAAGATTCAGAGAAAATGTTTCCTCTTACTTTCCTGAAAGTAAAACGAAGAACAAAATCCTTTTCATTTCACTATATGAATGGTATTTTAGTCTTTCACGATTCAAACAAAGGGGAATTATAGTACTCTATATCTTTAATAAGTGGGGCTTCAAACCCTTTCTCACACCTAGGCTATCCCTAACTGCTACTCAAGTCCGCATTTTTCAAGAACTTCTCTATTAATGAGAAACAAACTTCAAGATGAAGAGGGAAAAAAGCTCACTTCTCTAATGGCACATGCATGATCTTCCTCATCTTTGTTCTTTTTCCCACGAGGAAAGCTCCAGCTTGTTCCTTTCCATCCCTTCACTAGCAAGCACTGCCAAGGATTATTTTTAACAGTTTTACAATGTTAGAGCTTTACATTTCATAAAATTACATAACAAAATAAAAAGGGGGTAAAGGGAAAAGATCATTCTCTGAGCATCCACCAAGCAGTATAAGGACAACTCTTCTTTTGTAATCACAAAGCAAAGCCGAATAAAATGATGGGCTGTATCATGCAGGTATTTTGGAAATTGACTAACAAGGTCTTTTTTTTTTCCTGCTCCTCTAAAGACAGATTCCTCAACTTAGAAGCCCATGGTATGTTACATCAATGCCAGATATTAGAACTAGTCATCATAACTTCATTGGTTACATCAAAATCATTGACATTCTTATTTTCCTTGCTTTCTGTCATAGAAAAAGATCATATTAGAATAGATACTAAGTAACTGTACATCATGAATTACGCTGTCCATAAATATCACCGACATGGATCATTTACTGACCAAGCCCTCAGGAAAGAGGACCAGCAAAAATAGAGACTCGTGAAATGACAGAACAGACAATTAGATATGCTTGCCTACCAACATAATCCCCTTGTAAAATAGTAATTCACACTCATCAAACTTGCTACTAAGATCATGACAACTTAGAGCAACATGGCAGGAAGGTCAAGATAATGATTGTATGAGAAGGTAAATCATCTAGAGATAACAATACTAAAAGGGGAAAATTACCCGTTCATACGTTTCATCCAAAATAATTGCACCAGTCACAGGAACTCGAACCTTGTAGGAAGTAAAATCTTTGAAAATATCATCAATATGAGCAACATAGGGTCTCAAAACTTCGCAGCTGTTAAAAACTTAGCCAAATTAAGGAGAACAATCGGTTGGAATGCCAGAGTTTGCAAGCTCATATATGCATCAGTCACACACACAGACATGCATCCACAAGAGAGAGAGAGAGAGAGAGAGCTCTTATAGATGTTTTGCAATATTACTATCTGCCCCAGAATTTAAAAAGATTGGCTGTAGATAACCATTAACCATGGAATACAAACTTCTATCTTCATCAATAATTATAATTTGGCAGATAATATAGATCCGAATCAGGCATTTTGCCTACTATGTCACTCACTGATAAAAACTCATTAAGAAGGCCATATAACTCTTCTTCCCAATAGAGACCTAGTAGATTTTGTGGGATCATTGCCAACTATTCTAAACGCTTAAATTGTTAAATGAATGCGTGATTTATTATTTAAATATTCTAACACTCCCCTCATGTTTAGTCCAATCTTTTTGCCTAGTACAAGTGTGGAAATTTAATTTGGGAGGCAAATGAGGTCTGAAAAGATTCGAACTCAAAACCTCCAGCTCTGATACTATGTAAGATTTTCGTGAAGCCACAACCAACTATTCTAAAAGCTTAAGATATTAGATGAATGCATGATTTATTAATTAAATATTCTAACAATATCATTGATAAACATTAAAATAAGGATGGCTAAACTAATGGCCGGCGTTAGTTTTACTCAATCTTCCGTATTAGATTCCAATTCATGAGTAGATCTAAATAAATTCTTAATGTGAAGCAAGTTCAAAAGCTCATACTCCATTCTCATTCTATCATATCTAAGATTCCAAATATCACCAGATCAGGAAAGCGGCCACTCTAAACTATTTTTATGACATCCTACAGGAAGGTGAAAGAGAAAAGTAAAGCCATTTGATTTCATAAAAGGGTTCCGTCACATCTCTACTGCGCCTTTCACAAGTTTGAGCCACTAAGAGCCTTCATTTGTTACTACAGGGAGAGAAATGAAACTTAAATCCTCACAGTTTATGAAGCCTGAACTTGCAGTTTGAGTTATTAAACAATTTCAATTCTGGCCTTTATTAATAGATTTGATAACAATATCACCCATACTACCATCTCATGATCTGGGCCCAAGCACTAATAAAATCTGACATAATAAGCCAGTATAACATCAAGAAAATCATTTGTCCCCCTTGATCCTATTCCCTAACAAAATCACTTGAAAAAGATTTGGTCTAAAATGAAGAACCCCTTAAAGCTTCGTCATCCAAATGAATGAGTCAATTTATCTAACTTAGACTTTAGCAGCAAAAGCACCAATAGAGAACAATTAGCAGTCCATTTGCAAGTTATATCGGGCAAGAGTGGAGAAAAACCAAAATAAGACAAACAAGTGTCATTCACAGAAATTTCCTGCTTGATATCTGCATGCTTCTTCCTTACTTGAACCGGAAATAATGAATATGAATTCTAAATGGTCACACAGAATTAATCCCTGTACTGTCGCATTAGATAACAAGTGGCAGCATTAGTACACACAAATGACATGCAAGCAATTTCAACTGCTCCATGCAAAGGAAGTATGGACTCAGCCATGATTTGAAGGTGAAATATGCATGAACAATGAATGTTCCATAGGATACGTAAACCAGTGAACTCTTTCAAACTCAAAGACTTCAGAGACGGATTCTTCTCCACTGAATTATCCTCATAGAACCAATGGGCATATTCCACGAGAAATAATATTCTCTCAAATGACTGTAAATCTTCTTTGGGCACATTCAGAACAAATCGACTGCAAAGAGCATTTTACAAAGAATCAGAGGCAGCCAAACAGGAAAAGACTTCACTGATAAGCAGTTCACAACTATGCTACCAAGTAGATTACTCGTATGCTGTCCATTCAAGCACATATATCTGCAGCTTGTTTGAGGAGAAGGAAGGATTAGGTGCAGGTTAATCAGAACTGTAAAGGAGTTGCCTTAGATGAAATAACCATAATCCAAACTGCTTGTGCACATTTAAAATCATACATAGACTCACTAATCTCTTCATTTTCGCTTGACGGAATGAATCTCTAGAAAAGAACCACATCCATGGCTAAAATTCTCAATTTGAGACCGGATTTACAACTCAGCAGTTCCATTTCTATCAAAAGAATTGCAGCTCCTAGCTGTACATGGTGATTTGAACAAAAAAATTTCAGTCACCTACAAAATCCCAACACGTTTGCAGCCAAACTCCAATTTTTTTTTTCTCTCCAAGTATGAACTCCTCATCACTCCCGAAATCGAAAAGAGCGCTAGTCTCGCTCGCCGACTGCAGACGAACAAGCTCAACCAAAACGAGCTCTCGCAGCGCTCGCGCTAGAAAAAGCAGTGAAAACCTACTTCCGGATCCCGAGGTCAACTCCTAGAAGGCTCTCGCGACGAGCTAAAATAAAGAAGAAAAATCGACAATCGAGGAGGCACGAGGGGACTGCACGCGCGCGCAGCTCCGGCGACGAAGAAGAGAACGATCGATCGATCGAGGACAGCACCTGCAGAGATCGTCGAGGAGCTCCTGCGAGGGGAGGCCGTTCTTGGACGGAGCGCTCGAGGATCGATGGAGAGACGACATCGGCGGATTACTCACTCAGCTGATCAGGAACCTTTTTTTTTTTCCTACTTTGCGATGGGAGGAGGCATGAGGCGGCTGCACCGTCTTCTTCCGCCGCCGCCGCCGCTCCTTCTTCTTCTTCTTCTTCTTCTTCTTCTTCCTCCTCGCGACGGCGATCGGCGCTACCGTTCGATTTTCTTCCTCGGCTGCGACTGTCTACAGTGTTGCTGCCTCGGCGAAACTGGAGCAGCTTCAGGTGGAGCCGGTCGGGTTTTGCCCGACCCGAAACTCGGTTCCCGAACTTGCACTCTTGGGCCCTCAGCCGAATATGGTTGTACCTACCTTCACGTTACAGTTTAAAATTGAGATTATTACATAAAGGATACATTAACTTTATTTTATTATGCATCATGAATTTTTAATTTATCCAATACAGTCTTTATATTTTAGCCCGATATGTAATGTACCTTTAAAATTTTAATTTATTCAATGATTCCATTAACTTTTAGTACATCTTTTAAAGGTGATATTATACATTGAGTTAAAATTCAAATATCACATTAAATAAATTAAAATTTTAGAGACAACATTACATATTAAGTCAAAGTTTATGGACTGTTTATATCATTATTTCTTTAAAATTCACAAATTCGAAAATGCTCACATGTTACGTGTGTAAATATCTTTCTCATTAATTATCCTTTTGCTAGCTTTTTCGTAGGCAGTTGTGATGAGCTCCCCTATCTTGAAATTTTAAATCATTTGTAGAGGGTTTAAGACATAAGATCAATAGCTCAAATTGTCTCTTCCCTTATAAAGAAAAGGACAAGGGCAAGTGCAATGCAGTAGTATTGGGGAAGGATTCGAACTGCATCAGCAAAAGTTATAAAAAGAAAAATAGAGTTCTTTGATATTATTTTAACAAGATTCAAATTAAGATTTGTCAAGCACAACATCACAAATAGATGAGTTAAGGGAAGGGGTGAGCATGAGGTCAATTTGGGAATCACCCAATTTGGTTCAATTTTGAAGAATCCATTCATTGGACTAGATTAGATTGGTTCTCGGTTCTTGCTTCTCAAGGTTCTAACCATCAAATCGGTTCTAGATTGAACCCGTTATAAAATGTTTTTGTACCAATTTTTATGAAGGAAGATTATTGCATTCATCAATATTTGAACCATAGCGTCCACTTTAAAGAAATGCTTCAATGAGTTCCGATCATAACTATTTCTTCATTTTTTTTTTAAAATGCAATTATGATTTATGATAATTTTTCTTACTTCTTGCTTAAAAATAGAAAAGTGATTTATGATAATTTTTCTTATCGAAACCCCGCGTCTTTTTGCTTAAAAATAGAAAAGTGACTAATTTTTTAGTACAATTTATAACATACTTGACTGGGTTCTTGATTTCAATTTTTTCAAAACTTGGAAATCACTGAGTCACTTTCTTATTCTAGGCGGAGAGCTAACGCACCTTGAAATCCCTCCCTGCTTGTTGAGGGTAGAATGGGAGACAAAATTTCTTAGATTAGATGATGCTAGGATACAATTCAAAATTCCAGAAAGTATAGAAATTGCCGATTCTTTGATGCGCCGAGGGCAGAGTTGGAAGTTGAATCAATTTATATCAAATGCGATTTAAGAGCAAAATCGAGAAAATTTAAAAATCCAAAAACAAGCTGATTCTCCATATTTTCATAAGCGGTACATTTTTTGGCAAACCAAGATATTGTGATATAGTCATAGAGAATGATAAATGAATAGATGCAACTTATTAAATAAATTTGACACGATGCTTTAAATGCGTTTGTAAAGTAGCTAAAATTAACAAATATTTATGTCTTTGACTTATAATGAATTTTTTTTAAAATGAATTTTTTTCAAAAAATTACAACTTTGTTTGTTTTACAAAACATAAATGATTTAAAAATTATCTTCTTAAAAAATGATTACCTTTATTCTTTAAAATAATTAATTAATGAAAAATATTTTTCATCATTAAAAATAATTTATATCTAAAATATTTTTAATATATATATAAAATATATTTTATATATATATATATATTTATGTATGTTGATGTATAAGTCATTGATTTAAAAAAAAAAAAGTCGGTACATATTATTTTTTTTGGGGAGACATAAAGACAAAATAGCCCCTTTAAACAAACTTATTCTTTGTATTTTTAAAAGTGGCACAATTATTGGTAAACCAAGATATGAAGTATAGATGCAATCATGCAACTCATCATAGAAATTTGACGATATGCTTTAAAAGTGTTTGTTAAGTAACTGAACTAAGAAATATTGATATTTTAGGCATACATGATTATATTGATTTTATGAAGAATGAATAATTTGGAAAATATCTTTATTAAAAAATATTTTTATCATTTAAAATAATCGATCAAAGAAAAATATTTTACAATTTAAGTCTAAATATTATTGAACGTAATAAAAATGTTTTCCGTTCAATATTATATTCAATATTCAAGAAAATAAAGTCGGTGAGTAATTTGATTTTGAGTGTAAAAAGACAAAGGAGCCCCTACGATCGAACGGAAGAAACGAGGCCCGTTGACGAGTGGGCGTACCAAAAAAAAAAAGCTCACGTCGCCGACTGCCTTCTCAGTTCTCGCCAACCTCGTCCTCCTTCTGTCTTCACCTGCGCTTCTACCGCATTCCATTCCATTCCCAATTTCCCACCACCTCTCTCCGAGAATCGCATATTCCCAAAGTTCCCTCCCAGACATCCGAAGATGGCAGGTGAAGTTCTCCCTCCCTCTCCATCGCTCTCCTCCTCTCCTCCGTTCGATTGCGCGTCGAGATGAAATCGCGCGTCCCTCTTGACTAACCGCGCAATCTTTCTTAACGAACGGGAGGCGGTGCGCCTCGGAATCTGCGAGCGTTGGCCGATCTTTCTGCTGTAACGAGTCGCGATGAATGAATCAGAATCTGTTGCCATAAGTCCACCTGTCCCTGCGCGCGCTTGTGATTATCGATGTTCTGATTTTGGAGCCGGTCGAGTCGGTATTCTCGCCCCCGAGCTCTTTGTCTCCTGGTTGTTGAGGCGCAGTGGACTGGTCTTTGTGAAGGTTAATGAGTGGTAGGCTGTGGAGTCTCGTTTGTACTGCTTTAGCTTTGTAGCACGTTCAGTTCGGTACGCAAGTTCGCGATAAAATGAGCTCCTGGGATGAAAGGGAATAAGAAGAGGAAGTGAATTTGGGACTATGACAATTTGTTCGTAGTAGTCACGGGACGTTTGTGTGGAAAAGAATTGTGGGGGTGTTCTAGTCTTAGAGAGTCGAATTGAAGATTAGGGAACTGGGTTGGGGGAGTAAATTAGTGAGCCAAATAAAGGGTCCAGAAAAGTGTCAAGTTATGTTGAGAAATGTAGCGTTAGAAGTGCGTGGTATGCTGCTCTTGTGGTATGCTTTATTGTGAAGAGTCTAAACAATGCTGTTGACTCATGAATGAGCGGTCCTGCTGCCCGTCAGATGCTTTTGTCGGGTGACGACGATAAACAGTTCTGGTGACTAGTAGTCCTCCTTCATTTATACGGGTTAGCTAAATTTAAAAATCTTAAAAGTGTATCGTCTATAGTCATTGCGAATGTGATGACCTTAATTACTAAATGGGTGCCACCGGCATATTAGAGTAAATGATCTGATATAATTGCAAATTCTTATGCAGCAGCATCAGGGATGATTATGCAAAATATATTTATAGCAAAGCGATACCAAAAGAATAGCCAGTTTGTCAATCAAAACCGAATGGGCTCTTCTTCACCTTATATGAGCTGCACGCTTCCCTTTCAAGGAGGGAAGTTTGCATGGGATGGCACCACTTCCATACAATTGGTCAACGTATCGAAATACCAGAGAACTTCTGTAAACCGAGGACTTGTACTCTGCAACGGTCTGTTCTAGACTCTCAATATCCAGGTTGTAAGTGCCATAGCATCTAGGATAATCTAAAAAAAAATTCTTGATTTTCATTGCAATGTCTTATGTTTTCCTTTATCTTTGTGTGCTAGCAGGACTCGATTAGATTATAATTTACACATCAATGCAAGAAGATGGATATCATACATTCTGGATTGCCAATGTTCACATTAATGGGTTAGGAACTAACCAGCCAAATCATCATGTCTGAACTTATTTTGCAGCTGCTCCATCTGCTGCTGCAGTACCAGCTTTAGAGAAGGCTGATTTTTTGAAGCTTCAAAATGGCAGGTACGTTTTGCCAGAACTATATTCAATATCCTTCGAGTGAGTTAAATGTACTGGCTATGCTGAGTTAGAGTGCTACTGTAGTCTCCCTTTCTACTTTCCTTCCTATTTAAAGCATTGCATTTTATTTTATCTGGAATCAAGTTATCAGGGTTATTTTCTTCTTCTTCTCCTTCCTTTTTCAGTGATATTCGAGGTGTGGCTGTTGCTGGTGTGGAAGGAGAGCCTGTCAACCTGACTGAACCGGTCACCGAGGCAATTGCAGCTGCTTTTGCTGCATGGTTGAAGGATAAGAAGAAAGAGGAGACATCAAGATGTTTGAGTATTTCCATTGGCCATGATTCACGAATCTCTGCACAGACATTGCAGGTAATTTGCTCATTCTATTTGTGCTTTCTTACTTTAGACTTTACATCTGGCTGCTAAATGGAAAATGTTTAACCAGTGAGTATGATACTCTATTGAGACATACTGTTGCTAGGTCCTTTTTAAGTTCTTCATGGAATTTTTGCTTATTCATTCCGAGTGAAGAAAGAGCATGACGATTTTGTTGGCCCAATGTTGCGAATGTTGATATTAAGATGGTACTATCATCATGGTTTTCAAAAAAAACTTATGAGAAAATAGTCAACCTGATGCCGGTGGTTAATGCTATTATTAGTTGCTTGGTTTGGATTTGATTTTTTCCAACTCGAGAATTGGAGCTTAGTTGTTAGACTTACTTAATTTGCAAGTTAGTCTGCAAGAGATACGCATTCTTATATTAATTAAACAATGATGATGTTGTTGGTGTTTTATATAATGACATTTATAGGATTTTTTAGCACAATTTTCTGTAATATAAGATGCAATAAACCAATAGTAGTTTTGATGTGAAAATTAGTGTGGTAATGCAAGATTTTACTGATCACATTTCAGGATGCAGTTTCTCGAGGAATTTCCAGTATGGGAGTGGATGTCATTCAGTATGGGTGGGTGATAATTCACTTTAGATTACAGCCATTTCATGCTTCCAATTTGCTTCTGAGTTTCTTGTTGGTAAACACTCCGCATTGCATTATCTCTGGTTTATTAATATTAGGATCTGGTAAGTTCAGTTTGGATGGTTTGGTAAGGTGCATGAAAATAACTCTAGTCTTGGCTTTAATTCTGGTGTTTCATAATCTGGTTATGCAATTTTTGTTTGAGCAGACCTTAAATGTTCATATCTGGAAATAGACTGATTGTTCCTCAATGCTTTAGTGGACCATCTTCCGCCCTTTCTCTGCACCATCCCTTTTGTGGGATTCAGCTTTACTGAAGTTTGATCAGCACGTCATGTGATGCAGTTGTGTGATGATATCTATGTACTTTTATTCAAGTGTCCTTAAATTTGTTGCTTGAAGAGCAAGTTTTACTTTAATTTACTATCTTAAAACTGCATAAATTGTGCAGATGACATAATTGTCTTGTTGCTACATGAAAAGTTCTGCAGAAGCTTTTGCTGTTAAATACATCGAGGTTTAAACCAACTTAAAAGATTTGCACATATCACTTAATTGGTTGAACAGTTCTGCAGAACATTTTCATTGAGGAACCAAAAGATTTGTCATGGGAAACATTTTCTTTTTTTTCATGTTCATTAGAATATTTGCAAATTGTTTTCATTTCCAAATTGTAAAATTTTCAAAACATGTTTGGTGTCTTGTTTTCAATTTGCATGAATTGTGCTCTTTCATTTTTTTAATATATATGTTCAAAGTAATAGTCCAGATAATTAGTGACTAATTGATCAATATGCGGAGTAGATAGACTAGATTACAATATTATCTTTTTGTTCTTATAATATATCGTGTGTTGTTAGTTGAGGTCTAAAACAGGAACTTCCTATATGTTAAGTTAACTAGAAGTATTATAAATTATAGAGGGGATGGACTTTTATTTGTGTGTAAAGGGTATAGAGAAATAGGAAAACTTTTAATTGAGAGGGTTTTTTTTTAATGTTTCTCTTTTTGGGATGGGGTGGTGTGGTTGGTCTATTGTAGAATAATACATTGAAAACAAACATAGCTATTTGAAACTTTAATGTAGTCCACAGGAGTTTGTACCTTGATATGTTGATCAGGTGTACTGGACTACGGTAGATAGCTTTGATATTTATGATAGCGGTCTACCTCAGAAAACTTCTCCATTTTATGGTCATTATCTGAGTGAACATCTAAGTGGTTTGTTTTTGGCTTCATGTAGGCTAGCATCTACACCAGCAATGTTTAACAGCACACTCACAGAAGATGATGCATTCCTATGTCCAGTTGATGGGTCCATCATGATTACAGGTAACTTGTGATTGTTTTAGTTTCTTTTTCAGGGTACTTCTCTTTTTATTTCCATATCAAATGGTTATATCAACTAATGACTTCTTGACAGTACCTGTATTTTGAGTAACTCTTAAATGCTAACAACACTGGATACCGACTCCTAATGTATTTCCGAATGATCAATTTGAAGTTGAGACTTGTTGCTGGCTTCATGCTTTGTGTGTGAATAGTTAATCTCAGGATTTTCTACTTAACTAAACTTTAGTTTTTCTCTCTTTTCCTGCAAACAGCTAGTCATCTTCCTTACAATCGCAATGGATTCAAATTCTTTACAAGTGCTGGAGGGCTTGGGAAAGCTGACATTAAAGACATCCTGGAGCGCGCTGCAGATATATTTAAGAACAGTAGTTTTGAAGATAAAAGAAATGAAGCTTCTGCATCAGTCAAAAGAGTTGATTACATGACTGTTTATACATCTGGCCTTGTTAAGGCAGTGCGCAGAGCTGCAGGAAATATAGGTATTTAATCTAGTACAGTTTCCAGTTAACTTCTGAAACATGAGAATATCTTTCAACATGCATAGTGCAAAAAGGATCAATGTGAGTTATGTCATATCGTTCCTTCTATTGCTTCATGCGGTTCCCACTTGAACTTGTTAGCCAGTAAAGTCCTCTGCACATGTAATTTGAACGAAATGTTATCCATTTCTCTGATTGTCTATCAACTTTTTCACTCTAGAGAAGCCATTGGAGGGGTTTCATATTGTGGTTGATGCTGGAAATGGAGCAGGAGGTTTCTTTGCTGTAAGTTATTTTTAATTGCTGCCTTTAATTTTGTCCATTTACCTGAGAACAAAGAAGTGATGCCTTCTCTTTCACACAATGCTGCATGAATTTTTTACTTCATTATACCATGAATGCTATGGAGCAATGAAGTTGGAGTTTCATGATAATGGTCATGTCTCTCTTTTAGATAATTAATCAAGTTGATAATGGTCATGTCTCTCTTTTAGATAATTAATCAAGTTCTGGTAGGAGTAATTATATTTTATCTCAAGCATGTTCTCTGTACTTATCAAGGTATCCACCTTTTCACGCCTTTTGCATCATGTAGTTCATTTATATTCACATGTGGATTTTATCTTTCTATAATTTATCAGGCAAAGGTGCTCGAACCTCTCGGGGCAATTACTTCCGGTAGTCAGTTCTTGGAGCCAGATGGTAATTGCTTACGTGTTTTATTTCTTCAAATTTCAAATTGCAATCTCATCTTGATTTTTCCTTTTGATCTCAACTATCTCTTCTTGCTAAACGTTATATTCTGAGAGCAGGTTTGTTTCCGAACCATATTCCAAATCCGGAGGATAAGGTAGCCATGAAAGCTATTACTCAGGCTGTCCTGGATAACAAGGCTGATTTGGGGATAATTTTTGACACAGATGTAGACAGGTAAACATTTATGTGATCCTTTCACCCTTGAGTTACATGACGAGTTGTACTAAATGAAAGTATGTCAGATCTGCTGCTGTGGATTCCACTGGTCGAGAGTTCAACCGGAATCGTCTGATTGCATTAATGTCTGCCATTGTTCTTGAAGAAGTAAGCTTTACCTGCAAAGATACTAAAAATTCTCATTCTTTTATATGCTTTTATCTGGAAAAAGAACAATAATTTCTGGTTGTTCTTTTCCCTTAGCATCCTGGAACTACTATAGTGACAGACAGTGTTACTTCTGATGGGTTGACGGCCTTTATCGAGAACAAACTTGGTAAGGCAGAATTGAATGTGTTTTGTTCAATCATGGAACTATTTCTGAAATAATATCTGCCTCTGGTCTGACATAGGGGGAAAGCACCATAGGTTCAAAAGAGGCTACAAAAATGTCATTGATGAAGCTATACGCCTGGTAAGATAATTTTTCACTTCCTTTGCCGTAGAAAATACATCTGCATTTGGGCACATCACGTGAACGTTCAACAGAAAAGAAAGAGGCAGACATAAGATTATAGGTGCGCTAGAGCCCAAAAAGAGAAATGTGAAGAAAGAATATAGGTGCATCGCTCCATTTACATTCGCATCTCTCACTGAATCTTATGTGTGCTGAAACATCACACTTCGGCAAATAATAACGATCCCTCTGGACTAGTGACTTGATGTTTCTCCTAGATTGCTTTTCATTTATCATTCCTATTTATATGAAAATTCTTACAGAACTCTACTGGTGAGGAGTCTCATCTGGCTATCGAGACAAGTGGTCATGGAGCTCTTAAGGAGAATCATTGGCTTGATGATGGGGCATACCTCATGGTATGCTTTCCTGTTCAAAGTGGTGCTGCAGATATTAAGCATTTTGTATTTTGATTAACCATGAACTCCTTTATTACAACTGCAATGCATGAGCTTAAAGCTTTGAGTTATAAAATATTAAGCATTTTGTTATAGGTCAAAGTTCTCAACAAACTTGCTTCAGCTCGAGCTTCAGGAGCAGGTAGTGGCAGCAGAGTATTGACAGATTTGGTAGAGGGTCTAGAAGAAGCAGCTGTTGCTGTAGAATTAAGGTTGAAGATCAACCAGAATCATCCAGACTTAAAGGGAGGGTATGTGGTTTCTTGGTTTCTAGCAATGTCCTTTTCTTTTTCCTTCTCTAAGATCCTGATAGCATAGAGGTTACAGATCTTTCCGAGACTATGGAGAGGCAGTGTTGAAGCACTTGGAGAACTCTATTGATTTGGACCCAAAGCTTCAGAAAGCTCCAGTAAATTATGAAGGAGTAAGTTTTGAATCGATGAAGTTATTCTTATTAGATTGGACCTCATTTTATCAGCAGCTATTTATACTGTGTATTATCATGTTCATATGCTGAGGAGACAAGTTAATGCTCTAATTCTCAATTAAAGTACATACGTTCTGAATGCTCCTGGGGATGGGAGAAAGAAGGAGAGTTAAATGTCGCAATGGAGTCCATGTTGGTTCTTGATTTGTATCTACAAGAGGAGTCAAAATTATAGTCCACAATGAGTTGAGCAAAATGCTGTGTGCTTACCAAAATAATATCTGAACTAGTGACTTCAGAGGAGTATTTTACTTCAAAGTAAATGCAGGTCCATCATGCTATCGAGTTAATTCCTCTCTTCTTTTCTCCCTGAATAGCACAAGACGCTGGGTGAGCTTTGCATTTTGCATGTGATGCTGATCTCTAGTCTGATTGCTGCTTAAACAGGTCCGGGTGTCTGGGTTTGGAGGATGGTTCCTTCTGAGGCTCTCGCTCCATGATCCTGTTCTTCCTCTTAACATTGAGGTAGAGGAATCTCTTACACAAGCTACCATAAAAATGATTTTATTGGATTAAGAATTCAGTTCAAAATTTAACTGCTGTAGGCACCAACTCACGATGACGCTGTAAAACTTGGACTTGCCGTGCTTGCGGCTGTTAAGGAGTTTTCAGCTTTGGATACATCCGCTTTAGACAAGTTTGTTCAAGTATCATGAGCAGATGATGCAGAGCACTTTGGTAAAAAGTATCTTTCGGCACGTTATACTGGCAGTTAAAGTCGGCTTTGGCGTCTACTTCTGTACAGTACGTGAAATCAGTGCGTCAGTCTCTGATTCTGAGGAGGTTCATTTTTCAGATGGTTTTGGTCACAGGCACTCGAAATACTAGTTGATGGCTATGTTTACTTTAATTTTTACTCATGTTCCATGTATGCTACAGAGATGTTCTGATAAATAAGAAACGTTCTTCGACTACAGAATTTGTCCTGAGGTATGTTGTTTTACTGGAAGTTGTGATGCAGCTTTGTTAGAACTTTCTAAGATTTTCTCGTTTTTATAATGTTCAATCAATTTTGATTGCGCGTATCTCCTCATCATTGTTCTTTAAATGGAATGCGCAATTTCTGTGCTTAAATGTTGTCATGTTTCCCAAAGACATCCCACGCGTCTAATGTTTGTAATGATGAAGACTCGTATTGGACGTTCTGATGAACTGACCTAAATCTCTTATGGGCCGAGATTTTCCTGGACAAGTGTCCGGCGGTTCAGCGTCATTAGCATGACCGACCAGCCTGTATTCCCTCAATTGCTCATCATTGCAAATCGCACCATCCTATTTCACCGTATTGCTCGGGCATAGGATGATGATAGAAATGAGGTTATGCGCAGGGTCTGTGGCAAGTTACGGTGCCCGGTTACTCCATTGATCAACCATGTGGAATCTGTCTTTCAGTTTCCATGTTAAAGAATTCCTTTCAACCTATAATGAAAATTTCTTGTTCGACGATTTAGTATTTTGCTAGGCCTACTTAAATATTTGGTTCGCATGGATTAGAAGGTTTTCTTTCACTGATCCCAAAAAAAAAAAAAAAAAAAAAAAAAATCTTTGGATGCTTGTCCTTGGATGGAATATGATACCCGTGTACGCATAGGATAATATGTAATAAGGAGAAAATCTAATGATGCTGCATTTTCAAAAAATGGTTCTGGAAGCCTTGTTTTAAATAAGATTCAAAATGGCTAATTTAGTTTCAAATAACGTTTCGAGTTCACCAAATTTCGTCGGTTGGCTTGGGCGTGTAACCCACATTGCTTTTTTCGGCTGCTTTAGAAAGGGAAGTTTTGTTCGAAAAATTTTACCCAATTCGAAGGAGTCCTAGATTGAAAAAGCCTTAAATTGAAGTTAGGGTTTTTCGAGAGGGAGCTGTACAGTTTAATCTTAAAAGAGGAATGTTAGTCCACCATCTGCAGAATAATGGTTACAGTGATGTGTCATCGGCCCATGACAGATGCATGTAAAATTGTAGTCCAGTAAATAACTTGAAGGTTACCTGAACAAAACAGCACATGCTTTTTTCTGAACATATGCACTGACAAATGCAACAGAAGTCCAGTTCCAGCCAAGGTATGGTACCGAATGCATGATTTTTCTACAAAATGCAAGCACATCGCTTACTTCAGGGATAACCCAACGAGACAACTTCACATAAAAGATATATCCAAGCACCACGGAATTTGAATTTCGGACAGCGTTCTCCATTGCTCCCCAAAGAAATCTTCCGCAGTTAGAGAAACAGTCCCCAGTTCATAAAACAGTGGAGGAAGGAGGGAAGTGGCAATTTGGGACTTCTTCAAATAGGGTCAAATTAGAATCTTTTGGACAAAATCGCAATAGCTCTTGCTGTCTCAATAAGCACGTGAGCCACATGTGCAAGCTGGCTAGCAAAAGTTTGGCAGGTCGGTAAACTCAGATCCTTTTCTGAAACTAAGTTGGCTACCTTAGGTTCTTATTTAAGATAAATTTCATTCTGAACACGTTTTGAGCAAATAATTTCAATTCAAACCCTCTTTGAGAAAAAAAAAAAAAAAAAGTCTCACTTTGGCCTTAAAATGGCCCCACACCGTTCATCCCGGGTCGGGAAGCTGGGATGGGTGCAGACTTCCGCTCGATGTGGACATTTTGCTATGCTATTTGTCCGCAATCCCACTATAATCAAGGGAGAATGACACCGAGACATTCTTCATTTTCCACACATTGCGGGTGGCATGTTGTCCCGATGACAAGAAAAGCAATCAGCAGTTAGTTATCAAATCAGCAGTCTCCAACTTTCTCAAATCATCAAAAATCCCCATCAAATACATCAGCATCAAACGTAACTTGAAACTCTGTCTTGGGGAGAATTTCTGGGAGGGGTGATAGGATGTCTTAATCATTTTAGAACGCCATAATGACCGGTCGATGATGAGTCCCCCTAGACAGGAGAGCACCATCACTTTAGTTGGCAAGTTGCTGAATTGAGCTCCGATTGTATTTGGTCAGACTTGGACTTCTTGCCTAATTATTCAATTTACAACCGAGGAATGGACTTGGATCCCTCAACCACAGATCCTTCCTCCCCACCAATCTGTTTTCAGTGCCCTTCAATTACAGCAAGGATTGTGCCACTGATTTATGGCAATAAAGAAAGGAAGTTGAACCCCACAGAAGATCTTGGTTATTCTGGTCCCTTTACAACATGGTTGAGATCTTTGTGAGATATCCAATTGGCTGCCAAGTACTAGAGTCATATGACTCTACATTGCCCATCGCATATAATTTTTTTTTTTGGTCAACCTCCAGGCAAGTACTTCTTCAATTCCAAAGGTAGTAGTTCAAAGAGGAAAAAGAGAGACATGCTTTGGAAGAATATACAATTCAAAGACCGACTTTGTCACCACCATCCTTCCATCTGAAGCCCCCCTAAAGAAGCTGTAACCAAGAAGCATGGTGGGAACTTTAATTCCCCTTTAACCTTCCTGTTGCATGGTGCGCAAGGAACTAGGTGTAATTCCCTGGCCACGCTCTTTAAACAGCCGCGATGATGCCTCTCTTCTTCCCAGCAATCCAATGATTGCTTTTGCCCTCATTTTCTATGGCAATGATGGCTTTACGATTACTGGAATCCTTTGTTTTAACTCCTAATCATGCCCATCTTTATGCTTTCCTAAGTTTCACCCCCCATGTATCATTAGCAATAATATTTACCGTCTTCAGACCATGAAAACCTTTTGAAAACTTGGAAAAAAGAGATGGGACACGAGGCTCTTTATTCTTTTACCACGTATCAAAACATCTAACGCGAGTGCTGACTAATCTCAAGGGTGCGTTTGGTTATTGAGATGGGGACATGAGATTGAACTCAACGAAATTGGTAGGGTATAATATTTGAATGATATTATGTCGACAGCCTATCACGCGGCAACACACACACTCCCCCTTTGAATGTTTAATCCTTCATGGAATGCATTTGGACCTTTATTTCTCTCACTGCAAAGTCTTCAAAATCTCCATGTATCAAGCACCTGATCGCTCCAGATTTTTTTTAATTCCAAACAGGCATACGACACTACTAGACCCACATGCCTTCCCTCAACGACTTTTGGCGCTACATGCCACCAAATCTGGGCACGTCTATTCCAATCTTGGAGCGTTTGAATATTGAAAGGAATCAGCCCAATATCTTTTTAAACATTTCTTGAGCCTTTCCGTCCATGTTATTATGTCAGAAGAGACTTTAGAGAGCACGGATAAAATAGAGACAGTCGAGAGCATTACTCAAAAAAATTTCTCTTCTGGTCTAAACAACTTTTCCACTACAAAATGAACTGCAAAAAGAGTTTCCCCATTATCAGGAAAATCAAGAACAGAATAACCCAGAAGAAGGAAAAACATCAAAACAACACAGGGTTCTTCGAATAGCAATTTACTCTAATTATCCTTGAGACCTACCAATAGTAATGACTAGATTAAAGGTCTACCCTTAAAACTTAATTTGCTCCCCCAAGTTCTCACTAACCTTTCTCCCAAATCTCCCATTATAGTTCTCTAATGACTAATAATCTCATTCATCTATCTCTCTATAACGCCCCGGCCCGTCCCCTGTACAAGAAACCAAAAAAAAAAAAGCCCAACGAAGCAAAGAATTCTGATCAATGATCAACCAAGTAAGCACGGCTTGACGTCGAAAATGGAGATGCTCTGAGTTCTCATCGAGAAGCAAAGTCTTTCCGAATCCTCCTCCCCTAATCCTCACATGTAATCCAACCGGACATGTTCGGGATCAGCTCAAGTGAGTCGGTCACTGCCGAGGCGGTCCCGGAGGCGTCGGCATTGTCGGTGGTCTTGGTCCTCATCTCGAGCACCTTTTTGTGAGAGTTCGAGTGCAGCGACGGGATGAAAGTCGGGCTCGCCGCCGGCCGGTACTCGGGGTACAGCCTGCCTGACTTATACCGGACGCCGCAGGCATTGCAGAGGGTCTTCGGGCCCAGCGGGCCGGCCCTCCACTGCGGGGTCTTGGTTATCTCGCAGTGCAGGCACTTGCGAACCGCCTGCTGCGGCAGCCCCTGATCGGCCTCGGCAGGCGGTGCCGGAGGCATGGTGAACTTGATCTTCTTCTTCTTCTTAGGCTCAGCGCCGCCACTGGCCTGCTTCTTCGGGACCTTGATGACCAGCGGGCAATTCGAGTCCTCGCTGTTCTCGGAGCCGGGCTCGTTCTCCGCGACGTCGGAGGACTGCTGGGGAGCGAGCTGGATCGCCGGGCGGGGATTGAAATTCGCTGGCCGGGGCCGCTTGCTGCGCGCCCTGCCGCACCGGGCCGGGTTGATGGCCTCGGGGCTGGGCGGCCGGGGCTTGTTGTCGACCGAGCAGGAGCTGCTGCTCTCGAGGACCGACACCGGGCTCGAGGTCTGGAACTGCTGGGACGAGGAGTCCGTGTTGTTGCTGCTGCCGCCGCCGCCGCCGCCGCCACCGCCGCCGCCGTTGGAGACCTGCTCTTTGCTCATCGTGAGGCTCCCTCCAGAGAAGGACTCCTCCACAAAGGTCGACAGCCATTCCAGCTGAACAATATCTTCGTACTGCGCAAACAAAAACTCAGAATGATCAACCCTTCTCTTTAGAAAAAACACCAATCACTGCTCGCTTCTGTCATTATCTTTTTCTCTTTCCGATAAGTAATTCATCGTTTCGCAGCCAATATTCTTCTTTATTCATCTTGTCTAAAAAGATTCGTTCTTTTCGGGTGCTTCAGCTTAAAATAAAGTCAGCAAAAAAACCCGTGACGTGAACACATGAACCAGTTCAGTTCCGACCTAGCGAATGTGATACCGCGACTTTGGTGAACATGGGACGGAGCGAAAGCGCAATCTAAAGTTTGCCTCGCCGTCACGCAAAGTGATATCATGCATTAAAGGCCAGACCTTTGCGAGATTTCTAAGCAAGAACAGACAAATTCCAGAAGAAAGAGAGAAAAGAAAGATGCAACTGGGGGAAAGCGCAGCAGCCGGTCACATGCGAGTCACATGCCGACAATCACTGCGGGGTCCGACCCGACCCGACCCGGGAGCCCACGAGCCATGTCACGGTGGTCGCCTACAAGAACCTAAACCCTGACATGTGAACCCCCCCACCCAGCGGGGCATGTGACGTCATTAATACGTCCAAGGAAGAAAAGGAGGTCCCTACTCACGTTGAAAAAAGCAGCGAACGATGGCGAAATTCAAAAAAGCCTAAAAGCCAACCGCGTTCGATATCGTGACCCCGCCTAGCGACGAACCGGAGTTTCACGGGACCGACACTCGGGGGCGAAAGCTGGTCCGGACATCACGCGCTGCCGTTTTAAGATTGAGCGGTGGTGGTGCTTACCGGGACGGAGAGCTCGGCGGAGAGGCTGGAGCTGCTGTTGCCGGAGAAGACCGCGTCGGAGCCAGGCAGCGGCTCGGGCTGGGCCGACCAGATGCTCGGGAGCGAGTCGGGCTTCCCGACCGGGAGACCGGCCTCAATGTCCTCGCTGGGGAAGTCGAGGAGGTCGTCGATGTGGTCGAAGAAGCTGCCGCAGTCTATCTCGTCGATGAAGTTGGGTCCGGTCATTGTCTCAATTCAGAGAATTTTTCCTGAAGAAATTTGGAGCAATGGAATGTGAGAGACAATGAATGTAATTTCCATGTTTTTCAGCATAAAGAACCTCCCAAAGTGACATTGTAGTTACCATATCAAGGTCCGAATTTCAAGAAAATGGGGTGAACTTATTAAAGTAAGTACTTGGAAAAACAAGAATTGAGGGAAAGAATCTGAGAATTCTAGCTGGAGAATGCTAAACTGCTTACCTTAAGGGGAAGTTTCCTAGTTAAGAAGAAAGAGGACAAAATGCTTCAGACAACCTGGGATAGTCCTCTTCAGGCTCTCCTGCAAGAAAACCAAGATGACTCCAATTATAATTTCAATCAATGGAAGGAAAACAGCAAATGAGGTTGCTCAATTCAAGTCCATCCCGAGTTTTCGAAACAGAGTATCAATCGTTATACTGTCGAGCGATGACAAACACCAATTGCTTAGCCATTGGAACAAGAATTTTCCGCTGAAACATCGCAAGAATCCATGGAACCTCAGTCTCTGCCGACACTGGATTGGCCCCCATAAAGGGAGCCCGAATTTAGAAATGAACGGTCAAGGAAGAAGCAACCGCGTTTTCCATACAGAAAAAGCCTAGGAAGTCTCAAAGATTCCCCTCGCGAATCCCAATGGAAACCGCACTTCCGAAATCCAAACTTTTGTTTTTTCACGGTTCAACCAAAAACCCAGAATGAAAAAGTCGGCTAAAAGAACAGGGCATTGCCGAGAGCCCCGTTCCCTCCAATAGCTCTGCATTCAGTACAAAGTGCAGAATAGTACCTCGCAGTGGGGGAGGAGAGGGAGCCCAACCAAGAATGAGAGAGAGAGAGAGAGAGAGAGAGAGAGAGAGAGAGAGAGAGATGATTGAAAGGGGAGGGAGGAAAGAAACAGAGGCTTAAAAAAGGAGGGAGGGAGAGGAGGGAGAGAGCGGTGGTAATGTGGGGTTAATATGTTAGGTGAGCAATCTTGCTTCATTGCTAGCTGTCTTTTTACTCTCTTCTCTCTGTCTCGTTCTCTCATTACCCAGGACCCCACAGCATCCCACCGTTCTAAAAATGAAAACTTGGTCAAATACAATATGTTTCGAAAAGAACGGAACTATTCACAAGAATTACTTTCAGAGGACAATGCCAACGCCACCATTTCGTCTGCGGTGCTTTTGGAGATCAATTCTGGAAATAGTAACGCGGATTTCCCATAATCTTAAAGCCATATCGGTGGAAACAGCGACGTCCTCACGGTAAATTTCACCCAGAAAGAGCAGCAACGACATATAAAAAAAAGGGCGAGAGCTTGAGATCATAAATGTCCCGCGCACCGCGAGGGACTCTGTAACGGTTCCTTTCCTTCTTCACCCACCACCACCGCTCTCCTCGGTTTAATTCTCGTCACGCATTTCGTTTCGCAGCCGACGGTTTCTCTCCCCTCTTTCTTGCCACCCACCAGATATGGAAGAGCAGAGAGAGACAGAGACAGAGAGAGACAGAGAGAGAAACGAGAAACAGAGGAGGGTAAAACGAGAAAAACAGAGTGCGGGAATTGGCTTACTTTTTCCCTTCGCCAAATTCAGTTCTTGAAATGGATCAGTAAACTTCAATGGCTCCAAACGTATGGAGTGCTTTTGGGTTCTTCGGGGGACACTGTAGAAACAACAAGAACAAGAAGAAGGAACAAGAAAACGGAACAGCGAGAGACAATGCCGTGGGTGAGAGCTTGTGGTTTATATACACGCACATGCAGAGAGAGAGAGAGAGAGGGATACATATAGAGAGAGAAAGAAGAGAGAGAGAGAGAAGCCGAGACTCTTTCTAAATTTCACATTCTCGGGGTTTGTCAGGATTAACCGCCGTTGTTTCCGACAGTCTCTCTCTCTCTCTCTCGCGAACGAAGAGAGAGAAAACGAAAAAAAGATGGAATTTTTTTTTTTGGGGGAAATCGAGATAAAATTAGCTTCTGGAAATCAAAAAGTCAGTTGCCAGTTGCTTCGCCACCATGTAAAGCGCGTATCCATCTCGGTCAAAATTACAGCCAGGCCTATCAGTCTTTTTCGCCAACAGGAGCTCCCCTCAAATGAAAAATCTACGCTAATATTATGTATGTATATATATATTATATGGCAAAAAGAAAAAGGCAAACAAAAAAATTGCAAAAAAAAAGGAAAAGAAAATCATTCAAGCCGGACTCTTTATTGAACTAAATTACAATGAACTTGCAACATATTTGATATCGATTTCTCACCGACATCCGATGTCAAATAATAACGCAAGAGGAGCTGTCGTTCCGACAGCCGATCAATCTCATCGACATGCTTATTAGAATTGGCAAATTGGGGGGAATTCAAAACAGTTTCAATCATATGTGATGTGATTTGAATGTCATTCTCAAATCATAGACAATTAAATTAAGAGACTACGACAAAAGGTTAGGAGAATCATCGTGTCCCGCAGAGAAGCATGAAAAGGTGCCTAGCCGTTCAAGTACTGACCTCTTGATGTACCAAAAACCGACTAGGTAGCTTGAGCCCTGCAAGATGGAACGAGCGGCGGTCTCTCGTAAGGTGAGTAGGGTTTGAGAGTTATGGAGAGCAAGCCTGGTTCATCCTGATATGGTCGTTTTATATTGAATGTCTACATCTTAAGATGGATTACTTTCCAAAATCGGTGCGAAAACCAAATGATAGACAGTATTAAGAGCACCAAATAGGAATTCATAGGTAACTTCATAAAGAGCTTGCAAATGGAGATGCTTGGCCTTATCCGTGTGTCATCAAGGAATGGATTTGTTTCTATAACCTTAAGGAAAAATGAAAAAAAACAAGGGGTGAAGTCTTAATTTGAAAGCATGGAGGCACGTTTCCACAGTAAGGAAAGAGGACATGAACCTAGGAAAGGAAAAGTTTTTAATTGGAGGATTTACGTGGGCTTATCCTACGAATTTGCCTCGCCCCTTCACTTTCCTTGCATCCACATTAGAAGGTCTTTCTTAATCCCAAAGCATTAGATGCTCAAATTGGGCAAGGGAGTTCCTTTAAACAGCAAGAATACATGTGTCCACATCTCAATGGGGGCGTGAGGATCATTGCACGCGGTGTGGCTCCAAAAGGCGTTTTCACATGGGTTTTGGCAAATCCTTACTTCCCTGAGATTTTGGGAATTCAGGATGGTTTTACCCAAAATCTGCAAAAGGAACCTTCCTAACTTAAAGGCTAATTAGATTTTTTCTCTTAAGAGAGAGTTCTCTCTCTCTCTTCTTCTCTAGGGACGACGTGAACTTTCATCCTAGATGAGTAAGCCTCGAGCAAATTGAATAAAACGCATACTTTCTATTAAGAAGCGGATGAAAATTCAAGTGGGCCGTCCAGAACGGTGAAATATGTCCTCTCTACTTTTAAGCATTATAATTTCTTAAGTTTATCTTGTTCAAGAAGTTGTTATACACGATGGATGTATTACCGGTACAAGATAATGCCAAACTACAACGGCATTCAAGTTCAGTTGGGCAATACATGGTTAATAACCTATTTCATGATAAATTAATCCGTGCATTTTCCTTGTACACAATAACTTACAGTAAGGCATCAATCAAACATTTTTTATTACATGGGGTCACATCGAATTCGGGCTTCCACAATTCAGATTACACCACCTTCATAGCCGAGTCGAATCAAATATCGGTGGACGAAAGCGAAATGCATCGAGGGCACAGCATGGTGTCGGTTGCTAGTAACAAACGCCAGCAATCATGCGAGAGAGTACCCAAAAGAAATTGATGGAACTGTTCATGAGGAAGGTGCTCCTCCCTGTCCTCTTGCAGTGGAAATCGATTGGCATTTAGCAGAGGCAAAGAGAGAGGAGGGAAAAACCTTCGTTATCGTCCCAAAAAAACACGACAAAACCCTAGGCAGGCAAAACAAGAATCAGCACAAAGAAAATATAAAACACAGGCTCCACGTTTAGCCACAGAAGAACATCAGAATCGCAGCCGGACATGTGATGATGGAGAAGAAAGGGTGGAGCATTTTCGATCTGTTCGTCGCCATGATCCACGATGCGAAACAGGGAATAGAACCGATGTTGTTTTCTGCGTGGGGTGGTGCATGAACAGTGACCGGGATTGGCAGGGACTGGAGAGAGCACATGCCTGAGGCAACGAATGCTGCCTTTCTTTCAGTAAAGTATTGGGATAAAATACGTGGCCATGTACATAAATACCCTGCTGCAGGCAGTCCATGAAGTCTTTTAAAAAGGTATTAAAGGCGAAAATGAAGAGATAAGATCGACATTGGTAACGAACACATTCATCTGCACAGCCTGGTCTCCTGGTTTTTGCAATTGCTACGATTCACGAGCTTGTTTCGTCGTCCAGTCCGGACACCGGAGAAAAGAAAATCCCGGGGGCGCCATGCATCGAAATTCTTTTGTACTTTTATTGGATGCTACGGTAATTCGTGTTTTGAGGGAAAAAAAAAAAAAGATAATACTGGAGCTTTGTATAATATGTTCAGTTGCATAGAGTTTGCAGTTTCCGCTTATGTTTATATAAAACGTCGTGGCAAAGAATGAAGAAGTTAAATGTAAGAGGTTTCCCTAGAGAGATTACATGGAGTATTAGGCAAATTCCTGTATTGAATTTGAGCCCAACACCCTTCCCCCCAACCCAAACTTTGTTGCTAACTAATAGAGATGATGGAAGCTTCAAAATCGAAACATACGCAAAAGTAGATGTTGCGAAACTCATGATTTTATAAATGGACGGAACCGTATGAGAAAGTCTTTGAATTTTCCTCTCTTTTTTTTTTTTTTCGGGTTTCAAACACGGCTAGAGTGCAGCTTGTTATATATTATTTACAAATGTATATACATGAATTAGTTAAAAATGCATTACATATACTCTCATAAAAATCTTCTTCTTCGCTTAGATAAATTGAAAATTTATACGTATCAACATAATCATGAAAAAAAAGATAGACATCTAATTGCAAGGAAATCTCTCTCTCTCTCTCTCTCTCTCTCTCTCTCTCTCTCTCTCTCTCTCTCTCTCTATATATATATATATATATATATATATATATTGACATTCTTAAATTTCAATTTTGCATATAAACCGGGTACTTATGCTATATATGAACTATATCTACCAACTTAGAGAAGATTCGCAGACATACGATGTTTATGATGTTGATCCCATTGTCCAGAATTGGTCCTTCGTAGGGCATTTATGTACATGGTGATGTAAACATAAAATTTTGCAATCAATTTGTCTGCCTTCGAACTATTCTAAATAATGCGGAAAAAGGGCAAATTTAAGGATAAATTTTTTTAAAGGAATTTGAATGAATTACCCTTAATTAGATAGCCTTGACCTCAACCACATATGACATCTACTTAATGCTTGAAAATAAGTGAGCATTGCTTAGGACTTCATTGATTTCTTGTGAAGAGATATTTTCTTGGTGCGCCACCAAAAGTAACATAGCTTTGAAACGAAGTGACTGTACAGCTGCAGCAGATCATAGATTGGCTTCAACCGTGTAGACATGATGGAGCAAGCACACCACCAATCTCCCCTTGCTATTTTTCCTCCTCCCCCCTCCTTCTAACCTAGCTTGAGACCTACTCTTTGCATCACCATATCTTCCAAAGTACTCTCCCTCTCTCTCTCTTTCTCTCAACAGCGCCCCACACAGAAAGGGCCAAAAGCTTCAACAATCCTTTCTTTTTCTAGCTGACTTGAGCTGCACTCTTTGCATTTCTTCATTCCAAGAGACTTTCCCATTCAAAAGTAACACTAGGGCAAAGAAAAAGATTTTGAAATATTATTTGTTTTTCCCCTCCCTTTCCAGAGAGTTGAGATATTGTTTGGTTGCATATGTAAGCTTCGTGGGCAGCATGTATGAAGCAATGTCTGATTTGCCATCATGACATAGGTTCTAAATGTTTCATCTTTCATCCACTACCAAAGTGCGGGTCAAAGTATACAAATTCACGTACAGATTCTTTAAATAAATAAATAAATAAAAAATCGGTGCACTAAACAAACTGGTGAATTGTATCTCAGCATCATGGACATGACCCACCTTGTCCTATATATTAATTTCGTGACATAAAGTCATACGATTTCTCTCTTTTCTTGCCCCTTTTTTTGGGCTCGTGGCGTTGCCTTGGACCTTGGTTTCCGCAGCATACCGTCAACTCGAGCCACGATTTCCAAAGGAGATACATAAACAATAAGCCACTGACCACCTACTCGATTGACATGTAGAGATACATGGACGGTGTATTTCAGAGCTATGATTGACTTTCATTTTCTTCCCTTCAACGATACGGGGCCAATAAAAAAATGAATAAATAAATTATTATTTTGGTGCTTCTGCAATGTGTACTTGGAGGTAAACGCACAACCCCCATTCCGATTGAAATAGATGCTCGAAAGTACATAATCTGATAACAATCATCATGAATTTTCTCTCTTCCTTTTATATACAAGATACTTGAATTTTTCGGCTTTCAATTTTTGAGAATGTACACAAATCGCCCCGCTCTCGTCTATCGAATAAATCCCTTAAAATTATTACCGTGTGTGAAAATCGTTGGGTTTCAGGCAAAACATGGTGTTGCAACACCAAACGTCGGGACAGAAGCACTACTCGTACGTGTTCAAATAACGAACACGACAGTGTTTGAATTTCCAAGTTGACTTGAGAGTAGGGGATCTATCATTGGGAGAAAAGGAAGCCCAGCAATAACCCAAATATAAAATAATTGAGAATTCTATGGACTTGCGGTCCTCAAATCAACCGACGCTCCTCAACGAGGTCAACTGATTTTTCGGGAAGATGGAACCTCGATAATAGTCTTTTAACATATGTTAACACCAAAAAATATCATATTTTGGTTATCATTGAAAAGTATTAGCTCAATCGATGAAGAGTGGAGTTTAGTCAATAATGAACAAAACAATCACCAACGTGAATGGAATCAACAATTCGCCAAAGAAGTAATTTGACAACATCCTAAAAGTTACCATGAGAGCCTTCATCAAGGTTTAGGAAATTGATTGATAAAGTCATCAATAGTAGACAATTAACGCAAAAATGCAGTAGTAGGGTGATGATGTTTATTGCCGTTAATTTAGGATTCTTGTAATTTCTTATGAATAAATGTTGTTAAATAACTTTTTAATATAAATGTTATGTGGGCTTTTCGTAAATGCAAATAAAACTAAGAAGTTGTTTGCTCATTTGAATTCAAAAACTGTTGTTTGTAATTGTCGATAATGGGCTACGAATACTGTAGTACTCTCTATAAAATATCCCAATCAATCAATCAATAAAATCAATGTTCTAGCAAATTTAGATTTTATCTCTACTATCATTTATCTTTTATTTTATATCACTAGCAAAAATGATCACAGTGTTGTACTTTTGGGTTAAGTGCACTATAAGACCTAAAATTTGTCATAAACGTGAACTATGTTATAAAATTTGCAAAACAAGCAATCAAGTCTTTCTGTTAAGTAAGTCCAACTTAACTAACGAAAAATGATGAAGTGATTTTTTTAATATATTTTCTCTCTCCTACAAGGTAATAACGTGGCTAAAATGACGTTGTTTTAGTCCAAATTTGTTTTCTTATTCAAATTTTACTTAAATTAAATAATAAAAAACTAAACTAAAAAAAAAAAAAAATTGGAACTCGGTGGCAATGGTGAGGAAATGGTCGGTGAGAGTCGTTGAGCCCTAGCCAAGGGCTAACTACCTTCACGGTTGTAGCCTTCCCCAGATCATGGCCCTAGCTCAATTCTTGCCGAGGGCCGACACTAGCAAGGGTACAACATGTATTGATAATGGGCTATAAAAACCCACATTGTACTCTTTATAAAAGATCCCCAATCAATCAAAGAAATCAAGGTTCTCGCAAATTCATACTTTATCTCTACTTTCCTATATGTCATATCACCGGCAACAATTGTTCTCAATGTCATACTTCTCAATTTCTTTTCATTTACTTTCTTATCCAAAATTAACAAATGACCATTCACAACATTTATAGATTCATCCATATTCTAAAAGTTATTTTTCCCTTTTATGATAAAACATCTTTTTAGCGCATTTGATGGGACATTTGTTGTTGATTCGAGAAAACTGTGATGACAATAACTAAAAATCAATAAGAGTCTGAAAATGCCGTCGGCAACAACAACCCGTTAACACAAACAATTTATAAGACGGCCTTCATTGCGATGCTTCGCTGACATGTCCCCTCACCGTGATTCAGATGTTAAGGTACCGTCGTTGTCCTCTTATTCATATTGGACACGTTCAACTGGAGTTAATTCTTGCAATAATCCTACCCGTAGAAAGTTATTTCTTTTTTTTTCTTCCACAGTCAAGCTGCACCTCTTTTCTTCCATAATCATTAGCTTGTACTAAACGTGGGACTTCGGTGGTACCGGAAACACCGACGGTGTTAGTAAATCACAGCTAGTCGTGGAAAAAATTGGAAGTCGCAATCGCAAAGCTCCTCTCTTTCAGCGCTTTAAGCACGTTGACATTGCCTTCGCCCGCTCTTTCAATGTACTTGGAGTGTTTGCTGTCAAGTACTTTCTCCAACTCACTGGTAGATAAAAACAAAGACTTCTCGAAGGGCTTGGGGCGTTTGTCTTCTCATGAAGCTGGGAGCAGCTGATGAGAATGTCATCTTCGTCGGTGGGGTGCATTTCATCGTGTAGAATCCACTGGCCACGCAGCACACACGTTCTGGAGCCAATTCCACAACGCAAGAAGCACAAGTTAAAGAATGGAACTAATCTGATCTTGGTAACTAGTCCCTTCACTTACTATCGATCCCATGATGATAATATCTTATAGTAAAGAAGTTCATGAGTAAAACCAAAAATCAATATGGATCAAAGGGCTGCTCTCCTAAGTGAATATGAATCTCGTGTCCACTTTCACTCATCATTCAAAGATCACGATTATCATTTTTCTCTCCTAACTTTGACCTCACTACCACCATGTTAGCTGCGACAGGCATTGCCATGTCACTGATAAATTGATTGCACCTAGCTTTATTCGCAAATTTCAGCTATTGCATAATGCCACGGCTTGATACAATATTATTTGTACATAAGGCTATGTTTCATGAGAATGCTCACGCTTGCATCCGAACAATTTTTTTTGGCCATTTTAAAAGTTATGTGCTGTTTGTGCTGGGGGAGTATGTGAGCAACAAGCACTTGAACCAGAGGCCGCCAAGCACATGGGCCTGCTCGCTAATGAATTGTTTTTACGCTAATTCAGTGTTTTAATTCAGTTCAATAATGCACCATAGCTTAAGTCATTGCTCCTACTATTACTAGCAAATCCCTTGAGACACGGATTTAATTTGACCCTAATCATATATTATATAAAAATTATATGTCTCAGTTGACTAAGCATCTCATCATCCCAATTACTCGGGGTTAATTTATCATTTCAGCGATCGGGCTGCGAAAGATACATCAAAATGTGGTTTTGACTTATACTGATCTAGAAGAGGTAT
This sequence comes from Eucalyptus virginea, assembly GCA_014182375.1. Lineage (NCBI taxonomy): Eukaryota > Viridiplantae > Streptophyta > Magnoliopsida > Myrtales > Myrtaceae > Eucalyptus > Eucalyptus virginea. The sequence continues at coordinate 17,626,899 of CM024523.1, read as the reverse complement.
AACAAGACTAAGAATTAAGTCCTTAAACTTTTTTAATTCAGTAATTAAGTCCTTAATTTTAAATTTTGTGTAATCAAGTTTTTCGGTAAAGACCGCCCCACATGGTATCCGTAAATAGCACTTTCCACTATAGGTTTGAGATTTGATTGCACCGTTTTGCAAATGTTTAGGAATCGGTCGCACAAATTAAAAAATTGAGAATTTCATTGCACTATTATAAAAATTTTAGGAATTGATTGCACAATTATTTGGATTTGATTGCATTACTTTGTGAATGCAATTTTTCCAATAATTAAGCTCATATGTTTATTATATGATGTTCGGATTTATTTTTTGTGCTTAGGGTTAGCTTTTATTTTTTACTTTTATGGGTTTTTTGTTTCGTCAACATTTATGGGTAGTACATATTTCTCTAATGAGCGATTCTTGTGCCAGGGTTATATAATTTGACTTGTGATATTCGTGTTTTGTTGTTTACATATTTCGTGAATTATACATAAAGAAATTGTACCCCTAGTGAGGGGCAGCAACCCCCCGAGTGGAAACATCGAAAGAGGGCAATGCATTATTGACAATGAGATTGCCTATATACTACTTTTATGTCGTGTTTAGTAGTCGGGACCAAAAAAATCAAGTAGTATAATATAAAATCATTTGATTGATTCCTCAATTTTGTAATTGAAAAGTTACCCTATCAAATATTCTAAGATTTATCCAAATTTCACATATACTCTTAATTAAACGATTGTAGTAAATTATCAACTATAACAACCATTATTTGCTGCTATAAACTCATATTTAGACACACAATAAATATAAAATATTAACATAGTAAAAGTTTTTATCATGGATATGGTGAAAATGAAAGTTCAAATTAGTAGTTTTAGGCTATACATACCCCATAAAATAACACAAAATTACACAAAGACATGGAAAAAAAAAAGAAAAAAAACACAAGTCTTGTTTTGGATTCCAAATTCCATCCACCCGAAATTCGGAATTTGACCGTCATGACAAATTACTCAATTTTTGGAAATCTGAAATCTATCATGCATGCTTCGGAATCGAATATATTTCTATTAGTTCGGTTTTCGATTTTTACTTGGGAACCATGCTCGTCCCTAGTCGTAGGGTTGTTCCATTGATCTATATGTAGCCGGCTTCTACGCTCGCGCTGCTCGGGTATTTAAAATAAATAAATAAATAAAGACGAGGGGGCCATGCTAGAGCTATAATATCCGTCTACCGATGGGTTGCAAATTACGGTGCATTGCCATAACTCTGGGGTCGCCACTCGGCAAGACGCGCGGTGAGGACGCGCACGTGCGACGTGCGCGAGACGAAAGCCACGTCGTACGATGTCCCCTCCCCCACCCCCAAAAAAAAAATAATAATAATCGTCGGTCGCACACCACCGCGGTGGCGTGACGTGGCAGAGGGCAAGATCTTACTTACTCGCGGGGCCCACAAAAGGGGTGGGGGGGGAATCACCAGCTGGATCCACCCGTACGATGCTTTTGGTGGATGCGCAAAGCCAGTGGACTGGAGAGGGAAAGGGCGAGAGCGGAGGTCACGTGGCCCCCGCCCCCCTCCTTCCCTTTTTGTCCCGATTCTTTTTCTCTGTCGGCGGTGCCTTTACACGGGATGGACGGACCGGGAAGATCCCCCTTCCGCGACTTCCCCGCCCGCCCTAGAACATTATAACATCGGAATGTTCGGTTTAAGCCTCAAATCCTATTCGTTCTGAATGGACTCGCCGTTACTGCATCGTCGGATGCCGGTTGAGTCTATACTTGACATGCGATCCAAACTAACGCAAGTGATCAAAGGATTTGAATTTGCGCTCGGAAGGGTTACGAACCATAGGAGGGTCGGTTTTATTCAATTCGGCTAACCACCCCAGGGGTACCTAGCATTGCATTTCTAATCCCGACAAGGGTACGTTTATTGGAATAGAATCTATTTCTAGAATATTATTTTGCGACTTTTTGATATTTGGATGATAGAAAACTAATCGATTCATGCAAAAATCTTTTTTGTATACTGAAAACATCTCTGCCTTCTAACAAGAAAAAGAATCGTTTTCCTTAAAATACCAAACAAATGAAATTAATCATGTTTCTTAAAAATGACTTTCATCACGAAGTTCCAAGTGGAACAAACGCACCCCTAATGATGTTATAAGCCTTTGACCTTGCATTCATATTCCTGTGACATAATTATTCCAATCTACCAAAATATTAAGAAAATTAAATTAGCTTTTTTTAAAATTGTTACGAAAATACATTAGTTTTGCATGATTTTGTGAACTTACCTCAATTTTTTTTTTTTCATTTTCTAGTTCTAGAAGGAAAGTTATAACTATGCCCAGGTACCTATACCTATGATATATGGGTAGGAGAATTCATATTAAAAAAAAAAAAAAACCTATTCATAATCTTTAATGAAAAATTATTCACATTGTGTATTTATTTGATGTTATACGCTTAGGATTTACAAGCGATCAAGTAAAGCCAAGCTCGTGCAATTGTAAACTTTTAAGAATCGTAATATATGAATCAAAATAAACTCTCTTAATAACCATCTCTTTTTCGTATGACAATTTATTAAATACTTAGTCAAGAAAAATAGTGACTTACGAGTGATCAAGTAAAGGCAATGCCTCTTTTTTTTTTTTTTTTATCCCCAAAAAAAAAATGTGAAATCGTCGCGCGTAAGCAAATCTTTGAGAGATTTTGAACAAAAAAAACAAAAAATCTTTGAGAGATAAAAATGTTCTCTCGGAAGTATCGCTATAATATGATCATGATCAATTAATTAGTTTTTGATAAGATGAGGCTATTTTCATATCTCATATGTCTAAATCCAACTCATTTTCACTAAAAAGAGAAAATTGTCCTTAGTTATCTACTTGAAATTCGAAGTGATAGACCCCAAGTTCATTCACCTTCTTTCCTTTTTTAAATTTTTCCCTTTCTACATAAAGTACATGTTTTCTATTTAGAAAAAATTAAGTGGGTATTATTGTGCATATTAGAAGCATTACTTTTTATTTTTCATTTTCTATTTTTCAGAACTTACCATCGTACATATTAGCTTTTTCAACTAGAGAAGTTTCCATGGAATCCGATTCCATGTTGTTGCGCAAATTTATGCATTACAAAACGCGCAGAATCCAGAAAAATTCGATGTGAACAACTTTTTTAACATAGTAAAATGTTTACAGACTTTTATTTGTGTTGCGTTATCATCACCATATTCTTTCTTATCGTCTTTCTTAATATTATGGGCTGCTAGGAGAATTTTTAGGATCTATTGTACTAAAAAATATAGTAGACCGCTTTTTAAGAGCTGTAATAAATTGTTACAATTGTGAATATGTCGCAGAGGTAAGATACCTTACAAAATTTACAAGGCATATTTTCACAATTCAAGTTGTCAGACAAAAGACTTACATTTTATGCACACAGTAGAAGAAGTTGTTGCGTAGGAAGTATACTGAACAACCACTTAAGCTGTGTTTGGTCATCTGAATTCCCAATCAAGATTCTCTATATATGATAGGATACAAAATCCATGGATTTACGATATATCCTATTTGGTAAATCACAGTAATAAAGCCGAGTATTTTCATATTTTATTAGTGTAAATGAACATGAAAATGCACAAACGGAATCGGTAGGAATCTCTCACAATTTACTAACAAAGAAATAACAAATGCACAAGTAGAGATAAACTTCCATCAATCAATTCAAATTATTATACCACTTAAATCTTAAACAGCAAAGGAGCTCCTTCTAGCATTCTAGAGCCTCTTGACAAGAAACGAAATTGGGTTGCGGTAGCATCAACAAAGTAGATCAGCTAGTGAATGCCTCAACTAGTAAAAGAGAAAGCATCACCATCCACCTTTGCGATTTCAAAAAGTATAGTTCTTCAATTTTCTCGCCACTTTCTTGAAATTTCAACGTGAACAATAGAGTTATGGAGGAGAAGAACCTTCACTCATCTTGTCCCTTTCATGGAATTTTATGGGAATCAGAGAATTACGAGGAGAATGAGGTTTGATTCTCTCATCGTTTTGTGGAGCTTTGACGTGAACCAAAAAGTTACAAGGAAGTTGTGAAATTTCAGTACAAACCAAAGATACAAAAGAGAAAGAGACTAAAAGGGCAGAGTATTTTTACAAATCTCATTACCCCTTATTTTTTTAGAGTTAGAAAGACACTTCTTAAGTTTGAATTTGTTCATTTAAAATTTGGGTTCTTCTACTTCATTTTTAATTACATTTTTTAGTACTTTTCCCTTTTTTTATTTCTTTTTTATTCCCTTCCATCATTCCTTAATAAAAATCTTATTAAACAATAAATTATACTAATATACCCAAAGTGCTATTATACCTTAAATATGTAATAAATGTAAATACTAAAAATATATAGAATACACATTATATGATAGAAATAAATTCAATTATATTAACAAAAATAGGAATAAATAAAATCGAAAATTGTTGTCATGCTAAATTTTCTTCTTTCATATTAGAATTCAAATATTATCTATATTTAAATTCTTGTTTTTTAATTAAGAAGCTTGTTATTCGAGAAAAATATATTTAATATCATGGATATAAGAAATACTAGCCACCATTATACCATTTTCTGTAATGAGATATTTTTATCTGGACTACATCCTTAATATATCCAACATTTTTTTGTCTTGACTAGAAACCGTGCACAAGATTAATGGGTAATTGACATTTATCCTTCCTATCAAATGTACCCTTAAAGTAATGGCTTATTCGCTTAGACGTGTATAGGTTTCAAAATAATTATTATAAATTTTAAATCCCATCGAGATTAATGGATTCACCAAATTAATCCAAACGTACCTGACAAGGGTTAATGGTAACTTAATATCTTTAGCCTCCTTGGAGGGCTTCGACGTCGAATAATGACACCTAAAGCACTATAAATTGACACTGTTAATCCTAAAAGGACTAATAATCAGGTGGTCAAAGCAAATAATCATGTACTTGAAAAGAAAAATCAAGTTACCTCTTATAGTTCCTGTTGGAATTTGGAGTTTACAACTCTTTCATGTAATTGCTAGTGTGACCACCAATGTGGTGGATCTAGTGTAAATATATTACTTTTATTTATTGAGTTCGTAAGTTCGATTTACATTGTGTGCAAATCTCTGAATTACTCATGCTACTTTACTTAACTACGATATACCTCATGTGGAGAAACTTCATGGGTGTTGAAATTTTGGTGGTACTGCGATAACGACCTCACCAAATTCGATCTTCAGAGATAGCGTGGAGTAGTTATAATTCAAACCAAACATTCTGTAAAGAGCGTGAGATCTTTATGATTAACACAAAGGGAGTTGTTAGTGTCGATCCTCACTCCCGCCCTTTAACTAATAGAAAATGTAATTGTTAGTGTGACTTACTAATAAAAAAATCTATAGGCCTCAGAAGACTCTCTATGTGTGATAACTGCATTAAATATTGAAAACTAAGCTTTTCAGCACTTAATTTCTAATTATAAACCTTTGATGTGGATTCTTTGTTCGTCGCCCATACGCTTCTCGGAACAGCTAGTATTTCTCTTTGACACAAAACTTTGTCGAAGCATAGAGATCAACCTAACCTGACAAGGTTAATTGACCCTCAAAAGAAGTCAATTGGCGATTGTCTAAGGTCAAATCTGAAATACTGTAGCTCAAATCCAACATCTAATTGTCGGGGTGGGAGATCTTTCGGGAGAATGCTCAGGGAATTGGTCATTCTAGTCGGCAGCCCTACTCCTTCCCTCGCCTTTCGCCTGTGAAAGAATTTCGTAGACAGCTAGTCTAAAGCAAGATAAAGAGGAGGAACAAGGAGAAGCGTAAAGGCTAAGCGGTCAATGTTTGCCAGTTGCAGCAGCATTGGCAAGAGATGAACAGCATCTGTCCCTTTCTAGTGGCGTGCGTCCGCGCATGTGATGTCAGATCAAAGTACCTCTGGCCTACGAAAACTGAAAGCAATATACCTCCGGCCCGGCCGCCAGTGACCGTCCAACGCGGTTTCACCTTATTCCTTCCGCCCCGAATCCTAATCGCCCTTGAAATTGGATTAGCGGAGTGATCAGTCGCTTGAATCTCTCTTCTCCAAAATGGCGAGAGAGCCTAAATTGAGCTACCCCATTGTTAATGTTTCAAATTCGCCCTCAAGGATGCAATGGGCGTCGCTTGATCTCAGTTGATCGTTGCGCTTTATAAAATAGCAGATGATCGGGCATTTCCCAATCATATATGAAGGAGAAAACTCGCCTCTCGACTCTTGAGTCTAGGTCCTACAAGATATCGGCCAAAATACATGGAAGCACCAATGGTTCTGCATATAGGAGAATAAACTTCCATTTCCGATGCAAATATGCTAACATAAGTACCGAGACCGGCAATTATTGTTCTCTACCTTTTCATTCCATCATATCATAAAAAAATATCCATAACGATAGGAACAAAATGGTAATTATCACCTACAAGAAAAGGTACATGCTTTGAAATATTCATAGTTGTTTGCCCCATTTTTAGTAAATTTTCAAATCGCAGTTGCAATGTACGCTCATGAAAAAATTCTTCACATTTTTATCAAATTTGGAGCAATTGAACACCTCAAACATTATGCACACACATATATATAAACGGAGTCTAACAAATTATTTAAAAATTTCAGAAAATAATATTAGCTTTTCAGCCAAAGTTCCGAAAAGAAATCGATAGCGACTAGTTTTTGGTTTTTCTATTTCGTGGCTATGGAAAAATCAGGCTAGGAGATCAACCGGGAGTTAGGTCTGGCGTGTCGGTGCCGACACTCGATCCGTGCCGACAGGGTGACCGGGAGCAGCAGGTGACAAAACGCCCCCCCTCCCCGACGCACCTCCACTCGTTAACCGGCTACGGGGAGTTTGACCGGGAGAGCTGGGGCACGGGTCCGTGGTGGAACCGCGCGGGTTACCGCCCACGTCTTTTTGGGCTCCCAACGGTTTCCCGTCGTTTTCGGACGTTGACATTTACATAAGACGCCGTGGCTTTACGTGGGAGTCGTGTCGTGGGGCCCGCTTCTCCGTTTTTTGACCTTTCCCGTGGGACCCACGATCATCGTTCGATTTTGACTTAACCTTGTTGACTGTTTCGGATATATATCCCGCATCGTGATGATTAACGGAACGGGAGGGACTACAGATGAAAACGGAATGCTCATATGGACTAAATTTCTCTTTCTATCGAGACCGTAAAAATCATGTTAAAGCTCCGTTTATTTCATCAAAAATAAGTTTTAAAAAAATATTTTAAAATTTTTCTAGTATTCTATTATGAAAAACGAATTGATTGGGGGACGCATTCTCCGTCAATTGGAAAAAATTCTTTTAAAATAAGGAAAAATGTTTTCCGATTTTCAAGTTGAGAAAAACATTTTATATATCTTCTTTGACTTCATTTTTTTCACAAAATACATTTTCCTTTTATTTTTTAAATCAAGTTTGGATTTATTTTTTATTTTTTTGTTTTTATTTTTTTTCCACTTCTTTATTTTTCTTGTTCTTCTTCGTCAGTCGGTCGCTGGCCGATCATTGGTCACAACAGCTAGTCGATGACCGGCCATAGGTGAGCTCGAGTCTCACCAAAGTTTGGCAAGGTTAGAGCTTGGCATCGGTCGCCAACCATTGGCGCGTCGCGTGGCCGACGATCGCCAAGAAAAAGAAGAAAAAAAGAAAGAAAAGAATAAAAGAAAAAATTGATTTAAAAATAAATAAAATATAATGGCATAAGAATCGGCCCATATCAAATAACGAAAAATATTTTCTATTTCATTTTCAAATTTCAAATGAACACCGAAAAATATAGTCATTTTCCTAAAAAATGACTTTATGAAAAACATTTTTTAGAAACGTTACATTTTTTTGCGAAATGAACGGAATTTAAATTTTGAAAATTTTATTTTTGCTCACATTGATCAATGTGATTTTTATTATTAAAAATTCGACAAGATGACAATATGATCAGGTGAAACTCTGGATGACCGATGAAAATCAGAATCTGCACAAAATTACTTGGCCGTGTGGGCGGTCGAGAAATTAGAGGACTGCATAAGATGAAGGTGGTCGGGAGAAATTGGGTGAGGCCCCGATCAAAGAGAAGATGTGGAAGAATTGTTCCAAGTTAGTTCAGACATGGAAAATGAAGGCCTGGAGATACCATATCACAGAGATGCATTACGAGAAGGAAAGTAACGGTCAAACGGATGAAGCTGTGGAGTTTGATAAACGAAAATAGTATCGTTAAAAGTCCTATTATACATCGAGGCAATCTTTCTTGTAATTGTAACTCGAAACTTTCACATTGATAGTGATATTGATAGTAAAGATGTTGCTTAATGAGGCAGCATATTTTTTTTTTTTTGGAATTTTGAAAGGGTTTCCATGTAAAAATTCATGTATCTTCTTCTTTGAGTTTGTCCCTCTTTTTTGTATTGTGTTCTTAGCAACTGATATCGAAGCATGGTTTTGCAAAATGGTGGCAGGGATGAAGATGGATGAAAGAAAGGTAAAGATCGATTGGTTCAACGACGAGAATTTTGGCTTCTGGAAGATGCATATAAAAAAATCATCGTATAAAAAAAAAAAAAAACATACGTCACCCTCTATTAGAAGAGAAATGAGATTCAATCCAGAAAAAGATTGTGAATTATTAGATCGACAAGTCTTGGGCGTCATTCATTGCCTTTAACATCACTGATAAAAGGACTGGCAAATTTGATGAGAGCTAGTATCAGGCCTTTATTGTGCGCTCCCAACAAATGTTATTGGCAGCTTACTCCAAATGTGTATTGATTTTTTGTGAATATCTAGAGGAATAAATCTCATGATCAATTTCGGGCAGCCTTCATGGCACGATATGGAGAAAGAGACAAAGATAAAGAGACCAAGGGTAAAGGTTCTGGTATAGTGACTTGTTCTCAATGGTGCAATGATTTAACTTGATTACCAATTTGCACTCGAAAAACAAATCTCGAAAAGAGAAATAGTAAAGATAACAGTACTTAATATATACAAAGAACATCTATGATCACATGGCAACTCACCACGAAACTTCTAGGTCCCTCTCATGAATCGTGGATTTCTTTAATCATCATCATGATGATGATCCCATCTCTGCACAACAAACTTTCTCAATTTTCTTTCACAAAAATTATCGAAAAGTGTTTACCACGAGGGGTGCAACCTCATGTGGTTCTAGACAAAGTCGCTGGCGAGACCTAGTTGGATTGTCAGCGTCCTTTATGTTCTTCAAATTGGGGTCATTATCAAATCGATTAATTTATTAAGCACCTCTAATCATTTCCATTTCCCGCTTACGGTTACCTCTCACCAAAAAAAATAAAAATAAAAATAAAAATATATAAATAGTTTATAAAATTATAAAATATTTTGACAGCGACGAGTCGCGAGACGTATTATTCTAAGAGCTTAAGTTTCGATCTACACGAATTTAAAAATTGTTAAAAATGTTTTTTTTTCCCGGTAGCATGACATGGTGTCATGTAGCCATGTGCGGGGGCTGGATGGCACGCAGGAATAATGAGGCACCGACATGTGAGGCGCCACGTGGGCAACTTCAAGCCCTATGCTGACGTGGAATTTTCTAATGCGTTCTCCGTACGCGACGCTGACCGCCGGTATATACGGCGAGAATTGGGACGTGGGGGGTGCTGGTGTTGTACACATGCGCGGGATATTATTTGATATTTGCATCCGAGGGCCTTGATTATAATCATTTATTTCGGTATTTGAATCGAGGGCTTGGATTATAATTTATTTTGAATTTTGGGGGGTTGGTCCCCAAAAATAAAAAAGATCTTTGGACATAGCCACGTGCCACGTGGGTGGGCGCCCTTTAATATAAGTCCACACGACGTGGGGACGACGTCGAGGAAACTTTTATTTTAATTTTGCTAGGGAGCCCCCGCAGTTTTCCGTTATTGCCCATGGAGGGCATTTGATCCTGGGAACTAACTCCTTTTATGAGGTTTTTTGTTTTTATTTGGAATTTTCGTCCGTGAAATTTGGTGAATTTTTTTGTCGTTTGATAAGATGTGGAGACTTGCCTAAATGTGGAGTGGCAGCCCACGCCGGTTATGATGGAGAAAATGGGAGACAAAGTCCAATTTGAAAGGTATACAATTTCAATTTTGACATCAATTCTTGTCGCATATTAATTTTAGGGATTAATATTACCAAAAATCTCAAACCAGTACAATCGTTCTGTATTCATCCCATACTATTTGCTGTAATAAACAAGTATTAACCATGAATTTACAAACAAGTTGCTATAGTATCTGAGGGCATGCACATAATATTTTGAGGTTTTTTTTTTTTTTCCTGAGGGGTGTGGGGAATTTTCGCCCGTCAAATTTTGTGAATTTTCTTTTGTCGTTTGATAAGATATGGAGACACGCCCAAATGTGGAGTGGCAGCCCACGCTAGTTATGATGGAGAAAATGGGGGACAAAGTCCAATTTGAAAAGTATTCAATACCAATTTTGACAGTGATTCTTGTGACGTATTAATTTTAGGCGTTAATATTATTGAAAATTTCAAATCAATATGACCATGCTACATTCTCCCAAAACTAATTGATGTAATAAATATGTATCAACCATGGTTTTGCACACGAGTTAACAAAAGAAGTTGTTATAATAGTCGAGGGCATGTCGCATACCTTTGTAAACAAAATCTCTGATCACAAAAGATTGGTTTTTTCCTCCAATTTTGCACAAAGAAAAGGCAATTTTGATCTCTTCTTGCAAATCAGGTCAATTTTAAACCATAAAGTAATTTTGAGACTTCGATTATCAAGTTATCTAGTTTAGAAAATAGATATTCACGAGAAAAAAAAAAAGGTGATGTGATTTGACAGCAATTACATTCGATGTTCAATAACGGAACATTAGTCATTTGGTAACCAAACATGAATGAATTGTTTGTGCAAGTGGGCACTTTGGCAATGACAGGAAAAAAAATCAAAATAAAGTATTTGTTTCGAAAACTCTTTCAAGCTCATATGAAGATTGATTTATTTTAATTAATTAGACCGACACATGCTATCGGATTCCAGAGATTTATGTGCTGAAAATAACTGTGATTATTGAAAGGAAGCTAAAATGTGGGGTTACGCGGGGGCCTGCTATTTACGTCTGCTATTTTGCTTTTCGATACCTTCTTCTCTGTTTTTCCGTCAAACCATTTTTTTGAATTTGACATGACTCTTTTTAATCGAATTTTGGAATGATTTTTTTGTTGATAAAATGGGTTTTGATGATTAGGCTTAGAGCCCAAAGTCTCTGAAAGACATTGGGCCTTCTTTCATTGGGCCGCATGTGGCAAAAACTTGTATAATCGGGGGAGTAAAGTTAGATATGTGCTTATTGACCAAAAAAAAAAAAAAAAAAAAAAAAAAAAAAGTTAGATATGTGCTTCTTTATATTGAGAGTGAGTTTATTTGGAAGAAAATTTCGCAATAAAGGAAAGCACTTTTTAATATATTAATTTTCAAAAAAATGGGTTATTTTCCTTTGTTTGATTATAAGAGATTGAAAAAATTATTCGGTGTTTGGATCCCATTTGGAAAAAATTTCAATTTCATGACTTTATCTCAAGCAAAAAAAAAAAAAAAATAAAAATAAATTAATTTTTATTTTTTATTTTTATTTCTCCTTCTCCCTTAGCCAATCGCCGAACCTTGGCAAATGCTGGTGACTAGCCACAGGTGCTGAGGGAGAAGGAAAAATAAATTTAAAAAATAAAACAATATATTAAAAAATTCGAGAGGAGCAATTCCAAAAGTGATTTCACCTTTTAAAATTTAGGAATTTAATATTTTAATTTTATGTATGAATATTTTAGTTGACCAGAAAGTGTTTTTCATTGACTGGTCATTTTCGGCGGACTAAACGGGTGAAAGTCCAAAAAATTAATTTTCATAAAAGGCTCTCACTCAAACAATTGCATCCTTAGCTTTCTCAAAGGGATTCGACAGCTCATGTGGTTTATCAATGTACTCAACCCCAGGAATTAGATTCTATATCTACACCAACAGAAAATGTCAGGACATTTTACTTTAGATAATTGCAATAACAAGGTCATTCTCATTAGATGTCCCGTCCCAACTACTAACTAGGACTTTACTTTTAGGTAAGCCATCAAGATATGTGAGCTATCTTAGGCTAAGATCCCGCGCATTTTTTGTTTGTAAAGATTGATGGTGGTTAAATGATATTGAAAAAACACAACATTTCGCATCACTTGATTACGAGAATACAATCACTCTGATTTGCTCGTACTAGGGTTGGCGAACGGGCCGACCCATTGATTCTTTTTTTTTTTTTTTCTTTTTTTGAATTTGCCGATCGATATAGCCCAACAACCACTAATTGAGTGGTTGGTGGACTGCTGTCCGTGGTCCCAAATGGCCTGCCGTGGGGCATGATGGACCCTTTTGGTCCGAAAATTTTGCAAAGAAATTGAATGGAAAATTTTATAAAGGGCCGACACGGTGGGCCGGGCTGGCCCTTCCCGGCCCACATGGGGCCCATGCCAGGCACGACCCGTTTGCTATCCTTACACGAAACCAATTACTACACGCGTGGTCGTATTTGAATTTATTTAAGGGGAAATTACACGAAACTCCCATTATTTTTGGCGGTAACGCACGTGTTATACACGTGCATAAACTCCTTTTTTTTTTTTTTTACCGCTGTAAACTTTCATTTTGTTGTCATTGACTCTTTTGTTATATTCTTGTTAGCACGAGAATTATGGGGGGTATTAGCGTATTTTGGGAAAATTGTCAAAAAGTCCTAAACCTATTAGACTTTTCCAGGTCGGTCATAAACCTTTTAAGCTCACATCGATTGAGTCATAAACATTTTCACTTCTTACCAATTCAATCCATCCAGCCAATTTTAGCTAGAAACGCCGACATGGACGTCGACGGTCTTGCCACATAAGATTGTTGGAGCTGACGTGGACAATTTTTAATAATTTTTAAATGATTTTTTGAATTATTTTTATTATTTTTATTATTTTTATGGTTTTTCCTTCTCTTTTTTTTTTTTTGGCTTTCTTGGCCTTTTCCGGTGGTCGGCCACTGACCACGGCCAGCTGGCTGGCCTCACCCGCCATAGGTGAGGCTCGGCCGACCGATCCACTTCATCAATTTCTCCGAGCAACACGCAAACAACAACCACCTCTGGAATGGTGGCATTCACCCTCTCCCTTGACCCTTGCTCGGTTCCTCAGCACTTCCCTCTGTAGTCCTCGTCCCCATCTCCATCTCCATCTCCATCTCTGCTCACTCGCCAGCCTCATTTTCGCTTCCCTTGCGAGCGTCCGAAACCAGCCGCCGTCTCCTTCTCCTCTTCCCTGCAAGGTCCGATTTCGTCGCCGCTTTGCACCTTCAGGATCCTTTATTTACTCTTTCTCTTCTTTGGGTCGATTCAATTTGCACCTACTTGAATCGTTGACGAGCGACGATGACGATTTTGCATTGAGCAGACAGCGACATCTCGCTCGTCACCCGGCAGGGGCGAGGGCCGGCCTTGCCAAATCGGGTGCAGGTGAGCCTTGGCGAGGCCGGCCCTCGCCCGGCGTCGCCGTCACCCGACCGACGCTCGGCGAAGCCACCCTGGCCTGGGCGAGGGTCAGCCTTGCCCAAGTGACCCTTGCAGGGCTGCGCTTGGGCGAGGGCTCCCCTCATCGGGGCTCCTCCTCACCCAGCCGGGCCTCGCCTGTGGCAAGCGAGGCCAGCCAGCTGGCCATGGCCGGTGGCCGGCCTTCGCCTGTGACCGGTGGCCGGCCACCGGAAAAGGCCAAGAAAGCCAAAAAAAAAAAAAGGGGGAAAAATAGAAAAAAACAATAAAAATAATAAAAAAATCAAAAAATTATTAAAATTTATCCATGTTAGCTCCGGCGAGTCCTACGTGGCACCGCCGACGTCCACGTCAGCATTTTCTAGCCAAAATTAGCCGGATGGACTAAATTGGCAAGAAGTGAAAAGGTTTATGACTCAATTGGCAAAGTTAAAATGTTTATAATTGAATTGGCAAAAATGTTCATCTATTTTCATTTTTTTTAAGGAAATCGTTCTTTTAGCTGAATTTCTATAAAATCTTAGAATTACAGAAAATAAATTAACTAGAATATTGATATACTTTGTATATTAAAAATAAATTTTCAGAATTTGATAGATTATTACTAGAACTAATAAAAAGAAACACCACTAAGTAAAAAGGAACAAAAGGTTTCAATAACCAAAGATATCAAATTACAAGAATTGGATACTCATTACGAAGTTTTAAATGGTAACTAACTTTAAGAAATGATTGATTAATGAAAATTTTTGAATATAATGTTAGATCCTTTATATATTAAGGACATCTATCCTTTTATAATTTTTTAGATATTTTTGTTAATCAATCATTCTTTTTACATTAATTAAACCTTGAAATTTTGACTATGCATAATGAGTAATCAATTTTTGTGATTTGAGCTTATTGTTTTTAAGGCCTTTTTCCCTTTTTATTTTTGTGTTTATTTTTTTCTTAAATCATCATATGTAGTTCTATTAGAGTGACCATATTCATCAAACTTTAACGAATTCTTATTGTTTGATATCAATACGTTTTTTTTTCTATTACTAGCAATTGATTTAATTTATTTTTCTCCCGTTTTTATATATATATATATATATATATATTGATCGAAAAAGAGAGGTTTCCTCTAAATGAAAAATGTAAGTTTCCCCTTAAATGTCATGAGCATTGCACATCCGAATACAATTTTCCCTTATTTTTAGAAATTCGCAATTGTTTAAATAAGGAGAACTCTATTAAGGAAATTAGGATACTCCAATTAATTGTCGAATGTATGCCTATGTAAAAAAAAGGAAAAAAAAAAACCGTGAACGACTTTTTCTACAGTGATTATAGTATTTTTCAATTAGCCGGGAACGAGTGTCCCTGTGCTTACTATCCTTGGAGGGCGGAAATAGTGCTCTCGTAATCCTAATATGCAACACTGTTATTTTGAGTTTGAATGAAGTGAAAAGACAAAACCCTAAGAAGGAAGAAAGATACATACATTCATTTCTACACGATCGAATTATATTTATTCAATACACTATTATTAGTATGAATAGTTAGAAAAGAATATAATTATAAAAAGTATGGATAAAGCAAAAGAGGAAAGGAGGGGGGGGGGAGAATAGTGGAAACAAGAACTTATGCAAAGTGATATACGAATGACCCACACCCTCTTCTCATTTTTTTTTTCATTAATTGACTTTCCTTTAATTAAGACGAAATTTTGTAAAAATCTGCACCTTCTTTAAACTATCATAAATAATTCATGTAGGTTGAGCATATTTTCTAAAGAAATATAGTTTAATTACATGTAATTATTTATCAAATCATAGAAACCCACTTTCCAAAAATATTTTCCTTCTCTTCAGGATCGAACATCAATTGCAACAATTTGATAAACAGCTCGTTATGATATATGTAGATAAACTAGAACCCTCCTAGAAACATGTATAAAGTTTTCTCCTCATATGGCTCGAGAAATTAAAAGATCTGTCTATGTATCCAATTCTAACTCTTTTTTCTTTGTCTCATTTAGAATATATTTGGACTTCTCATTCTAATCCTTTATCTAATCGTCAAAACAATTAGAAAAAAGATATTTCCCCATTTCAAGATATTTCATCTTTGCCTTGAATCATTGGGTTTATACATTATTTCAATGATTTTTTATCTTTCCAAAAAAGGCAACAACATACCCCTTTTTTCTACTTTATTCCTATTAAAGAATCATAAATGGCCGATTCCCTCACGACACACTTTTTAGCAAATCAAGTTTCCCTAATTCCAACAAAATTTCCCTTTTTTTTAATTCGAAACTTGCTCGAATTAGATCATTTCAATTTAAAATTCGAAAATAGATCACACTTAAGAAGTTGTTCCAATTTATTAATTAGCGGTAACCTTATATTTTTTCCCCGAAAGATAAATCAATACTATCTACTCAAGCTACATTACATATTTTTCACACAACCCCACCAAACCCCCAACAAAAAAAAGAGTTCTAGCAGAACGGAACAAATAACGTAGAGGAAAGAGCACATCGATTCCTATACAATAATTAAAATGGGCGTACGAATCTATAATTGATCATGTCCTTTAAGTCAAACATTTATCCAAAAAAAGAAAATCGAGGGTCAAATCAAATCATTTCCAATAGTTCTCTAGAAGCCAATGTAACCACAGAACAAATGACTTGTCATGATTCCATAATTGAATCAATTACACGTCGGTTCCAAATTCTCCTTCACGTTACAGAAAAGGAAGTGACCCCTCGGAAGATCGCGTTCGATCCGAAAATGGGGTGCGCGGTTTCCAGACGTAGAACGGACCAGTTCCAAGAACGAGATCCGTTCCCAGTTCGGTAGAGATAATTCGTTGAGAACCTACCTTCACGTATCAAGAAAAGGAAACGGGAAAAAACGCAAAAGGGTTGGCCAGATCTTTTGGCCTTTTTCTCTCGACTTTCCCGTATGACGCGGGACCATCATTGTTTCTCTCCTTCCCCGCAAGAAAAAAGAGCTCCAAGGGGGACTTGCACAGTCAAAAGTGGAAATTATCTTCCCCCCCCATCTCAGCCTTTCTTGTTTTTTAGTTTCGCAAGAAGGAAAATAAATCGTTTTTTGGGTCCTCGAGATCACTGTCCTTTTCTTGTTTTTGTCACGCTGCGTTGAGTGGGAAAAGGGTCATGGTGATCAAGAACTGAGGACCCTGCTGTCAAACTGGAGTTTGCTGATGGCGTGCATGAAGCTGGGATCGAAGTCTGAAGTGTTTCACCTCGATGGCAATACCTGGTTTTTGTCTCCATTCTCCATCTTCGTTTTCCTTTTTTTCGTTCGCCAGCCGTTTTTAGTGCTTGGGACACTGTTCGTGTTGAAGTTTCTGATACGGGCATGGGATGTTAATGCAATGCGATTGCAATCGATGGTCTGGGAGAACGGAGTTCTTGGATTCTGGTGTCTTTGTTAATGAGCATTTCAGGAAGAACGTGTGAACGTGGATGATGGTACGGAATTAGATTCCGTGCGCAATGAGGAGGAGCTTGTGTCTAGATTACGATGACTCGGCTCGAGAAAGTATAGATGTGATATGATTTGTCAGTTAAGCTGAAGTAGCAACGTTCTGTTCTTGATGTGATCAGGAACCCACTTTATGTTTAGTCCAGATTACATCGGTTTTGCTTGATTGCGTTAGCTATCTGGATCGTCATTCTTCTGCCTGGAAAATCCAATGCAGTCACTTAGGGACTGTGCAATTTGTTCACGGCGTCATTTTAAATGTAACTGGGTGTTGCATTTCTGAGAACAGTTTTCATAAATTTGTGAATGAAAGAGAAGGGCATGATGTCGAGCAGTATCTTATTGCAGAAGAAATGTGTTGGGGTTTGAGCTGGTCCATGGTAGAATCAATTTAATTATTATCTTTTGATGCTAGGTCGGGCTCGATACACTGTATACTGTTTCTAGGATAATTGTACTCATCAAACGGTAAAAATGTTCAAAAGACAGAACCATCCACATTTTACTGGTTGTGCAGAGCAGCATACTAGGGAGTACATGTGTCCAGTGAATAGGTGGTCCTCACAATCATGTGATATCCAATAGATGCTGTACTAACTGATCTAGAAGCTTATAACGCCAATGAGAAGGTAAATCGCAATTTGATTGAAGACAAAAGAATTGACTGATCCGTTTTTGTTGTATTTTCCAGGGTTAGCTCAACCGGGCTTCCAAGTGATGTCACCATTGAAGTCGGAGATATGTCCTTCCATCTACACAAGGTATGGCCTGGTTCTTATGCCTTACACTTAAGGTGTAAACCTTGATATTGCAAACAGCGACACAGGAAAAGACCTGCTAAATCAGCTTTCATTAAGCCACTCAAAATGCTAGTGTGACAGCCAAAAGTTTTCTCTTTCACATTTACCAAACTAATAGAACCAGTTCATAATGATCAATGAGATTTTGCATTACTTTCATGCTCCATTGAATGATCTGGTCCATTTGACATACAACTCTTTCTGGGTGCATTCTATTACAGGAAGAACGCCATGTATCAAATATCATCATACATCAAGTTATCATGAGCATGAGAGTATGCTAGAACAGCTTTTGTATTGGGTCTATAGCATAGCTTCAAAATGGTTTCACTTTAAGTTAGTTCTATCGTCAGACAAATATTTAGTCTTAGACTGTGTTGGGAATAGAATAAGTTACAAGTTGTGTGGCACCTGAAGGTGACCATTCTCCTCAGCATTTAAGCTGGAAATGAACTGATTCAGTATACAAAGTTGCTTTGAGAAAATTTGGAAAAATTCTCGGAGAATGGATAGGTACAGGGGCTAAATGCACTGGCAGGTAACTGTCTAATTATGCTGCCTCATCTTTTGTAGTTGATCTCTTCCTATAATTTCCTCAGTTTGTTCTGCTGTACTTTCACAGTATTATGACAAAAGAACATCTTCACTACCTGTGATCATGCTTGAAATAGTGCCTCCATTTTGCAGTTTTGTTGTACCCTTTTTGGGTTAAGAACTCTCTTACTTTTACTGCACAATTTGTTTCTAATTCTTATGTTTTTGGCATGCAAATCAGTTTCCGTTGCTATGTAGAAGTGGGGTACTAGAAAGCCTCATAGGAGAAGCTTCAGGTAAGGACGAGCAAAACTGCACACTGCAACTTCATGATGTTCCTGGCGGCACCAATGCTTTTCTTCTTGTGGCCAAGTTCTGTTATGGTGTCAAAATCGAGCTCACTGCAGCAAATGTTGTAAGCGTCCGATGTGCAGCCGAGCATCTCCAAATGACTGAAGACTACGGAGAGGAAAATCTCATCATGCAGACAGAAAAGTTCCTGAATGAGATCTTCGGCAACTGGACCGACTCAATCAAGGCTCTCGAGACCTGTGAAGAGGTTCTACCTCGCGCAGAAGAGATCCATATCGTATCGAGATGCATCACTTCCTTGGCAATGAAAGCTTGTGCGGACCTTAGTCTGTTTAGTTGGCCTGTATCAGGAGATAGTGATGTGAAGAGTCCAATAGGTACCATATTTTGGAATGGAATCCGCACGGCTTCCAAATCACGCACCTTAAATGAGGACTGGTGGTACGAGGATGTCTCCTACCTGAGATTGCCATTATATAAACGGTTAATCACTGCTGTCGGATTAAGAGGCATGAAGCCCGAGAAAGTTGTTGGGTCGATAATGCATTATACAAAGAGGCATCTCCCATTGATGGGCAGGCATTCAAGCTTCGATGGTGGCGAGTTCCCTGCATCGGGGTCAACCATTTCTTCCTTATCTGATGATGATCAACGAAATCTTCTTGAAGAGATAGTGGAGTTACTCCCAGATCAGAAGGGCGTGACTCCCACTGCATTCTTTCTCAGGCTTCTTCGAACATCCATGATCTTACAGGCCAGTCCGATGTGTAAAGAGAAGCTAGAGAAGTGCATCGGGTCACAGTTGGATCAAGCGGTGCTCGAGGACCTCCTTATTCCCAACGTGAGCCATTCGATGGAGACTCTTTACGATATCGAGTGCATTCAACGGATTCTTGATCATTTCATGGTGGTAGACCGCGCTACATCTGATCCCATCTCAAGCTGTGTACCAGACGAGGGGCAACTGATGGGAGGTGCTCACTCTCTGACTCCGATGACAATGGTGGCCAACTTGGTGGATGGGTATCTTGCGGAGGTGGGAACAGATGTTAACTTGAAGCTGCCAAAATTCGAGGCACTTGCTGCAGTTATCCCTGATTATGCCAGGCCGCTAGATGACGGTATATACCGCGCAATTGACATATATCTCAAGGTAAATATGGATTCATACTTTGTTCTTCTTGCTGGTGTTACTTCACATGCCCAAATCTCCATGTTTTGTCAGCAATTTGTATAATCAGATGGCAAATGCCGTTGATCAACTTAAATTGTTCTGTCCTTTATGTGTCTTGTAAGTGCATTGTTAGCCGTTAAGCTTCTGTTTCAGGGGTTAGTCTTCTCTTGTTACGTCCAGTTTTTGTCCCACTCTTTTCTTTTCATAGAAATACTAATGTGCTTCTTACCATTAGGCCCACCCATGGCTCACAGATTCTGAGCGGGAACAGATATGCAGGCTCATGAATTGCCAGAAGCTCTCCATGGACGCCTGCACTCATGCTGCGCAGAACGAAAGGCTTCCTCTCCGAGTAATTGTCCAAGTCCTGTTCTTTGAGCAACTACGCCTCCGAACATCTATTTCCGGATGGTTCTTTGTGTCTGACAATATCGAGAGCTCACAAAACCTGAGCACGAATGTCGCACTAGCCCGACCAAACGGGCCAGGTCAAGGAAGCAATTTACAGAACCAAATTGTCGCATTCGACGAGATGAAGGAGCGCGTGTTTGAGCTCGAAAAAGAGTGCTTAAACATGAAAGAAGAGCTTCAAAAGGTGCTGAGGCATAAAAGGGGTTGGAACGTTTTCTTCAAGAGACTTGGTTTCAGATTTAGGTCGAAGACTAGCGACCCAAAAGACACCAAACCACCGCAGGAGGCAAGGGACTCAGCACCACCACCAAAAGATCCGCTGGAGAACGGAAGGACGAACCACAATAATGGCGAATTAGGAGATTCGAAATGAACTGCCGAAGAGAGGTTCGGTGTCTAAATAATGGTTGTCCATTTATCTTTTAGCATTAGCTAGTAATGACTTGTGGATTCTGGTGTACTCTTCTTCTTCAGGCAGATTATAGACATTTCTTCTCTAGTTTGATGCATGATCCTACTATTCTGCAATGGAAAAATCAGATTCTTAAGGCCAGTTTAAGTCAATGTTGATTGATCTGCTTCATTCCATCCATCAGGACTAATGTTATTTCAAAATTATATCAAACTGCATTCCATCACTATCTATATTTTTTTTTGGCCAATTTTCCTTCTCTATCAAGTTGAGATCTCTGAAATTTTTAGGATTCTATTAGAACTCTTACAAAATTGACATAATTCATTCCTCAATTTGTCACAATGAAGATTAAAAAGAATGCACTCATTTCTTGTCTGTGATGAATGTTAATGCCTTTAAAAATTAAAAAAACAAATTTAAAATCGAAATTTTGAAAAAAATTTCTTTTTTTTTTTTTTTTTTTGGTGAAAGTAATTATATTGAGCTTTAAAAAACAAAAAAAAAACAACCTTCCTAAAATCGAAATTTTGAAATGCATTTATCTTTCCACATACATTAATACAATTGCTTTGTACTACGCGTCTTCAATAATATTTTCCTTCCATCATTTAATGATTTAATTTTTGAAATAAACATATGACCAACAAAAAAAACCAGCATTTCCACATGCAAACATAGATACTAATGCAGAATGATGAAAACCTAACATATATGATTTTATATGGAGAGACAGATGACAGAAAACAAACAAAGCAAGCATTTTAACTAAGAAAAGACCTAATGATTTGATCAAATTTGAAAGATTCAAATTTGAATAGATGTATTTAGGCAGTAGTGTCCATAATTTTATTTTATTTTTTTTTTTTATTTTTTGGTTTATTCAGGTGCTTGTCCAGTATCATTGGAGATCGATTTTTACACAGCTGAAGAATGAAAAAAAGTTGAGGTTGGATCTTGATGGGAAAAGTGCGCCGAAAGTCGTAAACCTCATGTGTACAAAGTACAACCAAGTCTTAAATATAACCTATGCTTCCGAATGAAAAGTATTTAAAATTGGCAACGTGTGATTCAAAAATTGCTCACATAGCACCTTTGAATTGCATTTTCCAACATAAAGTTTTGTCACTAAATTGTATTATCCTATGAAAGGTTTCAAGATTTAATGGAATCTAGTGAAATATTTAGAACTTGATTCCACTACCTGATATAAGCTTAGAACTTGGCAATCTTCCAATCTTGATATATGAATGCTTTTGATTCATTGAAGATACAGAGGATTGACTAAGGAAGTTGAACCATTTTGTAGCATACATGTGCAGGGTATGTATCATAAATAAAGATGGTCAAAATGTAGGCCAATTGATTTATCTTTCACATTTGTTTAGATAACCAGTGACAAGAACTTTAAAACTTGATACTTTAAGGTATGGAATACCAGGCAAGTCCCATGAACTAATTAAGTTTAGGTCTTTGATTAATATATATTGTTCTAATCAAAAGCAATTTTATGCGGTTGTTGAGATTTGAACAGGTCCTCCTCTAATGCTTTGGTCGAATATCGCCTGATGCCTGACCAACTATGCCAACCTTGGGATTCTCTCGCCTTTTATTTTACATCCCTTTTCAATGTCTTAGTTATTAGTCTTATGTGGAATAAGAAAGGACATGATGTTAGGTACTATAAAATATATATTTATTTTCCTAAAAATATGTGAAATTTTTTTCCACATTATAATAATGAAATCCAAAGATATATCATCATAAATTTACATCAACTATTTTATATATCATAATACGTGGTGTATCAAAATGCAATCATTTTAATTATAGTACTTTTATAAATGGTATATGATAATTGAATTTCGTCGTTACTCCATCCTATCTAATTTTAAGTGAAAATCATATTTTGTTTACTTGCGTGAATATGATGTGCTACAACCATTTCTCGGTTATGATAATCAACGTACTTTACTGTTAATTAACTAAAGATTTAGTATAACATAATTAAAAATCAAAGCAACCTTACATGAGTCATACTATGTAATTCGATTTTTTTGTTTCAAAAAGAACTAGTTTTCAGCAAGTTCAACAAACCCGCCACGTCGGAAATTTTATTGAAAGTTATGTATATAAATGTATTTTATGTATAAATACGAGTATTTTATTAAAAAAATTAGTTTTTCTTCAAATTTTACAATATCCTAATTTCTACCCTCAGCCGGTCTTCATCCTGTAAAGTCAATCAATCTCTCTGTCTCTTTTTCGCCGGTGCTAAGCATTCCGGAAACCTCAACGCTTGAAGAAATTTCTGACGAAGAACGCCGGCAGAATCACGAGGATTTGCTCCAAGTCGAGATTTTTAAATATCGGGTCAGTGAGCTTTTCTCTTCTCTGTCTCGATCTTGAAATGAAAATCGTCGTGCTGGGTCGTGATTGAAATTAGTAAAGGGCAAAAAGGAGCATCGGCTCTTTCCCACACAGAATCTTTTCGCTGAAACTGTACTCGTCCGAGTTTCGCGTGCTCGCTTGCTTGTTCTGCATTTTTCAAGTTGTACAGCTTCGGTTTGCGTTGGGATGCGCCCCTTCTGGGTGGAAACGGATGTGGGTAGGCGTGTGTTGACATCCAGAGACGATTTGATGATGGGTCTTTGCAGTGATGGCGACGATTGAGGCAAGGCGTGAAGACCCATCAAAGAATAAGGGTGGGATGGTGGGTGAGAGTTCGGGTGCTTCGTTCAAGAGATGGGGCAGGAAGTATCCCTTCGTCAGATATGGCCTCCCCATGATTTCTCTCACTGTTCTTGGCTCCGTTGGACTTGCCCATCTCTTGCAAGGCAGGTTAGATTCTTCCTTGTTATAATGATGCCACTAAGTCATGATTTCGATTGGCAAGCTGCTGAGTATGAGGCGTGATGGATTTTCTTTGTGAGATGGACTGAAAGTCATAATTTTTGTCTTTTTTGCATTTCTTGCTTGTAGGAATTGACTAGACTCAGGGGTTCTTTCACCTTTGTTTTAGAACTAATTGCTTATTGCTTAACTGTTTAAGCATCACAGTGTGTGTTCAAACGACGATGTGATTGTTTCTGTTTGGTGTACTTGTCTGAGATGGAGTGTGCTCGGCAAGCAATTCATGTTCAGACTACTGCCTGTGTTTCTCAGGGTTTAGGGATTTGGGTTATTCACACGGTGGTTTAACTTTGACATAAGACATTATTTTGTGGTCGGATGTTCATATCATCAGAACCTAACATTCATTTGTATTTCCTGCTTTTCTGTTCATTATTTGAAGTTTGAAAGGCATGCTTATCCATCGCATGTGTACCATGAAGACCTTACATCATTTGTCTACCTATATAGGCTCACCATTGTAATATGATTATACTTGTTACCACGCCTAACCTCTTTATAATGGGCAACTGCTGGTAGTCTTTTCTTTTTGTTTCTTTTGCCGAAATGTTGTTCCACTCTCGTCGTGTTAATAAAATTTTGTTGCATGTGCTACGTCTTCTCAAAGTTGTCTGATTCTTGTAGTTCAGCAAGGATATTGCAAAAGTGAAAGATGACAATGAGTGGGAAATCATCGAGGAAAGAAAAGCGCTGTCACGAACAGGACCAATAGAAGCATACAAGCCTAGAAAGATCTCATTAGAGGAGGAGCTGAAGGTACGATCCTTTGGCTAGGACCCTTGATGTAATTTCAATCTTGCCTTGTGGTTTGCATCTAATCGGCATGTTTTCTCTGGTTTTCAGGCTTTGCAAGAGAAGGTCAACATCAATGATTATGAATACAAGAAACTTCCTCGACCGACTGATGGCAAGTCTGGCCAGCAGTAATTTAAAGAAAACATGGGAGGAGCTAAGTTAGGACAGTTGTTTATTTATCTGGTTTTTTTGGGTCTGCATATTGCTGATTTTGTAGGCTTTGTGAGAGAAGGTTGTCATAACAATCCCATGCGCAAGGGAACTTTTCATCCGACCTTCGGCATGGTCAAGCTAGCGGTGGCCTTCAAAGGAAAATGGCTTGTGACGGTTTCAAGGATGTAGTGGCTGCTGAAACATTCCCTCTTTGGCCTTCCACTCTCCTTTTGGAATTTTGCCTGCAAACTTGGCCCAGTTTTGAATCTATTAGTATATTAGTCACCTAGCAGATGGATCATATGCGAAATGTTTTGGATGGAATCAGTTTGGGGATGGTAATCTGCAGTGTTTATTTGTGTCTATAATACTTTTTGGCGTGACAATAGTAATCCCTCGATATGATGTTTTTCTTAGATGACTGAACTGAACTAATTAAGTGATGAGTTTGTGAGGGAACTGTAATCATCTTGACGACTTTGATTAAAATCATACAAGACTTAGTTGTCTCATTGATGTTCCTTACCTGTCGGCCCTATTATTATGCTTTGATGGTTGGACCAGTTAAGTTCAGAAAAATTGGACATTAAGGTTTTCTCTCATCAAATATTTTTATTGCTGCTTCAGAAACTGCTTAAACTGGCCATGACTTAACGATTGTGTTGAGCAGGGTGGGCGGCAGTCGCAATTTTCGATTGTAAAGATGATCTCATCTTAGACGCATTGGTCAAACATTTGGATATTGCCGTAATTCTGTGAATCAGTTCAGTTTGGCAGGATAATACCTGAAGGAAAGCACTAGAGGGCATGATCTTAATCTGTCAAATATATGACTAATTAAAAGTCCTGTGTCATCTTGATTTCATTTGTATGTATCTTGCCAAAATTAATCTCCAGTTATGCCACAGTTTGGCACTCGTTTCACCAATTACTGTGGCTGGATGGATCGATTTGCGCTGAGTTGAGCTCGCTATACTTGCTTAGACCACTCATTCATGAGCTTGGAATCAACCTCAAGTTGGGTATCCAGTAATCAAATGTCTCGTCCGGGTTATATTCCGAGGCCCAAGCGGATCAGTTTTGATTGAACAAGTTTGAAATGAAATCAGAACTCGGTCGCTAAAAAAATAATCTGATCGTAAATCTGGAACGGTCCCTATAGTCTTTTGAATGATAAGAGCAGTAGCATTTTGGACCTGAGCACCTTAAACTACTCATGGAGGTAAAGGCGGGAGAACCGTCCTGGGGTGGGAGATCCCGTACTTGCCTTCCCATCCTCTCGATCGGGTGGATAGATATAGACCGGGAATTTGGGGTTCCATAGGCAGTGGAGGTGGGTAACCAATCTCAGAAACACTGCGTCTGTGGAAACACAAGCTACGACTGAAGCTGGCATGGGATAACCAATCCCTGTCCCTCGCTCGGTGTGATATGGAGTGGGTGAAAATCCCACGGGTGGTTAGCCATGCCTAACGGCACAGTTTCTTAACCAACTGGGCTAATCAGTCCCCCGGTTAAGGAACTGTCTGTCGAGGTGCCATTCGACGGGTAAAAAGTTTTTCTGATCAGAGTAAAAGTTACCTCTCACGAGTCAATATCAATAAATGAACTGCGTCGTGTCAGTTCGTTCAATTATATACTGCCCAATCAGTCAATGCATTCTCCAATAGAGAGAGAGAGAGAGAGAGATGTGACAAGAGCCAGATCAAAAGAATTAAGAGGAGGTACATTATATCACCTTTGCCACAATTACAAGCATTATACCCAATTCTCCAAAAGAGAGCTCAGATCTGTTTATGTACACATCATCACCCCCAGAAAAACAACAGACCGACGGAAGCAAAAATGTCTTAAAAGCCCTACCAAGTATCCCTTGTCACTTCCCCCACTAATATAAACCTCTTTCCCTTCTCTCGAATCTTATTCATTTACACATCAAAGCATTGCCAAATCTCAAAAAGACCCCTCCTAATCGCGCCGGTTCAGACCCCTCACCCCCCACGGTACCACAGAAAACAGGCACTTGAAAAGCCACTAGACAACACAAAAACCGATATCTTATGTAGTTATCTCGGCTTTGGGTGCGACCCAAGCGATAATAATGGTTGCATTAGCCTCTGGGTTGAAGGGCTGCCTAGTAATGTAGCTTGAGACCGGGTGAGCATCTCAGTCATGGATGGCGTCTGATAGGCCTGGACGAGGCTGGACCTATCGGTGGAGTCGCCTCTGGCAGTTGCTCGCTGCCACGAGTGCGAGCTTAGTCCAGAGAGGATGTATGCGCGACCCGAAGCCTCATAAACATGCCTGCTTGTCATTCTCTCCTGCATTTCCTTGAGCTCTGCGTCCAAAGCGATGCTCAGGCGGTCACCAGATTTAGCTGACAAGGATTCGGAAAGAGCCCTGCGGCAGTTCTCAAGAATAGAAGCAGCAATGACCAGGTCTCCTTGCTCAGCTGCAGCACGAGCCTGTGCCATCACCTCTGCCGCTCGGACCCTGTTCTGCTGCCTATCAACCTCTATCGAGACAATTTCTTCTCCGGCTATCTCAGGTCTCTTTATTGTGACTTCTTCCGCTTCAGTTGAAGTCAACTCTTTTGTTAAAGGATCCCTATATATGCACCTGACGTTCAAAAGTGATGTTTCAGAGCTTGAAGCCTCTGCAGGAATGTTGATAGAAACCAGAAAATCCCTCTCTTCATCAGCATACAGGTCACCCACATCAATGCTACTCGAGCATCCATTGGCCATCACACGGCTTGGGTAACTTCCAGCTTTTAGAGACCTAATTTTCAAGCTTGGGTGCAAAGACTCGATCTTTACTTGCAACTCTTGCACAACAACACTGAGTAGGCCACCGATGCATTGTGCGAAGGCATCCTGAATTGCAGCCTCTGTCTCGATGAAGGAGAATGTGCCTCCAGATGTCTCTGATATGGAGTGCATAGCTGAAGAGTCATGATCAGTGCCAAACCCAAAAGTATGCACAGGTATTTGGAACCCACTGTTGTCACTTCCATTGATGGACAAGGGGAGTAGTGGGTGACCATTTGGTTGAGGACGATTTTCGCCAGAACCGCTGACGGTGTAAGTGTCTTGTCCATCGGACAACAGTATAACACTTGCCACTGGGTTTTTCTGCTTCCGGTCAGCCATTACCTTAGCACCCTTTCTTAGGCCTTCGGCAATGTTGGTCCCACCATTTGCCACCAAGGAATTCACGGCTTGAAGTGCCTGCTGCCGTCCTACATCAGACATGTGGCGGAGGGGGAAGAGGCGCCGAGCAGTGGAGGAAAACGATATCACCGAGAGTCGATCAGCTGAGCTAAGGTTCTGAATAACAAACCCCATGGCTCGTTTTAGCAATGCTAGTTTAGTACCTGCCATGCTACCACTGATGTCAAGCACCGTAACCAGGTCAATGGGAGCACGCGGGGTTTGTGCGACTTGTGGGAAGCTAACGTTATTCTGGCTCAGGTTTTGTCCCCCGGCAGCTGCAACTGCCTTAAGATGAACCAGGACAGAGAAGTTGTCTTGAGAAGTGGACCGTGGCATAGCTGAAACTTCAGGATACACCCTGACCTCCAAAGTTCTCGAGGAATTCCCATTTGCAACTTCACTGCAGGAGTTCTTTTCTACAACCACAGGTTGGAGATCTAAGGGTTCATCATCATCAAATACTCCAGGCTCTGGAGCCTGGAATACGGGAACAATGTGGCGCCGGTGTGAATCACGTCGGGGCGGAGGGCGAAGCATGGTCACCACAGCATCATCGCGGCTCCAACGTATGGGATTTCTCGATGCACTTCGCAGGCTAGGGTCTGGACACGGTACTTGTGATGGGATCTCTTTCCATTTTGCCCGGCAGACTGGGCAGATTTGGTTCCCATACTTGACATTTGAAGCTATGCAGTGGAAGTGGAATGAGTGGGAACACTCTGCGGTGAATATAGCGTGACCTCCTCCTTGTTTTATTTTGTTCAAGCAAATGGAGCAAGTCTGCTGAACATTGGAGTAAAGAGTCAGTAACAATCGCAGCACAGCGAAAAAGAAGAAAGCACTAAGATTTGATACTGCAAGAAGAGCATAATGCGGATAACCAAAAGGGATAAGCCAGAAAAGGCATAATTGATGGACTCCAGGTAAGTGTCAGACTACAACTGAAGGTCAGTTGAGGCTATGCATATAACAAGCTTCGAAATAGGAGAAAAAAAATCAAGGAGCAAATTAACACCCGAAGATGTTTAACTAGCAGGAGATCTTCATTGAACATTCTGCAGAAAGCAAAACCAAAGGGCAAAGGCAACCCCCAACTCTACAAGGACTAAGAATCGGCCCAATTCAAGTAACTGCATTTCAGAATGAAATTCCCAATTCATGCTGCTTTCTTTAGCACTCGTTAGTTTATTTGCCAGAAAGTTATATGCGAACATGGAAAAAAGCTACTTTTCTACCTCAATCAGCAGGAAAGCAATGCTACTCTTGACAGCACAAGGCAAAGTAGCACTACTCCTGCAAGGGACTAATGAATTAATCTTCAAACACATAAAAGATCCAAACATCCGAGAAGAAAATAAAAGCGGGTGCTTTTCAGAGTAGCATTAAAATGAATATGCAATGAAGACAATTTTTTTTTTTTTTTTAATTCAACAGTTGTGGTAGGCACAGAACAAGAGCTTATGCTTCAAGGACCAAGCCCCAATAACACGCACAGTGAATAGTGTGTTATTTAGTCCAACAAATTGTCAGAAGCAAGAAACGGAAGACGAAACAAAAGCTGTAATCACATGCCACATAGTAGATCAAGAAAGTACGTGGATCTTTCCCCTGTCCCCATCAGAATGTATTAGAACCAGAAACTTCCCCCTGAACTCAAAATGGACAAGCAAACGACAGTTTTAAATCCAACCCAACTAAAAAAAAAAAGAGCCTTCCACTGCAAAAATTAACCGAAACCAAACGCAGCTTCAAAATACCAGTTTCCATATCCGAACTGAAATTTTCAGTTTGTGGAATTACCAGAATCATTTAAAGAAACGCAAAAGACCAAAGAAACTAAAAAAAAGACAACTTTACTAAAACTTTCCCAACTCTGTAACAGAACCAAACCAAAAAAGAGACTGTTGAAATCGAAAGGAACAGAGCAAGCACAAACCTTGGACGACTTGCTTCCGCTCCTATACAGCTTCAAGCCATGAGAGGAAGGAGTCGGTGTCATGGGCCTGGGACCATCCACGTCCCAATTCCCTGGCGAAAGCAAGGCAGCACTCGACAATCTATCGGTCGAAGCATCGAGATTATTGGAGGGCGGGTCCTCCAGAGTTCTGGGGACATACACGCACAGGTTCAACCCCAAAGCAAGCTTCGCTTTTCTCCATTTACTCGTCATTTTTTTCTCCTTGGCACTTGCGAGATCTCAGCCACGGAAGAGAAACCCAGAAATGGTTTCGCCCCAGAGCACACAAAAACCCACCAAAGTTCTCGCCTTTCTGGCTCGAAACGAAAGCCACAGATCTCAAGAAGTTATCTTGGGGAGCTCGGTAGCTGTCTTCGAGCGCAGAGAGTTATTGGAACGAGAGAGAGGGAGACAGAGAGAGAAGGAGGGAGGAGGGCTTTAAGAAAAGTTCAAGTGGAACACGAAAACCAAGAGAAGGTGAGAGAGAGGGAGAGGTTTGTATGGAGAGGAGAGAAATGTCGAAGGGGGGGATTTTGTAAAAGGGGATTAAAAGGAAACGTCAAAACAGGGGACTGGGTCATGTAAAGACGAAGATGAATCAAGTGGGTTGCTGCCGGTTGCAGATGGTTGCTGCTGCTACTTGGAGCCAGCATTCTTGGCCGCCATTAGAGAGAGAGAGAGAGAGAATTTTGACCTGGGCGGTTTTGCAAGATGGTAAAAAGGAGGAGGAGGAGGAGGAGGAGGTGGTGGTGGTGGTGGTGGTGGAGGGGTGGTGGATTGGATAAAAGCACGTTTTGGTTGAATTGTGAAAGTTGGTTGCTTTATCATGCCACCGGTCTCCCTTCCTTTTCTTTCTGTTTTTTTCAGTTTTTTATTTTCTGTCTTTTGACTTTCAATGCTTTTTGTAATAGTCTTTTTTTTTCTTCTATTTTTTTTTCCTCCTAAAATAAAATAAGTACTGCCGATGTACGAAAGTAGTATAGTCATGCAGAAACCGAGATCGATTATTTTGATTGTTCTTTGAGAATTGGAAATTTATTCAAGGAGTGTCCAGCTTTTTTTTGCTTAGTAAAACTAGTTATTTTCCATGTTGAAAGGCGTCTAAGTCATACCTTTCGCGTGATTGCAATAGTAACATATGCAGCAAATATCAATATTTTATTAATTTTGTAGCATTATAACGATTTAGTATTTAAAATAACAAACTTGTATATTTATTTGTTTAGAACTATTTTAACATTTAGGGGGGCGGATATTATATGTAGACATATATGTTTTTATGTTTCAAAAGGTAATTGGATATAAATTCCTTTTTTTATTTCTTGAGAAAAAATCCAGATAGATAAACTTAGGACACTATTTACTTAACATAAAAAAGAAAAAAGAAAAAGAGTACATCAAAAGCCGAAAAGGGGGGGAAAGAAGTGTTGACGTTGAAAGTAGGGAATGAAGTCTTCAAGGCCTATTCTTCTTTTACTGAGAGCGCTAAAAAAAAGTTCCAATTTGATAATCGCCAATGGGTTTGGAGAAGAGAATTTGTGAAACTTGCACAATTCATTGCACCAGCGTGATTAGGTAGTTTCCAAGATTGGTAAAAGATGTCAAAAGATAAATTTCAAGTTTCAAAGTTTCGAACGTGTATGTATAAAGTAAGTTTCAAGATTGAAGTCATATCAACCTCCTACCCACCATATGTTATATGACTTGTTTATGGTAGCCTGTATTTTTCCTTTAAGTAGATATATATGCATCTGACTATCCATTACTTTCTTTACTTTTATTATGAAGTACCCATGTTCAAATGTGTGACTGACAGGAGGAATTCAAAATTGTTTTTTACTTCCGATGTGATTATGTCTTTATGATTTTAATTTTTTTAATGTTTAATGTTGATTTTGTTTCTAACCCAAAAAATGTTGACGTTAATAAATAGAATTGTGACAATTTTCAACCAAAAAAAAAAAATGTAGAATGTACATAAGTTTTATAGGGTATCCTAAGATCCATAGAACCATCCCAAGTAGCAAAACCTTAGGCACCGGTGCCCATAGGGTAGATTCTAGAATGAGGCAAAAAAGGGCGTCCAAGTCTAAGCATATTAATGTATCTAAATGGAGAAATATTTACTTAAGATTTTAAGTCAAGATGGACCAATTAGGATTTTTTAAATACTTCAAACCACGGTAATTCTTTATCCATAGCAATAACTCAGGAATGTGTCGCAACACTGCATCACTTGACTTCATACATTCACCGCGTTTTCACCATCCACACGTTGATTATCAGATTTCTTCATTGAAATATTATCAAACACCAATACATATGTTGGGAGGTGGCAAACAATCAACCCATCACATCATTGAGCACTATTGATGTTTTTGGACATAGGGTAGATTTATATACTTGAGTCATTAGAATGGCATTTCTACAGTTGGATCGTAAGCGAAATGAAGGATATGATGTAATGTACCTAATCCAACTGTTGATGAATCGATTGAATGCTTAAGTCTCAAAAATCAAAGAAACCTACTAAGACATAACTTCAGTAACTTGGAAAAAGGAAGATGGTATTTAAGTCTTGTAAAGATTGGAAAAAATAAACAAAAAATCACCATTGACACTCTACAATATTAATTTCACTCAGATAGGATACTCAATTTGGTTGATCCATTATAAAAGTTTAAATTT
This sequence comes from Eucalyptus virginea, assembly GCA_014182375.1. NCBI lineage: Eukaryota > Viridiplantae > Streptophyta > Magnoliopsida > Myrtales > Myrtaceae > Eucalyptus > Eucalyptus virginea. The sequence goes on along the minus strand of CM024523.1, from coordinate 17,594,333 downwards.
GAAGTAGAATTCCAAACACAACTTTCACTATATAGCACCTTGTCCCATTTCAAAAAGTAGTGTGCCGCTTTGGTATCATTTGTGATGATCCGATTTGCATTATATAAACCAACCATCCAATAAAGTATTTAAGACAATGACGATTGGGGATGGGTACACAAATTATGGGTCACTTCACTTTGTCTTCTCCCATATAATATAATACATGGAACGTTACATTATAGCCTACAAAGTAGTCGGTACTTCCAATTCAATTCCTTCAATCATGGGTTTCTTTTCAAACCTAAAAGGACGCATATCTGTTTCAAGCAGCATAGGCATGGAAGCTTAACGGTTGGAAGAGATTTGGATTTATCGATGCAAACAACAGGTGATTCACCCGTGTTTTACAGATGCAGGCATGCCTAGTAGCTGGACGGCATTTTCATTTAAACTTCGTGTTTATCGTGCAATACTGTCAAAATTAGTTTCCAGAACACTGATCTAAGTTTTGTAGTTGTCAAAAGTCAACCCTCCTAAAAACCCTAGCCGCTTGACTTCCCGAGTACCGACACAGGCGTTAAAAACAACAGTATCTGTCCACATGATGTTGTGTTTCACCTAAAAGAAAGTCAATAATTTGGTAAAGAGCTAGGTGGGGTTTGACAACAAGATGGCGCACTGCTGGGCTCGTTTTCTGATTTGTCCACAGTGATGGAGGACAAATATTACCATACAAAAAGCAATCATCCCAAGAAATGACATTTTCAAAAGCTACTACTTTTTCTTTCTCTATTTTCTCTCTCTCTCTCTTTTTTATTTATTTATTTGTCTGGCTTATGGTATTCACATCTTAACAAATATAAATAGTAAGTCAAACAAACGAAGGATGGAACGGAAATATGATGAATAAGGGCGATAATTTCGAGAGACGTCTCTTTAGAGATATGCGATGAAATTTGAAAGGGAGAGCTTATAAAGAACACCGTATTAGAATTCATGCATAGATGTAGGAGTCACATTATCATGTTATCATGTATTAACCTACTATCGGATAATCTAAACATGTGGCATATTACTTTTAAATTATTAGTAAATGTGCCACCTATGTTGAATAATCGATGCTTTGTTTTCCATGGTAAAAAATTCCATAATAGAAAATTTCACTCCATGTCATTTGTTATATTTACCATGATATTTGTCAAGTTAAATTTGTCGTTTGATTTGGCTAACAATCATCTCAAACATCAAATATAATAATAATTATCTTGTGATTTCATTTGACAATTTGTCATCCTACTCTAGTTTGGCTAGATTACCCTACATTAAGAGGAAACAAACGTGCCTCCTATGTTGAATAATTAATGCTATGTTAGCCATGGTAAAAAATTTCACAATAGAAAATTTGAGTCATTGTCATAAGTTAAATTCGTCATTTGACTTGGCTAATGGTCATCTCAAAAATCAAATATAGGAATAACTATCTTGTGATTTCATTTGACATTTTGTCATTCTACTCTAGTGTAGCTAGATTACTTTGCATCAAGAGAAAACCTATAATGGGGGCACGAACTTGTGTTGTACTTATTAAACCTCTATATTAGAAATTGCACATTATTTTGTAATTAACCATATAAGTATGGAAGATTTTGCAGATTACTTATCTTTTATAGTTTAATGCTTTCTCCAAAATTTGATTGCTTGTCACGTGTAAGCCAATATATAAATTATATGAAGACACTTGGTGCTTTACAAGTATTCGTTGAATTAGATGGTATGTTGTTGATATCCAATCGTATCATCATGCGGTGTCACAATCATCGTAACCATCAATCCAGGAAAATTATATTTGTGTTTGAAATTTGTGAATGAATAATTTCATAAGTAAAATTTGTCGAGGCAGAGACGTGATATAACGATAGAGAATCCTCATTTTATACGATGTCACAATCCTCCCAATGATTAATCTTATATGAAATGTGATATTGTTTGTAAGCATGAGTATAGGAGATCTTCGTCCATAGTGCAGCCAAATGAAAACCCTCTCTGATCCCATGCCATGTTAAAATGGGTGTTTCAATTATAGTCGATATATCTAGTAAAAAATTTAGAAAAGACAGATGCAGAAGTACGTGGATCAATGCTTACAATGACCGTCGTATTGGTAGAGATAGGAATGCGCAGTCATCACTTTCAATTGGCATTAACACGAACTTTTTTTTTTTGTTTTTTTTGGAGCCATTAAGGTCTCCGTAACCGCGCCTTTCAAGGTCTTTCTCTCATGCAACCAAACTACAAGAAACATTTCTCCTCCATCTCGTCGTCCTTTCTAGTCCTCAATGTGCGCCAGCTTCTGTATGCGTCCAATTCCACGTCTACCTAGCCACGAGACACGAATAAGCAGTTATCGCCCTCGACCCGGCGACAGCCTAAATTTCCATTATTATATTTTTCCCGAGCCATGATAAATCCCCCACTTCAAAAAAAAAAGAAGAAGAACAATTCAGCATATCTCGACCCAAAAGAAATGTCGAGAAAGACTCCCCAAATGTCGTTCTGCCTCGCAGCAGCATACTCGTAATCATGCCGTCAAAATCCCCATCTCCATCTTTGACCATTTACAATAATCACAAGCATTAAAAGCATTAAAAACGGTTCAAGTCATGGACCATGCCCTAACCCCATTCTGGAGGGCACCATCATACGCGGCATAGAAAAAAAGTACCCTCTCTCATCACTACATCCACGACCGAGAAGGGGATACTCAGGCACCCAAAATTGGGCCTGACGTGGCTCCATCATGACGAATCATTTGCTGGACTTTTCTTTTATTTTCTTTTTTTATTCTAATATTTTTTTTTAATGTTTTTGGGGTCAAAGGGTTTGATTTTTCTCTTCCTTTTCTTTTCCCTTTTTCTCTCTTGCGATATGGCTGGCAATTTTTCTTGTAATGATTTTTTATTTTTCTTCACGCACGCCGCACGTGCACATGAATATTCGTTTTACTTTTTTTTTTTGTGGTTCACTATGTCAACCCTGCTGACCTAGGTTCATCATATCAACAGGAGGATGCATTTTACTATTCCTTCTTTCTTTGGCCCTCCCCCCCCCCCTTTCTTTAGTATTTCCTTTTCCTAACTTTTCGTTTTGTTTTTTTTTTTTTGCTAACGATATTTCCTTTTCCTAACTTCTACTTTTCTCGTTTCTTTAAGTTTTCTAATCCACGGTCGTACCGGGACCGATTGGACGGCGTGCATCTTGCCAAAACGATTCATGGTACAGGTGTACAAATTCTTGAAGTAAAAGGCTAATTCATAAAATCAATTTATTAAGAGATACGAAGAATCTCTATCGGACGTGGAGAGGAATGTACTTTATTTAAGATCCTATTTAGTAACAAAAAAAAAAAAAAAAAATGAATGATGTAGAAACTATTTAGTGGAAAATGAATGATTACTTGTGTATTGCTTTAAACAATTTATATTTAGACATTTTCGTGAGTGATATACATATTTTTTGTTTATTCATTTTTGTAATAAATATGGCGATCATTTTTAAGAAAATATCTTTCAAATCATTTATTTTCTACAAAAAAATGGAACCTAAATGTCAAATTTCAATTCACCACATAATTTCACACATCACTTTCATAAATAATTTTCTTACATCTCTAGCATTGCTATCGAAATATAAATGAACATCAGACGAGAAAAGGAAGTATCATCAACACCCTCACGAGTTATAATACGACACGGAAGATGTAGGTGGTCCATGTACCTTTCATTAGGGTCATTTTTCGTGGGGGTTGAGAGTGAATTTCATCATTATGGAAGTTTACACTTGATTGGCATCGATTCAATTACTTGTAATTGGGGGTATTCTGTATTCCCTGGCTCGACGGTGTGACCACGACACCACGAAATGCGTTCTTGATTTTCTCGCCACCAGTTGAATAAGAAAAGCTCATCGTATCTTGGCAGCATGCCTAACTATGTCATTATTAGTGGATCTAAAGAAAAAGTCTTTGATGTGGCCGGCACCTATAGTAACACAATCTATCCATGGAGATCAATTCTTATATATTTGTATTCTTAGAGAGAGAGAGAGAGAGAGAGAGAGAGAGAGAGAGGTGGAATCATGCAAGAAACAAGGCCTTGGTCAATCTCAATGAAACCGTAAAAACATCAATGTCGATGTTCAATAGTCAAGAATTGGCGGTTACGAATCTTCCATATGTTGATAAGTTCCTAATTGTTGAATTTCATTCGCCCACCATTATTTTCGTTTGACTGGATTTGGCTTCGGCAGGTCCGACCTCTAACGCTTGTCTATGTCCTCGAAAAATCTCCCACGTGGATCTCTATGCCCAAATCCTTGACTTGACTTGGTACAGTTTTGCCTGCCCATATTTAGGCTCAAGCCATGCGTGTCTGCCATGTTCCGCTTTGATCAAAGAACCATTTTTAAGGAGTATCGTTCTGCTTTCTAGAAGAGGAGAAGAGTTGATAATAAGTTGCATTGTGATGGCATTCAAATTTGTTGAAAAACATGGAGGATTAATGGAGAGAAATGGTGGGCTGATGGTTGAATCTTTAATAATTTTGAACGGTTTGGAATTTGCTAAACTTGGGACAATATTTAAGGGAATGTAAAGGTGATTTGTTTGCTCTACTCTTGTGAGGATTGACATATGGATATGCCACTAATTATTTTAAGAGACGTCACGTCCTACTTACTGAAATAACAAAGGATGGACATGGTCTATTATTTATTTATATTGCTTGAATTTGCTTCGTGACTTACAATATGCAGTGGTTTTGTTTCCTTGTATCATTTCCTTGTTTCATGGAGTCACGTAAGGTAGAGAAACTTGATTAGACTTGATTTGCATCTTCGTTTATTCAAGATCTTTGACTTTGGAATGAGCTTTTTGCTTATAATACTTTGGTTAGACCTCGAAAAGGAGATGGGGTTTGAACAAGACATGTCTGGTTTTGAATAAGAATGGCTTTTCTCTTGTGAAAGATAAATCGTGCTTTTACCTCTCTCTATTAAGGATAAATGGAACTTTTTCTCTCATGAAGGAACACAAATAAAAGCACTTTTCTTCCTTCACTCAAGACAAGAACCCTTATGTCCACAAAATAAAATGACAATGAAAGCGATCAATGATATTTTGTCTGTTTAAAATTTATGTTGGATGCGAATTCAGTAAATTGAATTGACGTAACCGTTATTTTATAATTAAATTGCTAGACAATATGTATTCCTCTTTTATTCTTTGTGTCTTTATAAAGTTTGTATTTATGAAGATTCCTGGTGCAAATGAACACATGAAACTCGGGGTATGATTAAGTTTCATCCCCATCATATACATAGCAAAAGGTACAAATGAAGAGAAGATAAAAACAGAGACATTGAAACTGGAGTCCTTTACAACCTTCCATATAAACACCACAAGGACCAGTTGTGGTGGTGGAGTATGAGCTGAATCGATCCAAAGAGTGAAAGGTACAGTGGTTCCAAAGCTGTAAAAAAGGACAAACTAAATTGGAACGAAGCTAAAGAGACCACTTGCATGATCCATGCTCCAAATGGACCACTAAATCATGCTAAATTCACCAACCCACGAAAGAAAAGTCAATGCACCTGTTCATTTGGGTCCAGGCTGTAACATCAGGGAAAAAGAAAAGAAACAAAGGATAGGTTAATAGGACACCTAGATTTTGCTTTGCTTTGTTTTCATGGACAACAAGAACCAATTTCCTCTCTCATTCCTTGACAAGTAGAGAATAGTACTTTTCTTTGGGGCGTGGCACTGAAAAATTGGAGGGAGGAACTTCTGGAAGCCCATCACATGAATGAGTGGAGGAAGAATTTGTTTCCTGTTTTTTTTTTTTTTTTTTTTTTTTTGGGGGGGGGGTGGTGTTGGGGGTGGCTTCTCTTCTCCATTTAAGATGTTCCTTACTGGCCCATTAGGGCATCAAGTGACTTTTGCACTGGTATTGGATCAATAAGATATCTTAATCACCATGCCCCATCAGTAAATCATATTTTTTCTTTCCTTTTTTTTTTTTTTTTTTGCGTGGAGCGTTAATGCACCATCTTCCTTGGAGGAGCATGAGCATCTTGTTGTCAACCAACTCATGGCGATGCCAATCTCTAACGTAAGATCCCATAAGAACACGATTCGAAACTTGTCACTAAATGTGAAGTGACAGAAATCCACCGTATATAGTAACATTACGTAATAATTTCAAATCGACATGACTCGATATGTTAGGCAAGCTTCACGTAAAGACCGAAATTCCATATTAGACCAGATTTAAGCCAGTCTAACAACAATGCACATGAAACTATATGGATAATTAGCATAAAACAATGACAAGACGTCCTTGTCCCTCAAGGAAAGAGTTACGGTTTTGATATTAGAGGGTGAAGGGGGATTAATTCATCTAAAGAACTGAGAGAGCTACAATACCTACGATTTTTTTCCTTTTGGGTCTAAACATCGGTAAACATGTGAACAATGCATTGTGACGATTAGGAATCATAGGGAAAAAAGTTGTAATATTATTCTGTAGACTCATTTAGATTATTTTGATTGAAGAAACCGGGCAATCAACATTAACCTTCATTAAATCCAAGACCCTAAAACCCTAATCGTGGTTTGTAAAGGAGAAAGACACTATATATCACGATAATGATCTCCAAACTTTGAGTGGAGTTTCCTATTCCCACCACTTTACTCTCTCCTAAAAATCCCCATCTTTTAAAAGAGAGAAAAAAAAATGCTCCATCTTTTTGGATGCAAAAGTTATTCCTCTCCCCCACAAAATAACATCAGCAAGGAACCAAGAAAGTGACCTTTTCCTTCAATTTTCTTTCCCCTCTCCCTTTTGCGAGCATACCTGCCTCATGACTAGCTTCGATTGAGAAGGGGGGGAGAGACAGAGAGAAAGAGAGAGAGAGAGAGAGCTTTTTCACATGAATGAGTGAGTGCAGATCCACCATGTATGAGAGAATCCTTTCATTGAGTTCTTTTGCAGGGGATAGGATTCCCTTTATACTTGCCCTCTAAATTTGCCAGACTTTCTGGTGCAAGTCAACGAGAAAAGCTGTCCCTTTTCCTCCTCTCCCCTCTTTTAAAACAAAGGGGGAATCAAAAGTCCCCACTCTTATATGTTGCCCCCCACTAAAAGCAGTGATTACCCTGAGCAAATTGGGTGTCTAGCACTTAAAAAACCCTAGTAAAAATAAAACCAAAAAAAAGAAGAAGAAAAGACTCCCTCAGACACCATTACCTATGCTCTCTCTCTCTCTCTCTCTCTTCCTAGGGTAAATACATGACATGATGTCTTGTTTCAATAACATAAATTAAGCATTTATTAGCATCGGACTTTGGCGGAAGCCAAAGCCCACTGGACAATTATTTTAAGATACCTATGGCCTAGAAAGATAGGGTTATGGTGTACCTCAATAAAAAAAGAATATAAAAAAAAATTCAAAGCATAAATACTCTTCTTGAAATTAGTGGCAGCCGAATCTTGGTTACATTAATTTTCACGAGAATTTATGCTACTTAGTCTTGTAAGGTTTATGGAGATTATGCTTTCCTATCTTGCTAATGACATAATCAGTGTGCCCGAGATGAAGATATAAGCATGCATGAATTAAATAATTTGTGCTTAATGAGACGTTTCTATTTAAAGGAGGCTTATTCGCTCAAGCGTGGTCTTATGGACAAGGCCACGAAAGAAAGCAAGGGTCTTTTTCATGCTTTCCTAATTAACTCGACGTAACTTCCTTGGTTGCTTTCCTTAATCATTATATCACATGAAAGCATCGTCACGAGAAGTCAAACCCTCATCCATGCGTCCATTCTGGTCCCATTTTCATGACATCATTTCCCCAGAACTTCTCCGCACAAAAAATATTCCTCAAACTCTTGAAAACACTGATTGTGGGAAAAAAAAATTGATCTCCCTAGCCATGTTTATTAACTTTTCTGGTTTGTTTCCACCTTATCTTCTTCAAGTACACATTTATCTAGCTGATTCAACTTCGCTTGTCGAAATTATACTCTTTCTTTTTCTTTTTTTCTTTTTAAATAACTGACGGTATTTCTAATAAATTTTTTCTTTGATTTTTCCCTCTGGCATAATGATGTCGTGCGAGCATGCATTTCGCTCGATTTCATGATTACAATGGAACCACAAAGCTCCTCTAGAGCAAGCTTCGCACGAATGGCTCCCTCAAGATAATGATATAATAAGCCATTGAAGAGCTTGGTGGCATTATCTAAATCCGCAAAAGGAGGGTAACACCCATCATGGACAGCAAATTGCGGCCAATGCATGATCATGGGATTTAGCTAATTAATGCCATCCAAAGGTAAAAGGAAAGAGCCCTTTGCTATTAGTTTATCAACGAGATTAAAGGGACATTGTCATGATGATAAATTGGAGTTGAGACTTGGCCCCATAAATGGAGAGAGAGCGAGCGAGCAAGCGAGCTAGGTTTTGGCCTCATTTTATCATTCTGATTGAAATCATTTCAAAAGGAAATCAATTTGTATATATAAATTGACAACTAGAAGAAGAAATCAATTTCGATGACTAATAAAAATTCCATGTCCGCTTGCTTGTGTGTGTAAGCAACCTAGTATAAAAGAAAGAGGAGATATAGACACGAATATTTAGATTACGCTAAGTTTCAAGAACCCAAAAAGAAGAAGTAACCTATGTCAAAAAGGTGTCTTGACCCCTAATTGAAAATGTTGCTGTTGGAATGAATAATCAGATAATGCGCGAATTTAACTTATGTTTGATGGAATTAAGAATGGGTTGATGTTAGATCATGCTACCCGAATCGGATAGATTCGGATCGAATACAAAAAGGCAAATTATTTTCTCACTCTTCAGCGTCACCTTGAGAATATAAAAAGCAAGTGATGGATGACGTTGTGGCCTTTGGGAGGAGCGATAGCGTTGTGGAATCGATGGCACTTCATACATTTTATTTTTTCTTCTTCCCACCTCCCAAATATATTTTCTATAGTTTACCTGGGCTATCACAGCTCTTTGGGCTAAGAGCTTGGACCGTCTTGCTGGAGGCCCAAAACTCAAATGACGCTTGGGACAAGATTTCGGCCCAAAGCACTGGAGAAGGATGTGAAATGAACATCTACCATGTACTTGTCGATGAAGAGGGTGTTATTGTTGACAGAAAAAAGAAGATGTTATAGATATTAGGGGCGAGACCGAGCGAGGAGAGGTTTTTCGTGGGCCGGGAGACAACATTTTTGCCTGTCCAAATCAATTATCTTGCGCTGAGTCAAGCTTTGTCAATTTGGAAATGCATTACAAGCCCGGCCCAAGCAATTGACCACTTAGCATAGACTGCAGAGCATATAGACCATAAGTCCATGTCAAGTTAGTAAGAGGAGAAATTAGTGAGCGAATTGAAATTATTGGATGCTTTGCTGCGATTTCTGTCCTTGATTAATCCAAAGGCATGCATACTCAGAAAATGGTAGCGGTAGAGATAAATCCCATGATACAGAGGGCAGATGCACTTTCTTTTGCAAGAAGGATCTAAACAGCAAAATTGATAAATACATCACATTGTATTCACACAAAAAAATAAAAATAAAAAAAGAGAACGTGAAGACTGCAAGTTGTTTTACACTTAATCTTGACGATTAAAAGCATATACCAAAGTTTTGAGAATTGGTAATCATCAAAATAAAAGTATAGGCGGGTCATGTTCAATACCCAATAATTAAGGATTAGTCACATTACTATGTCTGTTTAATAAAACAGTTAGTATAAACAAAATTATTCAACTTTGATCAATATGTTCTATTACATTATGGAAAATAAATTAGATAAATAATTCATCATATTATTTGACCACCACTAATATCGATTAAAATGCTATTAAGATATTTAATTCTTGCTAATATTTTAAAGATAAACAGATTTGGGTCCATTTGTCCTGAAACTTTCAATAAATAACATGGAATTAAAGATAAACAGATTGTGAATTATTAAAAATATGCTGAGTGCAAAGCGGGGCTATGATACCGAATGTTGAGAAGGATCGGGAACTTAATTAAAGTTGGAGGCACTCTCCATAATATCGATTGGGAGAACTCCTTGCAACAAACACAAATGAGAGCACTTGATTATTTATAGCATTCGCAAGAGGACGGTTCACTCCCACTAGATTACTCTCTAGAAATTAATGGTTTACCCCCTTCCATCATTCTAGAATTAATTGGAGAAGAGAGGAGGTGAATCTTCAAAACAAAGAAAAAAAAGTTTATGTTTTTGACTTAGTAGGTAATGTTGCAATATTCCAAAAAGGGAAGGAATTTGGAAATTAAAAGAAATATAAATTTGGAAAAAAAAAATAAAAAGGTAGCATTCTGGACATGAACCCAAAAGAGCAAGAGAAGTTACTAAGAGAGGTAAAACATGTCTTGCTCATTGTAGTTCTTCATCATTTTGTCTTAGGGGAGCCATTTTTACCTTACCAAAGAGAGAGTATCGATAGAAAGAGAGAAGACAACGCCGGAGATCTGAGACTCCATGGAAAGTCAACCAATTCGTGGTAGGTTCCTGGGCTAACTTAATTGAGTTGGTGAGTCAAGAAAAGTTGGCCGAGTTATTATCTCTTTTATTCTGTCCATCATTAAAATATGATAGTTGTCTAAAATTGAGTTCGTGTCCAAGAAAACCTTTATTTGCTTTTCAATTGTTTATATAGTCGTAGCACTTACATGAGCTTTGTCGCAACCTAAATTTCGGGTGTGACCCACCCAGGGTTTGGCTAATGGATTGTTAAGTCTAGACTTAACTCGGGCTCTCCCAAGCCCATACCAATTCGCGATTTAAGTTCAAATTTCTTAACATGCAAATGGATTTTATTTAGGAGTCGCCACTAATCAGTTTTCGGTAGATCGATTAGACACTTAAGTAAAGTAGCGGGAGATTTATTTTACTCCTTCGAACCAGAGATTATGAGTTCGGGGATTTGATTACGCTAGATTTCTCTAACGCCCTTTCGGTACCTTTCTCTTTTATTTTGAAAAAATGTTTTGCAGGCAGCTTAAATTGATTTTAATTCCCTAAAATGTGAGGTGATCATGTGGTAAATGCGCAAATCACCAATTTAACATCCAGATAAAGTAGTGAATAAATTGCATGACTTTTCTCATAGCAACGAGAGTATCTGCAATGTTAAATCAGAATTCACATCGACAATCTTAGATATGATTTCTAATTAATATGCAATTTTTTTTTTTTTTTTCACTTATTCAATGAGAATCATGCAATGCATGCTACTAATTTAACATGAAATGATATGACATGGCAACATAACCTAAACTATATGATATAAATAAGCATGTGGTCTAATCTAAAGAAAATTATCTAAGACTATAACTATGTAGAAAATAAAATTAAACATGCAATCCTACTCTAGTATGCAATGACGTGCAAAGAATGCCCTAGCTCTAAGTTTTTTTTTTTTTTTTCCTTTTTCATGAAATTCGAAATTAAAAAAAAATGCAAAAATTATTTATCTAGATTAAGATTTTATCTAGCTTATATTAAGGATCAGGTCCGACTAAATCCTAATTTAAACTAAGATATTATCTTAACCTAGCAATCTCTAACCTAGATATCATCTAAACATGCATTTAAGAAAAATGACTAACTAACCTATCATGCAATCAATCCTAATCTACATGGGATGCAAATGCAATTTTTTTTTGTATTTTCGGGATAAATAGAACAATTAAAAGATAAACATGAAACCATCCATAGTCATCAAAAATGCTATCCACCATTCGAATTGAAATTCAAACTTGATTATTTCGCTAATAAAACCGATAAATTGATCTTAAACCTTAAAGATCAAAATATCAATTTTACTCCCGCGTGAATAATTATTCCATCTAAAGCCTTATAGATGGAATAAAAATTCGTGTGGTTGCGAATTGGATGCTACATTAGGGAATTTCAATCATGCATCAAGAGATAAATCAAGCAAAGAGACAAAATTTTAAGAAAACTAAAACAAGATAAAATAAATCTTCCTAATAAACTAAATCAACCTAGTAAAATAAATCTCCACCTAAATTGAATTTTTTTCAAAATTCGAATGGTAGAACGGACCAATGATGGAGACTTGGCATGGCTAAGGACGGTGCTCGGCAAGGCCGCGAGGAACGCCAAGGGAACCTGCAAAAACAAAGAATCCACAGCTGGTGCGGTTCGGTGATCGATGAATTCACGGCCTACGATGGCTCGGCCGTGATGAGTGCTGCTCGGTGGGACTCCTTGATTGAACCACAAAGTCACGATCTTCTCTTAGCTTCAATTCCACGTGGTCTCTCTTGGGGAACTCAGTCAACTTTCCAGCTTTCACACAACAAAGAAGAGATAAATTCCACAGCTTCTCTTCCCCTTCTTATTATTACTCCTCCGCAGCCTGCATTTGTCTTCTTCTCTGGCCCCACCAAGCTCCAGTTTTTATTTGCTTTCAAAACCAACGAGGGCAAGATTGAGGGACGGTCGGGGGCACATGCGGGAATCGCGAGCAGGGACACAGGTGGCGGACAGCTTGCTAGCGAAATATCGACGGGCACCGATAGATAAGAGCGATTCGGTGGTAATTGCGGACTGCTGGTCACCACGTTGAGGACCGATCTGGCACGGCGAAGTCGTTGGAAACTGCCGCGGAAGTTCACGATGGCCGGAAAACCTCCAAGAAGGTTAAGCTCGTAAGCGCACAAAGGGTAGATGCAGCTGGGGACGGAGATGATCCCCGCTGCAATTCTATGTATCGAATCGTGTCTCCTCTCTCTCACCATGGAGAACATTAGTCCCTTTTTTTTTTTTTTTTTTTTTTTTTTTTTTTGTGGCCGTGTGTTTCTATTGTGCGTGGCCCCCAAAACCCTATGCGAACAAACCTATTTATAGGCCACCGATTAGGGTTTCAATTTTTCCAAATCGATATCCCGGAAAATTTCAAATTCCTATTTTCACGAGATGATCTTTGATATAAAAAAAAAAAAGGGCTTGGCCAATTTGCTCGCTTTGTGGGCTTAATCCGGCCAGTCAAGTTAAAACTCAGAACCACTAATTTGAACCCATCCGTCACCGGTCCAATGCAAATGTAAAAAATGCAAAAATTAAAAAATAAATGCACCTAAACTTATATGCTATGCAGTTAATATTTTTTCAGGAATAAAATTAATCCATAATTTTCTATGCAATTAAATAAATAACCAGATCACCAAAATTTAGATGTCAACAAGTTTCGCCATCATCGACCAAAAACAGCAGCATGGACTCTATTCATATGCAATATAGGATATGGTTTTTGCCATGAGAAAACCTATCATCTAAGGTGGAGTTCCACGTTGTCGGAAAGGAAAAATAAATAAAGTGAGAAATATGTGAAGACACTAAATTACGAATATGAAAAGAAGTCGATGGTTATATAATTCCATTTCACGTAATAATAAAATCTGACCAAAAAAAAGAAAAAGATGTCCCCTAAGCTTTGTCACCATGGTGAAAAGCAATTTGGATCACTGCAGCAGCTTGATATGAAGTTCTCCATCGCTTCACCTACCCCCAAGAAAAGGAAAGACAAGTGGTGGTTGGTGGTGGCGAGCTTGACAACATGTCAACAACCCCCTCATGCTCTCTTTCTCTCTCTCTCTCTCTCTCTCTCAAAATGAAGACAAATATTGTCGTCTTACTGTTACAAATTTCCAAATGTTTCAGCATCAACTTGGTCCGAGAGTTGGTGAGTCTTTCTACTCCTTAATCTCTTATAATCACATGAATATCATGGTTCGGAAGAAGCTAATGAACGAACAACAAAACGACCGCGGGGGAAGAAGCTAAGCACCAATGAATATCATGGTTCGGAAGTACATTACCTCATCTACTGTCGTTGATATGTGTATATGTTGGCACCAAAATTCAGCACGGCTGGCACAAGAAAAACCTCAGGCATTAGTGAGCAAACATAAGGACTGAAGCGATGCCAGATTTAAAAGGATGAAAATCCAAAACATGAAGAAATTATGAAAAATGTCATGAATTTTGGGGAAGTTAAGTGGATGATACCAAATCGTGATGATGCCAGCCTGATGGAGTAAGATATATGTGAACTTCAATCCTATAATCTTGGAATTATCTAATTAATGGTGTACCATATCCTTATTCCGCGAATGTGAGAAAACTAGAATTGGTTGTAGGACAGTCACTGGATGTTAGAGACACTAAACAAACGTGCCAAATCTCCATGATACCGACCCGACAATCGCCGAAGCAGTTCAATGCCAGCTCCGAAGATTGGGAACATGGAAAGGTATCAAACTTGGCCGATAAGCAGAAAGGCGCGTAGTAATCACTCGTGGCATGCCGGGCAAGGAATAGAAAAGTGTACAGGCAAAGATTAAGACTGGAAGACCAAACGCCTCAACCAAATCACAAAAACTTAAACTCTACCCAAACTCTACCCTTGATGCTACACATTTTATCAGTTTAGCACACCTTTTCTCTCCTCTCCCACCTCATGTGTACCGCTCTACACCGTGCCACCCCAGTGACGTTGAAAGCCCTCCATCTCCGGAGGATGCAAGGTCGTGATCTCGTTCTTGCGACCTCCCCCTACGACCTCAGGCGGTCTCGGTTCAGTGACCTGAGTTGTTGAAATGGAGAAAGAGAGAGAGAGAGGAACTTCATGCCGGCAACTACACTGTTAAAGGCTCGTATATTGAAGCAGAGAGAGAAGTTTCTTATTACCGATATCCAAGCAAGAGAACGAAATCTCCAAATAGTTGTCGGAGGTCGTTTCTATTGTTGAAGGCGATGGACACTTTCCTTTTGTAGATTTTACGATAAAAAAAAAATATCCAATTTCACAAATACTTCAAAGAGTGCCCGATTTTCTGAATTTAATATCTTTTGGTTGACCTCAACATTTAAAATTATAGTGGACTATCCAGGTTGATTTGTTTTTTTAGAGAAAACTTATTAATATTCTCTTTCTTGATGAGAATCTAATTATTAGCAATGGACTTTTCTAAATTAGAAAAAAAAGAAAAAAGAGAGGAAAGGACATGCGTGCTTGCAATATATGACATATGTTCAAAAAATAAAGAAAAAAAGATTTGGTATGTATAGATTTAAAATGAATTTCCTAGAAAAGGAGAGAGTTATGTCGACCCTCTTCAGTTGCATTTTTTTTCCTTTGTATTGGTAATGGGGGAACTTTTTGGCAAACTTATGATATTACAAGATGCTATGCCTTTATAATACGCAAAAACTACTCTAGGAATTTAGTGAAGAGGGATGGATTGGCACTCGGTGGGTGGTGCTACATATGCACATGGTTTTTACAAGAGATGGTCTGGAGGATTAAGCTCCGTTTGTTTGATAAAAAAATAAATAATTTTTAAAAATATTTCTCTAAAAATGATTATTTATATCACTTGCAAAAATAAATACACGAAAAATAATTTCATTGTTTACAAAAATACTTAGACATAAATTATCATCAATAATGAAGACATTTCCCTTGATTAATTATTTCAAGCAATATAAGTCATTATTTTGAGGAAAGAGGTTGCCATCCTGTTAGATTTGCTTGATCTACCCAGTTTATAATTTCCGAATCTTTTGTATCACGAAACAAGCGAAGCCTAAGAGTACTGGCATTTTCTCTTTCCCAAAGATAATGGTATAGTTCACAGTACTTGTTATATATATATATTGGTATACACGTTATATTTACTAAAAATATTTATTATGATTGATTTTTATATTTTCATTGTATCTATTCATATACATTTCATTTTTGGAGGAGAAGAAAAACAAAGAAGCAAAAATTAATTGGTCAAATTTAGACAAATTACTCGGTTGATTGTGAAAGTGAAATGATGTCACTGTTATAGAATGGTGCAAGGAACAAATTTGTTCCTATTTTTTTTTTTTTCTGGAAGGTACAATACTTAGGAACATATTTGTTCCAAAAGATACGATCTATCGAAAAAGATTCTACTTGTGACCTTTTCGGGTGCAGCATTTAAAGTTACATATGAAGAGTTTTAAATATCTTCGAAATTAACTCACCCATTCATTTTGTCGGGTTTTTAAATAGATCAAAGGAAAGCCGACAAAACAATAATGAAAAATCCATATTGGTGATCTCCTCTGCTTCTTCTCCCCTGTACTATATCTTCTCTCCATCGTAATGTATCTTTCTTGAAGTTAAGAGTTCGGGTCCACTTGAAGAACACTTTGAAGTGCATCATCAATGTGCTTCTATAAAGACGTTGCATCATAGAATTAGTATTTCTCTTGAAATTGTTTGCACCCTTGAAGGGAAATAACTAAATCGTGAAGCAAGCTTCTTAAAACCTTGTTTCACAACAATATTCTTTGCGTTAGCTTCAAGTTTGTACTTCTATGAGGTCCACTGGCTGTATAAAAACCAGTTTAGGCATTATTTATTATCCAATTGCTAACACGCGAAAGAATTTAATAACAAAATTAAATGTAAATAAACATGTCACTCATTTCGATGATGACTGTGTAAGTATTCTTTTATATACTATTAGTTGACCTAATGATAATCCATTATATATTGTGTTGAAATCGACATCATAAATTTTGATCATCATGTTAGTCAGGCATCCAAACTCGACTTAAATAGAAGAGCGTACTTTTAGATAAAAGAACGAGGCGCTTCATACATTTCTTATTTAGTTTAATGACATTGCATCTCAAATAAATATTTAATGTAAAAGAAAATCTATATTTTTTATAAGCCAAGGACGCGAGGGCAAAGATCCGACTATGAAATGATATATGAAATATTTTGCAGCCCCACGAACCACATGTACAAGAATCTGTTATTTCCCCCGATATACAAAAACAGAACATAATTGCTAATTGATTAGGTGAATTGACTTAATCTCTTAAAGCCAGATAAAAGAAACTCCTAAAAATTTCTGATCTGGATGTCAATTGGCTACATCCAATTTATATTTGTTCTCTTCTTTGGAGTCTTCTTGACAATTCAATTTTCGATAACCCACGAAGTATCTATGAAAACCAAAACCTATCTATACTAATCCCTTCAATTGTGTCAACGTAGTTCTAAACCTTTTGATGATTTGCCTATTTAATCATAAACTTTTTATTAATTTTTCAATTTAGTCTTTTCAACTAATTTTAGCCGATAATTGTCGACGTGGCGGTCTAGTCAATGCCAACCCGTCTTACATGACACGAGCAATACTAACATGAACAATTTTTTCAAATTATTTTCTTTTCTTTTTATTTTTTCTAATTGCTTTTTCCTTCTGCTGGTCTTAGGCAAGGGCTACCCTCATTGGCCTCAAGCAAGGGCACCCTCACCCTTAGTGATGATCGACGGAGGAAAAAAGGGAAATAGAAGAAAAGGAAAGAAAAAAGAAATAGAAAAAATCACAAGAATAATCCACAATAGTACTAGTCATGCCACATATTATGATTCGCACTGATTAAGTTGCTATGTCGACGATTTTATACCAAAATTACCTAGAAGAATTAAATTGACGAATTTTTATATTTAGGATAAAATTGATACATTTGAAAGTTTTATGAAATTATTAAAAAAATTAAGATTAAATTAATATTATTACAAATTTTAGAATTAAATTGTTTGCCATATAATAAGTTTAAGAGTGTTCGACTAATTTCCCCGGTAAATGAGTGAGTGCAGATCCACCATGTACGAGAGGATCCTTTCATCTTGTCCTTTTGCAAGGGGTAGGATTTCCTCTGTACTAGCCCTCTGCAGACGTGTTTATCGTGGGCAAAATGGGTGTCCAGCGCTGAAAAAAAAAATCCCAGAAAAAATAAAACGAAAAAGAAAAATGACTCACTAGGACGCCATTACCCATGCCCCCCGCCCCCGCCCCGCTCTTCCCTCGGGTAAATACATGACATATGTCTTGTTTCAATAGCATAATTTAAGCATTCATTAGCATAAGACTTTATGGGAAGCCAAGCCCAGTGGTCAATTACCTTAAGATACCCACGGCCTAGAAAGATAGGGTTATGGTTAACCTCAATATAAAAGAAGAAGAAGGAATAATCCAATGCGTGCATACTCTTCTTAAAATTAGTGGCAGCCGAATCTTGGTTATATTAATTCTCATGAGAATATATGCTACTTAGTCTCATGCGTTTGTGGAGATTATGCTTTCCTTTCTTGTTAATGACATAATCAGTGCGCCAGAGACGAATATATAAGCATGCATGAATTAAATAATTTGTGCGTAGTCACTTGAGTGTGGTCTTCTAGACAATGTCCCGAAAGAAAGAAAGAAAGGGTCTTTATCATGCTTTCTTAATTAACTAGATGTAATTCCTTGGTTGCGATCTTTAATCATTATATCATATGAAAGCTTCGTCACGAGAAATCAAGCCTCATACACTGACATCATTTCCCTCAAACTTCTCCGCACAAATATTTTTGTATACTCCCTCAAACACTTGAATAAATTTATTATTTTAAATCTTATTTAAAACATCCACGGTTGAAGGAAAGAAAATTTGATCTCGTTAGTGGTGTTTATTATATGATATGGTTTCCACTTGTGAGCAAGTTAGTATAAGATGTGAGTGTTTGAATTAGACTTACTTTCAAGAAACCAAAAAGAAGAACTAACCTAATGTTGAAAAAAGGTGTCTTGCTTCCTAACATATGTTGCAACGTCTTCAATGACATGCTCTTGTTTCGTCGTTCTCTTTTTAAGTCATCAAATGTGGTGCTTTTTTATCCCTAGTTGCTATGGGATCCCCTAATTGACTATATGTTCTTGGTACAATTGAACAATGAGAGAAGTTTAACTTTTGTAGATAAGCTTGGCTTGATGTTAAATTATGCTGACTTGAATCAGACAGGATCGGATCGCATACAAAAGCTAATTATTTTCCCACTCTTTGCCATCACCTTGAGAATATAAAACCTAAAGTGATGAATGTCGTGGCCCATATTGCTAAAAGTTTGTCTCATCTAAAAAATCTATGAGTCATACCTAACATCGGGAATTTAACTTTTTGTTTGCAACTTGACAAGAAAATCTTATTTTTCTATCCTCCCCAACCTTGCATCATATATATTCCTCATATTGCCAAAGATTTTCAAATTTTCCCTGCTCAAATTCGTAACCAAAGCCACCTAGAACATAATCATAGTTACCAAATTTCAAATCTTCTTTTGGATTCTTAGAAGGACAATGGTCTTTCTTTTCCCTCAATTATGACTCATAAAGTTAGAAACGTTATCATAAAATAATATAATTATTACTTGGTGCAATCTTCTGACGAGATTAATAAATGCACAAACAGGTGAGAGCCAAATTTGTCTTTAGAAGTTGATAAAGGCATCTCTAGATATTATTAGCCATGGTTCACCAAACGATGATTTGTTTTTGACTTGATTGAGAACGTGAAAATAGAAAAAGAAAGAATTGTCGTCACATGACATGTGAAACAACTTTATTGATATTTCTCTATTGTAAAACAACTCTAAATTAAAGTATAACATATTTTGGCAGTATAAAACAAAATTCAACTGAATTGAAAATTTCAAAGTAAGTACAATATAAGTGTCAGTATTTTCTTTCGTATGGCGCTCACTTAAGCGCCAATTTTTTTTTTTTTTTTACGCACTTGAGTGCCACAATTTAAAAAATTAATTTTTTGAGTGCCACATTCGATTTGCCTCGCCGGAAAAGATGACGTGACATTAAAAGATCATTAAATTTTGCCAATGTGTCTCGCCGGCCAGTTAAGCCAGCAAATGAGATGGTAAATGACGTCGTTCACCCATGCAATTATAAGAAGTGAAGCGGCTTCACAAATTGAAGTAAAATCTCAATTTCATTCTTCACGAACCCTAACTCTAACCCTACCTTTAACCTGCAAACTCTCTTCAATTCCAAGGCAAATCATCTCATCAAATTCACAATGGAGTGTAAAAGCAGGAGAAGCGACTCACGAATTTTCGAACAAAGTGAAGATGAAAGTCAGTGTTTTTGCTTTTGTGGACTGCAAAGTTCAGCAAGAGTTTATTGGACAAGAATGAGAGAAGGTTTCATGGATGTGCCGGGTTTAAAGAAGACTTCAATTGTGGATATTTTGAGAGGATTGATGCGAAATTTTCTAATTGAGCAACGGAGGTGATCTTGGAGCCCCTTTAAGGATGACATGGACCTTCATCTGTAATGAAAGATGAGTTGGATGACGCCAACTCTATGTAAGTAGAAATCAAGGGTCTGGAATCTTTGGTGAATCATTTGAAAAAGAAAGTTTCAAAAATGAAAATTCAAAGAGATATTTATCGAGTATTGTTTGTCTTGATATTGTCAGAGTTGGTCTGGTTTAAGGTCATATGTAATCTCAATAGTGAGAAGAAGCTACTAAGTTTGCCGTAGTTAAAGAATAATGAAATATGTTACTGTATTTGGTGTAATGACTTTATTTGTTTGTTTGTTTGTTTGTTTGTTTTTTTTATATGATGTATGTGAAATACTGGTTTTGTGTTGACTTGGTCTAGTGGATTTTGGTGGATGTTGTGTTGTGTTGTGTTTTTTTTTTTTTTTTTTTTTTTTTAATGTAAATTGAGTATTAACGTTGATTTATACAACTAGTAGATGGCTTGACCAACTAGTAACAACTGCAGCAAGAGAAGGGATGATCCTACATTTTGTAGTTGGTTTTAACTTTTCTACATATATTGAAGAACAATTTAAGTTATGAATGATCATTTAAGTGCTAATTTTTTTTTTTTCAAATGTATCAACTTTTTAAAAGTTATAATTTAGGTTCCTTAACTTTTTAAAAGTGACAACTTGGATTCCTTAACTTTTTAATTAAGTAGGTTATTGATTTCACTTTTGTCAAACGCATCTTACATCTTTTAATAGCTTAGGACATATTATCATCCGATAACAACATACAAAATAAGACTTATTTCGACATGGTTTAACACGAAATAGCATTACACCATACATAAAATTGCACCGGAAGGTCTTTTACATCAACATTGATGTAACAATAATCTCAACCGTCTTATAAATTTAAGACCGAAATAACACTCCTTTTAAGCACCTATCCATCTAGAATACATTAATAATGTGAAACAACTAACAACATTGCTGCTAAATGCATCATTAGCCAAAATGCAGTAATAATCTCAATCGCCTTACAACAAAATCCTAAAGTCTTAAACATTGACGACACCTAACAGCAAATATAAAAAAACAACATCCTCCCATCAGTCAATATGAACAACCTCATCACTTCCTTTATTTTTCTTCAATGGCTTCATATGATTTATGAGTTTTGCATTCTCCTGAATTGGAACTTTGGGTACATTACTCACTCATGTACCTTTTCTCACTATTTTATCTTTTATAGGATCCATTATTTTACTTTGAATTTTGTGTGTTTCAGTGTTGTTGTTGAACTTTTTGCAACTAGTCTTGGCACTGTGACAGAAGGTTGCGAATTCCCAAGATCATTCAATTGAGCTAACTTGATGTCGAATTCTTCTTTGTTGTCTATTTTTTAGCCGCCCTCTATTTTGGAGCTCCTATTGGTTACTGCTTCTTCGATCGTGCTTGAGTTACCATTGGTTGGTTTATCGATTATTGCCCTTAGTGTCTTCTTGTGATGCAGTCAATTCTTGACTTGATCCTCCTTGAGATATCAACACTTTCGAACTTCTCCCAGGCTATAACTATGTAAACTTCATTAATTACTATGTCAATCAAATTGAATACATTAAATGCATAACAACTAAAAAAACTAACATTCAAAATTGTTGCGCCGATATTCATAATTGTAAATAACCCATATCCATATTCTTTTATCATTCTCCCAATTGCATCATGTGTATGTTGTGATGCAAAATTTTCAAAAACTAAAATCTTTTCACTTCTTTCTTTTTCTAACCTATAAAATGACATAACATAATAAATTTATTACACCAAGAAATACATACAACAACAATAACTATAATATATATCTTACCTGATATTTACTTCTCTATTGTATACTATTAGACTTTATTGGCCTAGTAGTTCGTTCTACATTACTTTTTGTGTTGCTCGAATATGCCCTTGCATCATTGAATTGTGTTGTCACTTGCCGTTGCTGCTGTTGTTGCTCTTAGTTGGACAATCAGCCTTCTTGTGCCATTTCCTATGGCAATGCGAGAATCAAACCGTTCCATAAGCTCTACTCATTATATTACCGTTATTCTCAAATTTTCTACATTCTTCTTTTCTTTTTAAGCCTATCAACTTGCTTCTTTAGTGGTAGAGGCTCTTAGGGTTGATAGTTTGTTTTGTCTTAAAACTTGCTACTCCTCAAAGGCTGCAACATGAATTGATATACAACAATATAGTTACTTTTCTTGTAATAGTCTTTTACATAATCCTCTGAATTGAGTTGCTTCGATTGAATAGCACAAATTGTATGTGCTGAAGTATTTTAGTCAACTGCCATACTTGACAAGGAACATTTTTCTCTCTCTAAATGAGCAACATATTTGTCACCGTTATTCATAGTCTCGAATTCATTGTCCTGTTTCAAATTGGATGATAGAACCTATTAGCAACAATGTTATCTTCCAATTTTTTATTTTTATTTTTTATAATCTTAGGCCCACATTGTCTAGGCCACTTCGAATATTCATCTCTTTGTTTTTTCAGTCTCATCATTACAAAACTCTAATGTCTTCAAGTATACTAATAGTTGATTTGCACTTGGCTTCTATAATCCCGCCGTTGAAAGTCTCGCAAAAGTTATTATCAATGCTATCGCACTTGAATTCCTCATTAAAGAAAGCTCTACACTGATGATTTGCTTCAATTTAGAATAATACTCCACAAGCTTCATTTGATGAGGCATGTATAGTTTCTTTGTGAATTTCAAAATATGCTAAATTTGATATCTTCGGAATCAATCAAAATTGTTTTTACAATTGATCACCTCTATACTTCTTTGCCCAATTTGCATATATGTGCCGAGCATAGAATATTGCATTAGCTTGACTATGGCTAGAACAAGTCCCTATAAAACCAAAAAACATTTGTAAGTTATCTAAATAATACAATAAGACAGAATGATATTAGTAAAGCCAATAAATATTGTCAGCACCTTTTGTTGATCACTTACAAATGTCCAACCTCTTCCATTAGTTATTCTAAGATCAGTCATTAATTTTTTTTAATATGTATTGAGTCCTTGTGTACTTGATAACAGTAAATTATTGGCGGTTTGTTGTATAAATATAAATATAAAATGTATTTGCTAATAATATTTACGACCAACATTTTAAAACTTTTCACTGTACTTGCTTACATATATATTATATTATA
This sequence comes from Eucalyptus virginea, assembly GCA_014182375.1. Taxonomy (NCBI): domain Eukaryota; kingdom Viridiplantae; phylum Streptophyta; class Magnoliopsida; order Myrtales; family Myrtaceae; genus Eucalyptus; species Eucalyptus virginea. Next base: position 17,570,881 of record CM024523.1, on the reverse strand, counting down.
TTATTCTAGCGGAGAAGAAAAAGAAAGAAGAAAAGCATGAGTTGGTCAAGTTTAAGCCAATGACCCGATTGGTTGTGAAAATGAAATGAGGTCATTATTGCATGAAATAGTGCAAGGAACGATTTAATTCCAAAAGGTACAATAATTACCAAGAATTTTGTTTCAAAATAGACGATGCATGGTAGAGATTCTACTTGTTGGGTTTTAGAGAGATGAAGCATCCCAACTTATATTTGAAGCGTTATAATTCGTCAAAATTAAAATGCCTATTCATTTCGTTGGATCTTTAAATAAGACCAAAGAACGTTGATAAATAATAATGGAAAATCCATATTGATGACTTTCTTCTTCTTTTCCAATATACCATATTTTTCGCGAATTATGGGTTTGAGTTCACGTTGAAGTACACTTTGAAGAGGCATTTATTGGAGAATTAACATTACGGTTGAAAACATTTGCACCATTATGGGGACTTTTGTTAGGTCCATTGATAGTATAAAAAACAATTTACACACAATTCATTACCGAACTGGTAACACGTGAAAGAACCTATTTACAAATCCAAATCTAAATACACATCGATCTCGTTTAATGATGAATGTGTAAATATTCTTTTGCACTCTACTAGTTGTTCTAATAATAATCTATAAGATATTGTGTTTAAATCAAGGTCATAATTTTTATTATCATGTTAGTCAGGCATCCAAGTTTGATGCAGATAGAAAGGCGCGGTTTACGAAAGATGAAGACGTTTGACACGTTCCTACCTTATTTAGTTAAATGACAGATTTTTAAATAAATACTGATCATAGAATAAATTCATTTTTTTTTATTTATAATATAAGGATTCGAGTGCAAGAGATACGATTATTTAAAGAACCATAAAGTATTGTGCAAGCCCAATGAACCACATGCAATTAGCAATTACTAATGAGTAATCCAACTCTCTTTGTATTCTCTTCGACAATTCAATTTCCGAAAGTAAACAGCATTATCCAGAACACAATCTTTGATACAATTTGAAATTCAAAAAACCCTCGACATTATGTGTAGATTTCTAAGTTGATTAGTGAGTTATATCAAGATATAAGGTTGTTTAACTTGATATTTAAATTATATAACGCTCTTCCTCCAAGTTAACATAAGTTGAGATTTTGATCAAAGCTAAACAACAGACGAATCAAAATCCCGATTACAATATACAGGTTCTACTACTGGGAGGCGATTAAGAAGTTTAGGGGATTTCAAATTAAGCTCGAAACCACTAAAGTACGCAAGATTTCAACATGTCCTTTTAAGGTCTGAATTGTTCTTTCTGATTGTCTGTTTGTCTACCAATGAAAATCTCTACTATTGAGTTTAGTACCCAACACTTATTGCAGACTCCACCCTCCAAACACCCCCCCCCCGACCTTCAAGTAATAATAATAATAATAAAAAACATATCTACGATCTTAGTTAGAAACGATTACCATTAGAAGCCCATGAGGCTTCATTGTCTAATTGACATCACTTTGTGGTATCTTCTAATGAAATGCTGAATCGATTGGATAAAGACATGTAGATTTCATCAAGTTATGTGTTTATAAAGTTTGGCACTATCTGCCTAAGAGAACAATCCGTCAATTTTTACCATGAATATGAGACTTATTGAAGACTCTGCCCTCCTCACCCCCACCCACCCCGACCTTCAAATAAAAAAATGCATATCTAGGGATCTTAGTTAGAAACAACGGTCATTAGAAGCCCATGAAGCTTCATCGTCTCATTGACATATCATTTTGTCATATTTTCTAATGAAAGGGTGAATCGATTGGACAAAGACACACATATTTCATCAAGTTATGCAAATGTCAGGTTTGGCACTGTCTGCATAAGAGAACAATCCGTCAATTTTCACCGTGAATATGAGACTTAAACCAACCTCATTTCCTAGAAAATTAGGCTTGGGTTCATGAAGTTGCATCTCGGGGAACATTCTATTTCGCGATCCTCCCAAACCCAAACTTTTGCTTAAATCACCCAAGAATGAAAAATCGACTCAAAAAGGTCGAACCCTTCTTCCTATTCTTGACTTGCATTTGTTGCCATTCTAACGTATGTAGAAGGTGTACCAAACCTGGCATGAACGCAACAAATAGTATATATATGAGCTCAAACTTATTTATATACCCTCTCTAAATCATATTTTTCTAGGGATGAATCAATTGCTACTCCGTCAACCATGATAACGCGCAGCCTGAACATCGGCATGCCTTTGACTCACCTACTTTTTGAGGCGTTTCAGCTCAATCATCATCATCGTGTGTAGCTGACCAACTCATTGAAAAGAACGAGTATCTTTGGGATTTTTAGCATTTGGAGTTTTCTATTCTTAAGATAATAATTTTTTTTTTTGGTAAAGATCTTAAGATAATAATTACATCTGCAGAATCCTCTCTCTCATTTTCTTTTCTAGTTGGTCATTTGTGCTGACTCGCTCCACTAAATCTTTATAAATCCGACATGACTCATAATTTTAGTGCTTTCAGCATTAATATTAATGGACGGGGATCAACACGGCCCAATTCAAACCATTGAATCAAATCGAATCGAACTTAAAAAATCATTAGGTCCATTCGGTTCAGGAAGGTGATTTAAGATTTTGGTCTGTTTTAAAATTTTAGTCTTTAAATCGGATTGGGCTAGAATGTAGCAGTTTGGTTGGGTTAATTTTTATTTTCGCGAACATAACCGACGGAACTGTTTCTCTATGAGTTGTGCGGTCGTGTTTTCCAGGTTGGAGACCCAACCAAAGTCGGAGTTGCGGCAATTATTGTTACATTGAAACTTCACCGCACGATGCAGCTTTTATCATTAGATAAAGGCCGTAGCCCCTGACCCACACCCAGTCGATGAAGTTAAACACCGGATCAGAATCAGGAGCATCCGAAAATAGAAGCGAGAACTAAATGGTAGACTAAGTTCAGCCCAGTCAAATTCGGTTTTGAGCTCGTATATAGCTCGGTTTAAATTCTGAATTTGTCAGTTTTTCCCATCCAAGCCGGGCAATACTAAACCATGCTCACTCCTACCCACGGATGTTATTATACCCAAAATTCAAGAAGTGAAAATGAGCCCATCTGTTCCTCCTTTCTCTCGGTTTTTTGCCCATGCACAACTGTTTCCGCCTAAGTGAACGTATCGCAAGTTGCATTTGCATCCACAAACGTTCCCGCCGCCACGCCAGTCCATGCCCAGAATTTACCATAGCTTGGATTTTAGCTGGCGTCTTATTAGATTCAGGATATTGACCGGTTCAACCTCTCGGCCAGTGCACTAAGCTCACAGACCCCACACTACGATCCGCCAGAGGGCCTTCATTGACCATTTCCTAGCGGCATCGGGGTTGGTGCGCGATGCGTGTCTGAATTGGTAGGGGAAGGAGGAAAGGGCATGACGATCTGCTTTCGTCGCCTCCACCCATTTCACCAACCCCCGCCTTCTCCTCCTTTCTCCTCTCGCCTACTACGAGAGAGAATCATTCCCTTTGACGAGTAAACCAACCACGCGCGTTTGGACCCCTAAGTGCGTATCACAAAGCTACACTCCAACAACAACGTCCCCCGTCGTCCCCCCCTCCTCTCCACGTGTCGGCATCCTGAGGCCCCGGGGTCAAGCTAATCCTACGGCCAATCTCGGCTTTCAACTAACCCGTCGGCCTACCCACCCATCCACTCAATGTCGAAGACGACCCTCTATTTAAAGAACCTGACCTCGGATCGTGAACCTCAGGAAAATTTCATTGCAATCCTCTGAATTTTCCCTAACTAGATATAAAGAGATTATATACATACGCAAGCAAAGCGCTCTCGTCGAGTTCTCTTCCTTCGTTCGCTCATCTCTCCTCGTACATTATTAGCATACGACGTCTTGTATCGGACCCGGATCCGCTATCGTTAACGTACACACGTTCTAGTGCTGAATGGAGATGGAGAGCACCACCGGCACCGGCAACGGCTTGCACGGCCTCTGCACCGCCGGGAGCCGCCATGCCGACCCACTGAACTGGGGGGCGGCGGCAGCAGCCCTCACAGGGAGCCACCTCGACGAGGTGAAGCGGATGGTCGAGGAGTACCGGAGGCCGGCGGTGCGCCTCGGCGGGGAGTCCCTCACGATAGCCCAGGTGGCGGCGGTGGCGAGTCAGGAGGGGGTAGGGGTCGAGCTCTCGGAGGCGGCCCGTCCCAGGGTCAAGGCCAGCAGCGACTGGGTCATGGAGAGCATGAACAAGGGAACTGACAGCTACGGCGTCACCACCGGGTTCGGCGCCACTTCTCACCGGAGGACGAAGCAAGGCGGTGCTTTGCAGAAGGAACTCATAAGGTAAACTTTGGACTACGTTAATGATTATTAAATCGCTCCATTGCGGCCATAATACCAATCATAAGTCTAACAGATGATTGGATATCGCTTGTTGCTCTATATCTGTAATAATTAAAAGGTGGTAAGTACGTAAAAGGAGATGGTAGGTGGGTTTTTGAGTGATCCACTTCACCGGTTTCTTCACCAATCGGTGAAGGGTCATTAAAGCTTAGCTGGCCCTTTTTCATTCTTTCTTTGCTTCTTTATTTTAATTTTTATGAAAATTGTGATTTCTTTTTTTCAAAATTTAATACCGTAATAAGCTTCAATGAATCTGCATGATAATTTTTTCATAAGTATAAATCATGTGAAGTCACTTATTGATGAGTATTCTTGTTCTTGGCGAGAACCAATTTTTTTATTTATTATGATTAATTATTTCTCCATTTTATTTTGATTGGGAACTTAAATTTCGTCGACTCTTTTTTTTTTTATACTAATTTCTGGATAATGACAAAAGGGCACCGGATAATTCGGAGTGAGGAATAATAATAACGATGAAAATAACTTGCTTTGTTATGCAAATTGGGATCATTTAGTGGTTGAGTAGGAACAACTATGGTCATAGTCATGTGACAAAAGGTGTCATATTTATTAGGCCTTGTTGAGATGTGATTGTGAGGACTACAAGTGGCCACAACTTTAGATGGTGGCAGGACACTAAATGATGTCGCCACCAAATTGGTTTGATTTAATGCTCCGATTGGAATTAGTTTGCTGCTCGGAGGGAACATAATATATATTTTCAGTTCGATTTCCGGGTTTGTAACCCGACACGACCCAAATTGAGACAATAACAATACTTGAATTTCAAAGCTATTGCCCAAACTGAAATAGATCCGAACCCAAAAAAAAACCCAAAACTTTTTTATTCGAGTTGGTTGGACTTTTTTGATAGCTCAACTAATTGGATAAATTGTCGGTACATGCTCTATTTTCGTTTTACTGAATAATATATATATATATATATCTTTATATTGTAGAGATTCATTGTTTTCATCAACTCGTGACTTCCAATTAAAAAGATAGATTGGACATCATAATTAGGCTCATCCTTAACTATAGTACCTGTTGATGTCTAGGTGATATACATGTTATTTATGAGGACCAATAGCTATTATACTTATCAATATTATTGTTAAAACTTGATTTATTCCATTTATATTTGATAAATTAGCATAATAAACACGTCCATCATGTTTAGTAGGTGCGGATGGCACCTTTTCCTAATGGGTTGGCAGAAAGATAAGGATAAACTAGGTTTAAACGGATATTCCAACGTGCATCATTTATTTAAAATACCTATGTAGAATTTTTTTCTTTTATCTAATATCTTATATTTATTTTACAAGTCAATGTGTGTTATAATTTCATCTCTATGTCTATCGTCGTACCTAGCGAGTCCAGACAAAAAGTTCAACAATTGAAATCTGACTTAGAAAAATCTGTTAGCAGTCCTATTCAGCCTATCCTCGTTTGTCTTCTCTCCTGCATTTCAGTTCACACGGTTGCAATTGAAATGCAAAAGAGTCGCTTAATTACTACACTAAACAGAACTTTGAGGGAGACCTTTGAACTGCAAAATACTTTACTCAGCAAGAACTAGGAGAGGTCCTTGTCTAATGAAAAGCTTGTGAATCTGGAACAGGTTCTTGAATGCCGGGATCTTCGGCAACGGCACGGAGTCGTGCCACACCCTGTCTCAATCCTCCACTCGAGCCGCCATGCTTGTCCGGGTCAACACCCTCCTCCAGGGCTACTCCGGCATCCGTTTTGAGATCCTCGAGGCCATCACCAAGTTCCTCAACCACAACATCACCCCGTGCCTGCCCCTCAGGGGCACCATCACTGCCTCAGGCGACTTGGTCCCCCTCTCCTACATCGCCGGGCTCCTGACGGGCCGGCCCAACTCCAAGGCTGTCGGGCCTGATGGGAAGTCCCTGGACGCTGTCGAGGCCTTCCAGCTTGCCGGGATTGACACGGGCTTCTTCGAGCTGCAGCCCAAGGAAGGGTTGGCACTCGTGAACGGCACGGCAGTCGGGTCTGGCCTGGCTTCCATCGTCCTCTTCGAGGCCAACATACTTGCGGTCCTGTCCGAGGTCCTGTCAGCGATCTTCGCAGAGGTGATGCAGGGGAAGCCGGAGTTCACAGACCACTTGACGCATAAATTGAAGCACCATCCCGGGCAGATTGAGGCTGCGGCTATAATGGAGCATATTTTGGATGGAAGCGCTTATGTGAAGGCTGCTAAAAAGTTGCACGAGATGGATCCGCTCCAGAAGCCAAAGCAGGACAGGTACGCTCTCAGGACTTCTCCCCAGTGGCTAGGGCCCCAGATTGAGGTGATCCGAGCGGCGACCAAGATGATTGAGAGGGAAATCAATTCGGTCAACGACAACCCGCTGATTGACGTCGCGAGAAGCAAGGCCCTGCACGGTGGGAACTTCCAGGGGACCCCGATTGGTGTCTCCATGGACAACACTCGCCTGGCGATTGCGTCCATAGGGAAGCTCATGTTCGCGCAGTTCTCAGAGCTTGTCAACGACTTCTACAACAACGGGCTGCCCTCAAATCTGTCGGGCGGCCGCAACCCTAGCCTGGACTACGGCTTCAAGGGTGCAGAGATCGCCATGGCGTCATACTGCTCGGAGCTCCAATTCCTTGCCAATCCCGTTACCAATCACGTCCAGAGTGCAGAGCAGCACAACCAGGATGTCAACTCCCTAGGCCTGATCTCATCGAGGAAGACCGCCGAGGCCATCGACATATTGAAGCTCATGTCTTCCACTTTCCTGGTTGCTCTGTGCCAGGCCGTTGACCTGAGGCATCTGGAGGAGAACCTGAAGAGCACGGTGAAGAACACGGTCGGCAGGGTGGCCAGGAAAGTCCTTATGGTGGGCGCTAATGGCGAGCTCCACCCGTCTCACTTCTGTGAGAGGGACCTGCTCAAAGTGGTCGACCGCGAGCACGTGTTCACCTACGCCGATGACTGCTGCAGCGCCACCTACCCGCTGATGCAGAAGCTGAGGCAGGTCCTGGTCGACCAGGCACTGGTGAACGGCGAGAGCGAGCTGAACCCGAGCACCTCGATCTTCCAAAAGATCGGGGCCTTCGAGGAGGAGCTCAAGGCCCAGTTGCCAAAGGACGTGGAGGGCGTTCGAGCCCAGTACGAGACTGGCAGCCTCGCCATCCCCAACCAGATCAAGGAATGCAGGTCCTATCCATTGTACAAGCTGGTGAGGGAGGAGCTGGGGACTGCCCTGCTCACGGGCGAGGGCGTGATATCCCCTGGCGAGGACTTCGACAAGGTCTTCACTGCGATCTGTGCTGGAAAACTGATTGATCCGCTGCTGGAGTGCCTAAGCGGTTGGAACGGTGCTCCTCTTCCCATCTCTTAGAAATTATCTTAGATTCTTTCTCCTTCTTTTTTCCCTTTCTGTTACTTGCCAAGTAAATTTCATGTATCCAATCTTTTCTATCAAGAGACAATTGTATTTTCTTGTTTTCTGTTTGGTCCTTTCTGTCTCCTCCCAAGTGAAGAAATTTGAGTATATAAATACTTAAGTAAATTTTTACATGATACCTAGTGCTTTCTCAACCAACCTAGCATACATTTTTTGTGGAGGGATAAGAATTGCTATGCCGTCCTCCAATGACGGCATCGGAATTCCACCGTCGGGGCATTATGCATCGAAAACAACGGTTTTGCTAAATGTGTTCTAGCCTCGGCGGCGATCCAGACGGGGGCGCTGGCCATGGGCGAAGCATCGAAACTGCTTCAGTCCAAGAAAGAGATGAGTTTGCAGCTGGAAATTGAATTGTCTTGAGCTTGCAGAAGCGGGAGTCAAAGAAGACCACCTGCGGTGGGAAATAATTACTGAGGTGGAAGAGGCCAGAATCATGCCGGGATTCTTTGAAAATGTCTCCGTGGCACATTGTGGTCGGTCCGCAAACTGTGTAACTGATTGGATAGCTAAGGCCCACGAAATGAATTCTCTATTATCTTCTTGGGTAGTGTGACCCCACAATCTCTTTGGAATTTGCTTTGTTTGAATGTCCATTTATTGGGTCTTTTATGTAAGAATTCTTAATTATTAATATTATCGGGATGTTTTCGACCAAAAAAGAAAAAAAAATCATGAGCTTTGGATTGCATTATTTGTAGCGCATAACTTTAAAAGTTTTTGAGTCTTAACCATATCATTGGGATAATTGTCAAAAAAGTCTTAAACCTATTATACGGAAAGCAACTAAATCTTACAATTGTACTAATTTAAATTTAAGCCTTTTGACGATTTGTCAATTTGATCATAAACTTTTCAATTGTGTCAATTTATTTTTAAATATTTTGATAATTTGCCAATGTAGTTCTTCCGACCAAATATCCAAATCATAGATTTATGACTGAATTGATATAATTGAAAAATTTAGGATTCAATTTACAAATTATCAAAAAGGTTTAGGATTAATTTGGTCATGCTATAATTGATTTAGAATTTTTTGGACAATTATCTCATGTATTGTCTATTTCTAAGTCAATCGGTAAACCTAGATATTAGGTATCATTAGGAAAATCCAACCACTTAGGTTGGAAAAGAAATCATCGATTTATTCGAGAGTATTATGAAGATAATTATGAAATTTTAAATATGGATGGGGCTGTCTCCACCTTTATGTTACTAAATACACCCTCATTTAGTAAAAAGAGATAAAATTACCCTTAATCATTTAAATAAAATTTAAAGTTTTGGATCCTAATTTTATTTACTTTCGTTCCCTTTGCTTAGATATTTTATTTCTACGTAGACGGTAGAATCGAGTTATCATAATTAATAATATCATCCTCCTTATTTTTTAAAAAGAAGAATTAAGTGGGTGTTATTGTTCGTATTAAAAGGCATCATTGTTTCATTTTAAATTATAGTACTGTACGTATTAGCTTTCCAGAATGGAGAACTTTCTTGAAAATCTAGTTCTTTTTTCATGTTGTCAAACAAATTTATAGATTAATAATTAAGAAAATCCCAAAAAATGACCAATAATAAGTTTTAACACAATCAAATATACAAATTTTTATTTTATTTGCACATCACCACTAAAATTTTTATCATAAGTATATTGATTTGGAGTTTTTGTTGGTCAAAAAAATTAATTTAAGGTAATTTATCACGTATGTGTTTTTCGTGCTATTGACCATTATTAATTTCATCGAACCTCTTCTTCTCCATCTTTGTGCAAGTCCAATTCGACACCAGGATTTTGTAAGTTCTGATGATGCTGAAGGATCAAATTAACCAAATGGAGCGAATCAAGAAACAGGTTGAATGAATTACTCATGAATTAGGGAAGATAACAGAGCCCCCCTCCCCTGTTTTTCCCCTGTCCTGCATGCCCGCCACGTACTGGCGAAGGTTTTCTTCGTTCTCTTTCAAAACTCAAAAATCCACCACCACCGTTTTTCGATCAGTCAAAGCTTTCATCTTCGGCGGCCACCTGGATCTCTCGGGAGTCGGTCGATCTTCCATGAATGGCGGCTTACGTAAGCGCCCTGATCTTTCCAACCTTCATCTGCACTTCCATGGTGATTCCAAGCCAACGTCTGTCGGTTACTTCCTCTGCTTTAGCTACGATCCGAGATAAGGGAACCAGCTTTCGTCCATGGCGATCTCGTCGCTCCTCCATAACCCATACCCATCTTTTTGTTCCTACAGAAGGAGCAAATTATCTGCTAAATCCATCGCTTGCAGCTCGCTCAAGACCCAAGATTCTAAACCAACTGCTCAACGCTCTTCTCTGTCCAGAGACGACAAGCTCTCATGGAAAGAGGAGCTCAAGAAGGCTTACCAGAGAGAGATTCCCAATCTGAATTGGGACAAACTGGAGGAATTGGAGGATGAGTCGTTCCAGAACTTGGTCGACAAGCGATGCGTGGACAATGTGAGGATGCTGATCGTGGATTCGGTCCAGAATGCCAAGGCCGGACACCCCGGGATGGCGCTCGGGATGGCCGGGGTTTTGTTCTTGTTGTACCGGCATGTGATGAAGTACAATCCCAAGAATCCAAAGTGGTTCAACAGGGACAGGTTTGTGTTGAGTGCCGGGCATGGTTGCTTGCTTCAGTACGTTTGTCTCCATCTCGCCGGGTTTGAGTCTGTTCAGGTATGTGAACTTTTCTTTTGCTCGGTTCAGAGGATGTCATATGTTTGCTCTAATTCTCGAGAACGAATCGTGCGTAAAGCTGAATTTGGTTATTGCTTGCTGGTTATTCATTAAGTTGTTGGCACTTCTTCTGACGATGATCATGAGTTGGGCCTTTGAAGGTGAACTTTTAGGTTTGCTGTTGGACGATTATGGTGTTGTCAGTTTGCTATGTGACAAACTATTAATGATCTGCCCATTTTCGCTAATGAGCAGAGTCGCAGCTCTTGTGCAAGAAGTTTTTTCTTACCAATCTGTTAAGATGCCAAGTCCTTGTGAAGCTTTCTTTGAGCTAAATGAAAATGTTTCTTACGTATAGTTTCTGTTACCATTGATATGTCGAACTTTTTCGGTGGGAACTTTTTGTCGACTAGTCCTTTGAAAGATTGGACTCGCATTGCTCTCTTCTTACCCTGTTCTAGCATATGGAACTTTACCTAAGTCTAGATTAGGGTGTCTGGAGTCTTAGCCTGGGGGGCTAGCTGCGGACATTTTATCCACTTGATTTGGGAACATTTCGTCTGCAGATAGAAGACCTAAAGCGTTTATGCCAGCTTGGCAGTAGGACTCCTGGACATCCAGAGAATGTGGTCACCAGTGGCATTGAAGTCACTACTGGTATGTTCTGTTATCAATTTTCTCTTGTGCAACTCGAAATAAGAAAATAACTGGAGTTGAAGTTCTATTACCATGTGAGACTTGAGAGAGGGAAACATATGATACTTGGAAAAATCAGCAGGTATGAGGCATATTTATTTTATAATATACTCAAGATAGCAGAATTGACAACTGTTGAAGTTTAAAAAATTGTCATCTGTCCTGCAAATCTTTGCTTCTGGCCTTTTGTTGTCTTTGGACCTTTTTGGGCGCAATTGTCCATATGATACTTACTCAAAAAAAAAAAAAGGCGGCAGGACTGACGCAATCATTATAGACTCAAAATAGCAGAATTGACTTAATTTCCGAAGTTCAAGCACTTGTTATCTGTCCTACAAATTCCTACAAATCATTGCTTTATGGCTTTTCTTTTCTTTGGACATCTGTGAGCGCATTTGTCCTCTTAGACAGGAAGGATGGTAAATAGAGGAAACAATGAGGGTCTTTGGTCCATTATGTACTGTAAAAGTCTTTGCTTAAATGGTCTATGTCTCTGGCAAGCTTCATTTAGCTGAGTTCTTTCCTCAAGTATTTGTTCATTTGTTTATTTGCGTGGTTGTGAACTGTGATCACAGGGCCACTCGGACAAGGTGTAGCAAATGCAGTAGGTCTTGCCTTGGCTGAAGCTCACCTAGCTGCTAGATTTAACAAAGCTGATGCTGTCATTGTTGATCACCGAACGTAAGTTGAGTGAACTGGTTCTCTGAGACAGCTTATGAGAAACTTGTAGTTATTATTATTGTTGGTAACTTTAATGTTGAAATATAGGTATTGTATAATGGGGGATGGATGTGCAATGGAAGGAATAGCCCATGAAGCTGCATCCTTGGCTGCTCACTGGAAGCTCAACAAGCTTACCCTGATTTATGATGATAATCATAACACTATTGATGGACCCACTACGCTGGCTTTTTCCGAAGATATATCTGCTCGGTTCAAGGCTCTTGGTTGGCATACAATCTCAGTTGACGACATAGATGCCGATATGAGAACATTGAAGGATGCACTTTTCTCTGCTTTCAGCGAGACAGAGAAGCCCACTTTCATCAGGGTTAGTAATAGTCATGCCTTAGAAATTAGAACCCTGTCATCTGTCGCTTATCCCTATATTAGCAAATGTAAAACCATTTTGTTGATCTCACTGAATATCGAACCTTCATCATTGTCTGCTTACTCCAGGTGAAAACCCTGATAGGGAAACTTTCTTGGAAAGAAGGGACCTCAAAGGCTCATCATGGGACCTTCAGCGAAGATGATGTAAACAACATGAGACAAAAAGTAAAATGGACTGATAGAGAACCTTTTCATGTCATCCCTATGCTATACAGGTTTCTTTAATTATCAATTTAATTTAAAGCTATTTTTCTAGCATTACACTTTTCCAGGAAAAGGATGGGACCGTGGATATATCTAAGCCTAACACACATAAAGTACTCATTTGTCAAATGACATTTGATGCAGGGAGATGCAGAAGCAAGCAGATATTGGGGAGAGACTGGAAAAAGAATGGCACACCAACCTTTACTCGTACCAGATCAAATATCCTCAAGAGGCCATAGAATTTCAGATTCTTCTTAGTGGGGGTTTGCTTCCCGGTTGGGAAAACTCATTGCCGGTAATTGAGCCACTACTTGGCCTTACCTGCCTCTTTGGTTGTTTTACTGTTTGGCCTTACCTTTCAACACTACCGGCAGTTTAGGGAAAAAAGTTTTTTTTATGAGCATTGTATGGAGGGATGAACACTGATTCATCTTTGATTAAGTGGTTTTCTCTCTAGTAGACCCTTTTTAAAGAAATAATTCTTTCGAGGATTAACCACACTTTAGTGAACTTCCTTCTTTAGTATGCTGGGCTTTAGTGACTATAACACTAAAACATGATCACTGAACTGTCTAAACAGAGGTGGTCACAGTCTGATCCGGTGGACGCCACCCGTGGACATTCTGAGAAGTGCTTAAACCAGCTTGCTAAGGTTCTTCCTGGGTTGATTGGTGGGAGTGCGGACCTTGCAACCTCCAACAAAGCTTACCTCCACAATTATGACGACTTCCTGCCGAGCTCTCCATGGGGTCGTAACATCCGCTATGGTGTACGAGAGCATGCAATGGGGGGCATCTCAAATGGCATTGCTTTGCATGGAAGCGGACTCATCCCATTCGCAGCCACATTCCTTATATTCTCAGACTACATGAAGAATACTATCCGGCTTGCTGCTCTGAGCCACGCTGGAGTGATCTACATCATGACCCACGATTCAATCGGACTAGGGGAGGATGGTCCTACTCACCAACCGGTGGAGCAGCTCGCAGGACTCCGGGCCATCCCACACCTCCTAGTCTTCAGACCGGCCGACGGGAACGAAACTGCTGGGGCCTACAAGATCGCCGTGGCGAACCGGGCCACTCCTAGCCTCCTCGCATTGTCTCGGCAGAAAGTAGCTTCAAATCTCACAGGGACGTCGATGGACGCAGTCAAACAGGGCGGTTACACGATCAGCGACAACTCAGGGGAGCAGATGCCCGAGATAATATTGATTGGCACGGGATCGGAGCTTTGCCTCTGCGAGGGGAGTGCAAGGAGGTTGAGGGAGGCAGGGAGGAGGGTCAGGGTTGTGTCACTCGTGTGCTGGCGCCTCTTCGACAGGCAACCGAGGGAGTACAAGGAGCGGGTGTTGCCCTCGAATGTGGTCAAGCGCGTGAGCGTGGAGGCCGGGTCGCCAGTCGGGTGGAGGGAGTACGTGGGACAAGAGGGCGTGGTGGTTGGGGTGGATGAGTTCGGTGCAAGCGGGCACTATTTAGACACATTCAACAAGTATGGCTTCACTGAGGAGAACATTACCCGGATTGCCGATATTTTGCTGTGCAAGTGAAGAAGCAGATGCTGATCGTTGGTGCTTTTTCTCGATAGGCGAGTGCATACTTCGACCATGTAAAATGGTGAGAATAATGATCACATGAGATTGACATATAAGGTTGTCCTGCTTGCATTTTATAGAAGGAAAATCTTTCAACATGGGATTATCAATGCGATGTTGTTTTTCTCAATGGCTGTTTAGGTTTTATCCTTTTGATTCCAAAACTATAAAGTGATCGTAAAAGTAATAAAACTGTGTTTGCAGTGAGCTCTAAACTATGAATTCCCATACCGGCTGAGCAAAGATCTACGAATTCTCAAAGAGGCAGCTTCTCGGTCGAACTGTACCTAATGCCTCCCCGTTCGCGTTCGCGCAAGACGATTGAGTCACTTCATCATCGACGCTGGTCAAGTACACATTCCTCATCCGTATCCCAGTGCACGGGTTCTTGGTGCTGCAGTCGAACCTTACGGCGACGGGGGAAGCGGACGTCCCTTGGATGTCTCTGTATAGAACGTCGCTTATCTTCACACTGGATTCCTATTCGTCGCCATTGTCATTCTCAGGTCATGAGATGAATCAGGACATAAAACTTGCCAAGAGGAAAAGATTGTGCACTTGATGAGATGAATCACCTGGTTAGGACAAGTTCGGCTGCCATATGGACAGTAATTCTGGTCGATGATGATGGGATTTTGGGCATTGATCATCCGGGCATCGATGAAATGGACTCCTCGTACAAATCCATTGCTAGGCCTCGCCCAGGATTTGATCCTTAATCCGTTTTGAGTACCTTGAAAAGTGGTATTTCTCACTATGATGTTTTGTACTCCAGGTTCATTCTCGCTTCTTGCCAGACTTCCTATGCTGCAAAGTACAGTAAAATTATAAATGGAAAACATGAAACAGATGATGCACCGACCATCTCCTGTGTAAATTTTGCAATCCTTTTCGCCAGAGATTACACATCCAATCACTAAATATGAAAATTTGAACATATGACTCTCTTTTGGTTATTTTCCTATTATTTGATTCCACAATCTTCTGAACTTCATGATTCCTATATAGCTTGCTCATATCAACAACATGCATGCATACAACGAAGAATCAATATATCGAGACAGGATCATGATTCCCTTGACTTAGAAAACCAGATAGATTCGATCCATGCACCAAGGGACTCCTGCAAGTCGTACCTAATGCCGTGACCAGGGCCGCACCGAATTCGTTGGATCCTCAGGTTCTGAGTACCCGGGCCAATCGAGATGCAATCATCCCCAGTGGCGATGTCTGAGTGAAGAATCAAGACGTTGGTCGAGAGCTGGACGTGGATTCCATCCGTGTTGGGGCTGTTGCCGTCGGCCTTCACTCTCACCCCTTGAACGCGAACGTTTCGGCACCTGTTTATGGAGATGTGGAACATCTGGCTGTCCATGGACGTCAGGTCTTTTATCCTGATGTTGTTAGAGTTGGTGAAGCTCAGTGTCTGCATATCAGAACAGCCAGTGAAAACAAGTTTAATTTAAAGACGTGTGCTCAAGATAATATCCAAACGCAGCCACCATATTTTATTTACAGGTACTGCATAGGAAAACCATCTTATTCCTCTGCCATTGATGAGGGAAGTAAGTTAAATTCTGTAAGTACTCAAAGATGCTTAAGCGTATCCTTATTAAACGTTTCATTTCTTGTAATCTATCTAATTATCTGCTTGCAAGCGGGGCCATTCCACCGCTCACTATACGGCTTGAATGAAGGTACTTGATGATTGCTCGAGACCAACTCATTCGAGCTAAAATGCTAGAGCTACTCGTGTACTCACTAGTGTCAAGGAAAGATACTCAAGTGTAGTAAGCTCGAACTTGAGCTCGAGCTCAAGCTCGAGCTGGAACTCGATCACAAGTTGGTTGTAACCAAATCGAGTCGAGTTCAAATATCCTGGTTTTCTATTCAATTCAAGCTTTAGCAAGAAATGTGGTGCTCAATTGTGTTCAAGTTGAGTTTCAAGTATCGAGAATGTAAGTCGGTCAATATTTTATGTTTCCACGATCGACCCACTTTAATCATTTGTGATGATTTCTCCAAACAAACACAGACTTATTGTCAATCTCTTCAAAGACGGCCGGTTGCGAAGCTGATCAAGGAGATGTTTTTAACTTGCATTCACGCGTTTTGGAAAGAACCCCTAAAAGAAAGTTCTTTTATAAGTGAAGGAATTTTGACCGCCTTATCAATAGTGGAGACCCCGTAATATGGACACAGGTGCGTGCCAACACATACACACACAAAGGAATAGGTCCGGTGATGGGGATGGCAATGGTGTCGGAGTTGGTGAAACTAACAATGGCGGGCGGTGAATTGAGCACGCATGGTACTAGCGCTAAAAGAAGACGAAAGAAAAGAGAGAAAAAACAAGTGAAGAAATCACTTCTTAGCAGTCGGAAAAAAAAGAAGGGAAAGTGAAGAGATTACATCTCAATATTAGAAGTTAATGGGATGATATGTCGTCAATTTCACTTTTTTTGTGGTGAATATGGCCCTTACATGAAACTAACATGATCTAATGATTGAGATGAAGTAAGCTCACATGTATTGGGTGCATGCAATATTTATTTGAAAAAAAAAAAAAAAAAAAACCCTTCTCTCTCTCCACGTTCTAAGGACAGTTGCATTTCCCACTACTTGGGACCACCCGATTTTATGTGGACTTCAATTAGAGTCATGCTAAGGTGTCAGGTCTCCAAACGATATGTATATCGGAATAAAAACCTTCTCCGTTTCTCCACTCCAATCTAAGCACCACGGTACATCTCTAACCCCCAAGTTGCACATCGAAATGGATGAGAACTCATTCCATAATTCATAAGTAACACCCATCTGAATTGTCACTAACTAAAATACTCTTTTGGATTAGCCCACATGGAACGAATTGAGTCATTATAAATGGTATCTAATCAGAATCATCTTTAGTTCATATATGATTCGTGAGCGAACTAAGCTCATACCCGATACGACGACGATGTGAATTTATCGCCGGAGTGAGAGAGTTTGAAAGAGCTGTGACTTTTCGTGGGCTTTCAAGATGACAAAGGGGGTAGGGATAGATCGGCCATGTATTGAATAGGAGAAGTATCGTTTTTTAAATCTCATATTGGATGGGTAAGGTATTGTGATCTCATTCATGTAAGATTCATTCCCAAATGATAACTGTTTTGCGTGGTTACTCAAAGTGTCCCTCTAGGAGCATGTCATATACGGAATGGACCGGGTTGGTAAGACATCACAGCTCTCCACCTACACCACCGCCACCGCTGATTGGAAAAAACTACTTAAAGCCACCGCCGCCGGCGACAGCCTTGGACCACGCTCGTGACGATGCTCAGAGTCTTTCTTTACCTATGCGCCCACACGCGAGAGATCTCCAAAGTTTAAAGGAGATCTTGCAACCAAGATGTGGAGGCATCAAGCCGTCCGAATCTCTAAGGTGGCAATGCTAGAAAGAGAGAGAGAGAGATCTGTTTTAGAGGGGGACGATCTAGAAATGGAAGATAAATCTGTTTCGGAGGGAAGATGGTAGAGAGAGGAGAGAGTGGAGGATATACAGCAGTCGAAGTTTTGTAGCAACAAGGTGATGGAGGCAGCCTTCATGGTAGGTCATTAACTACGGTTGCTCTCGTATGCATCGTTGTCTAATCAAGCGGAGGGCCTAAGAAAAGCTGAGTATGATAGGGTAGCTTCTCCCCTTTATTTTGTCCTTCAAAACTTCCCATAAAGATGTCGAATTACTTTCTAAATCGAGTGTTTTCACGATTTCCACAAACTAACGGATCAATAGTTATTAATAAGGGCGACACGGGGTCATGTCATGTGAGGAAACCGACCAATAGAAAAATGAGTTTCCAAATTCAAATGCAAAATATGGTTGGGATGTATACTATAGGAGCAATATAGCCGTGTAATGATAAAAGACATTGTCTTTTCATTAATTAGACAGGTGCTATTACTAACCTATCCTAGCAAGAAATGAACTTTTCATTGGCGGCAGGACAAAATAATAAGTTTTGGCCCGAATTGTAAAAGGAAAAACCAACCTGACTTTAGAATCGAACCAATGTCTGAAGGTGCAGAGAGGAAAAGTACATTACCGTGGCTCCGTCGGGACAGTGGCGGCCGGAATCCTTACATGCCCATAGAGACGTTCCTTTGGCATCGAGAACTCCGCCGTGGACGGACGTGTTCGAGACCCCATCAAAGTTCAACCAGCTCGAGCTGCCGCCAAGGACTCTGTAGTCCGGAGGAGCCACCAGCGTCGCTCCTCCCATCCTCACGCTCACGTGCCTGCTCTTGCAAGGGCCTCTGAACCGCACCGGCCTGAGGAGGTATCTTCCGCTCCGCACTGCAACGGTTGCAAAGAAGTCGCCGCGGCCGCATGCCGACGTCCACGCATCACTGAAGGCCTGGGTGGAGTCGGCCGCCCCAGTCGGGTCAGCGCCGAAGTCTAGGACGTCGAAGAGCGTGGAGGTGGACGAAGACGTCCGGGACGAAGACGTCCGGGAGAGCAAGAGGAGTAGGACGAAGAGGAGTGTCCAGAGAAGATGATCTGGGAGGTTCGCCATGTAATCGAGATCGAGAGAGAGAGAGACTGGCAGTGGCGCAATTTTCTTGCAAGCATAAGGGTGAGAATTAGGTAGGCATTTCGGCTAGAAGTAATTAATGAACGAGAACTTCACCAGAGAACAATCGGCACTATAGTTCGTCTGTAAATAATCCGTCGAATCCTCATCCGGTCCCACTAGAAAGACACCAATTCTCGTGTAGTTTCCGGATCTGATTAGTTCAATCAATTACATAGCTCATAGATTAAATCTATTTAATATTCTCTCGATAAGTATAGCCGACGGGCCACCTAATCACGAAGCTTTAGAAAAGGATTGGCGATGAAAATAGCGCTAGATCAGTGCATTCGATATGAGGAATTTCAGTAAGCTTAATCTTTCTGTTTGGTGAAGGCAGTTTGTAAGGATGGTAAGATCTATTTGCATTTAGCAAGAACATAAAAATGTGGCGACACATAAAGGAGCGCCTTAATGTGGCATGTTTAGTGGTTTATTCGAGGACTCTCCCAACAACAAAAAAAATAAAAAATAAAAAGTTAGGTTGTTCATAGTGTAAAAAAAAAAAAAAAAAAAAAAAACAGAAGGCAAAATCCTAATTAAAGCATCTCAGCAATTTGTAAGGCAAAAGCTTATTTAGTTCATTGCCGCTACTCAATTTACATTAAAGTTTCTCTTGTAAATCAAACTGAATTACCAGTCTGAAAAATTATTGAGAACGTGTAATAACTTCAATGTATGAAAATAAACGCACTCTTGAGACAATGAAATTTGGTTTCTCATATTGTAATCGGGACAATTGTTGCCTGAACTTGAATCTACTGGACTGGATTCACCATGACTAAGTGCAGAAGAATAAGACACATTGTAAACCACTGATTTTGTGAGATTTGATATTTTAAATCACGTGATAACTAAGTGCAGAAGAATAAGACACATTGTGGAAACAATGACACTTGATTTCTACTCCTATAATTGGTGAAATTCTCGTCTGAACCTAGGTCCATAACCATCGATTTTATCAGATCTATACAAGAGACCCCTGTGAAACCCACAAAGCCAACGGCGAAAATCAATCCAGTGCAATAAGCATAAATGTAAAGAAGAAATTCTCCTGTAATCGGCGGCTAGGAAATGAAAATTAGCTGGCCGGCATGGTCTATAGAGAATACCAACATGAGGAAAAGTTACTGTACGTTGAGCTATTTCTTGCAGAGCCGAACTCGTAGGTTATAGGTATTTTTTGGGTTGGTTAATCTACTTCCTAGAGAGCCGAACTTTCAGTTTTTTTTAGTTGGGAAATTGTAGGAGAGAGTCGATGGGAAGAAGGAGAATTAGGGTTTAGGTTAGGCAGATGCTAACCTTGTTTCGGCTACTACATACTCATAATTCTGGCTCATTTAGGTTAGACCTTGGCGGCCGCAAACCCTCAAGATTGCTTGGACATGTCCTCTCTAGCTGGTTCTGCATATCCTTCTTTGGAACTCTTCATGTGATGGGACACAGCGGTGGGCGCGGAACATTCGGCTCTCTAGGACATTGAATCACATTCATCTCGCATGTCCTTGAACCTTGTGTGCTCGTTTTCCTTTCTTCATTCAGGCCGCGTCCGTGGTCGTTTACACTTCAATCGCCTTGCCCTTCACGGTCGATCATGGTCATCTACGCTTTGGTGTTCTTAAACTCGATCTTTTATGAAGTCGATCTCCCTCGAGATTTCTTGTTTTCCAAGAGTAGATGACATCGGTGTCCTCCTACATTTGCCTTTACTTTAAACTAGGTGACTCTACTTTCGACTTTTTTCTGGTTAGATCAACTTCACTTTCAATCAAATTATTCTTACGTGAAAATTCATTAGAAACATGTGGAGGAATGTGCAGCACAGTAATGAAAATCACAGTAAAAGGTAAAGAAGAGAAAAGTAGATAATTGAGCAAGGCGCGTCAGTAACACTGTTTTAAATACAACCTCAAATGGATTGTAATCAAATGCAGTGGGCTACGATGGAAATCATGCACCCAGGATAAACTACTCATGCTTAAATGTTCTTTTCGTAGTTTGCACATTAAGAGAAGACGAACTTGTTGATATAGCCAACGGGCGAAATGAGAAACAAATGAAACGTAAACAAAGAAGATCAACGACTACCCTCCAAGAACGTATAAATAATTCCCATATGGAAAGTTAGGAGGCATGTCTTTGAAAGAGACATGACCTTTAGCTGAAACTGCAATACATAATAAATAAAAGAATCAATAATCATAATAAATTATCAAATGAATAATCAGTGAGTTTGTTAGTATCCATGTATACCAGCTATAAAAGTATAAAGAGCCAACCTGTTTTTAGTAAGACTAAAAGAAAAAAAAAAATGTCTTTAGACTTTTTTAAGAGATAATGGCATAAATGGTCTGTAAACTTTACCCCGATGTGCAATATAACTTTTTAACTTTTAATTTGTTTAATGTGATTCTTGAATTTTTTATACATGTTTAATTCATTCTTTCAACTATATGAAAATATTCAACATATACTAAATTACATTACAGATTGGGCTAAAGTTTTAAGACTATATTGAATAAATTAAAAGTTCATGGACCACATTGCACATTAAGTCAAAATTCAATGACCATTTATTTCATTTTCCCACTTTTAAATTTTCAAATTGACCCTTAATAAATATAGTCTTAAACGTTTCATATTCTTTGTTCTAATTATAAATCAACGAACTAATAAAAACTTATAAGTTTTGATTATAGGTTTAATCTTATCTATGTATTTTTTATTTACTTCTTAATAATCTAATTTCAATCTTATCTTCTTTGTTCTTCTTTACTTCACCTGACTTCCCTGTTCATCATCATTGCCCTCATTAATTCCACCCCTCGTAATAATTAATAAACAACTAATGTAAATAGAAAATTAGCATAACTTATCAAAAAATTCTATATCATATAATTTATGAAACGAAAAATGGTTAGGAAAAAAATATTTATTTTAGTACCATATATCAATTAATTTATTAACAAATTGCATTTCATAGTTAAATTCATTCTGATTATTTGCTTAGCCCTACCTAAGTATTTTTGTAAAGTTAAAGTCAGTATAACAATAATTTAACTTGAATTTACCCACTTCTCGGCAAATATTATGCATGTTAATCTTATTATAAAAATTTTGCTCATCAGCTTGCATCTTGAATCAATATTATTTCATAAGCAAAACTGCGAGGATGCTCAAAATCATTAAAGTTAGGTTTATAGTCATGGTTTGTAAGAAAGACGCAATTATATAAGATTCAAAATATTATACTAAAATAAGCATCTTTCTTATTTATTAATTGTGGTTCAGATGACATTTGCACTTGAAACGGTGGTCATACTACTGGCATTATTCTTCTTTCTCTGGTTCGAGACAAAAACTCACCCATCAATTATTGTTATTTGCTTTATTATTACATATAAGACACTTCCCTTTCAAAATGACAAATTAATGTTGATGAACAGTTCCTTCTTCGAATTAATATATGTGGACCTATCACATCTTTTCACATTTTTGTAGTTCTTGTGACATTTAAAAAAAAAAAATTACGTTTCTTTCCTTCTGTTTTAATATTTGAGAGAATGATATTTTGAAGACCTCTCTTCGAAGTGATAGATTTTTATTTTATTTTTTGGTCGAAGAAGTGATAGATTGAAATAGACAAATTTGTTCGCAATTTTTGTAGTAGTTAAAAATGGAAAAATTGGAGCATACACCTTCACTGTAAATTTCACACAACCGGCCTTATCTATCTTGACTTGAGAGTTTTTATTTCCCACTCTCTTACTAAACATCAAATTAAGAGTGAGATAAGGCCGTAATGGATAACATTTTTTACCCTAGCAGTGTATATACTATACTTTCTTTTAGAACGCTGTGTCTATTCTTTTGAGCATGATTATCGTACAAATTACACCCATTGCGTGATTGTATTTAATTGTAATAAACTTGAACTTTATATAAAGATTAAGCACATATCGTAAGCTCTTGAAGACACTTGATTTTACTCACTTTAACTTAATACTCTTCTGGTTGCCCCTAAAGTCAACATGGACAATTACAGCAAGAAAGGACTTTTGGGCAACAATGTGCACTAGTGCAATTAGGTAAATCCAATTTCAAAAGTGTGAAGAGCAGGAGTAGAATGTACATTGCCCATAAAGTCAACATGGACAATCCTGTGGCGGAATGCTTCTCATGAATTGTCCAGCATTGGTAGAAAGGCCGCGAGACATGTGCTGATAGGGTAGACACAACTTTAGCATAAATGGAATGATTGAACTTTACAATTAGCTCTGTCTCTGTTCTGGTTACACTATTCTTCCATTGAAAACTTAGCACTATTGACATATAATGAGAGATTCTTTAGGAAATAATTCTAATTTGCTCATAATCCTAAAAAGTCAAAGAACATCGCCAAAAGGAGTGGTCTAAGTCGTCGCCCCTGGAGAAGAGGAAGTAGTGCTGCCAAGAGGCCCTTTCTTTACGGAATGGACAAATTCAACTGAGCATAAAGCCCAAAGAATCAACGAGGCTAAAACTCACAGCCATAGATTTTCCAGTTCAGAACCCAACGCGCTGAAAACGAAAGTTTGGATAGCTACCTCTTCCACGGAATTCATGTTTATTTGTTAGCTTCTAGTGCAACATTCAAAAGTCTTACATCAGATCGCGTGGGAGATACCATGTTGACAGTATTCATAAGTAGACACCCACTCTCAAATGACAATCACCTTGTGTTGTTACTCTTAAATTACTTTTGAGTGGTTTAACTGACTTGAAACGAATCAAATTGTTACAAATTGTATCAAGGCAGGACCTCCCCCAAGAGGGGGGTGCTTCATGTACAGATTAGGCCTAAAGTTAATCCAACAAGAGCTTGGAGGGGTCAGGGGACTTCAATAAGGTGCAACTTCTCGCAAACTCCTGGGAAGGTAGAGAGAACATAAATGGGCCAAATGTAGGGAAGTATCATGCATCGATGTAGGTTGACGGGGATGTTAATTTTTGAAGTAAAGGTATATAACACCTAATAATTCCATATTGAATTGGAGAAGCCATGCTAAGTAATTCAGAAATAAAATGCAAATTCCAATTTATTTGTCGTCTTATATGATAATTATGAATACTCTCGAGTACTTTTTATTGAGGGATTGGTCTATGTAGAGCAGGTTGAGTTGTTACATCAAACGTGAGACAATAATAAAATATAATAAAAAAAGTAATGTTATTGTGCATATTAGAAATATTTATCAAACACTTCTAGAAAAATCGATTATACAAATCTCCATGCAGAATTTAACATTTAAAAATTTGAAATTCATTCGGATGCTTAAAAAGGTCCGAAGCTACTCATTAATAAAATGAAGAAAATCCCCCCTAACTGCAAATTCTTATTAAAAACAAATCCCCTTTAAATTATATGCTCTTGTGCAAGTGGTGCTATCATCATGTGCTGTCCACAAGAATAGGATTCTGCATACAACCGTCTTGCACTTAACATAAATTTACTCTCTCACGAGTCACGGGCCAATCCCTTTGACTTCACTGCTGAACTCCTTTACAGACCCATCTCTAAAGTCTTTGGGTGCTTCATACTCGTCGTTAGTATCACGTCTCCATCTGCTGCGATAACATCGAACTCCATTCCAGAAGTGACGAGAACAGTAGAGATCAAAACATGCGTACGTAACTTTGTCATGTCGGGCGTATACAATACATGGTATCATCATCAATGCACAATGTTGTCTACATCTTGGTTGTCCCTTGCGTTTACCTTCGACTCCAGATTATACTCGAGAACTAATTGGTCAGGACAAAAGTAGCAGCTCTTCAGCTTTGAAGGGTTTCAAAGTTGATAGGCCCTCATCGTTTAGTTGTCTTTTGTACATATCGTATAATGTTAGGGATGGTACAGTCAATTATGGAGAGCCAATCTTTATCTTAATTCCAGAATGATCATGATGGATTGTCTTCCTAAGTGGCAACTTGGATTTTCGAAAATTGCCAATTTTTAGGGGTATACCGCAGTAATGTAAGAAGGGCTTCTAAAGTGATTTGAAAATTTTATAAAGAAAGGGAAGTTTGGACGAATTGCAAGTGATTCACATTCAACCGAAAGGGATAGCTATACCAGAACAAATTAAAGGAGAAGTAATGGAGATGGTCCTTACCGAGCTTACCTAATAAATGTAAATTTCATTTTTTAAAAATACATTTGTGCAAAACATTGCTCTCTCTCTCTCTCTCTACGAATTGCAAGTGATACGCATTTAACCGAAAGGGTTTGTTATACCAGAACAAATTAAAGGAGAAATACTGGAGATGGTCCCTACCGAGCTTACCCAATTAATGTGAACTTCATTTTTGTAATCTCTCTCTCTCTCTCTCTCTCTCTCTCTCTCTCTCTCTCTACACTCAATAAGCTCACGAGTCTAATTCAATTTTTTATTATTTTACAAAAAAATATAATATGTAAATAATAGACATAGAAATTCCAAAAATTTATAGTTTTTGAGCTGATTGTATTCGAGCTCAACCTTGAATGGCCTGTTTGTTTAGAATTAAATTTAAGTCAAGAACACCTTTTGGGTTTCCCGTGAAAATTTGAAATATTATCCAAATTTCAAAAATTGGATTATCAAAACCATACATTTAAATTTACGCGTCAACGTGGAAAAAAAAATTACATATCAATGTTTGTTGATTGTAAAAGTGTAAGAGTAAAAATATGTGTGCACATGATTAAGATTAAGCAAAAAAATAAAAAAGATGAAGTTTGTCCAGGCATGCCTCATATATGTTCATAGATGTCGAGTTGAGTCAAGTTGAACTCGAATGTCTCAGTTTTTCAATTGAATTGAGTAGAGTAGGAAAGTCAATATCTGATCGAGTTGAAGCAATCAAGTTTCAAGCTCTAACCATGCAGGTCTAGTCGAGCTCGAGCTCTTGAACTCGAAGTGGTTGGCTCCTTTAATAAGACTTTTATTGCATAAGGTGTGAAGCAAAGATAGGTAAAATGAAAGGATAATGATATAAATAGTCCTTAAACTTTAATTTAATGTCCAATGTTATCCCTCAATTTTTAATTTGTTTAATCTGACCCATAAATTTTTTATATATATTCAATTTAATTCCTAAACTATATGAAATTATTTAATATTGTCTTTTCATTCATTCAAGTTTAGGATAACATTAAATATTTTCATATAATCCAGGAACTAAATTGAACCCGTACCAAAAATCTAGGGACCTCATCAAATAATTTAAGAGTTAGAGGATAACACCGTACATTAGGTTAAGTTCAAAATCATATTACATATTGGGTTAGAATTTAGAAATTATATATGTTATTTCCCCTAAAATGAATAGTAAGGTCTCAGTTTGCGGCATCTGGGCAGCTATGTATATTTGTTTTGGGATGTAAATGTAGATGATTTGAGACTCATGAGAGTGCCCACCACCCTAGGGCACCAGCTAAACCCCAACTTTTTGTCATAGGAATCGAAAGTTCTTGCTTGTAATATCCCATGGTCTCCATTGGGTTTTTCCTTTTACCTGTCCAACACTTTTTTTCTTATTGTTGTCGAGTTAGTAAAGTGAATCCATTAATCAAGCCCTCAAGAGAGCATTCAAACAGCGTGGGACCAAAAAAAAAAAAATTTTTGAAGTGCTCCTTTCCAACACTATGTAAAAGCGTGATGAAAAGGTTGATGCCCAAACATTTGTTCGTAAAGGATTAAGCTATAGATTATGGAGAAATAATTAGGTAACAATCTTTAATCTACTATGATTACGTTAGGTCGTTCGGATTTCTAAACAGGACATGATTGAATAAGATAAGATATGAAATTCATGAATTTTGCTATATCCTATCTACTGTTTAGTAAATTGCAGTAATAAAGTCGAATATTTCACATTATATCATATATATTATTTGATATAAATGGCATATCAATGTAAATGAACCTAAAAATTCACAAACGCATATAGCAAAAATTTCTTGTGAAACTATTGCCTAATTTACTTTTATTTGCTTATGTTATTTTATTTTTCCCATGTTTTTTAATTATTTTCTTTTTTTATTTCTTTTTCCCCTCCAACATTCTCTAATAAAATTTTATTAAATAGCAAACTATATAAATATATCTAAAATAAAAAAATACCTATAATATGTAATAAATATAAATATATAATTATATATCTATATTTATATATTGAATTTATATTATAAAATAGAATTAAAGTTAATATATAAATAAAGCTAAGATTAAATTAAAAAACTAAATTTTATTTTTTGATATTTTGAATTTCTTATGTTAAAGTTTAAATATTATTTATATTGAAATATAATTTCATTTTTGTTAATTCATAAGTTTGTTATTTGAGAATAATGACTTTTCTATTATAGATATTAGAAATCCTATCCAACTTTATTCCACATTTCTTATAGGATAATTTTATCTGGCCTATATTTCTCTCACATCTAACTTTATCCCATCTTAGATAGGCACTAAATGTAGAATAGAATAAATTTTATCTTATCCTAAATTTTATCTTGACCACCAAACACAGTCTTTGAAAAAAACAGTTTATTTTGGACTACAAAAAACTAAATAACAAATAATTATAAATAGTTGTGGGGTGCACTATTTTAAGGTATTATTGCTTACAACAAACTATTATTCTCAAAGTAGTTCAAAAATTACTATACTAGCAAAACCCAAGATTATATTGTCCATTTAGAAGCGTGATTCATTTGAGAACTCATTCGTGCCTATAAAGGTAAATGTAACTACAGCATGTAATGACACTAGACGAGTTTCCTAACTTTCGAACATTGACATGTTTCTATGGTCCTTCCAAAGAGTCCAATACTCACCCTCAACATCAAAGCACATGTGCCCACTTGAATGTAGATTGATTTGCCATCTTGTGCAATATTCTTACCTGTCGACTCACATAACACTCAGTGCCCAGAAGATCTTGTCTCTTGTAGATCTCATTTTGGTCCTCCTGTCGACTCACATAACACTCAGCGCCCATAAGATCATGTCTCTTGTAGATCTCATTTTGGTCCTCACCATTCTCTCTCTCCTCTCCCCCCCTT
The DNA here is from genome assembly GCA_014182375.1 of Eucalyptus virginea. Lineage (NCBI taxonomy): Eukaryota > Viridiplantae > Streptophyta > Magnoliopsida > Myrtales > Myrtaceae > Eucalyptus > Eucalyptus virginea. The sequence goes on along the minus strand of CM024523.1, from coordinate 17,543,007 downwards.
CCTTGTCCAACCACCACTCATTGCCATGGCGGCACGGATGCCTTGACCTCACAATGTAGTCACATATGTCACCATCATCTTGATCACCACTCAAAGCAGTCATCTCTCTCTATCTCTCTTTCTCACCTTGTCCAACCACCACTCATTGTCGTCTGGCACGAATACCTAGACCTCACAATGTAGTCAAGTACGTCACCATCATCTCGATCACCTCTCAATGTAGTCAAATACATCGTAATAGTTGAGTACAGCTCACACTATAAAGAAATCCTAGTCTACGATAATTCTTAACCATTAGGAGGAATAATTACCCAAAAAAAAAAATCTTGTTTGAAATGTCAATCAATTTTAAATTTTTTAATTTCACCAATTTAGTCCTGAATCTTTTGAAATTGATCAATGCAGTTCTTTCGGTTAATTTTGTGAAGAATTAATCGATGACATGACGAGCCTTTTGTCCTATATATGGTATGATTAGCATGACTTGAATGACTTTTATAATTTTTTAAAATTTGTATCTTTTTTCTTTCCTTTTGGTTCCTTTTTTTTTCTTTTTTATTTCCCTCCATTGGGCTGGCCACTAGCGAGGGTTGAGACGCCCACGGCCAATGAGGCCAACGGGGGCGTCTCAACCCTGTGTAGATCTTACCCAACATGGCAGTATAATACACACACTGAACAGTATTTCCAGGCTTTGCCAGACCCAGATTTCGGGTGAAGAACGGTCAGAAGAAAAAGAAATTGTTCGCTCGTTCAATCCTAATGGTGGGTTCGTGGGCCTCCTCGTTCCCCCATTTTCAATTCAAAGTCAACCTCGCGGGTACCTTGGGTCAGCACGAGACTTTTAGACTGGTGAAAGTGGCGCAACAGGAGGACGGACGGGTCGTGGCGTGAAGTAGTCAACATCAGCGATGCGTATCATCACGTCCACCCGAAGCAAACGGACCGAAGCGCATCTCTTGCGAGCCGCACGATCCGACGGATTACACGTACTAGGGGCTAATGCTTCCGGTAGGAACGATAATGTCTCGCGGTCAATGGGCCAAGTGGCTCGAGGTCTTCTCTTGATAAGGATATCACTCAATACTTCCAAGAACCGAAGGGCATCACGTTTCAAGCGAACAGTTCTGGGAATATTGATTATACAAATCGCGATACGGAATTTACCCAAAAGTCCAAAGGCACTCATTAATAAAATGAAGAGAACCCCCCAAATGCAAATTCTTACTATAAACAAATCCCCTTATTATATGCTCTTGCTGAAGAGGTGTTATCGTCATGTGCTGTCCACAATAATAAGATTTTCCATAGGACCTTGCACTTCATGAATTTACCCTCTCACAAACCAATCTCTTTGACTCCACCGCCGAACTCCTTTACAGACCCATCTCTAAAGTCTTTGGGTGCTTCATAATCGTCGTTGGTATCACGTCTCCATCTGCTGCGATAATATCGAACTCCATTCTAGAAGTCGGACGACAACAGCAGACAGATGAAAACAAGCGCACGTAACTTTGTCGTGTCGGGCGTATAACGATACATGGTATCACTCACCATGAATGTATAATACTGTCTACATCTTGGTTATCTCTTGCGTTTACCTTTGACTCCAGATTATGCTCAAGAACTAATTGGTCAGGACAAAAGCAACAGTTCTTCAGCTTTGAAGGGTTTCTAAGTCGATAGGCCCTCATCGTTTAGTTGTCTTTTGACACACCGTATAATGTTAGGGATAGAAAAGTCAATTATGGATAGCCAAATCTTTATCTTAATTCCAGAATGATCATAGGGGTTTATGGTATGCCGCAGTAACGTAAGAACGGATTGTAAAGCGATTTGAAAAGCCTATGAAGAAAGGGAAGTTTGGACGAATTGCAAGTGGATTCACATTCAACCGAAAGGGACTGTCACGCCAGAACAAATTATCGGAGAAGTAATGGAGATGGTCTCTCTCTACGAATTGCCAGCGATTCGCATTCAACCGAAAGGGTTTGTTATACCAGAACAAATGAAAGGAGAAATACTGGAGATGGTTCCTACCCAGCTTACCCAATTAACGTAAACTTCATTTTTTAATATCTCTCTCGGTTGGCTACCTCTAATTTTGTTCTAGATTCCTCCTATTTGCATAGGAGTGAAACCGAGTCAAACTACTCAAGAGAAAACCCAGAGTTGGAGTTGACCTCATGCTCGTTATTACTCGACTCAACGAGCCCACGAGTCTAATCAATTTTATTTATTTTTATTATTTTACAAATAATAGACATAGAAATCCCTAAATTTCATAGTTTTTAAGCTTATTGTACTCGAGCTCAACTTCGAGTGGCTTGTTCTTTAGAATAAAATTTAAGTAAAGAATACTTTTTAGCTTTCACGTGAAGATTTGAGACATTATCCAAATTTCAAAAATTGGATTATGAAAACTATACAAGTAGATTCAAGTATCAACATTTGTAGATTGTAAAAGTTTAAGAGTGTTAATGATAAAAAAAAAAAAAAGAAAGGTCAAAACATGTGCATACACAATTTAGATTAAGTAAAGAATAAAAAGTTTAAATTTATCTAGGCACGCTTTACATAAGTTGATAGATGTTAAGTCGAGTTGAGCTCAAATATCCCGATTTGTTAATTGAATCGAGTAGAGTGGGAAAGTCAATACCCAATCGAGTACAAGTGATCTAGTTTCAAGCACTAATCATGCAGGTCTCGTCGAGCTCGAGCTCTCAACTGCAAGGCGATGGCTCCTTTAATAACAGTTTTATTGCATAAGGTGCGAAGCAAAGCTGGGTAAAATGAATAGTAAAAGAGATGCGCCCCCTCCCTACACACGTCTAAGGACTAAGGCGCGGACGCACCGCCATCTTTCCTCCCCGTACACTGCCACCTGGGCCATCACAATATTTCCAGCATGTAACAACACTGCACGAGTTTCCTAATTTTGGACCATGGACATGTCTTTGTACTTTCTTTTTTGCTTCCTTGGGTCCTTCCTTCCAAAGAGTCTTAACACGCCCCCTCAACGTTGAAGTACATGTCTCCCCTTGTACATAGATCAATCCGTCATCTTGTGCGGTATTCTCCTCTGTCAACTCGTTCAACACTAGAAGATCGTCTCTTATAGATCCCATAGATCTCATTTTGGTCCTCACCATGCCAGTGACTCTCTCTCTCTCTCTCTCTCTCTCAACCTCACAATGGAGTCAAGTATGTTGGCATCATCTTCATCACTAGAGGTGTAAAAAACCGAACCGAAAATCAAATCGAACCAAAAACCAAACCGAAAATTTTGATTTTTTCGATTCGGTTCTCATTAAAAACCGAATTTTTTTTTATCGGTTAACCGAACCGCACCGAACCAACAAACCGATAAGAGTTTATTTCTTAGAAACAAAAAATATATACAACAGAAAAAAAAACAAAAACAAAACAAAACAAAACAAAACAAAACAAATACAAAAACCGAAAAACCGAATCGAATCGAACCAAAATTTTAGTTCGGTTCATATTCAGTTCAGGTCTCATCTGGTTCGATTCGAAAGTTTTTCCTAACGATTCGATTGAAAAACCAAACTGAACCGAACCGTTGACACCCTTATTGATCACCAGATTCACCACTCAATGTAGTCAAGGACGTCACTATAGTCAAGAATGGTTCTCTCTCTATCTCTCTCTCTCTCTCTCTCTATATGCCTGCCTTATCTAAACATTGCCTCAAGCTTACAATGAGGTCAAGTATATCGCCATCGTCTCGATCACCACTTAGTGTATTCAAGTACAATTCACGCTATAAAGAAATCCTAGTCTACTATAATTCTAAACCATCAAAAGGGATAATAACTAATAAAAAAAAATGTTGTTAGAGATCTCAATTCAATTCTAAATTTTTTTAATTTGATCAATTTAATCTTGAATTTTTTGAGATTGTTCGATGTAGTTCTTTTGGTCAATTTTAGCTGACAATCGATGACATAAACATCGATCGTCTTTCATAGTATGGTCAATACTAGGGGTGTGCATGGTCCGGGCGGGCGGTTCCCGACCTAGAACCGGGAACCGCCCGCTAAGGACCGGTTCCGAAAAATTGGAACCGGGATCCACCCGTTTGTTGCATAGATCCACCCGAGAACCGGACCGCCGGTCCGGTCTGGTTCCCGGGTGGATCCATGGAACCGATCGATGCGGAGGGGCGGCGGAGCAGCGACGGAGGCGCAGCGACCCGTTTGGGATCTGCTGGCGTTGGTCGTCGCGGTTGTAGGGGCTGCAACGGCATCGTGGGTCACTGTTGGGCGAAGCAGAGGCTGTGGCGGTCGGCGCGAGGGGGCGGACAGCAGCGGCGGAGGAGCAGCGGCGGCGGTGTCGACGCTCGGGGAAGAATCGAAATGGCTGCAGGGATCGCGCGGAGGGGCGGCGGAGTAGCGACGGAGGCGCAGCCACCGGTTCGGGATCTGCTGGCACGGTCGTCACAGCTGTAGGGGCTGCAAAGGCGTCAGATTGCTGGCAGAGGGGGCCCGGAGCAGAAGCAACGGCGATGGGCGAGCGGGCGAAGGGTGCTCGCGGCTGCTGGCATGGTGGTCGGCACGGAGGCGAGCTGTGGCGTCGTGGGTCACTGCTGGGCAGAGCAGAGGCTGTGGCGGGTGGCGGCCGGCGCAAGGGGGCGGACAGTAGCGGCGGAGGAGCAGCGGCGGCGTCGACGCTTGGGGAGGAACCGAGGAAGAGACAGAGAAGAGAGACAGAGTCACAGAACTGAAGAAGTCAAAGACAGAGAAGTCACGCTCGGGGAGGAACCGAGGAAGAGACAGAGAAGAGAGACAGAGAAGAGAGACAGAGTCACAGAACCGAAGAAGTTGAAGACAGAGAAGTCACGCTCGGTTAGGGTTTGTTTTGTTTTAGTAATTTTTTTTTTTAGTATTAAAAATTAATCGGTCCGGTCCGGGCGGGCGGGCGGGCGGGTGGATCCGCCCTCGGAATCGGGAACCGGACCGGTACCCACCGTTCCGTCAAATTGGGCGGGAACCGGACCGGTTCCCTCAAGAACCGCCGGTTCGGGGCGGTTCCGTCCGGTTCCGGGCGGTCGGGCGGTTCCGGGTATTTTGCAGACACCCCTAGTCAATACTGATTTGAACAATTTTTATGATTTTTTAAAACTTTTTTCCTTCTTTTTCTCTCTTTTTTTTTTTAAAAAAAAAAAATTCCTTCTTTAATCGTTGGCGAGAGTCAGGCCAGGATGGCTTCACCGGATCCAAGCGAGGATCACAAGCCTTTGCCTATGGCTAATGAGGGCATGCCGACCCTGTGTAGATCTTACCCAACGTGGCAGTACAATACACGCACTGAGCAGCATTTCTACGCCGTGCCAAACCCAGATGTCGGCCGAAGAACACGGTGAAAAGCAACCGTCCGTTCGTGTAATCTCGTTGGTTGTTCACGCGCCTCACGGGTCCCCCGCATTTTTCGAGTCAAAGTCGACCTCTTCTCACATGCTGTCGTGGGTCAGCACGAGACTTTTGGAGGGGCGATGGTGAAGCGAAAGGAAAGGAAGATGATGAACAGGTCGTGGAGCGAAGTCGTATCATCACGTCCGCCCGAAGCACACGGACCGAAGCGCATCTCTCGCGAGCCCCGCGATCCGGCGACGGATTCCACGTCTTTGCGGGGCCCATGCTTTCGGTACGAACGAACGATAATGTAATCGCGTTCCAACCGGATATGCGGGCTAATGGTACCATCATCAGTCAATGGCGGGATGGCAAATCGAAACTCATAATTGTTCTTAGCCGCGCCTGTTTCGGTGCAGGGATCCCCCGAACACCCGGCAAAAAATCCCCGTAGGTCCCGCAAACCGATTAAGTCGAAACATCCCCACCCCGTTTGAACGTAATCCGTGCCGTTTCCTCATTCCGGTGTGAAACCTCCAACGTCGGCGGCGAATTCTCATGTTCCAATGTCCTCATTACAATCTCTCCTTAAAACTTGACTTACCTCAGCCGAGTTACGTTCACGAAACCTTCACGAACACGAAATCCAATTTGTCAGGCCGCCGGCCAATAATCTTTTCGCTCTTCTTATAGACCTTCGTCTCATAAAAAAAAAAAATGCCAAAACCCCCTTAAAGACATCCTCAAATTCTTCAACTTGGCTCTCTCCATGTGCAGATAAGAAGCATGTGCAGATCGAGAAAATCTGCAGACGCGATCCAACCCACCACCAGCGCCGCCGCCGCCGCCGCCGCCCGACCCTCCAAGTCGTCGAGAACCTCCAAGTCCTTCAACTCCTCCAACCCCTCCAACCCGTCTTCCTCCTCCTCCGCCTCCCTCAACCTGAACAGCTACAACTCCAACTCCAACTCCAACTCCTATTCCTCCTCCCTCTCCGCCGGCCAGCAGTCCCTGGCCAGGATCAAGCAGTACCTCCCCGAGACGCCGCTCATCTACACCCTCCCCGACCTCCGCCTCGCCACCGGCAACTTCCTCGCCGGCCGCCTCTCTTCCTCCTCCTGGCGCTGCGCCCTCCGCGGCCGCGACGCCGTCGTCTTCCAGCGCCGCCTCAAGCGGCCCCTCGACGGCCCCCAGCTCGGCCGCCGCCTCTCCGCCATCACCAAGAGCCACCACAGCAGCCTGGTCAAGCTGCTGGGCGCCGCCGTCGCCGGGAACTTCGTCTACCTGGCGTACGAGTTCGTGGAGGGGGCGAACCTGTCGGACTGCCTGAGGAACAAGGTGAACCGGGCGTTCACCGTTCTCTCGTCCTGGGTGACCCGGATGCAGATCGCCGCCGACCTCGCCCACGGCCTCGACTACATCCACCATTGCGCGGGCTCCGCCACCGGCGGCGGCGGGGGGACCGGGTTCGTCCACAACCACATCAAGAGCTCGAGCATCATCGTGACGGAGCCGTCGCTCAATGCGAGGATCTGCCATTTCGGGACCGCCGATCTGTGCGGCGAGGCGGCCGAAGTGGTGGAGGAGGAGGAGGGCGCCTCCGAGCCCGGGAGCGGCCCGACCCTGAAGAGGACGAGCAGCAGGGGAGTTAAATTGGAGGGCACGAGAGGGTACATGTCGCCGGAGTACCTGGTCACGGGGGTGGCGACGCAGAAGTCGGACGTGTTCGCGTTTGGGGTGGTGATCCTGGAGCTGCTGAGCGGGGAGGAGCCGCTGCGGTACTGCTTCGACGGGGAGGGCGGCGGCGGGGGTTACCGGAGGATGAGCGTGATAGACAGCGCGAGGGAGGCGGTGGAGGAAGGGAAGGTGAGGAGGTGGGTGGACATAAGACTAAAGGACTCGTACCCGGAGGAGGTGGCGGAGAGGATGGTGAGCCTTGGGCTGGAGTGCGTGGAGGAGGAGGCGGAGAGGAGGCCGGACATGAGCCAGATCAGTGCCGTGATCTCCAAGCTGTATTTGGATTCCAAGGCTTGGGCTGAGAAGTTCGGCTTGCCTGTGGATTTCTCTGTGTCCATGGCACCTCGGTGAGTCGAAAGGCGAATTTTTTTTGCAGATCATCTTTCTTTTCCTTGAAACCCATTCATCGGACAGAAATTCTGGATTGAATTCCATTGTGGTATGGTACGACTCGGTCAAATAGACTCGGTCTTTGCAATACTTGCTCCATTCATATACAATAGTACTAGTGCGTGTATCGAGCTTTGTGCGAATGGGGTTCCGAGACCTGTAGCATCCCGGCACGGCTGGCTGGCGATGAGCTTGCCTATTCTGGACGACAAGTGGGTCGAGAGCAATGCTCAGCGACGACCTCTCGGCAGTCCTAAATTCAAAGGGTTCGCAGCCAACACGAATCCTCAAACAATAAGGCCAAGAGTGTGGCTGCAGCCACGAGTTCTCTCAGCAAAAAGATTGGCAGGCAGGTGGGGGGGATCTTGATCTGTTCAAGCAGGTCTTGCTGAGGAACTTTGATTGGAGATCTGCGAAGTGGTTGAGGGAGATGGGGGGTGATTTTTTGTATAGAGTGAATTCTTTTTGGAATACTTGTATAGACACTGCATTTTGGTGAGTATAATCATACAGGTTGAAATAATAGTACTAGTGCGTGTATCAAGCTTTGTGCGAATGGAGCTCCAAGACCTGTAGCATCCCGGCATGGCTGCCTGGTGATGAGCTCACCTATTCTGCACAACTGGGTTGAAAGCAATGCTCAGTGATGACCTCTCGGCAGTCCCAAATTCAAAGGGTTCACAGCCAACACAAATCCTCAAACGATCAGGCCAAGAGCGCTGCTGCAACCATGAGTTCTCACAGCAAAAGGGTTGGCAGGCAGGGAGGATCTTGATTTGTTCAAGCAGGTCTTGCTGAGGAACTTCGATTGGAGTTCTGCGAAGTGTTTAGGGAGATGGGGGCTGATTCTTTTGTATAGAGTGACATTGTCTTCTCGGAATATTTGTATAGACACTGCATTTTGGTGAATAATCATACATGTTAAACAATTTTTTCCTAAGTACAGAGGAGGTTCTCTCCGACACTGCATCACTGATCCGACCTTGATGTCAAGTGAGCTTTTTTGAGCTTAAGAGGAAGAGTGACAATGAGCGAGTTGAAGAGCGACGACCTCTCGGCAGTCCTAAATTCGAATGGTTGACAGCCAATATGAATCCTCAAATGGTAAGGCTAAGAGCACGGCTGCAACCACTGAGTTCTCTCAGCAAAAGGGTTGGCTGGCGGGCAGGCAGGATTTTGATTTGTTCAAGCTGTTCTTGCTGAGGAACTTAGATTGGAGTTCTGTGAAGAGTTTTTGAGGGAGATGGGGGGTGATTCTTTTGTATAGACTGACATTTCTTCTCGGAATACTTGTATAGACACTGCATTTTGATGAATATAATCATACATTTTAAACAATTTTTTACCCAGTACAGAGGAGGTTCTCTCCGATACTGCGTCACTGATCCGACCTTGATGTCGAGTGAGATTTTTTGACACTGCATCGCTGATCTTACTGGGCTGAATCTGCACTGTTTTGGATTTCATCTGTCTCTTGATGTCCATGTAATGCTTTCTGTACATTTCTATTGTGCACTTTCTGGGATCTTCTGTCTTACGAAATCTATGAAATCTGCTGTCAATAATGTCACGGAAAACCAGGAGATACTGTGGGGCCGCCTTGGAAGAAAAATGTTCAGATATATCATTGTCGAGTTATATTCGACCGTATCTTTGGTAAGCTCGATTCTCACATTATATTTACGTGTTCCTTTTCTTGTCTTGGACATATATGAAATATTAAAAGAGCCAGCAATCTTATTGTATATATAATCATTCCTATGAGCTTTTATTATTATAATTTTCTTTTTGGGAAATTTTTTTTTTAAAAGTAATTCTTTCTTTATGGTTCACTTTTTATTCTTCCCTTACCCTCGAGTTCCTTTTACTTTATTTCTTTTATGGTTCACTTTTCGTTTCTTTATATGAATTGTAGCCGGATATGCAGCTCAGTTCTCGGCACAAGAATCTCAAATACTACTATCAGAATCACTTGGTTTTTCTCGAAGAATTAGTGAAAGAAGTAAGAACAAAGTAGAGAGCGATTTTAATCACTTCGGCACTCTGCAACTACATTTTTTCTTTGATCGAGAAAAACGACTTACTATTGATTACTTAGCCACTGTTTGAGACAATTACATCTAGAGCATCGGTGCATAATAAGTCTAGAAAAACAGGCGGGAGATGAAACAACCAATTGGGGGGAAGGATATTACACCGACAGGCCTTTGCGAGCCAATCAGCGGGCCGGTTTGTCTCTGCAACTACATTTCGATGCCATGTATATGGACCTCCAAACTTGATTTCCACGTTGGATTCTCCCAGTAGTTCACCTATAGTTGTCGTAAGGGCTGTTCTATTCTCAACCAGAGTGTTTACACGAGACTAATTAATGAATTTTGTCCGAAATAAATCATATTGTTTATGTGAATTTACGTGATACCTCTGTTACTTAGCTAAAAACGATTAACTGCCTCCAATTTTCTCGAGAATATTTTTCCCTGGTTTCTAAGGTCTGAAATTGGCTCAAAAACACAAACTTGAATTTGAATAAAAAAAATTGATAAATTATAGGGTCTTCTCTTGCCAAGATCATGGCCTGTCATCCATTCGTCCGAGAGAACTTCCTCTATAAGGTTGTCGCTGTGATCTCATATTTTGACCCACTTTTTAAAAAAATCATTAACTTAAACCTAACGTAGGCAAGAGTTGACTAAAAATTACCCGGAGAGATACAAAGTCGTAAGCACATTTGAAAGGTTCCATGTATCAAAACGAATCTTTTGATGCCTATATTGTCACCCAAATTCAACTATTAATTTTTGACCTTTTGAGACCGGTAGCCCATTTTTCGTGATGTTCGGAATTTTTTGATTTCCTAATTTTAATTACACGCCCTGAACTAGGGATCGCAAGCATCCCAACACAGCAAAAATCGAGTTAAACGAATGTCAAATTAGGGGGTTAAGACTTGTCAAATTTCGATCAAACCTTTTGATATTCTAAAGAAAGGTTCCAGAACTCAAAACCATACCCAGAAGTCTCAGACTCGAATGGAACTATTCAAACTTCTAATTTATGGTAAATAATGATTTTTGGAAATGATTAGTCATCGAAATGATGCTTGGTTTATGCCCGGTTAAATGGACCCAAGACTTAAGCCCCAATGGATTGAAATCTTAGGTCCATGATCTTGCCATTTCGCCTCGTGACATTGGGGTCCTTGGAAAGCTTTTGACACATGCATTTGAATGGCACAAAGATTACGCAAGTTGATAGAGGAGATATAGCTAGAGAAAAAGCGAGCCTCGATTCAAGGTCCATTGGGTGTACATATACCCCTCCTTTATGCATTTCCGGTTGGGCGAGTTTAGTCTCGAGCTATTGTTGTTTGAAATTCAGTTCAATTATTAAGTTTTCTGAGACATCGAAACTCTCGCACTCTATATGGTAAGCCTCAATTTCCTTGCTTTCATTCATATAGAATTGCATGCTCGGATGTTGTAATACCCAAATAGACTCAATAGAATCTAGAATACATTGTTATACTCCTACTTTAAGTAGTCGAAAAATTAATAGGTCATCATATTACTAAAGTGAAAACTGAAAAGCCTATAATATGTCATTATACTACTCATTTGTATTGATGAAAATGCACCTTCTTGGGCCTTCATAATTAGATCCCAAGTCATCTGATAAGTCCTTATGCTGCCAAACTGTCACTAGTGATTATGCACGTCATTAGGCCGTCTTAATGACTGTTTTACGACATGGGGGTAAGGCCATTACGATGCTAGCTATGATAGAAATGCGATATGATAGTGGGGCCGAAGCGAGGTTTCGAGAAATCCAATTGAAATTCGATGCTTGACATGTGGTAGAGTTTATCTTTTCATTGGGTCAAATTGCCAATAAAATTAAGCTGGATCAATGTTCAGGCCGAGCTTGACCACCTGAAAATGGCGACTAATGTGAGGTTGACTCGAACCCGACGTCAATTAAAAGAGGGCCTGTTTGACGTCTGTTGACATGAGAACAAGAAAACATGTATGCCACCGGTGGGCCGACTAGCACTTGTATAAAGCTAAACTTCTGGGCGCATTTATATCGCTGAAAACTAACCATTTCAAAATCATTCTCTAGAAAATGATCATTTGTATCTTTTGTAGGGATGAATTAGTGAAAAATATCTTTTTCGCTGATGAAAACGTTTCGGCATAGATTGTTTTCTAATAATAAAATATTTTTTGTTAATTAATTTTTTTGAAGTTATAAATAATCATTTAGTACTCGAGCCACTTAATTGAAAAATGAATGTGCTCTTCCTTATTAATCAAAGCTTACAATACAATCGTCAATTTGAGCCTTGCAATTGAAATTATAATTGCATTTCAAGTTGTGTCATCGTGATTTATTATATTTTCTTGAACATGCTATAGAAAATGATATTTTTTGAATTCATGAGATGTTCAGTATCTCTTTTGAGTTTGCTAATTTCTAAGAAAAAAACTTCCAAAATGACTCCATCTTCAAAAGTGTGGAAATAAATTGAGGATCCTCCTATTTATATAGATAGGAAGAGAAGCCTTTGATCCTCATTCTCGAACCTGATTGACATTGAGTTGGGCAAATATCCAATATATCTTACTTAGAATTGGGCAATGTAATTTTTTAATCACCAAATATCATAAACCAGTACATTTGTGATAAATTTATTATTTAATTTCCATTAATTAGGACTAATAATACGAAAAGCCACAAATTGGTATACATATGATAAATAGAGGATAAAATTTCAAATTGACATACTTATGTCTTCTTATTTAGTAATTTGACAGTAAAATTTAATGAAAATTAATTGATGGTAAATTTTTCATATGTGTACCGATGTAAATTCATCACAAATGTAATTTTTTCGGTGATATTAAAAAAATAAAATAAACGGGACCCTAAATTTGAAGGGCTTTGTCTAGAACATAATGATAAATAAAATTAGTTTTTCTGACCAAAAAAATAATAAATAAAAGGTAAAGGAGAAAATGGGTCGACGCGTAAAATCATCGTGAAGACACCACATCAGCAGCTTTTACTTTTTCTGCGTAAAAGTCGGTGGCAAAGATTCCGTCAGAGTACGGCCAAAGTCGCAATCCGACACTTGTCGCCTTCTGAAGTCCCTCTCTCATCAGCCTCTTCATTTTTGTCTGGTCTTGTCCATGGCCTTTTTTTTTTTTTTTTTTTATTTCCCTTAAAAAAATCTAAATTTTTTAAAAATATTTTTTTAAGTGTAAGAAACTAAGTATGAGAATTGAATTCGTGAAAGCATTCAAGCTTTTCTTATCTATACTTTCTATATAAGTTTTTTTGGTTAAGTACTTTCTATATAAGTTGATTTTAGTTTAAGTTAAACTTTTAGGCCGCATTCTTGGCATCTGATTTGACAAGTGTTTTTTACTTAGTTTTTTGGTTATATATTTAAAATTAATTGACATTGAAAATACATTTTCATTACCAATATACCGTAAAAGGCATGAGCCAAATAACTACTTTGAATGATTTCAAGTTTTTGACACCTTACCTACAGGTTTAAAACATTGTCATTTGTTTTGGATGTGTCTAGATAGACTTTAATTATTTTTATTTTTTGCTTAATTTAAATCTTTTGGCTAGTGCACTTTAACATCAACACTTAATCTATATATATATTTATAATCTTTTAAAAATTTAGATAATATCTTAAATTGTGACAGGTAAAAAGCCCTTAAGAAATTAAGTTTTGGTTCCAATGTTTTCATCTCTATTGCAAAGTATTATGTAAACATGATTTTCTATATGACTTTCGTCTTCTGCCTTTTCCATTGAAAATGCTAAAAAAAAAAAAAAAATGCTCGTTCTCTTGAAATGAAACAAATTGCGCACTTATTAAATGTATGCCATAATTAAACTCAGCAAAAAGACTTCATAATTGAATATTTGGTATCTTTTATTAGTCAATTTAACAAAAGAACCTGATTATTATTCATTTGTAGTTAAGAAATCTGACTATTTTTTCTATTATTTAGTTAACCGTAACAATGCGAGAGCACGCTGTTCCTTTTACGAAGAATATTTGCAAATTATATCGTCAAAATTTTGAAGGATTTTCTTTTTTATTTCAAAATTCTATGACATATTCTGAATCGCAAAAAACTTGAATATATCGAGAGGCAATCAGACAAAGAAATGAAATGAGAGATGGAAGTATTAAAATCATGGGCTATTGTGGAGCTTTCAGAATCTTTTAAAATTTACGGTTTTATCCACATCAGATATATTTCTAAAATAAGGTTATCATAGTACGTACGAAAGAAAAGATAGAACTAGTAATCTAAAATACAGGAATCCATTTTTCCTTTAAATAATGTCGGTGGGAGTCAAAGGTTTCTTTTAAAATTTTTTTTTATTAGAGACGAGTCGAAGGTTCGATTGAATACTTCCTTTTCTGGGAAAAAAATAGTTTTAAGTTTGACATGTTACACCACAGTTGTAGTGTTGGGTTTAGTATATTCCTCTTTTTTGAGTGTTAATTGATGATTAAAGAAAGGAAAAATTCCACTTCTTCTTATCTCTACACTTTCACCTATTTTCTAATCAAGTCCTTGTATTCTAAATTATCTAATCAAGCCATTCTACTTTCACAAATTTTCTAATCTTGACACCTAAGTTCAACCAAATCCAACTGACATGGTCGACAAACAACATTTTAGTGTGATGCAGAAGAAATTTTTCTAATGTGGACATTTACATCAGTATCCACATTGATTAAATTTTATCCACAACATACTCAGTCAATGATTTCATTGGCTAAATTTTTCCTTACACATCCACGTGAATGCCTACATATCTAGTTGCATCGTACTTTGGCATTTTCTAATCATCAAATAAGTTAAATTTGATCAAAATTTGGTATCGGGTGGATTTGATTAGAAAATTTTTGGAAATGGAAAGACTTGATAAACAAAAAGAAGTAAAAAAATCACGAAAGTACAGATGGGAAAACGAAGACTTTTTCCCGAAAGAAAATCAGAAGATTATTTATTTATAAGTTAACTCAGTCAAGGTAAGAAAAGTCATAACTAGGATGGTCCCGCCCTATGAAGATTTCACAATCAAAGCAAGGACTCTACCGCTGGATATTCTCCTACTTTGAACGATTCCAAACCGACAAATCATATATCAACCGAAAAATTCCTTTTGTCCCGCACCAATTTGGTCGCTTACAGAATCAAACACCCTCTGCCAGCTACTGTTTCAGAATTTAATTGTTGAATTGCGTTTGATGAGTATATAAAAAATGATTAATGTTATGAAAAATCTGAAAGTAGAACACTCATGACAAATTTACTTCAAATTAAATTTTTTATCATTCAATATCTCGAATTGATACACTTACCATAATTTTGCCCTCAATTAATTTTTGTTAGATTTATCTTTAAATTGCTGAGTTGAATGATACGTAATAATTTGACAAGTGTCTTAATTTATGATTTTACCTTCTTTTTATTATAGGTGTACCGATTTGTGATTTTTAGTGGTATTGATATAATTTAACAAAGAATAACATATGATAAATACATCACAAATTTACTAATTTGAGATTCTTGATTGTCAAGAAATTAGTTTAAATAGATATGTTATAAATATATCAATATGAGATTTTTGTATTATTAATCTTATGAAAAAATCGCAAAATTTTCTTGATAGATCCCCTCCAAGCCATCTGGTTTAACAAAAAAGTTTCCTTTTTTGAAGTCTTTTTGAAACATTCAAATGTTGTCTGAGAAAGAGACCAAGAGCGGATGCGTCCAAGCTGCGGTGAAACTGGGGATGGTGGGAGGGTGGGAGCTCGGTCGGACGTGGTGGACGATGACAAGTCGACAGCCATCTCCCTCCATTTGACGACCCTTTCCTCCGATCTGTGCCGACAGCGACCGCTATCCTCCCCTACTCATTTCCCCCGTTGAATAACCCAACAGCAAAAGAAAGGAAGAAGACAGATGACTCGCCTCCCCCGCTTTTCGCTCTTGCGTCTCCACTTTTCTTTATTCCTTCTCGTGTTTCTAGCTCTCTCTCTTTTCTTCTTTTCTTTTTCTCCCCCGTTTCGGCTCCCGGGTTGGTGAGCTGCATCCCAGCTGCCCCGTGTTGACTTGCTCCTCGATCATGGGTCGCTCGTCGTGTCCTATGATGCCCTAGAGTTTTTAAAAAAATTGTTGGTTACCTTCCTCTCTTTTGGGTTCTGGGTTTTCTTTTTTGAACTCGACACGGGTTTGGATTTTGAGTTCTGGGTTTTTTCTTGAACTTGACCCAAGTTTGGATCTTGAGTTCTGGGTTTTCCTCGGAATTCTAAGAAGGAACCGCCAGCGAGACGTTGGGGGTGAGCCAGTTGTTGTCCAGAGCTCGGCAGAGGAAAGGGAAAAACAAAAAGAGGAAGAACATAGGTGACTAGTTATATTGAGTTTCTTTCTATCCTGTGAAGGTAGACGTTTTTTTTTTTTTTTTTTGGGTCCGAAGTCTGTATATGGCTGAACTTTATATTTGGCTTGGTATCTCGACTGTATAATGAGAGACCTATGATGATTCATTGCTGGGTTTCTTCTGGAGTTGTCCAGGATGAACCGATTATTTCGAGGTTAGGGTCGTCCCATTAATTCGGCTATCAGTTGAAAATATTTGTTTCATATTTCCGGGAGTATGTTGTGCTTAGATGAATAAGAATTCGGTTTTACGAAATTCAGATGCTGTGAAGCTGAATTTTCACCATATGGGTGCAGTGTCCTAAGTATAATTTAGTATCATCGTGAAGATGTTCGCTCTTATTTTAAGGTTTTTGCTGTCCCTATGTGCCTCATAAGGTTTTGAATATCTGCGGTTGTTATCATTGTTTTCCCTCTCAAGTTGGACTCATTTTAGCATGGGTTGCGGAAAGAGATCATGGCCATGATCTATGGTATTCTTAGTTGACTTACTTCTTATTGGAATATGGTTCTTTTCCTCTTTTGTTTATCTTGGATGAATGTTCCGTTTCTCATATTTGTTTAAACCTGCGCCTTCATTTGTTTGTAAAGAGAAAAAGGAGAACTTTGTCAATGCAAAATTATGGCTTGATGTTTGATGCCATTCCAGATGGACTATGGCAATACTGGGGTACATATTCTGTTAATTTCTAGTATTTGAAAATGACATGTTAAATGTGGAAGTTTAATTACCCATTACTCGCTTGAAGGTTTAATATTTCTGATAAGAATGATCTAAATGCAGGGCACAGACCGTGGAGACTATGAAGTGCTTTCCATTTAGAATTTGGGATAAAAATGGAGAATCAAAAACAATGAAATCTGTGTCTGTCCGCTCTACCTCCACTTCCATGTCCGCAGACCGTGATATGAGGACATCTTGGTCCGAACTCACGTCTCAGAATGCGTCTGATTTTAGCACAGCATCATCTGCTGCTGCGACGAACCCATTTGCAGTATTGTCTCAACGGCAGAGTAATTTGAGAGAATTCACCTTTGAAGAGTTGAAAGCAGCCACGAAGAATTTCAGCCGTTCCGTCATGATTGGAGAAGGTGGATTCGGGGGTGTTTTTCGGGGTCTAATGAGGAGTGAGGACGATCCACATAAGAAGATTGATATTGCTGTCAAACAGTTAAGCAGAAGAGGACTGCAGGTAGGGGTGGTCCTTTTCGAAGCGGAGATATCATTCGTTCGGTATTTAATGATATCATGCAACATCTTGTAGCAGCGAGTTTGCAAAAGTAAAATTCTTTCAGAAATGTCAGATTGGCATTGTCTTTGCTTGAAGTTGTTCCTGCGTAATTTGAAGAATTTGCCTGAGGAAACATAATATGTCTAAACCAGGAGTTACTTCAAAGCCTAGGTCATATATAAAGCATTGGAGTTTCTTTTTTATTGGTCTTTTTTGAATTTTTTCGAGTATCATATCATGGTATTATTTGATTCCTCTGTATTTTTAGGCTTAAAATTTCTGTCCAATGTCCTTCAAGACTGAACTAGTTGACAGTTTCTGACAGTTGCACAGACAGAATAATTTCTTCCATAGATGCTAAAGTTGGATAAGTTAAATTTGCTACTCTGTCTAAACCAGTTGGGTGAGTAGTTACCATAATTTAGATGACCTTTTGTCCTAAAAATTTCACAATCACAAAGTTAGCAGAAGCAATAAAAAAAAACTATTTACATGTTGGGACATTTGCCTTTCTCAATAAATGTGGTTGAGGGTAGTTATTCTCAACTTAGGCTTTCTCTTAAGTTTCACCTGTATGCAACATGGAAATCTTCCCTTTAGTTAATTTTAGGACTGTCTGATTACTGAAAGATTGAGTAATGTGTTGGGATATGTCAAACAGATTATCTTAGAAAAGTTGTGCCTTATTCAAAATAGGAAGTCGTCTGACAAATTCTTAAGATACAGTCTCTTGCTCATCTCGGAAATTTCATTTATTCCCATTTCACTCTTCTGCTTGCAGGGTCATAAAGAATGGATTACAGAAGTAAATGTTTTGGGCGTCGTTGAGCATCCAAATCTGGTGAAATTACTAGGCTATTGTGCTGAAGACGATGAGAGAGGCATTCAGCGTCTACTGGTGTATGAATACATGCCGAACCGCAGTGTGCAAGATCACTTGTCAAGCAGGTTTCAGACGTCTCTTTCGTGGATTATGCGAATAAAGATCGCCCAGGATTCTGCACGAGGGCTAACCTACCTCCATGAAGGAATGGATCTCCAGGTTAGTCCCTTTAAGTTTCTTTGGTCCTTCTCATTTAAATTATGATATGACGTTTGGATAGAATGAACTGAAGCATGTTATTGAAAGGAAAGGATTTCATGTAAAAACGGCCTATTGCAATGGAAGAGAGCATCTGTGCCAGGGAATTTGTTCTTTTGCAGTGAAGTTGTCCTCTGAAACTTCTTGGTGCAATGCTAGTTGGTAGAGTAATGATACCTGCATTTTGGTTATCAGATCCGGGGAGATTGGCCTATCAAGGCCTGGGAACAATCTAGTGTATAGGATTGGCTCTTCTCACCACCTCAACTTTTTAGCAGTACCAATTTTGGAAGACAGAGACTTTTTTTTTTTTTTTTTTTGAACTATAGACATATACTTCAATAGCTAATATTTTGTTTGACTGTCTCCTGATGTTCTTTCTACAACTATCTTTGGTAACACTTACATAATATGTGGTTTGCCTCGAAATAATCATTACTCATTTTTTGTCACGACATATTTTGAGTCCTAGTGTGATGTTGGGAATACTCCAATGCCATCGTTTTCCATTGAGAAGCACCACTCAAAGGGACCAAAGAAATCAGTGATCCATCAGATGATAAAAAACTGTAGGTGCATAGGAACTTGTTGTCTTCTGACCTGGTATCTATAGGCTGAGAAGTATTTTGAGAAGAGCTAGAAATAAGCTATCGAGTTATTGACTTGATGGGCTTAAGATGGATCATATTGAAGGCAAGATTTTTAATGGGTAGTAAGTGAGAAGTGGAGCATCAACAAGGAAAATTAAAAGACAAGGGGACCACAACATAAGTCGATCAGATGAACAGATGAACAGGTGCATTAGTTGGAGAGTATTTGGGAAGTCTGCATTTGATATACCTTTGGGATCCTGACAAATGCTTTATGGAGCAACCAAATGAACACGAAGTTCTGGAAGGAAGTAGAAGAGATAGATGGAGTGGGCCTCTCTTAAGGAGAGTTGTTTATTCGTGCTGATTCAGGTTATAGCATATTTTGGGAGCAACGCAACAGACATATATGTAATACCAAGCAGTCTCAGAGATTCTAGGTGTTAGTATGATGCAATACAATTTAATCTTTGATTTTTTGGATTTTTATTAATTGCCTGCCACAGGATTCTCACTTAGTTAAGTTGATGGAAGAACCCGTTGCATCTCTCAAGTAGTTTGAGAACCATACTGACTAATCAGAACCGACTTAAACTCTAGAATGAGTTTAGAACTTTCCTAGGAATCTTCCATGAAATATTCTATTTGTGCCTGGCTGTGATTTTGTTTTCTGTTTATCAGTTCACTTGATTTTGCACTTCTCTTATAAACCTTTTTGTGGAACAGATCATTTTTAGAGATTTCAAGTCATCAAACATTCTTTTGGACGACCAGTGGAATGCCAAGCTATCAGATTTTGGATTAGCGAGGCTAGGGCCTTCCAGTGGAGAAAGTCATGTCTCAACCTTGGTACGTTGATATTCATTCTATGTCATAGCTTGAGTTTTATGAAATGTCCTTGTTTCACTTAGACATAGAAATGAAAAGGTTCAAAAATCAATTGTTACTGTTAGATGTACTTTTTCTTCGCAATTTGATAGTGTATGCATCGGACGGTCAGATGGTTGAACCCTATCAATCTATGACCAGAAGTCCTGACCACAGGAGACTCAATTTTCTGGTCTGTTCATCAAGGATAGCCTTTTTATCCAAATCACGAAATTTTTTTTCATGCCTCATAAAGTTATTCCAGCAACCAAATATAAAAATATCCTGATTTACCTAATCCCTGTCTCCTTTCAATTCGGTATTTTCTGAGGGAAGAGGTAAAGAACAATGTTTCTCTATTGCAACAGGTGGTAGGAACAATCGGTTATGCTGCTCCTGAGTACATCCAAACTGGACACCTTACAACTAAAAGTGATGTCTGGAGCTATGGAATTTTTCTTTATGAGCTCATCACGGGTCGCCGCCCTTTGGAGCGGAACCGGCCAAAGAATGAGCAGAAGCTTCTGGAATGGGTCAAGCCGAATCTATCTGATATAAAGAAGTTCCAAACCATCCTGGATCCACGGCTCGAAGGCAAGTACTCTCTCAAGTCCGCCCAAAGGCTAGCCTCTGTGGCTAACCGGTGCCTCGTACGGCATCCTAAGGGACGGCCCAAGATGAGTGAAGTCTTAGCGATGGTGAACCGAATTGTGGAAGCAATGGAAACTGGAAGTCCTAAAGCTCCATTGAGAAGCGTAGCAAAAAACGATGAGTTGGAAAAATCGAGAAAAGAGCGATTTAAGAGGAGGTTTGTGGACCCGATAACTGGAGAGACGGGGTGGTTGGTTTGTTGGGCATGGAGACCGAAGCTTGTGAAGACGTGCTGAAATGAGGAGGCGAATCAAAGGTATTCGGCTTCTTGTTCGGTTACTTAGGATGAGGTAATTAACTGTCGTAAGGTTTTCTCTACAACCTTTGGTTCTTTTTCAGGTTCTACACAACATGTATATTGTCCAGTTTTGTGTGCATTTTACGCAAGTATTGCAAATGTAGGTATGTTAACACAGCCGAGTGAATGCAACCTTTGGGTTTATACAACTGCAAGTATTCGACTATTGTTAAACAACTAAATCTAAACCAGCATGGTGAGTTTTTGAGCTTGAAAGGACTGATGCCCTTTAAGACTCAGACGAACTGATGACCTGGAGCTGTCATGTTTTGCTTGTTCAATTTGTTTTGACTTCTTAGACTAGCTTATACTCCATCTCTTTCAGCAGTTGTTCCATTCTACAGAAGCCTGATACTTGTATGAACAGAGAATATGCATAGAGAATTTACTTCTTGTCCCTTGGGTTGTCTCGTTATAGCCCTGTGAGATTATATCCATTAGCTAAAACCATATATACGTAAGCCAGAACACCATTTTGTCTCAGTTTTAACAGGTATCACCGTTGCCCCTACGTAAATTTAGTATTACTATCTCAAAAGCAATTTGTATACGTGCGGAACGTGTGCATGTATCTATGCCAATGCTTCACTTCAAAAAAGTGGTATTCCCCTACGAAAATAATAAGGAAAAATGATAAAAATTACAAAAAAAAAAAAAGGAAGAAGAAGAAAAGAGAGGGTTTCAACATTGACCAGTGACCAGCATTGTCATTTACAAATGAGCAGCAACTATCATGTTTAGGTGTACCTGTCCTACCTAAGATTAAGCTAGGATTAAGCAGTTGATAATGCTAATTATAGTCATGCTCATGTAAGCATCTAGCTCAGACAGCGCGTGCATGAGCGGATTTAAAAATACTTGGTCAATGGATTAGATCATGCTTGCTAAATTAAGTTAAGCCAATTAATAGATAATTTCACTTTTAACCTTCACCGGGAGAAAATTGAGCTATTGTTTCAGTCAACTTCTACTGTTTTTTAGTTATTTATTTATGAGGAACTTATGGGATTGTTAGGCCTGATCAAATCCCAATTTTTTTTTAAAATTTTTTTCAAACTCTTCAAAATCATATAAGCTGGTATAACGGACATTATTTTGCTTATTTTCTTCATTAGAGGGGCTTGAAATGCATTTAGGTTACTCAAAAACCTTTGCAGCTTTGGAGAGTGGCTAATGATTATTCGGTTTTCGAGCAAAGGCACTCATCGGGCTAGACCAAGTACTTTGGTGGTTAAAATTATGAATCCTATGACCTTGCGCCACCACTGAAGAAGAGAAGATTTATTAGCCCGAAAATCCCATTCCATACTGATAACGCAAAAAAATCATGTATGACATGACCTTTGTTGTGCCTAAAGAAGAGATGATGTATTAGCTCTATAATCACCATAGATCTTATCTGACTAGACCAATCTCCTCTATGGATAAAACCAATCACAATATAGGCTTCGCTTTTCGAACCGACTTCAATAAAACTTCGTATTGCCATTTTAATAGATGTAGCAATTTTTTGGGGGGCCAACGATTACCCAAAAGAAAGAAAGAAAGAAAGAAAGAAATTTGTACAAATGCAACGATATCCTTGTTTTGACCTTCTCGATGGGATAAGATTTGAAGAACAGGGAAATAATTCTTTGAGGATAAAGGAAGCCAAAGATGGAATATGAAAACGATTTAAGGCTGCAGAAGTAGGTTGAGTGTAAATGCGAATGTTCCTAAGAAAACATTCAAGATTGTCTGCCATTGAAATCCCTGGTGCTGAATTCTTTATTGCATGATTACTTTAGAATGGCGACACGTTCATGCCGGCCACCTCTGACATCTCGATGCCAATATTATGGAATATTATTGTCAAGATTGTGGAATATTACTCTCTCTCTATATATACACACCAAATTTCAGACCTAGATGTCGTAATCTTTGCGAGGTATTCTGAGATTATAAAATTATATCCGCATGATTGCAAGGATCATGTTATCAAGTCATTCGGAACTCTCAGACAATATATTTAGTAATAATTGATTCGATTTTTTATAATATTAATGACACATGACACAAGAAAAAATCTAACTACATATATGGTTATTCAACTTGTACTCTTTTTTCTAATAGGGCCTTCAACTATTAATTTATGCAATGAGTTCTTAAGGATGAAGTTTTCCCAAACAAGTCTTCTATGCTCTAATTTCGATAAAATGAAGCTCATATTTATGTTAACAATCAATTTGCACAACTTCAAACTGCATTAACGAAAAATTGAAAATCAATTAAGCAAAATTTTCAAAGCTGATGTTGACTCTCATGAAGTCCATTAGAGAAATTGAGACGTGTTTTTTTTCCCTTATTTGCTTATTTTGAACCTCGAGCTGCATGATTCTCATTTTAATCAACTCTCATGAAAAAAAAAAAAAAATTCTAACGTGTAATTGTCGCTTGAGAGCGATGTTAGCATTTAAGCGTGCTATAGCTCCAAAATTACTCATTTGTACAGATTTTTTTAAAGAGTGTTTGTAATACTTGTTAAGCATATTTAACAAGAAAAAATTTAATTTTAGAAACATTAATTACACACATCCTGTCCTTTGATACTTTTCTTTAAAAAAAAAAGTCCATTTTCTATTGACTAGTCATTTTCTATTTACTAGTTTTCCTCAGAAGCGATATACAATGTTTTTTTTTTTTTTTTTTCGTGGTCATGAGGAATACAACGTTAAAAGCCGCGAGGGGGGGCCCACGTTCCAAGAACCGACCATGCGACGCACCCGATCCGCGCCAGAAAGGGGCGCGGCCGCCGAGGGGACCGCCTTTCCCGGTTGCCGGTGCCGCACCCACGTCACGCTGCGGCGGTTCGGTTTCAAAAGCGCAAACCTCCACGAAGAAGCAAGTCCCTCCAGCCTTCCGCAAATTTCAACTCTCCCCCACGGGAAGAAAAGATATCGCCCAACGAGATTTCAAGAAAATCAAGAAGATATCACCAGCAGGATTTCTCGCGCCCACGATCCTTTCTCTTCCTCTCCGCCACTTTCGACGATTCGTTACGTACGCTTCAGTAAAACCCACCATAAAACCACGGGAAGAAGACCAGTGGAAAGAGAAGGTGCGAGGGGGGCGGATGGATGAACAGGCGCGGCCGCTGGTGCGAGAAAGAAAGGATCTTTGATTTTTCAGCCGGGAAAGATTTGACACCCTCGATTCGATACTCTGTCTTTGATCCGAAGGTGCGTTCCCTGCGCTTTGCCCTTTACCCGAGAATGCGAAAGTTGCTTCCTTTCTCAATTACTCGTCGTTTATTTCCTCTTTGACGTGTTGGGTCGTTCTTCTTTCGATGATCTGGGTTTCGTTTTCGGCGTTTGAGAAGTGGGTTTGGGAAGAAAAACTCTGTTTTTGGAGATGGGAGGGTTTTGGCTGATGCTATGGTTCCTAATTATCGGATCGTTGGAAATTCTATTTTCTTTTTTTCTTTTTCATAGTGTCAGCGTCATTTCTTGTCTCTTTCGAATTTCTTGATTTCCACGCTTTCTTATCTATTGCTTCATCGATAACCAAATAATGGGTTCGTAAGTTGTCGAAGTTTCGAATGAGACACCGACGGTTTCGGTATTATTTTCGACTTCTCTTTTTTCTCCGTGTCCATCCTTGATCATTTGTAACCGCCTACTTCTTCAATTTTTTTGCAATCCTGATCGTATGATGGCTGTGTTATCTGAACATCTAATTCATTTAGTTTTTCAAAGTAATTTGTCTTATGAGTTTCTTTATATGAGTAATTCCTAGATATGGTCCGGATTTTATCAACTTTTCTGCCAGTAGAATGAATATTTTTTTTACCTGAATGCATAGGATTGATCGATGATGGTACGGCTTCGGATATAATTAGATTCCTCGTTTTTGTCATCCAGATCTTTTATTTTTCTCTATTTCATCGAGTCGGTTGTGGATTGCAATGGGTAGCATGACCATGTACGAGCAAGATCCTGTTGTACGCTGGGGCCTCGATGTTTTGCATGTTTGCCCTCATTCCGATGCCGGTTCATGTGGCTGTGTACCTCAATATGATCCCGAGCAAGATCCTGATGCTGTACGCGGGGGCCTCCATCATCCTCTGGATGTTTGCTCTATTTCCAATGCCGGTTCACGAGGCACTGTAACTCAATATGATCCTGACTTGAGTAGTGTCGAATTCGTTAGAGTAGGCTACGTTGAACCAGATGAACCAGGCTACGCTGAACAACTGGGCTATGCCGAAGCACGACAGCCAAGTTTGGAGAATGATGAGATTAACGCCAAAGCACGACAGCCAAGTTTGGAGAATGATGAGATTATCGCACATGCTCTCCAAGAAGAACTTTCACGACTCGCTCTTGAAGAAGCATCTGGTGTGTCGACTTCCGGAAATGAACAATTACAAGCTTCGGTTTTAACCCAGGATTGGCTCGCTCGTTCGAAGAGATACCCTGATGCTGAAGGTGAGTTAATTTCTGGGTGTTTCTCTGTTGGCTTTTATGCGACCTTCTTAGTTTCAAGTTTTTCCGAAACACAGGACGGGAAAATGATCAACAATTGGAATATCAAAAAGAGGTTGAAGCACGTGATGAGGTGGGAAATGCTAATTCATATTCCAGCTCGGGAGAAAAATCATGGTCTGATGATGATGTGGGTATGCTACACCTAGCAGATGAATCTGTGCTTGATGGCGAAGTTGGCAAGAGGTTGAATCAGATGGTCCCTGTTCCTGTGAGTGTTTCCACTGTGCTGAGCTTACTGTCCACTTTATATGTTTAGAGCACAAAGAATTATTCTGTGCATTTCTCTGCCTAAACAATGATGATGTTCTAACTCATAGCTTGTTGCTAGACTAAATGAATTTCTATCCAGTTGCCACTAGAAAGAGGGTTTGTAGACAAGAGTTGCCTTGACATGTGCAGAATATTTGTCCATGTATCTAATGGATGTAGGGCACAGTCTGGGGTTTTGAATGGATAAGAGTTGTGATGAATTAAGCATGTTAGGACGAGCTTATTGTATAAGAAGGTTAGCATCTATTCCTCTTATGGATGTGGACCATGTTGAAGGACTTGAGACCCATGAATGAGCTATATTTTCAGATGGTTGCTCAGAATAATATTGCAACATCGGCAAACTCAATCTATTATTTAATTTGGCCAAAAATACCTGTTATTTAATCATTTTTAAGACATTCAGTATGTTGATTTGGAATGTCGCTTCTCTATCATGCACTAGAACCTGTCAATACATAGGATGAATGATTGCTCCATAGTCCAATATTTGTCACTCAAGTGAATGGCGAAAATTACGCTTGCAGTGACCAGTAAAATGCTGATGCCACGAACATCTTTTAGTGCATTCTGAGCATTTGTTCAGAAAAAAGTTTAATTGGCAAGATTTGATGCTTTCTTGTCTTGACAATTTCAAGATGTGGCCATGGATGTAAAACTTAGCTTGAGGTTTTTTTAATATGGTTAACAGAACAACAACATCACTGTGCCAGCAAATTTGTTTAAATGTCGTACTTTCCAGTTGCCTTGTAATCGAAGTGTTGCTGTTCATGATTCCTTTGATTTTTTTTTTTTTTTTTGCAGCATGTGCCTAAAATTAATGGGGAAATACCTTCTATAGAAGAAGAGGTGTCGGATCATCAAAGACTTCTAGACAGGTTTCTTTCTTTCTTTCTTTTTTAGTTTTTGGGTAAAACTACTCAGGTCTTGTTCATATCTATACTTTTGTTGGATGATCAGATATTTTAACGTCAAGTGGATGGCTCTATCTGAGGATGAAAATAAAATTAATACTCAGTGGTTTTCTTTGGAATTACTCTTAGTGGTCTACCCTAGGCAAAAGAGAGAAGATCATTTGATGGTTTTATGAAGATAACTGGTGGTATCTAGGTAGGATGAATCCAGAAAATTGCCACAATGGGTGATTTTTTTTTTTAAAGATAAATCTATTGGTTTCAATGATTAAGATAGTGTTCCGATACTTACAATAATAAGTATACCATGGAGGCCTTATTTATGTTTTACTTTCTCAATCTTCACTATAATATTTTGATCGGTTACATTTTCTTGTAAGTTGTGCAAATTAGGAAAAAAAAGATGTACTCTAGTTTTCTTTTTTCTGCTTCTTAAAATCATGATTGGTGTGTAACAAATACTTTGAAAGCTTGAACTGTACTGTTGTCTTCTAGTTATACTGAATTTAGTGGATCTAACTGCCCGAACCAGTTGATACCATGCGGACTTACATGCTGTTTAATCCTTTTATCTGTTGCAGGTTACGGTTATACTATCTTGTTGAAAATAAAGTCCAGGGAGATGGTAACTGCCAGGTTGGTTAACACACTGAATCTGTTGCCTGAATTCTTTATAGATGTCAGATTTCTGTGTATTGTGAATTGTGTGTTCCATATAGCAAGTATCATCATTTTCATTTTGTCGCTGTGATTAAATTTTTTGTGTTGTCTCCTTTTTCGACCATGCACCAATCTCTCTTCTCTCTACTGTCGATTGTTTATGGCCATCGAGGCTCCTTTTCTGTGGTGCTTCCATGTCCTTTTATTAGCAAATGTGGTTGAGACACTCATTGCTTGAACTTTTTATCAGTTTCGTGCTTTATCAGACCAACTGTATCGATCACCGGAGCACCACAAATTTGTGAGGCGTCAAATTGTTCAGCAGGTAGTCTACTGCTGTAGTGTGGATTTTTTTTGGGTTGGTCTGTATTGTGGATTTAAAATTATGTGCTTTGCATTAATTCTGATGTTTATTTCTTTGGCTTTTTGATTGGCGATATAATCAGTTGAAGTCATGTCCAGAGAGGTACGATGGCTATGTCCAGATGGCTTTCGGTGACTATTTGAAGAAAATGAGCATGTAGGCAATCAGTATTATTTGGTTCTTCTCATCCTTTGCTGACATAAGATTTTGTTTATTTATCTTTCGTTTGATTGGATGACTAGGAATGGAGAATGGGGCGATCATGTCACATTGCAAGCTGCTGCTGATTCCGTATGATCTACAACCCTTTTTCCCCCTTCCATTCAACCTTTTTTTTTTTATTTAAATCTTTGTAATAGTTTTCATTACAATGTATTTGTAATGAAGGGATGGACGAAAAATGACATTGAGTTAGGTTAGTTCAGAAATCTAATATCACAAATTGATTAACTAAATTTGCAAGAGTGAATTTAAATCTAAAACATCTTTAGCTTTATGTGGATGGTATTTCATGTCATCTGGTAAACAGCTTTGTAGTGATAACTTATGGTGTGGTGGGTGGTGTGGGGTAGAGTTGCTCTCTGATTGACCTCTTGTTGATGCCACCATTATTGGGCCAGTAAAACGGGTGCTGGTGAAATGCTGGTGGTGAACACGTGAATGTGGGATAATGGTGTACTTATAATTGTCAATTGTCATTGTGGTGGTTTGATTCGTTAAATCAATGGAGCCCGAGTGATCCTTCTCTGTCAATGGATAGAGATTATTAATGCATACTTCTTGCTCTATTGCAGTATGGAGTCAAGATTTTTGTGATCACTTCTTTTAAGGAGACATGCTACATTGAGATCCTTCCACATATTCCAAAGTCGAAACGAGGTAATATTTTCTTTAATACTTCTCATTAAGAAAAATGATTATTCTGGCATTTCTTGATCTATACCATGGCTTAATGGATTCTATACGTCACACTGCAATATTTTAAAGGTAAGATGGATAGACGGCCTTAATGTTAATCTGCAAGGTGGATACTTAATGTAATTTTGCATACTGATTGGTCAACATCCAAACCTCTGGAAGCAGGCTACTTAATACTCATGATATAATCTTTGGAGGCCATTAGCATGTGGATTTTCTAAATTCACACCTTTCAATAGCTGGCCCTCCTTATTTTTTCTCTTTGGATGTTTATATGCTTTCCCGAGTTCTCCACTTTTCTCTTGGATATTTATATATAATTTGCAAAAGTTTTGCAGACAAAGGTGAGTAAAGCTTAGTCAAGGTGCATTGTATGGTCTGGTTTGCTTGATTTCTGAATGAATGATGTTCTGTTTCAGTTCATTCCACTTGTTTACCTCGGAATTTCGGAAGTCTCTGCATACTAAGATACTAGTTGCATTTGGTAATATTCAATTTGTGCACTACTCCCCTGGTTAGTAGTTTAGATATGATTGTGCAGATAAAGTATCTAGCTTGGCCATTTGTTCATCCCCTTCTTGCTGTATAGAGTCTAATTATACACTGTCATCTCTTCCATCATTTTATTTGTAATTTGTTGCAATGGGAAGGACTAAGTTTTTTTTATGAAGACATCATCATTGTTCCAGTGATTTGCACATAAATACACAATTCTGAGTTACTAGATCGTACATCTCTGGTTTGACTATTCCTTGTTTATTATTTCTTGGGAACTATTCTTTGGTTATTATTACAGTGGAGTTGTGTTACTGAGTATTGAATATTAGTTAAATGATGCTATAAGCTTAGTATCATCGAATCAATGGAACTTGATATTGCATTAACTTCTGTATCAGGGTCCTGTTTTGTTCTTTAGCTTACAGAGCCAGATGATGCATGAACTTACAATTTTCGTTTTTCTTCCAGTCATTTTCTTGAGCTTCTGGGCAGAGGTGCACTACAACTCAATTTATCCCGAAGGAGGTTAGTCTTTGTGCTTTTGTAGCCTGGCAAAAGGCGTGCTCTGTATATATTTTAAGTGACTAATTTTGCATGTCTTGGTGTTGCTGAAAGAAGTTGTGATACATTCATATGGTTTCGAGTGAATAATTTTTCATTTCAATAAGCTTTCTTTTTTGGATTTTGTCTTTAATCCCAGATATTCGCTCTTTCACTTTCTACTCATACATTTGTTTGTCAAGTGCTCCTATAACACCTTCTTTTAGCTGATATGATCGAATTTAGCAATCTTGATGAACATCTCACTGCTCATTTGAATCTAGAGCTTTGTGGTTGCTAGTGGAGACTTGAGACAACCATACATGCATCGTATTAGCCTTATGTGCAGTGGCTTATTATTGAGTTGAGAAGCACTTAATAAATTATAGAACCAAAGCTCCTAGATCTTCTGAACTTGAAGAATTGTGCGAGTGAAATTAGATCCTTGGGCCCACTTTGGCTGAGTAGCTTTTAGTGTTGAAATTTTATCATGCCTGATGGCCAGTCTCTGCCCCAAATATTGCATTCAATGGTCGAGGCGTAACCACATAATACCTAACCTTTGACATTGCAATTTGTCTGAATAAATACATTTTTTTCCAGCAAAGATATATAGTTTTATTAGGCCAAGCTGGTCTGCTTATAGAATGTTTTCTTGTAAGCGATAGTTGCTTTTAACTGTAGTGCTATTCCATTGAAATTCAGGCAGTGGATTAAAAAAAACTAAGGTTTGTCATGGTAATGGTATCAAGTGTAGCTTTTCAAACTCGCAAAGCCTTTTAGACCAAAAAAAAAATAAATTGCAAAGGCTAGGAAGCAGAAGTTGTAGGTGTTCTTCATAATTATGTGGAATGGTCATTGAATCCCCTCTATCATAAATATTCTGATTAGGACCTTATTTATGATCTTTGCTCATCTTTTACATGTGCTTGTCCTTTACATATGTCACATGATTTTCTTCTTGTTGACACTCTCTAATAGAAGCCACTACTCCAACAAACTTTCTTTTTCCTGGTTGAGGACTCTATTCTTGATGCAATTAAGCGCCATCAAGTGTGTGGCGACTGTAGTCCGGTTGGCCTGTTGATTTCTGGTGGATTTTCTTTAAAACTCTGATATGGTTAATTAGGGAGTTTTAGTGGCACTAACATAGATGCAAGTGATATCTCATCTGATCCTGCTTGTTCATGTTCCAGTCAAGTATCTCTACATTTTTCGATCCTTTGCTCTTATATTTGTTGCTGACGGCGATTTATTTCAACATCAGCTTTACCTTGACACTTACGGACTTACTTGGTTTGCAAAAGAATGAGTAAAAAAAGGGAAATAAATAGTTCGGTTATGCATCTTCTTATGTTGTGATATGACTCGATTTTTTGCTTATGCTTTTCAATGGTTTGCAGAGCTGCCCGAACCCTCAAAAAAGAAGCCGTCGTGGTGGCAGTGGTTGTTCTGAAATTATGCTCGACCATCCTCATCATAGTTGGCTCGTCCTTCATGTTTTGTCAATTGGAGCTCTATTACTTTCTCCAAGCTTTGTGTTCGGATCGGAGGTCCATCGTGATGGCTCTGCCTTGTCTCATGCATCCATATATACCCCAGGCGCGATAATGTTACATATAGGATTTAGCCAGTGACGACAGCGTTCTCTCTCAGTTTCTTGTACATATCTTTCCTCTGAGCCCTCGAGACTTTTCTTGGTCACCTTCTGTTTCATCTTTTGTAAATAGTTGGGAGAGAGGGTTTCGGATTCTCATTAGTTGATTGGTTCATTATTTGTACAAAGTATAGTCGGTTTTGTAGGCATTCTCTTGTGCTTAGCTCGTGTTCTGCCTGCGCATTTGTTTTGCGGAAAAAACGTCTCTTAGCAAATGAGAAAAAGTTTTTGCTATGGTGGCGACGATCGTCGTCGATGGCAGGTCGAAACGCCCCGGTACGATAATCATATTATTGGCAACTCCAGCCTTCCGCAAATTTCAACTCTCCACTGGAAAAAGATATATGGCCGACAAGAAAAACTCGTGTGATGTCATGTCTTACGTTATGCACACTTGTGAAAATTTACTAATCTAATGATAATATATACTAGTCACTTTTAAATGCATCACATTATTTTTCAATGTGCCCGGTTGTTAACATGGCGAGTAATTTTTTTTTGTAGCCAAGAAATGGTGAATTGTGGCGAGTGATTTCTATGTATGAAATCCGTTATCTCAATGCTCTGTTAGTGAATAGTAGCATTTATAGAATTTCTTTCCCGACGACATACAAATATATGAAATAAAGACTTGAAATTAGATATAAAGACTAGTTGACACCAAAAGTTGATTTGATCATCGAATCCCACATGCCTGGCACAGGAGTATGAAATATGTAGCATATGAGCAAGGGTAAGCAGCAGCCACATGCATGGCGCATGGGCGTCATCTCATACATATTAAATCATCGACAAGTACATGAATTGACTCACAATTGCCAATGACAATATTCTTTAATACCACCTGTCCAATTGTCGAAATATGATGATGGATAGTTGGTGGCTGCCTATATAAGTACTAGCGGCAAGTTCTCATTGAAAGTATTTCTAATACTATTCAAATCACCAAGATAGTTGGCATTGAAAACGCACGTTGTGGAGGGTGCAGTTGCCATTCGAAGATCTATTCATGGAATGGTTGTCATAATAGCAAAACCACCAACACGCAATAAAGATAGTTATACAAGCGTGGGCATATTCGGGGAGCAGTTACTACACCTTTGCGAGAATAAAGGAGCATGGTATTGACCAAAAAAAAAAAAAAAAAAAAAAAGGAGCATGGGCAAGACCAATGGAAGTTACATGGAGGAATACAACCGTTGGGCATAGCCGATAAGCGATTATCACACCTATACTATAATACCACCAGCTATCCAATGAGAGAAGATCCCCACACAAATCAACAAATTATTATCTTTCAATTATATTTACCTTTTCTGCATGGTACTTTAAATTTTCTTAACTATAGCTTTTTGATTGAATTCGGACATTATATCTCAATATCTTTAATTTGTGTCATCGATCGAATCCTGGCATAGTTCGAGATTGATCTTGTAACTTTTGGATCTTATCATTGATTAAATTTCGACTTGGTCTGGGGTTGTAGAATCTTGTTTGGATTTAAAAAGTTCCATTCCTTATTGCATGAGATATCTTCTGTCTAAAGTTGGCATAGAATCTTGGTCCCCTCTAATAAAATCGAAGAACAACTTGCGACGAAAGATATTTCGTTGTGGGAACAATTCCAACAAAACAAGTAACAAGTGTGAAAAGAGGGGGAAAAAGATATGGCGGCTTAGGGCGCGCATGATAAAATTTCTAATTCTCTATTTCTCGTTTATACATTTCTGGGGCAATCAGTTTTAACGCATGATTTGATTTTTCTATTTTTGGAACAAATTTCTGTTCCAGAAATAGATTTGAAGAAGAAATCAGAAGCTAAAATTTTTAACTTTTCAATTTCTGAAATAGAAATCAATTTCTGTTCTAGAAATTTTGTCATGCGCACCCTTAAGGTAAGGAAGTCTAAGGGCCTGTTTGGTACCACTCCAAACAATACTTCATTCTATAATTTTGTTCTCGAAATAAAAAAAGAATAGAAATCCATTTGGTAAATTTTTTTATTTCCGAGAGCAAAAAGATTTTTTTTTTTTTTTGTTTCGAAAATAAATTTGGAATAGAATCAACAAGTAGAAAAAATGTATTTTTATTCTTGAGAATAATTCTTATAATCAAGTCTAATTTTTCTTCTTTTCTCTTCTATTTCCTTTTTCTTCTTCGTCTTCTTCCTCGCTTAGATCCGGCAAGGCTTTAAGTGAGCTCGGCCTCGTCGAGCCACCCCGCCAGGTTGGCGTTGCCCAACCAAGGCAAGGCTAACCTAGAGGTGGCTTGATGAGGTCAACCTCGCACCGCTTGAGTGAGGTCAAGCCTCACTTAGATCTATGAAGCCAAGGCTCACGGTGACTAAGCAAGCCTCCGGTGAGCTCATCAAGCTAGTCACCAGCCACTATTGTGGCTAGCAACCGGCCACAAAGAAGGAGGAAGAAGAAGAGAAAAGGAAAAAAAAAAAGATAGAGGAATAAGAAAAATATAATAATGTATTAACAAATTAAAAGAAACGATTTTTTTTTACTCTTCCAAATCATATAAGCTTGTAATTATAGACATTATTTTCCTTATTTTCTTCATTAGAGGGGCTTGAAATGCATTGAAGTTACTCAAAAACCTTAAAAACTTGAAAGAGTGGCTAATTTTATTTAGTGTCGAGCAAAGTCACTTATTGGGTTAGACCAAAATCTTTGGTGGTTAAAATCACAAATCCTATGATTTGCGCCGTCTGGAAGAAGAGAAGACGTATTAGCCCTGGAATCACATGCCACACTAATAACCCGAATAAAGCACATATGACTTGACCTTTGCCATGCCTAAAGAAGAGATGACATATTAGCTCCAACCTCCTCGATGGTTAAAGTCAATTACAACACGAACTTCGCTATTTGAATTGACTTAAGTAAAACTTTGTATTACCATTTTGAGAGGAAAACTTGAACGCTTTGAATAAATCAAGCAATTTTTGTGGGGCCAATGATAAAAGGTTAAAAAGGGACATATGTATAAATGCATCCACATCTTTGTTTTTGACCTTTTCGATGGGATAAGATTTGAAGAACAGGGAAATAGTTGTTTGAGGTTGAAGGAAGCCAAAGATGGAATATGAAAACTATTCAAGGTTGCAGAAACAGGTTGAGTGCAAATGTGAATGTTCCTAAGAACACATTCAAGAATGTCTGCCACTGAAATTCTTGGGCTGGATTCTTTATTGCATAGCTAGAATGGCGACACGTTCATGCCGGCTGCCTTTGACATCTGGATGCCGAGATTTTGGAATATTATTGCCAAAATTGTGGAATATTACTCTCTCTCTCTACACCAAATTTAGGACCTGAATGTCATAATCTTTGTGAGGTCCTCTGTGATTACAAAATTATTTCCATGTGATTGCAAGGATCGTGTTATTGAGTCTTTCGGGACACTTAAGGAAATATATTTAATAAGAAATGATTCGATTTTTTAAAATACTATTCACACATGACACAAAAAAAAAATCTTTTCATTGTCCCCGAGTTGACTAATTACACGTATAGTCATTCAACTTGTACTCTTTTTTCTAATGTGGGCTTTGCACTATTAATTAATGCAATCAATTTTTTAAAGATGAAGTTCCCCGAACAAGTGTTGTGTGCTCTAATTTTGATAAAATGAAGCTTATATATTGTTGACAATCAATATGCACAATTCCAAACTGCATTAACAAAAAATCAAAATACAATTAAGCAAAATTTTCAAGGCTGATATTAACTCTCATTTAATTCATTAGAGATATTGAGACGTGTATTTTTTTATTTACTCAAATTGTACCTTGAGCCACATGATTCTCTTTCTAACTAAGTCTCATTAAAATATAATCTAACATCTAATTGTGGTCTGAGAGCGACTTTAGTATTTACATCTACTATAGCTTCAAACTTACTTTTGTCTTAACAGCTCTTATTAAAGACTGTATGGAACACTTGTTAAGTATATTTAATGAGAAAACATTTAATTTTAGAAACATTAATTACACACATCCTGTCCTTCAATACTTCTTTAAAAAAAAATCCATTTTCTATTTAGTAGTTTTCCACAGAAAGCGAAATGGAATACAATGTTTTTTTTTTTTTTTTGGTCATGAGGAATACAACGTTAAAAGCCCCAAAAATTTCTCGAAACCGAGGGGGCCCTACGTCCCAAGAACCGACCATGCGACGCACCCGATTCCCACCAGAAAGGGGCGCGGCCGCCGAGGGAACCGCCTTTCCCGGTCGCCGGTGCCGCACCCCCGTCGGACCGCGGCGGTTTTGGTTCCAGAAGGCGCAAACCTCCGACGAGAAGCAGCCTTTCGCAAATTTGAATTCGCCCCCGGAGAAAATGGCATCGCCGAACGAGATTTCAAGAAAATCAAGGAAATATCACCAGCAAGATTTCTTGCGCGACACCCTTTCTTTCCCCCACCACTATGGACGATTCGTTACGTGCGCTTCAGTGAAACCCCACCATAAAACCACGGGAAGAAGACCAGGAGAAGGAGAGAAGATGCGGAGGGGGGTTGAATGAATGAACAGGCGCGGCCGCTGGTGCGAGAAAGTAAAGATCTTTGATTTTTCAGCCGGCAAAGATTTGACACCCTCGATTCGATACTCTGTCATTGATCCGAAGGTGTATCCTCTGCGCTTTGCCCTTTATCCGGGAATGCGAAAGTTGCTTCCTTTCTTGATTACTTGTCGTTTATTTCCTCTTTGACGTATTGGGTCGTTCTTCTTTCGATGATCTGGGCTTCGTTTTCGGCGTTTGAGGAAGTGGGTTTGGGAAGAAAGACTCTGTTTTTGGGAATGGTCGGGGTCTGGCTGATGCTGTGGTTCCTAATTATCGGATCGTTGGAAGTTCTAATTTTTTTTCCATAGTGTCAGCGTCATTTCTTGTCTCTTTGTCGAATTTCTTGATTTCCACGCTTTCTTTGCTATTGCTTCATTGATAACCAAATAATGGGTTCGTAAAGATATTTGGTAACATTTCTGTTTAAAAATTATTTCAGGGAACAGAAATAGAAAAAAAGTATTTATGTTCCGGAAATAATTTTTGAATAAAAAAATGCGTTTGATAAACTTGTTTCGAGAATAAAAAATGAATAGAAACACGTTTGATAAATTTAGGCGCGTTTGGAACAATTTATTTAAAATTGTTAGGGGAACGAAATAGAAAAAAGTGTTTTTGTTAGGGGAACAATTTTTAAATAAAAAACGCGTTTGGTAAACTTGTTTCGGGAATAAAAAATGAACGTAAAACACGTTTGGTAAATTTGTGTTCTTTTTTTGTTTCTTTTAATTTTGTAATATTTTTATTTTTATTTTCTTTATTTTTTCTTTTTTTCTTCTTTTGGCCAGTCGTCGGCCTCGGCCATGGCCCGCGACCGGCGACGAGGGCCGGCGGCCTCGCCTAGCCACGTCAAGGCTTGCCGGCCCTTGGTGGTGAGCCTCGCTGTGGTTGGGCGAGGCTCGGCCTCGCCTTGGTTGGGCGAGCTCGGGCTCCCCGGATCTGGGCGAGCCTGAGCCTAGCCTTGCCCCACGTTGGCGAGGCTCGGCCTCGCCGGGGCCGGCAACCTCGCCGGCTCAACGGTTGGTCGTCGGCCATGGCTAAGGCGGCGGCACGACTGGCCAAAAAAAAAAAAAGAAAAAAAAAAAAAAAAGAGAGAAGAAAAAGAAAGGAGAGAGAAAATTTGTTCTTAAAAATTTTATTGTTTTTGTTTCTGTTCAAAATGTGTTCTAAAAAAAAAAAAATAAATTTGGAACAAAAACGCAAACAAATGCGTTTACATTCTTTTTTTGTTCCTAGAACAAAAAAACAAAAATTTTGTTTATAAATAGAAACAAAAACATTAACAAACAGGCTTGTGTTCTTTTTTTGTTTCTTTTAATTTTTTAATATTTTTAATATTTTTTTTCTTTTTTTTTCTTCTTTTGGCCGGTCGCCAGGCCTCGGCCATGGTCGGCGACCGGTCGACAAGGGTCGGCGGCCTCGCCTTGGCCGGGCGAGCTTGGGCTCTCCTAGATCCTGCGAGCCCGAGCTCGCCCAGCCTTGCCCCACGACGGCGAGGCTCGGCCTCGCCGGGGGCCGGCGACGCTCCGGCAAGGTCGTTGGCCCTCGACGGCCGGTCGCCAGCCATGGCCGAGGCCAGCGACCTGCCAAAAAAAAAAAAAAAAAAAAAAGAAGAAAAAAATAGAGGAGAGAGAAAATTTGTTTTTAAAAATTGTTAGAAATAAGAAACACGTTTTTTTTTTCTTTGTTTACATTAAATGTATTCTTGGGAACAAAAAATAAGATTTGGAACAAAAACGCAAACAAAAGCGTTTCTGTTCTTTTTTTGTTCCATGGAACAAAAAAACAGAAATTTTGTTTATAAACAGAAACAAAGAACATTAACAAATAGGCCCTAAGTTGTCGAAGTTTCGAATGAGACAGTTTCGGTATTATTTTCGACTTTTCTTTTTTGTCTGTGTCCATACTTTATCATTTGTAACCGTCTACTTCTTCAAATTTTTTGCAATTGAGATCGCATGATGGCTGTGTCGTCTGAACATCTAACTCATTTTGCATCCAGGCAGTTTCGGTGGATACGGTTCTTTTAATCTTTCGAAGTAATTTGTCTTATGAGTTTCTTTATATGAGTAATTCCTAGATATGGTCTCGATTTTATTAACTTTTTTGCCAGTAGAATGAATATTTTTTACCCGAATGCATAGGATTGATCGTTGATGGTACGGCTTTGGATAAATTAGATTCCTCGTTTTTGTCATCCAGATCTTTTATTTTTCTCTACTTCGTCCAGGCGGTTGTGGATTCCAATGGGTAACATGATACGAGCAAGATCCTGTTGTGGAAACCTTAGAGTTTATATGCAAGTTATTGGGCTCTAGCCCATATGGACACTAATAACTGTGCTTTCACCTATTGGGCTTGTATGTGAACATATTATTTAGGACTATATTAACAAAATATTCAACAATAATATGTTCATATACAAGCCCAATAAGTGAAAGTACGGTTATTAGGGCATATAAACTTTAGGGTGCTTCTTCTCTCTCAAACCTATACCCTCCAACAATCTTAAAGCATTACATCAAGAGACTTTCACCTATTGGGCTTATATGTGAACATATTATTTAAGACTATATTAACAAAATATTCAACAATAATATATTCATATACAAGCCCAATAAGTGAAAGTACGGTTATTAGGGCATATAAACTTTAGGGCGCTTCTTTTCTCTCAAACCTATACCCTCCAACAATCTTAAAGTATTACATTAAGAGATTTTCACCTATTGGGCTTGTATGTGAACATATTATTTAGGACTATATTAACAATAGATCCAACATCTTTATATGAGTAATTCCTAGATATGGTCTCGATTTTATTAACTTTTCTGCCAGTAGAATGAATATTTTTTACCCGAATGCATAGGATTGATCGTTGATGGTACGGCTTTGGATAAATTTTTAGATTCCTCGTTTTTGTCACCCAGATCTTTTATTTTTCTCTACTTCGTCCAGGTGGTTGTGGATTCCAATGGGTAACATGATACGAGCAAGATCCTGTTGTGGGGTATGATGAGTTTATTGCGCATGTTTTGCTAGAAGAACTTGCACGACTCGCTTTTGAAGAAGCATCAGGTGTGTCGACTTCTGGAAATGAACAATTACATGCTTCGGTTTTGACCCCAGGATTGGCTTGCTCCTTCAAAGAGATACTCTGATGCTGAAGGTGAGTTAATTTCTGGGCATTTCTTTGTTGGCTTTGTTGCAATGTTCAAGTTTTTTCCAAAACACAGGACGGGAAAATGATCGACAATTGGAATATCGAAAAGAGGTTGAAGCACGTGATGAGGTGGGAAATGCTAATTCACGTTGCAGCCCAGGAGAAAAATCATGGTCTGATGATGATGATGTGGATATGCTACACCTAGAAGATGAATCTGTGCTTGATGGGGAAGTTGGCAAGAGGTTGAATCAGATGGTCCCTGTTCCTGTGAGTGTTTCCACCGTGCTGAGCTTACTGTTGACTTTATTTGTTTAGAGCACAAAGATTTATTTGGTACATTTCTCTGCCTAAACAATGACGATGTTCTAACTTATAGCATGTTGCTAGACTAAGTGAAGTTCTATCTAGTTGCCACTAGAAAGAGGGTTTTTAAGCAAGAGTTGCCTCGCCATGTGTAGAATATGCATCCATGTATCTAATGGATGTAGGTCACCGTCCGGGGTTTTGTACGGATAAAGTTGTGATAAATTAAGCATGTCAGGGCAAGGTTATTGATTAAGGAGTTAGCATCTATTCCTCTTGTGGATGAGGACCATGTTGAAGGGCTTGAGACCCATAAAGGAGCTATATTATCAGATGGTTGCTCATTAAAATTATGTGGTGTCGGCAACCTCAAGCTATTATTTAATTTGGCCAAAAATACCTACTATTTAATCCTTTTTAAGACCTTCAGTATGGTGATTTGGAATGTCACTCCTCTATCATGCACCAGAACCTGTCAATACATAGGATGAATCCATAGTCCAATATTCATTGCTTAAACGAATGACCGAAATTGTGCATTGCAGTGACCGGTAAAATGCTGATGCCACAATTATCTTTGAGTGCATTCTGAGCCTTTGTTCAGAAAAAGTTTTAACTGGCAAGACTTGATTTTTTCTGGTCTTGACAGTTTTAAGATGTGGCCATGGATGTAAAACTTAGCTTGCAGTTTTTTTTTTTCAAATGGTAAAGAACAACAAAATCGCTGTACCAGCAATTTTTTTTTTAATATGTTGTACCTTCCTGTTTCCTTGTAATCGAAGTGTTGCTGTTCACGATTTCTCTGATTCTTTTTGCAGCACGTGCCTAAAATTAACAGTGAAATCCCTTCTATAGAAGAAGAGGTGTCAGATCATCAAAGACTTATAGACAGGTTTCTTTCTTTCTTTCTTTGTTTTTTTTTGGGACTTAAACTAGTCAGGTGTTGTTCATATCTATACTTTTGTTGGATGATCAGATATTTCAACGTCAAGTGGATGGTTCTATCTGAGGATGAAAATAAAATTAATACTCAGCGGTTTTCTTTGGGATTACTCTTAGTGGTCTACTCTAGGCAAAACAGAGAAGATCATTTGATGGTTTTATCAAAATAACTGGTGGTATCTAGGTATGATGAATCCAGAAAATTTCTACAATGGGTGATTTTTTTCCTTTTTTAAGATAAATTATTTGGTTTCAATGATTAAGATAGTGTTCCAGTACTTACATTAGTAAGTATACCATGGAGGCCTTATTTATTGTATTTTCTGAATCTTCACTATCATATTTTTGATCAGTTACATTTTCTTGTAAGTTGTGCAAATTGGGAAAAAAGAAGTTGGACTTTAGTTTTCTTTTTCTGCTTCTTAAAATCATGATTGGGGTATAACAAATACTTTGAAAGCTTGAACTGTACTGTTGTCGTCTTGTTATACTGAATTGAGTGGAGCTAACTGCCCCAACCAGTTGACGCCATGCAGACTTACATGCTGTTTAATCCTTATATCTGTTGCAGGTTACGGTTATATTTTCTTGTTGAAAATAAAGTCCAGGGAGATGGTAACTGCCAGGTTGGTTAACACACTGGATCTGTTGCATGAATTCTTCACAGATATCAGATTTCTGTGTATCGTGAATTGTGTGTTCCATATAGCAAGTATCATCATTTTCATTTTGTTGCTGTGATTAAATTTTGTGTTGTCTCATGTTTCGACCATGCACCAATCTCTCTTCTCTCTGTTGTCAATTGTTTATGGCCATCAAGGCTGTTTTCATTTTCTCTGGTGCTTCCATGTCCTTTTATTAACAAATGTGGTTGGGACACTCATTGCTCGAACTTTTTATCAGTTTCGTGCTTTATCAGACCAACTGTATCGATCACCTGAGCACCACAAATTTGTGAGGCATCAAATTGTTAGTCAGGTAGTCCACTGCTGTAGCATGGATTTTTTTTTTTTTGGGGTTGGTCTGTAGCGTGGATTTAAAATTATTGTCTTTGCATTAATTCTGATGTTTATTTTTTTGGCTTTTTGATTGTTGATATAATCAGTTGAAGTCATGTCCAGAGATGTATGGTGGCTATGTCCCAATGGCTTTTGATGACTATTTAAAGAAAATGAGCGAGTAGGCAGTCAGTATTATTTGGTTTTTCTCATCCTTTGCTGGCATAACATTTTGATTATTTATCTTTCGTTCGTTTGGATGATTAGGATTGGAGAATGGGGTGATCATGTCACACTGCAAGCTGCTGCTGATTCTGTATGATCTACGACACTTTTTCCCCTTCATTCAACCTTATTCACATGGCCATCTTAAAATTTAATTGATAAGTCAGCCATAACAAAATGTGTGTCAGTTGACTGTTGTGGTTTAATGATCCTTGATGTATGAGTAAGATTTACCTGTCAGAGGTTTTTTGCCTATTCACCTACAAGAATACTTCGTGGATTATCTATTTTTTTTAATCTTTGTAATAGTTTTCATTATAAAGTATTTGTTGAAGGGATGGATGAAAAATGACATTGAGTTAGGTTAGTTCAGAAATCTAATATCACAAATTGATTAACTAAATTTGCAAGAGTGAATTTAGAATCTACAACATCTTTAGCTTTACGTGACTGGTATTTCATTTCATCTGGTAAACAGCTTTGTAGTGATAACTTATGGTGTGGCGGGTGGTGTGGGGTAGAGTTGCTCTCTGATTGACCTCTTGTTGATGCCACGGTTATTGGGCTAGTAGAAGGGTTGCTGGTGAAGTACTGGTGGTGAACATGTGAATATGGGATATCGGTGTACTTGTAATTGTCATTGCCATTGATGGTTTGATTAATTAAATCAATGGAGCACGAGTGATCCTTCTCTGTCAATAGATAGAGATTATTAATTCATACTTCTTGCTCAATTGCAGTATGGAGTCAAGATTTTTGTGATCACTTCTTTTAAAGAGACAAGCTACATTGAGATCCTTCCACGTATTCCAAAGTCCAAACGAGGTAATATTTTCTTTAATACATACTTCTCATTAAGAAAAATGATTATTCGGGTATTTCTTGATCTATACCATGGCTTAAACGATTCTATACATCACACTGGAATATTTTAAAGGAAAGAATATAAGACCTTAATGTTAATCTGCAAGGTGGATGCTTAATGTAATTTTGCATGCTGATTGGTCAACATCCAAACCTCTGGAAGCAGGTTACTTAATAACCCTGATATAATCTTTGGAGGCCATTATCATGTGGGTGTTCTAAATTCACACCTTTCAGTAGCAGGCCCTCCTTATTCTCTCTCTTTGGATGTATATATGCTCTCCCCAGTCCCTTACTTTCTCTTGGATAATTATATATAATTTGCAAACGTTTTGCAGACATAGGTGAGTAAAGCTTAGTCTAGGTGGACTGCATGGTCTGGTTCACTTGATTTCTGCACGAATGATGTTCTGTTTCAAGTCATTCCACTTGTTTACCTCACAATTTCGCAAGTCTCTGCATACTATGAAAGTAGTTGCATTTGGTAATATTCAACTTGTGCACTGTAGATTAGATATAATTGTACAGATAAAGTATCTAGCTTGTTCATTTGTTCATCCCTCTCCTGCTGTATATAGAGTCTAAATTATACACTGTCATCTCTTCCACCATTTTATTTGTGATCTCTTGCAGCAGGAAGGACTAAGTTTTGACGGTATTTAAAGACATCGTCATTGTTCCAATGATTTGTAGATAAATACACAATTTAGAGTTACTAGATCGTACATCTCTGGGTTGACTATTCTTTGTTTATTATTACAGTGGAGTTGTGCTACTGACCATTGAATATTAGTTAAATGATTCTGTAAGCTTACTCATCGAATCAATGGAATTTGATATTGCATTAACTTCTGTATCAGGATCCTGTTCTGTTTTTTAGCTTACAGAACTAGATGATGCATAAACTTACAATTTCGGTTTTTCTTCCAGTCATTTTCTTGAGCTTCTGGGCAGAGGTGCACTACAACTCAATTTATCCTGAAGAAGGTTAGTCGTTGTGCTTTTGTAGCCTCGAAAATGCGTGCTCTGTATATATTTTAAGTGACTAATTTTGCATGTCTTGGTGTTGCCAAAAGAAGTCTTGATACATTCATATGGTTTTGAGTGAATAATTTTTCACAGATATTCCCTCTTTGACTATCTATTCGTACATTTGTTTGTCAAGTGCTGTACAAGTTATGTAGTCTGTTCTGTCATTAGCTTGTCTCTAACTTTAAGCCTTATGCATGAGCCAAACTGAGAGGAGGCATTTTTCACCTTGTCAAATGCTTCTTTTAATGGGTGCGGAGGACCTTTCAGTTGCTCCTAGAACGCCTTCTTTTAGCTGATATGATCGAATTTAGCAATCTTGATGA
Organism: Eucalyptus virginea; assembly: GCA_014182375.1. NCBI lineage: Eukaryota > Viridiplantae > Streptophyta > Magnoliopsida > Myrtales > Myrtaceae > Eucalyptus > Eucalyptus virginea. The sequence goes on along the minus strand of CM024523.1, from coordinate 17,499,528 downwards.
ACATCTTGCTACTCATAGAGTTTTGTGGTTGCTAGTGGAGATGTGAGACTACAACACATGCACCGTATTAGCTTTATGTGCAGCAGCTTATTATTGAGTTGAAAAGCACTTAACAAATTATAGAACCAAAGCTCCTAGATCTTCTGGAACTTGGAAGAATTGTGTGAGTGAAATTAGATCCTTGGGCCCACTTTGGCCTAGTAGCTTCTAGTGTTGAAATTTCATCATGCCCAGTGGCCAGTCTATGCCCTAAATATTGCAATCGAGGGTCAAGGCATAACTACATAATAGCCTAAACCTTTGACATTGCAATTTGTCTAAATAAATACATTTTTTTTTCAGCGAAGGTATATAGTTTTATTAGGCCAAGCTGGTCCGCTTATGAAAGGTTTTCTAGTTAGGGATAGTTGCTTTCAACCATAGTACTATTCCATTAAAACTCAGGCTGTGGATTAAAAAGACTGACTAAGGTTTGTCATGGTAATGGTATTGAGTGTAGCTTTTCAAACTTGCAAAGACTTATTCGACCAAAAGAAATAAATTGCAAAGGCTAGAAAGCAGAAGTTGTAGGTGTTCTTCATAATTATGTGGAATGGTCATTGAATCCCCCCATTATAAATATTCTAATTAGGAACTTGTCTATGATCTTTGCTCATCTTTCATATGTGTTGTCCTTTACGTATGTCACATGATTTTCTTCTTGTTGACACTCTAATAGAAGCCACTACTGTTTCCACGGACAAACTTTCTTTTTCCTGGTTGAGGACTCTATTCTTGATGCAATTAAGCAGCATCAAGTATGTGGCGACTATAGTCCGGCCGGCATGTTGATTTCTTGTGATTTTCTTTAAAACTCTGGTATGGTTAAGTAGGGGCTTTGTTGGCACTAACATAGATGCAAGTGATATCTCATCTGATCTGCTTGTTCATGTTCCGGTCAAGTGTGTCTACTTTTTTGGGTCCTTTTGCTCTTATATGTGCTGCTGATGGGGATTTAGTTCAACATCAGCTTTACCCTGACACTTACAGACTTGGTTTGCAAAAGAAAGAGTTAAAAAAGGGAAATAAACAGTTCGGTTATGCATCTTCTTATGTTGTGATATTGACTCGATTTTTTGCTTATGCTTTTCAATGGTTTGCAGAGCTGCCCGAACCCAAGTAAGTGGTGGCAGGGGTTGTTCTGAAATTATGCTTGATCATCCTCGTCATACTTGGATCGTCCTTCATGTTTTGTAAATTAGAGCTCTATTACTTTCTCCATGCTTTGTGTTCGGATCGGAGGTCCATTGCGAGGGCTCTGCCTGTCTCGTGCATTCATATATACCCCAGTCACAATGACGTTACATATATAGGATTTAGCCAGTGATGACGGCTTTCTCTAAGTTTCTTTCTCTGTACGTATTTTTCCTCTGGCCCTCAAGACTTTTGTTGGTCACCTTCTATTTCATCTTTTGTGAACAGTTGGGGGAGAGGGGCTGGGATTCACATTGGTTGATTGGGTCATTATTTGTACAAATTATACCAGGTTTTGTGGGTATTCTCTTGTGCCAGCTTCTGGTCTTTTGACAGGCGCTGGATCGCCTGCCTATGTATTTGTTTCGCGGAAAAACATCTCTTGGCAAACGAGAAAAAGGTTTTGCTATGGTGGCGACAATCGTCATCGATGGCAATCGAAACTGAGTATTTTACTATTTATTTATATGAATCGTACCCATCTTTCTAGAATAGGACAAGTATCTCTTCTCCCTGTTAACTCTGGTTATATCACAAAAAGAAAATTCGTGAGAGTATAATACGTGTAAATTCATATTTCTGTCAATATATGCTTACATAATGTCATTAATTATGTCAATATGTTATAATAAGAAGATAATGCTGTTAAATTATAATAGGGATTAAACGAGTATCTCTAAACCTATAGCTTTATACACATTGCGTACAACCTCTATCAAATGGGAAAAGAAAATATTAATAAATTATACGAAAATAATCCCAAGTTCCCACGTATGAGTCCTCTATGCCAAAAGCCATCGATTGTCTCTCTCTTTCCCCAATCTCTGTATCAAAACTTCCCAATTGTATATAATTTTAATTATTAAGAGTATTTTTTATATGACTATGAAGAAAGTAACGTAAGGGTATTTTAGGAGATCTAAAATTGAAATGAGAGGAAAAAAAGTTTGTATGTTTATCTAAGAAACTAGTGGGTACGAGAGAAAGAAAGGGACGCTAATTTAGGAAATTTAAAAATGAGAAAAAATGCTTTTATTAAATAATTTATTGCTAACTATTGGGGTTAATATTACAAAAATCATAAACCGATATACTTTTGTGATAAGTTTATTTGAAATTATTTTTTTGACCATAAATAATTTTAAATTGGTATATTTCGACAAATTTATTCTCTGTTAATTTTTATTAAATTTTATTATTAAATTGATGAGTTGAATAATAAGCGATCTGTTGACGGATGTCAATTTGGAGTTATCTCTCTGTTTGTTACTCTTTTTAAATTTTTCGTGATATAAATTCATTTTAATGAAAATTAATAGAATGTAACATTATTATAAATATATCGGTTTATGATTTTTTATGGTAAAAAAATTAATTTGGTATAAATTTGTCACAAATGTATTAATTTAAGATTTTTTTGTAATATTAGCCAATTATATTATACAAACCGCAGAAACATATCAATCTAGATATTATAATATTGACAATGTTAAATATTTATTACTCAATCAATAAAGTAATTATGACAATGATCAGTATAAATTCTTTTAATTGTGTGATAATTTTATTAGGGCAATAAAGCGCGCTCCCTGCGTCACGCCCACCGCATCCGCAAAAGCCTTCGCTTTCTGCAGCTTCGACCTCGTAAGCTTTACCTCGGCCATCCTCGACGCGCATCAAGTGTTTGTAAAAATGCCTCCTTTACTCGCAACGCCGCCGACCTCCCGTCTCCAGCTCCGGTAGAGACGTCCCCTCGAAGCGGGCGCGCGACTCGGGTCTTCGCCCCGGTTTGATGATCGCACTCCTGATTCGCACCTCCGCCTCCATCCTCTTGTCTTTTGTTGACGATGCTGTGCAAGAGGTACGGCTCTGCTGGGACTCTGAAGAACCTGTGGCGGTGTTCTGGTTTTCGAAGTCCGGTGTACCCAGGTCGTCGCCGGAGCCAAAACCCTCCTTGGGTGTACACTCAGGTTTGCTACTACGTTGATGTGTATATGAGATGGAAAAAGGACTCTTACTATGACTCGGTCGAGCATATCCACCACTCCATCGAGCTTAACCGCGTAGTTTCCTTGAAAAACTGCATAGCCCGAGGCCCCGATGGCTGCATTCCCATCTCCGATGTTTCGAAGAGAGGATTAGAATTCGGCATACGCATTAAGGTTGCGAGGTTCCTGAGGCTATACCCATCGGTTTTTGAGGAGTTTACTGGTCCCCAGTACAGTCTGCCTTGGTTTAGGCTAACCCCAGAAGCTGTTGAGATTGATAGAGAAGAACAGAGGGTGTGTGAAGAATTTAAGGAGGATCTGAGGAATAGACTGAGGAAGTTCATACTCATGAGTAAGAATAGAGTTCTGCCCTTGAAGATCATTCAAGGGATGCAGTGGTATTTGGGGTTGCCTGATGCTTTTCTCCATGACCCTGAAAAAAATCTCGACGAATCTTTTAGGGTCGTGGATGTGGGAGATGGCTTAAGGGGATTAGCTGTTGATTCTCAAGAGAGAGTCTTGTCTGTGTTGCAAAAGAATGCCTTGAAGAGAGGATTGGATCCTGGGGATTCGATGGAGGCAATTGAATTCCCATTTTTTCCCTCTAAAGGTGTAAGGATGAGGAAAAAGATTGAGGCTTGGTTAAAGGAGTTTCAGAAGACGCCTTATGTTTCCCCTTATGATGATTGCTCAAACTTGGATCCAGATAGCGACATAGCAGAGAAACGAGTTGTGGGTGTTCTTCATGAATTACTTAGTCTCTTTGTGGAGCATTCTGCTGAAAGGAAGAAACTTCTATGCCTCAAGAAGTATCTGGGTTTGCCGCAGAAAGTGCATAAGGCGTTTGAGAGGCACCCTCATATCTTTTATTTATCTCTAAGGAACAAGACTTGTACAGCGATATTAAAAGAGGCTTACAATGACAAGCATGCAATCGAGAGACATCCTATGTTGAGAGTGAGGCAAAAGTACATTAAGTTGATGAAGCAGTCTGCTGTCAGTTTGAAGAAGCGACGGACAAACAACCAAGTTGTTAAAAGTAAAAATGTGAAAGATCTAGATCTGGATTATGTGGAAGAGCTGGAACTGAAAAAGCCGAGTCTAACTTGTGAATGATCGTTGATGGTGGAGAGCACTGATGGAGCTCAAAATGCAATTATAAAGCCAAGAAGCTGCATCGTGGGTTTCTTAAGATTATGGAGAACATTTAAAAGTATCGCAATTGGAAGGACTAAGTTTTCTGTGTATGAAGACATATAAGAGGTCGTTCCAATGATTTGTGCATTATTACAACATCTAGAGTAACTAGACAGTATCTTTTTTTGTTGACTATTCTTTGTTTATTGTTTCTTGGGCCCGAAGATTTCTTTGTTTACTATTTCAATGGATTTGTGCTAATAGTGTTGAACTTGCGATGTAATTAGGGTAAGTTCTGGATCATTCCCTCAATGAGTCCTTTTCTTTTTTTTTCTCCTTAACACTCCCCAGACCTTGTTCACTTTGAGGTTTACATATCAGCAGATCTTTACTGATAAAGGACAATCTGTCTGTTTTATCTTGAAGGTATAAGTTAAATGATGCTATAAGTTTAGTATAGTTGGAGCTATAAAACTCAATATGGCATTAACTTCTGTCTTGATTGTATTAAGTTCTATAGTTTTTTGAGTGGTGTGATGCATAAACTTATGATTATTTTTTGTTTTATATCCAGTTATTTTGTTGAGTTTCTGGGCAGAGGTGCAGTACGACTCAATTTATCCTGAAGGAGGTTAGTATTTGTGCTTTTGCTTTTCATTTTTATATAGCTAGTAACTACATTAATGTAACTGGGGTTGCCAAAAGATGTTATAATGATTATATTTTAATTGCTGTTAGAACACCTTATATTTGATATGATTCAGTTTATCAATCTTGACGCACACTTCTCATCATTCAACGTGAATCCATAGTGTTTTGGTTGCTAGACAAGATGAGAGCAAGTGGATTAATTGGCTTTGTAGTTAGGCTAAGGCTTATTATTAACTTGAGAAGTGCTTAAGAACAGTGGGACCATTGCTCCCACCTCTCTTCTATAACTTTGAAGAATTATGCAAGTGAAATTGGAATGGTCAGAGGTACTATCCTTGTAGTTGCATTGGTCTAAGAGCTTCTAACATCAAAGTCATGGTAGCCAGTATATGTGTTGTGTATTACAAATAGGGGTCATGGCTTAACCACTTGATGGACTAAACCTTTTACACTTAGCCTCTGTTGTCTGGATAAAGATATTTTATTTTGTTTAACCTAGGAGCCGTATGTGGCCTTTGAATAAATTTGTACATCAAGCTGGTCTCCTTTTAGAATGCTTATCTTGTTAGTGATAATTGTTGTCAACCTTAGTGCATATTCCATCTAAGTTCAGGTATCAAATTACAAAATTTGACTGTGATCAAAAGTATATTTTCGAACTTGCAAAGTCCAATCAAAGAAAAGTTGAAGGTGTTTTTTAAAATTTTCTCAAAGGGTCATTGAATGGCTCTATCATGATATTGAACTGAGGATCTCTTCTAGTGATGACTGGTCATTTTATTTTATTCTTGTAGGCCAATAGTATAGAGTAGTTGATATGGACTGTTTGTGAAGGAAAGATTGGCATGCTCTGTGTTAAGAAATCTAAGCTGATCCATTAACCTTAGAGTGACTTATTCCTATGATCCTTGACTCATCTTTCGTATGTGTGTACATATGTTGATTCATGAATGTTATTTGATTTGATTTATTGAATTTCTTTCATTTAACGCTCTTATAAAGGAATTTGACAAAAAATTTATGTGTTTGTAAAGTAAATTTAAAGCCCCTTTGTCCAACCCAATGTATTTGCTAGGGCCTTTCTCTCAAGGCAAGAACAGCCCTGCCTTAGGATGAGTTTGGGAAAATCTTAGCATTTCAAAAGCTCATTTAGAGGAAAGTGTTTTGAGTCAAAGTGCAGTGGGTGAAAGCAATTGAGTGTTTGGTAAATTATAATTAAAATGCCCATCAACTTGGATATAATCACCGTTAGATTATATTTCAAAAGCGCTTTAATGTTTTATGTGATCAATATTAACATTTTACTTATAGAAGCTCTTGTGAAATAAGTATCACTCACAGCATTTCTTCGTATATAATTATGTAGAATAATTGCAGGTACCACAATTTTCACTTGCTTACATGGATAACTTGGCATATTCTTTAGAATCCTTTACTTCTTTTTTTCAATATGCTAAAAGCTTACTCAATTTCTGATAATAGTGACGAATGAGCACGATTAAACACTTCTTGATAAACTAGGGGGCCTTGTTGAGACTCTGGGAAATGGTATCCAACTTTCTTGTATGGCTCCAAATAACTTGTGAGATTTGGACATCCAACATCTTCTAAATAATATTTACCTATATAAATATAATGTAAAATTGATTTGTATGTTTGTATGTATATACGTCTATGTGTGTGTTGGCACATGTGCGTGTGTAAGCTAATGTATAAAAATCATGCAAGATGCAAGTATCATGAGCTATTCCCTCCCAACCGGCCTAGTCTATGTTAAAATTACACACAACCAATATATTTTGATATAAAAATCACGCAAGATGCAAGTATCATGAGTTATTCCCTCCTAACTGGCCTAGTCTATGTTAAAATTACACAACCAAATATTTTGAGGTAGTGTTCCTTTTTGACCATTAAAAGAATTTGATCGTGCATAGGTACCATTGCTGGCATATGTGTACCATCTGATAGCTCTAATGCAATCTTAAAACAAAAAGGCAAATATCAATTGCTTTATATTTATTTCTTCCATTTATTGTGTAATCATACCTTGTCTGAAAGTATGGATAAAATCTTTGATTATTTTCGATCTTTTTCGGAACTTCCTTATTTGGCAGTTTGATGGTTGGATCCTATCCTTTCCCATGTCACGTACTTTCTGAAGAACTAAAGCAAAGTACCTACTTATGGTTTTTCGAAAGTGTTGAAAGTGCTCTTGTAGCAATCCATTTCCTATACCAAGTCCTAAAATGTGAAAAAACATTCCAAACATTTCTGCAACAACAATATTCCTAAATCTTCAAGACCATTACATGTTTCTAAGTCATGAATTAAATTATTAAATATAATCTTATCCATTCTACACATTTGATGGCATCTTATGTTATTGGCAGTTTTGTCCATTAACTCTCTTAACAATGCATTGGTCATGCAAGGTTCTTTATGAATGCATGTTATAGAGTAAACAAATGAATCATGAGCAGCAATTGAGACACGTTGCTAAAGTTCCTCATCCTCTTTTTCATATTTTTCCTTTTGGGCATGTTCAGGCATAGTTGGTTAAAGTAAGGTGGAGTTTGCATATATTTGATGGTAGAAATGTTTTCTTGATGGATAATCAAACTTATTTTATACTTCTCTTGCTCTAACTTTGTATTTTGTTGATTTAACCAGTCATGGCTGAACATCCTGCAAGGGAAAACGAAAAAGAGGAATTTTGGCAACTAGTTTCAGTAGTCACTTATGATGTAGTTACTTATTATATAACATACACTCGTAAAGAACCTTGTATGACCGCATCATATACAAGAAATGCATTATTAAGAGAGTTAATGGGCAAAAGTGCCAGTAAGATAAGTTGTTGTCAAATGTTTAGAATGAATAAGATTGTATTCAATCATTTAATGCATAACTTAGTAACACCTAATGGTTTTGAAAGATTCAGGAGTATTGATGTTGCAGAAATCCTTGGAATGTTTTTTCTCATTTTAAGACTATAATAAGTTAATACAAGAGCGCTTTCAGCACATTTGAGAGACTATAAGTAAGTACTTTGGTTTACTAAATTTAGAGAGTATGTGATTTGGGAAAGGAAAATATCTAACCATTATATTGATAATTTAGGAAGGTTATGGAAAAGATCAAGAATAATCAAAGATTCCATTCATATTTCAAGGTAAGGTATGATTATACAATATAAAGAAAGAAATATATATATGCCAACTAATATTTCTCTTTTCATTTTAGGATTATATTCGAGTTTTGGACGGTACACATATCCTGGCGATGGTACTTATGATGATGAAATTTGTTTTATTGGTAAAAAAGAAACATAGACTCAAAACGTGTTGGCTGTGTGTAAGTTTAACATGGAATTTATTTAGGGGTTGGGCCTAGATGGAGGGAATGGCTTGTATTACTTGTATATATACTATATACATGTATATGATGTAAAATTAATGGTATATAGTGTACTATGTATAGAAGATTGTTTATGTCTATTATATGTAAGCATATAATATTTGCGCAAAGTAGACCTACTGAGAAGTAAGGCTGAAGTTCTGTGTATATGTATGTATGTAGATGCACAATCATATACATATATGTGTGTGTTTGTGGGGATTAAATTTGCATTGCACTTGTGTAGGTAAATATAAATTTCTGGATGCTGGATATGCAGGTTTTGGGGCCAAGTTAGATATCATTCTGCTAGAGTTTCAACGAGGTCTATAGATTAACAAGTGGCTAGCCATGTTCATTCCTCAATAGTAGAAACTAAGTGAGCAGCAGATTCTAAAGAATATGCCAAGTTATTCATATTAAAAACAAGTGAAAATTGTAGTAGTGGCAATGGCTTTACATAATTATATATGAAGAAATGCTGTGAATAATACTCATTTCGTAAGAGCAAATTTTAATCCTAACTATGAATATTTAATTGAATCTAATAATGTAAATGAGGGGTTGGTGCTTCAAATGATATTGTATCTTTTGACATGACACTTTATGTGATCGAATAGCTATAAGTTTTTAGTAAATAATTAAGGATATTTGTAATTTTAAAGGTCAACATCTTCTCTTCCATGGGGCATATGTGACTGTTAATTATAATGAAATTACTCTTTTTAATTGAGAAAGAGTCCACTCTAATGTGATCTTTTTTTGCATCGATAAAATTTCTAATACATTGTTATACTTGTGGAATTAGATCTTTTTTACCAAATTCGAAATGTGATTTTTAATACTTTATTTTGTATACTAATTGTAAAAATTAAATTCGAACATATTAAAATGTAAGAAGCTTAAAATTGATCATATAAAACGCCAAAGGACTTATGGAATATAGTCATTTCCAAATGGCAATGATGTTAAAGTTGCTTCTTAATGTACTTTTTAATTCTTATTTACCAAAAACACATTATAATTTGCCAAGCAATTAATTGCGTTTTGTTTGACTCAAAACACTTTTTCTAAAGCACTTAAATGCTCTGAAGTGTGTATGGATCCAACTGGCCTGTTTAATTTCTTGAAGGTATTCCCTAAAACTCTTATATGACCTATTGGGGAGTTTTAGTGATGCTAACATGAATACAAAGTGATCTCATCTGGTTGGGTTGTTCATTTTCCATCGAATATCTCTACTTTTTTGTTATTTGCTGTGATACGTTCTGAAGAGGGATTGTTCAGAATTTATTTTGATGTTCAAAATGGAAAGAAGACAAAAGGAAATAGAGGTTCTGCCGTTGCTTTGTCATTTGTATGTAGGATATGACTCGCATTTGCAATTCTCTTTTTTCAATAATTTGCAGATCTGCCCAAACTGCTAGATTCTGGAAAGAAACGTGGCAGCAGATGTCCTGAAATTATGGTTGACCGTCTTCATTGTAACCGGATTTCACTTAATGATTTTTGAGGCGGGAGCTGTATTGCCTTCTGCATGCTGTCTTCAGAGATCTCCATCGTCATGGCTCTACTTTATTTGATGCTGTATATGGCCTCTGGGGAGACGGTACATATCGGGTTCAGCCAGTGATGACTCTGCTCTTTCAGTTTTCCTCTTTGCACACAATTTTTTCCTGAGCCGTGGTCTTTTGTTGGTTCATTCTCCCCTTTTTAGTTCCATGTGTCCCTGGCGATCTGCATCTCGAGTCAACGTACTTGAAGATGCAAGTAGTATTCATTTCTGGAGCTAGAGGGTACTCTAGAATGGATGGTTGTAAGTAAGATTGAACTTCAACCGATATACCTTAGCATTTTAAAAAAAAAAAAAACGTGAAAAATCATAATCTGGTGCAGCAACAGTCTTTAGTGTCGAGTTGCTCTTGGTTTAAGTAAGATGTTTGTTTGTTTTGAATTATGTTCGAAGTGTTTTTCAATTTTAGTATTTTTTCAAACCTTACAAAGTACACGGACATGTTCAATGTAAGATACGCTTAATCTTCCTAAAACGTGCTTAATTGACATTTATATTTACATATATTTCTTTCATCCTGTTTCGAAATTTAGAGAGTATTTTGAATGTTGTGAGAAAGTAAATAGCATTACTTGACTTTTCACATTTCAGACAAACACAGAAGGGTTCAAACCGCCAGCTAATTTTGAAGTACGAACTTCATTCCACGCTCGGGAACTGAACCTATTTTCCACAAAGGTCAACAGATTCTGTTTGCCATTGCTGGATTATTTACTGATGTACCGATCACAAAACCCTTTTCTAAGAACTTAGGTCCCACCTTTTAGGAATTTTGATGTCATCCCGAATCAACGATGTTTCATCAACGACCTCCCAAGTAGGAACGCGCAACTTTGAGAATCTTCTGTGCAGATTTTAGATCAGGATGATAGTCTCCTCTAAAAGACAACTTCGCACAATTAACAAATTAAAGGGAAAAGTAAGGCAAACAAAGCGGTGTACTAACATAGATTCTGGCCGCAAGATTATCAGACCAGAATACAAATTCAACCAAAGCTGCACTGGAGGGTTCTTGTGCGGACGCAGAAATCAGCCTGCCTGTATACCGCAAGAAAATTGTGTATTTTTTCCCATAATTGCATCATATGTACAGATACGTACAAGTTGTCCTTGCGCATGAGTCAAAAATGCTAACTTCCCTTTACAGACTCTAACTTTGCATTCGGGCGAGGAACCAGGCAGTTATTCTGGTAAAGGCTATGCAAGTGCCGGTGGCCTCTCTTTCGACTAGTAATACAGCCTATTCTTGCAGACCCTCTGCATACAAATTACCTTAAAATTTACATTGAGAAGATAATTTATACAAGGAGGTAAGATGTTGCTCTTTTATTTACAGCTTAAAACCCTTCAAGATGAAAGTAGGATGATCAGTAACGATCATCATCTGCATCTGCTGTACATCAGCATTATTGCTTGTAGCAGGGAGGTGTGGAAAAAAAGTCTTCTGCATTTCGGACGAATATCTTTTTAAGAAGGAAATGAGGATGACATCCCTATGCGCCTCTCTGCAAACATAGACCATGGGTGTTCATAAAATAAAGACGCAGCATCGGTAGGTCAAAAAGAATATCTACAGTGAACCATGTAAAATGATTCTCACCTCCAGTTGCAATGAGCTTCTCCACACGGGCAACAATATGTTTTCCATAAGTAAACCTCTTCAAGGTATTGAGGTGGACCTTTATGCGAGAAAGAATGAAACCAAGGCTCTGATCATTGCAAGTCTCAAGGACCTTCTGCACGACATAGTTTCCAAATGGGTCTCTCATCATTGCCTGCATTTGTGCAAATGAACAGTCCACATCACTTTGACTAAGGGATTGTGTACGTGACAGTGTTGAAACATAAGGACCAGCAAATATATCTAAACCAGAGCATGTTAAACAAATATTCTCCAACTGTTGCAATAGCTATAATTTTCCTGCCAGATATAACATAATTGCAATACGTATCTGACCAGCTTCTTGAACGACATCCATTTTGTAAATCTGTACCTCTCATTTTCATGCCTAACATCTATAGACATCCTAAAGCAAGAGAAAAGATGGAAATCCCCAATGAAGCCTTCCCGATCCTCTCTCTAATACCCTCTGCATCTCTCCTTTTGTTAGGAGATTTAAGTGCTCATGCCAGACATGATATCACAATCAACAGAAGCCAAGCGTACTGTCCCCTTGTCTGGCCACATGATGAGATTTCAACCTGCATCTATTTCCCCATTATCTATGACTGCCTACGACATGATGCCTCCACAGAGTGTAATGAGAGGAACCACACCTTTTACTCCATTCAATCATGAAATACCAACAGATGCAGCATGTAAATGTCACGTATCTATCTCTTTAATATTCAGAAGTAATGTGCATGTGACAAACCTGCAAGGGTTCATTCTCGTCTGTGGAACCAAGTATCTCACTGATCAATAATTGACGCTCTTCAGGGCTACCAAATGTTAAACACTTCTCCACAACGTTAGAAGCATACTTCTGCTGACTCATATTGACAATTTGGCCCGTTAACTTGCTGATAATGGCAGTTCGTTCATGTGATATCCCATGCTCAAGTATATGCTACCATTAAACAAAGAAATGCAATGATCACATGAGAAATTTTCAACCTCAAGATATTTGGCTAAAGAATATATTACGTTAGGCAGCAAAACAGGCAGGAATCAGAAACGCATTCTTAGAGAAAAGGTGGAAGAACGCAAGCTGAGTAGAGATCTTATCAGCAGATTTTGTTCCAACTGTTTGATCACTTGAAGATCAAACCATGGTGTCATGCCCCCAAGCAAAAGTACAGCCAAAATCCAATATTTAGTTGACTACAGAGTTACCAGATGGACTACTCCATGGCAGGTGCTCAATAAATGGGCCTCCAACAACAGATTCATTGGACAACCCGAAATTAGAACCATGTTGCAGAACTTTGCACATATGCTATCCAGATTTTGCTGAGTTTCGATCCATTAGAGTTCTAAGACTAGGTTAGGTGAAAACAAATTGATTTGAGAGTTGTCCTCAAATATTTACTGGCTGCTTTCCTATCGAATCCTTTATACTGTTGCACTCCCTCTTTTAATTCAGGGAATAACCTTCAAGTAATGATGTAATCAGCACTAAGTTCAATGATAACCATACAGATCCATTTATAAAACTCTCATAAACTCATTCCTTCAGCAACATCAATTAGGTATGTCACAAAAGAACTTTGATTAATTGACTGCAGAATGCAAAAAGGAAACCAAGTACCTGGATAACATAATTCCCATACTGATCCTGGGACAGACTGCATACCGATTGCATGATCTCATCCATGACGGTTTGTTGGGTACTTGGGTCATCACAATGTTCTAAGACCCTCTGTAAGTCAATTGTGAGCTTAGACAACAGACAACTTTACACCAGAAGTAATAGAAATAAGTGAAGATAACAAAGCCTGAACCTGGATAACCCGACAGCCATAGGGATGCATTGAAAGTGAAATAACTTGCCCATAAAAAGCAGAGATGATGAACTGAATTCGATCTTGAGGAACACATTCTATACACTTCTGGATAACATGATTACCATTCTGGTCACGCACACATTTCATGACAAAACCATCAAGCTCTGCCACCATCTCAGTCTGCTGATCCACATCAACCACCTCCAATGCCTGAAGTAAATTTAGAGAATAAGGTCCCTCAAGAAACATTCATAAATGCGACGCATCCTTTATATTGCACAAAAGTACATAGACATAGCAAGTCACAACTAAATATAAGAATCGTTAATATGATGAGAAGGATAGGGCAACAATGATACTACCTCTAAGAAGGTTTATGCCAATGTGAAAAATCTATTCAGAAGGGATCATTTCTTTGGTTAGCTGCACTACTACACCCATTACAAGAACCTTAAGCTCCACCTCCAAAGTAAACAAGAAGATTCCAGGTCCTCTCTATACCCTAAATGAACTAATTCTTGTTGCTACTGTGGCTTCTGCATATTAACAGTACATACGCTCTAAATCTGCTTCATTTCATGAAGAATATAGATATAAATACAATGAGCAGTAAGCAGATATTCAACAAATTGGCTTATCATATTGACTCTAAAATGAGACACATTTTCTAGGTCTATAGATATGGAAGCCAAAAATTTTAGACTGCAACTAATTAGTGAAGAAAAATCTGGGTAAAGTGCATTCCAGTATTCATACTGCAAAGAAAATGTACCCCAAAATTATACAAATCTCTAGAAGTGGCTACATATATACTTATTTAACCCCGCCAACATCACCTTCCATATCAGTGTTCCACTATTCATTCATGAATACCCAACGAAAGCTCCATTCCATGACACCCATATTAGAGTCACGCCCATGCTGTTACTTATGACTATGGTTCCTCATATTTTGCTGCTTCGATAATAAAATACATGCATACACGAGAACATGTAATGACCAATCAAAGTGAAGACAAAAAAGGAGGTTCCATCTTATCATAGGGCCCGTTTGGTTCGGCTTTTGGGGAATGCATTTGTAGAAATGCAAATACCTTTGGGTGAAAGGGGTTTTCCAAAATGCAAATATCGTTTGGTAAAATTTGCATTGAGAAACAACTTTGGCCAAAATACCGTTTGGTAAAATTTGCATTTGTAATTAACTTTTATTAAATTAAAAAAGCAAAAATATGTTTATATTTTTTTTTGAAGTCCGGCCACCGGACCGCCGAATCCGGCGGCCGAACCGCCTGAATAAAAAATATAAAAATATAAAGATAAAATATATTTATTAAATATAAAATATATAAAAAATAGATATGTTTATATCTATATAATATATATATAAAATAGCCTGAATAAAAAATATGTTTATATTTTTTATATAAACATATTTTTATATAAAAATATAAAAATATAAACATAAAATATATTTATTAAACATAAAATACATATAAAAAATAGATATGTTTATATAAATACATATTTATATAAAAAAATCGGAGAAAAAAATAGATATGTTTATATCTATATAAAATATATAATATATATAAATATATATTATATTTTTTATAAATATATATTTATTAAACATAAAATATAAAAAAATAGATATGTTTCTATTTTTATATAAAAATATAAACATATTTATTCTTATATAAACATATTTATTTTTATATTTATTTTTATTCAGGCGGCCGATTGGCTTCTCCACCGGAGAAATGAACAATACTTGGAAGTTGCATTCCGAAGATGCAACTTTCCAAAGGACCTCAAGAGCTGCATTGGGCTAAAGGCCCTTACAGCCACTTGGAGATGCAATTGCATCTCGCCAAAGTCGCGGAAAAAAACGAACCAAACACCTTTGCATTTGGCCAGGGACTTTAGAGCCCAAATGAGCATTCCAAATGCTGAACCAAACAGAGCCATAATTGTGATTTGTATCAAATCATCCCCTTACCAGCAGCCCTTTCCTCCTCAGGATAGGTGAGAAAGTCCTATCCATTTTTAAAAACTAACTTCATAAGAAAAATCCTAGTTTTTATGCAAGTTTTACTGTGCTCGTGAAATTTGAGGCTTTTGGAAATTTGGACTATGAGAGAATAGAAAACAACTTTTGTAAAGCACAAAATGTATTTACATTTAGTTGAACATTTTCCAAAAGAAATTGTTTAGCATTGTGCAAATAGGGCTGGCACAGAGGGACTAATCAGTGTAGAAAAACCAAAGACATACAAATTCATGACAAGTGTGTGCAAGCTCACAAAAACCTGAAATTGAAAAGCAACAATAGTGAAACTATGGACGGGAGTAAAATTTTGATGTTAAATAGAAACCTTTTGAATCACTCTACAGCCATACATCTGAAGACTAAGAGGCAACACGTGGCCAGCGAGTTGGCTAGCCAACTCTTTTCTTTGACTTTTGGTGCCATGCTCAAAAAGCTGCAAATTCATGCACAATAACGATATTGTTAGAAACGGAAAATGCCAAGAAAGTCAATGGTCAACATGCTATATATCGAATAAAGAAAAATAAATTTCACCTTTTGTATGACATAATTGCCAAAGACATCAGTCATCAGAGAGCGAGCATGGGTAAATATCTCAGGGAATATCTTGTTCTTTTCTTCCTCACTGGCCGTTTCCAGCTTCTGTTGAATAAAGCGGCTACCGTACTGATCTGAGCTGCAATATTAAACAGTAAAAGTAACTCAAAGTTGAACTGACGGTTGATAAAAGAAAAAGAATGAAAGTGGTATAGAGTACCTAAATTCAACTACGTGACCCAAAATGTCAGATAGGTCGAAAGATCTGATCTTGTTACTCTTAAACTCATCCAGTAATGATGAGACCAATTTCCCTTCAACATCAGTGCCATAACTAGAGGGCCATGATCCAGCAGACTCTCTCACTGAAGTTCTTGTCATTGAAGTAAATTGTGCAATTTGTTCATCAGGAAGCATATGGCTTCCAAATCCAACCGAAGAAAATCCACCATTTGCTGTTAGATTTCCAGAATATGGCAAGTGAGATTCATAGATTACATCTCTTTTGTGTCTATGATTTAGTGGTGCAGATAATTTACTAAAACTCGGCCCCTGATAATGCTGTTTCTGTTGAGCATGCAATGCCTCGAGGTAAACCTTTCGCAGCTGATCCAAATTTGGCGAAGAACCAAAGGACTTCCTTGATTGGGAAAGATCATTTTGCATAGCCGGTGCTTGAGGATTGAAATTTGGTTGCATATAATGAACAAAATGGGGATCAGCAATCGGATGATTTAGGTCATATCCTACTTGGTTTCCCATTCTCTGCAACATCTCTCCAATTTGATTGCCACTCACACCTGAACCTGAAATACGAAATATAACATCAAGAAATAAAATTACAGTAGGATTAACTCTTCTAACGTTTATTGACACTTCTAGTATAAAGATGGGATCAATCTTACCTGCAGCAAAATGACCATTGGATACCGGGTGATCACCATAACCAATATTGAGAATGTTGTCACCTTGGTGATGATGAGCACTAGATTCTTCGAAAGTTTCAAAGCCCAAAGAGTTCCCTGTTGAAAACAGATTTGCAGAAGAAGATGTTCGTTTTGGAAAATTTACTTGACCTACGGTACTTGTCCTAGAACTGAGCCCGGTTATAGATCCATTATTCCTGATTAAATCAATTGAGTTGCCAAAACCTGAAGGTTTGCCAGCATCAAAGATGTCAAAATGTTGTTGAACGTTCTGGTTATGATCATTAGGCACCAGAAGTGAGAAATCCTGCTGGTTATCTGGAGCCATATGAAGTTGAGACTGTGGAAAACCATCTTCATTAGTATGTCCACTCTTTGATATATTTAATTCAGATAATGAAGCTGCAATATCTTCAATCCCTGCTGACGCCAAAGAATGACAACCTGAAACACTCGAGCAAATAATGTGCTTCCTCTCATCAGGCAAAATAATCCTGCTATCAAGTGGAGGAAGACCAGTGCTCAGATGTCTTCCAGCCACCTGCTGCTCAGGGGTCATAGTCCTTGAGAGAGATGCAGCAACAGAAGCAAAAGAATGTGGAAATAAGGTCCCACAGGCGGGAGCTCTAGTTAAACCAGGAGAATTAGCTCCAGAACGGACGCCTCCACTTGATTCAACTCCATTACAGACTCCCATCGGATGAGAATTGGATGTAATTGGGTCCATGATATCAGTAATATCACTAGCACTTTGTGGGCGTGAGACCAATAAACTAGAGGGTTGCTCAAGCCCTTCCTGAAAGATATTAATTACCATCATATTGAGTTGTCAATTGAAATTAAAAAAGAAAAGAAAAGAAAAGAAAAGAAAAGAAAAGAAAAAAGCCCACGAGAAGGTTTTGCTTACGAGTAGCATATAACTAAAGGACTTGACTCCAATTAATTATACAGCCACACCATTCAAGACAACAGTCATCCCAATTTTAAATATTTTTGTTATATAAAATGCGAAGTTACTTGTTAGGAGAACAATTGATAGGGTGGACTAACGCTTGTATATACCAGGGATATCATAACAACTAATTGTACAAGTACTGAAGAAACTATTTGTGGAGGTGCTAACCAAAAGGTATAGTTACATTGTTTTCCTTCTGACAAAGCAATGTTATTGGTGCTTACTGTTTTATTAAACATCTTAGTTGGACCTTACTGTAACAGGTGCATCACTGCAGTTATATTATGTTAATATGAATGAGTCACAGTAGGTGCATATTGTTTTTCCACTTTTTCTGCAGGAGGTGCAGAATCTTCATTTGACTTTTGTCCTAAAGCCAAGAAAAGATAAAGAAAAATGATAACAAGGGGACGCAATATTACAAATTCTTATGTAACCACAGAGTCCACTTCCTTATGCAAAAGAACTGACAATCTCTATGTAATAACCCCTGTATTAATAGCCTCAAAGATAAAAATGTAAACTGTCAATTAAGAAAGAGACAAAAAGAAGTGCTGTCTTATATAGAACTGCGAAACTGGACCCTCAAGCTGCAACAAAGTCAAAACGTTCTTTTTTTTGGGCAAGCCTAAGAGATAAACACCAAGAGAATCAAACTGTGTGGAGATAGACCAGGAAAGTTTGATGGCAATTTTGTCCTCATCAAGCAAGTAAAGTTGTGGTCAATTTCTTTTTATCTACTTTTCCCCCTAGCAAATTACTCGTAGTTATACTTATTACCTGAAGAATGTCAGCAAAACTCTTCCTCCGTGTGCCCAACCTAGAAGCTGACGATCCAGTGATGTCATTTGATCCTTTGCCGAGCCATTCAGCAGAAGCATGTCTATTCATTTTTCTTAGTTCCATCAAATCCTTTTCTGCATCCTGTACAGAAAAGCTGCGGCCTTTGGGTTGGAAAGAAAACAACGATGAATCATTCCCACCTTCAGCAAGAGTATTATTTGTCAAATCATCAATGCCCACAAAAGATGACAAACCGGCTTGAAACCTCTCGGCAACCCTCCAATCCTCTCTCGACAATGATGGTGGAGGCAGTCTTGGATTCTCATTTTCACGTGAATAGTAGTATGATAAGTATGCTGGGTGGGATCGAACCTCCTCTTCACATGCATTGTCACAGTTACTATTCCTCCTCAAACTATTGCCCTCTCTAAAAGGAGAGTTTCCCAATAGACCTCCAACAGCACAGAGCGATCCTTCGACCGTAGGTGGTGCACTACCACTACGACTGATGTTAAGCTTGCTTTCCCGATCAAGTGATCGTTGACTACGCTGTGCTCGCAACAACAGCTCAAGCTCGTTTTGCAAACTATCTTCTAAATTACAGTTGAAACCTCCCAGGCCATTGTTTGCGGACAGCGTGTCTATGTTACCAGCAGTAACCATCTTCAGAAACCTTAATTCACCTAAAAAAAAAACATTTAAAATCAGAAAACAAAACAGGGCAAGAAAAACATATCCTATGGAATACAACAAGTAACCCAAAATTCTATTTTGCATGCTGTAAAGCAAAAGTAGAAAATTTAACCAAAAGATTAGAGATTGTTCTGGGAAAAGGTAAGAGAGCTAAGCGCAATTCGCTCGCATTCCCAACAGAACGCAAACTTCAAGGCTCAAGACATCCAATCACACCACAATGTCCCCAAACACCGAATCGCCGCGTCACAGGATCATCGAAACATCCAACCACAAAACGAAACAGATACCAACACCGGAGGAAAATTCAGAGCATAACCATCCAATCTCAAAACAACCCATGACACGAAACATCCGACAAAGCTCAAAAAAGCAAAGAAAAATGAGAAAAAGAAAAAAAAGAGAACGAAGGAGGCGTACCCAGGAACCACACTGCGTTAGATTCAAGATCGCCGGAGCTCCGAATCAAACACGAGCGCGATCATCTGCAGATAACCCACGGGAAAAAAGAATCGAGAATAAGAATCCGACCGGAACCCAAGAAAGAAAAGTTCCCAATGTACGGAGACGAGCCGCGCCAGATTCTGCTTTGCACGGAGGGCCTGCTTTTTCCCTCCTTCCCTTTTCTCTTTCTTCCCTTCTTTCCTCCTTTTCTGGCGCAACAAAATGCCTGGGCAATGTTCAGGAAGAGAGAAGTGCTGTCTGTCTTCACAGAGAGGAGAGAGACAGAGAGAACACGGTGGGGGCTACCGCAGAGAAAAAACAGCCGGGAGATCGAGAACCAACGGCAGGAAGCTGGGTACGTGCATGGCCACATGGTGCAACTTGGAAATCGCGAGTGCTTTGTAGGGGGGGAAATTCTAATTTTCACAAATTTCTGGGGCTCTTTTACTATTGCTTCTTTTTGCGAAAGATAGGTGATGAGCAATCATTGTGAATAGATGATGGTTTTATCACGGTTTCCTATTTTTGGTAAAGAGATTTCCAGACGATTTTGATCACGACTCCACTATTTTAGTATAATGTGTCGTGAGCTTGATTCTTGGCAAGAGAGATACTTACAAAAATGCAGATTGGCTTGGATTAGAAAAAATTTTATTGGGTCGGGTCGAAACATCGTGACCTAAAATCTGAATGCAGTGATAATTTTTTTTTTTTTTTTGGCTAAGTAAGCAAGCCATGGTGTCGATGAAGCTTAACTTTTGCCAAGCGATGCACATTAGGAGTAATTGGTCCCTAGATGGATGTGTAGATTCTAGAATTGAAATTTAGAAGATATCATACTACAATTGGTTTTCAATTTTTGGAGTTTAAAACCGATAATGTAAAGCCTGAAACTAAAAGATCCGAACCGATCCTGGAATAGATTGATTCCCATGAGAACAGGACCACACACGATCAGGTAAGGCTAATTCGATCTAGTTTAAGGATCTACTCTAGACTGGACTAGTGCTCACTCCTAACGTATATTTAGCCAAAACCACATGACACGACAGATTATTCAACGGAATCCTCACATTAAGACAATTTTGAAAACCTGATGTACTGAAAACAAAAATTAGATACTTAATTATTGAAAGGATAAAAGTTAGGTACTTGTCATGTCATTGTTCCAACTTTTTAACTAAGGATAGAAGTGAATATTGGAATATGAAATTATACCTACAAAGAATGGTGATCGTTATTGACGGGATGGAGGGCCCGAGAGGGAGGAGAGAAAGTGACGGGACGGCAAAGATGGCATTAAACCTACAGAGAAAGTGATCGTTGCATGTAAAATAACCATCGCATATTTTATAGCATGACATTTAGGATAGGCTCTGCCCCTAGGAAATCGAGCATCTCGATTGTAATGCGACTGGAGATTGCATGAAAGAGATTCCTTTAAGTAAAAACGGCATTTATTAATCCGCGTTAGAATGATCTACATAAGAGAGTCCCCAGCCGTGAAGAATCTTTGGTTCGTAAAAACAAAGCAAAGCCTCCCATCGTGGGAGGCATCTGGCAATCTACAAAAAAGGTAGGTTGGTGGAAACTACTTATTCTGGAGATGAATGTAACATCAAATTGAGAATCAAACTAAAAAAAAATCAAGTTGCGATCGATAGGATTTGAAAAACTCGACACTGCCTTAGGACTCCTGTGGTATCGAACATTTATCTTTGGCTAATGAACTTGCCTCAATATTACTTGCCAAAGGAGTAGAACGGCTGAGATCTCTGGCGACAAGTCTCATCTCCATCTCTGATGTACTCAATGAACTAATTTGATGATTACTGGGGAAAGCCAATGTATCAAAGTGAAAATGGCAAAGGCAAGGAGGTGGAAAGACTGAACAACAACATAGAACCAGCACGCATGAACCATACTCTGAGAAATCAAACCAATGAATAAAAATCTATCTCAGCTTCAGCACTTCCTCTGTCAAATCTCTTTCCTTGCCAATCCTCTTCTACACATGGCAAATCATCATTATACATCAGGGGCACGACGTCCTTGACAATTAATCACCTGGATAAACCACACCCGGGTCGAATTAACGAGCAATTAGGGTCACCCATTAGCTATTTTTAAGTAAATGGAGCGACAGAAGGAAGCACAGAGGCCAAAGAGAGTTCTCATTCATATCCTGTGGAATTGGAAGTGAGAATGGTAACAAATTCGACTAATATATAGACAGAAGTTAAAATCCGTCTGGGCAGGATTTATCTTCCAATACCACTCCTAAGCTCGGATAAAAGGAGGAGGGGAGGGATCCATCAAGTAGTTGACAGCCAGCATTCATTTTCTATATCGAACCCTAATGGAATGAATTCCATCAACAGAATTGCATAAAAAGAATTACCTCTTTTTTGTACTTCATGCTGTACAACACTCATTTTCAATCATTTCACGAACTTCATTGACGACTAGGTATGCTTTGTGGCCACCAATCACTTCAGCTTGCTTCTTGCTATCCTTCCACAGCTGCTAATACAAAATTTTCAGTTACTCCAAGAAGAAAGCTTAACAAACTCTTCATATGGATTAAGAATCAATACCTGTATAGTCGGCATCTTCTGCTCACAATTCCAATCCCATCGTGTCCAAATAAGAAGAAAGTTTTAAGCGTTAATCACCATTCTGCCAAGTTTGAGTCAAAGCAAGAAAGTAATCGAAACAATGCAAACTTAGAAATTGTAACTGTCCCAATGAATAACAAAAGACGTAACCTATGGATCCAACCCCAATCGTGCTGTCATATTTGCAGTCATGGACGTGGTTACAATAGCAGATGTATTTACTGAAACTAAGCTGCATCAACTATCCTAATTTAATATCGCTCTACTTAAAGGTAAACAGAGACTAGCATCAAGTGAACCAAGTTTTTTTCATATCTCAAGACTATCTTCTTTCAAGGATCAGAAATATTAGGGCAGGTTCTGATCTTTTCAGAGCATAACTCTGGCAATGAGTTCATTTGTTTAATGTAACTGCTATTTGATGAGGTGATTCCCATTTACGACAAATGCAATGACATTAGCACAAGCATCTATCTCACTGAATGATAATAAAAATGCTATAAACATTAACTGTTCCCAAAATAGTTGTTCAATATAAGGTGTCGTAAACCTTTCTTGGATGTTTAAACAAGCCATATTATAGCGGTCATCTTATTGGGGGTCACTGGTTTTAAACACCCTCTGCATCAGTTAGAAGTTCAAATCAGTGAAAATTCTTAGAATGACCAAGTCTTGCTCAATTATAACAGGCATCTTAACAGACATCAACTGAGGAAAGTTTGGTACTTTTATGTCAAAAGCCTTGGGCTTGCCATTTTCAGACTACGTCGATTTGTTATGCATTTATCCCTCAGTGAAGTCCATAAGGGAAAATGCATTCAGATAGCCCATTAAGAAGGAAAATCTGGCGGTATGTGAGTTGGTGCATTGACTAACATGCAATACTACATTCCTCATCAAATACAGCACGAAAAAATTTCTTAAATCAAAAGCAGTGTCATGTATGAGGCAAGTTCCTAAGAGTTTCCGAATGCTTCTCACTCTCTAGCATATCATTTGAATAGTTTCCTACAACCTATTCTGATATGAGCACTTCGTATTTCCACATTTCACACACATTAACTGAATCGTCTTCTGATCATAATGAAATCATTATCAAAGCTCATGTGGGATCTAGAAATGAGGACAATTCAACAACCTAAAGCTTTGGACTTACGGTGACACCTGCTCGAGCAACCAGCTTGTGCGGAACTTTGTTGACATCAACACAGTAAAAGCGCAATCTGCAATAGATTGCAAATTATAAAAGTTTCAGGGTAAATTACATTTGACAACCTCTGAATTTTGGCTAAACCAGAGCAATGCCCCTTGAATTTCTGAAATTACACTAACATCTGCTGCCAGACTCAAAATAGCCAGGACAACTCCTGATACTTGCATAAAGGAATCACCAGGGTACCATTACAGACGGTATATTGCAAAACCACAGGTAAATGCTGTGGTTCTACCTGGACATAAAATAGATATACAACTTTTTTTTTTTTTTTCTCTGGATAAGTAAGCAGTATGTCAACTCATGGGTCATGCATATGCTCTGAGAAAAGGACATAATTGGCTATATAGGACTTATCATATAAGAAGATGAAACCATCTTCCAGATAATTTTTTTGCACCTACCAATTGCGAAAACAGAATCAACTGTCACCACACCTTACTTCCATTTATGTAGAGTAAATTTTCAATTAGAACATACTGAAACCACCAGAATTAACTACTCAACAGACCATTATACCAGACTAATACAGATTGTGATCTATCAATGCCCTGATCCAATTACCACTAAAACCTTTCTCTAAAAATCCTTTGCAATAGAAAATGCTGAAGAGAGTGAAGCTGATTGTGGTTGTGTAGCATGACCAAATGAGGATATCCATCTCTTTTCTAGCTTATAAAGCTTCGTTTGAAATGCGCAGGTCTACAATAGAAACTTCAGCAGGTCTAAAAGAACGGTTTGCTCAAACCAAAATTAAAATTTGATGGGATGCAACAAGAAATTGATAGAAGTAATTGACAGATCATGGAAGAAGATCTACTCTGGGAGATGGAAAATCCACACCCTTCACTGATTCTTGCATTCTTTTGTAATGATGCAGGTTTCCTTTATCTTAAAGCGAAAAGTCAGTGGTAAAAATGCTACCGTTGAATTAGTTTCATAGCCAAGAGAATGGGAAGCAAGATAAACTGATATGAATGTCAGCGTGTGGATGCAGCCAAATTTTGGGTGGGCAATACCACTACCCTTTAGAATCATCACGTCAAGAAAAGTTGATGCCAAATGCCTATCTGTCAGTATTTGGGGGAAATCAATTCAGTCTAACCTTGGATAGTAATCAGCAGCCAACTTTTCCAATTTTGGCTTCAGATATATGCATTTTCTGCACCAGCTTGCCATCCTACAAGTCCATGTTAGTCATTTCAATAAACTCATCTGTAGCAGAGCAACTTCAAGGCAAAGTTGGTTCTTTTCCTTCATGGCCTCACTCCATAATTGTAAGTGTTTCGGATTATCTGCTAACGAGCTTATCTTATCATACAAATTTGCAAAATAAATTACTAGGACACAAGCCTATACAGAGCTTCATCAGATTTTACTGGTGGATCCGGTCCTTCATGTTTACAATGGAAAAGTTGACACAAACATATGCACTCGTTTTGCAATCTTTCAACTGCTACCAATCTCCCAACATAACATCTAAGCCAGGAACATAGAAAAACAAAAAGGCGCAACGGACAAACAAACAAACGAAATCAAGAACACAAAAACACGAAACTCAGGAATGCAAGGACACATACCAGACCACAATAACCGATTCCTCGAGCTGTTGGGCCTCGGCCACGACCCGATCGAACTGGCTCTCGCTGCCAATCGGCTCCAACTCGACCGACACGGGCGAGTCGTCGAGCTCCTCCTTCAACGCGTACCCATCTTGGCCAACCGCGCCGAGCGCCGAAATCCTCCCTGGAACCGCACGACCCAAGCTCGAGCGACCCGCCACGGTACCAAACGCGGCGGGAACCGTCCGGGAGCGGACGAACGAGGAGGACCGGAGCGAGTCCCGCGACGGGCCGCGCGGGAGGACGCCGGGTCCGGGGGTTCCGAGATCGAGAGAGGCAGAGAGCGCCGCTGCGTACATGGCGAAAGAGACCCAGAATCAAGATCGCGCTCCTACAGAAGACCCATCATCGATCGCCGGCGGACGAGACGGACGTCGGAAGCGAAACGGGACAAAAACTGCAAATTGCGAAGTGGGTCGGAGAGGGAATGAGAGGAGACAAAGAGACAAAGACTCCCAACTTGCGGGCGCTGAGATTCCTAGGAAATACCAAGTGCCAAGAATAATTTGGTTTCAGTGGCTCTTTTTTCTTGTCTGAAAGTAGAATCCATCTCAGTCGCCTCTGGACTTTCTGGGACTTTGGGTTGGGACGCAACTCATGATTTTCTTTTCTTGCTCCTTCCCTCCCATCACACCGTTGTCCGATAGGTGAAATAACAAGGGGTTAGCATGATTTCCCGTAGAAAGTGAAACCGAAGAATCGAATTAATGAAAACCTATTCTTTTTCAAATTTTAAGGTATGCAGGATAGGTTTCAGTTTTCAAAAATTGAAAATTTATTGTGACGAGTAGATTCTAAGTTTTAGGGAATTGAAACCTAAAATCTAGAATGAAAATAAATTTTTGCTTCACGTCATTATTCAATTGACCTAGACTTAGAACTAGGAAGGACGAAGTCAATTTTCTGCATGTATGCCTTCCCACAGTGGGCGAACAACTTCCGTTCAAGCCCTTCAAAGATTAACCCGATCCCATGCAATAGTTAGGAATTCTTGACGGTATCGAGCTGGAACAACCTGTTCTTCTTGAATACCCTGATTCAGCGCTAAAGAATTTCCCGCCGCTACCATATAGTATTCATCTCTACTTGGTGATCCCTTTGGTCCCTTACTGCAACATCCCTGCCTTGGAGGTCAATTTGATCCCGCTTGGCGATTAAAAAATCCACGAACGCTTCTTCCGAATTGTAAGCCGCATTCTTCTCTAAGGACCTATCCTATCAATGAATGGAGAGAACGTTCGCAAATCACCTTTGTTTGTACCTTTTAGCAGAAAACCGCTCAGCCCTTTAGTTTAGAGCCTAAAGACACTCAGAGATGCCACGATGGAAACGTTTCTAATCTACCCGAGCTGTATTTCTTGGAGGATCCTACTAGGCTGGAGAAGAAGAGGAGTTTAGAAAGCCATAGAGAGGTTTTTCACAAAGCACACACTTTACTTCAGGAGACTTTGTCCAACACATTACACCCTCCTTGCCTTTATATAAACAATAAGAGGTCACAAAACAACAAAGACCAAGCTCATGGGTCTAGATATAAACAGAGGCACCGGAAACTACCGGGAGGGAATTATTCGCACACTATGAACAGTGACTGTACTGTGAACAGTACTTTCCCTAGCCTAGTGCTACAGTAAAAGTGAATAGTAACTTGCTACGGTGAAATTGTACGAACTCAATGGTTTCGTCCGTCACGAGCATTGTAGTCATAGTCGGAGTCATCCGAGCTGTGTACTGTCGCTAGGTAATGTCCATCATACTTTTGTTCAAGTGCTTCAAGGTCTTCTGGTGATAGAATCTGGTTGAGTCGACGAGATGTGGATGCGGAGGCTTCATATGCCCAATGAGATGCTTCTTTTTCGGCCCAGTTTGTGTCATTTCTTGTAGTGTCGGCAGGAATGCTTGGCTGAGGCCAATTGGACGGCTGTGCATAAAAGGACGTGTCCATGCTTTGAAATAAGGACGAAGGTCTTGGATCATAGGGATTTTGAGAAAGAGGACCTCCCCAACGTGCATAGGGGTCTTGAGTAGATTGGACAATATCATCTGCACCTGTCATTTCATGATCTTGAGATGACGCAGCTTGTCTGCATTACCTGAGTGCTTCCTTAGCTTCTGGTGCTAGGTCATAATGATCTCATGCAGTGGGTACATTATAGTTCCAGACATCTATAGGAATGGTCTTGTTTTCCTGGCACAAAATTTTCTGGAGTTCTCGGTACTGGTGTTCACAACATCCAACAGGGCTTGGATAAGATTTGTGAATCCTAGCTTCTCTGCTGTCCAAGTGAGGTTTATAGGATGTGGTTCCTATTTCCTATGGAGCATTAATAATGTTGCCATTATTTCTAAAAAAATACCATGGACGTCGGAAAAACAGGATGGTATAGACTTCAGGATTTGGTGTCATAGTTCTCAGTTCTTTTTCGAGGAGGTGTTTCCAGTGAGTAGGATGATGGAACTTATTTAGAAAATCTAAAAGATTCTTATCACTTTCCTTTTCGATGTTTCTTCCGAGTAAGAATATCCTTGTGAGGTTGGCAATGAATCTTCTGGTTGGAATTTCAATAGCTATTAAGTACTTATTGGTTAAGTACCATAATAACGTCTTGAGTTGATTAGGGAAATCATCTTCCTTCCAGGTAAGAGGATGGATAAATGGATAGTCTGAGTTTAACCCAAAAGGATAAAGAATCGAACCTCCATTGAATCTGAACAAGTCTGTGTGGCATTGCCACATGAGATTTTCAAGATTCTCAGTGAGATTATCATTCTAGATATGTTGAATAATCTCCTAGGGATATTTCTAGTTTGGTAAATCTTTGATCTTCTCAATCTTGTACTTTACTCCATGGTTGAGTATGTGAAAAGCAGGCCTCTTGATATATATGTTGATTTCGGCTGGTGCTTTTGGTCTTGACAAAAAGTCAGCAAGCACATTCTTCTTTCCAGGAATATGCTTGGTTTCAAAAGAGTATTTTGAAAACCATTCAGCCCATCGAAGCAGTTGAGAATTTGGAATCTGCTTCTGTTTAAACTTTGTCATCTGAGGAAAAGATGCCATGTCTAATTCTACCAGGAAGTGATGGCTGATGAGATGGAATTCAAACTTTTTTATTCCATTTTTCACTGCCAAGATTTCTTTAAAAGTGGAATGGTAATGCATTTCAGCTTGAGAAAACTTTCCACTTTTATAAGCACAGAGGTGTCTCGTGCCATCAATTTCTTCAAGCAAGATGGCTGCCCAGTATTCATCACTGGCGTCAATTTGAAGGATTCTATTTCTTGTTGATGGTATTTGCAATGGTAGGAGATTCTGCATAATCTCCTTAAGTTCAGCTACTATTTTAGTTTGAGCTTTTCCCCAAGGTGGGGGATTCTTCTTCAGCATGGAGTGCAAAGGAATCAGAAGTTTTGCAATATTTTGGACAAAATCCCTGAGATAATTGATTATCTCAAGAAATTGCTGAACTTGCTTGTCGTGAAGTTATCTTCAGGAAACTTCAATAATTCTTGAGCAATATGTGGCCCTGGGCAGTATGTTCCTCTGTTCAAGTACATACCAAGAAATTCAATCTCTGTCTAAGTAATATTCATCTTTCTTTGATAAAGCATGATGCCATGTTTTTTCACGATTTCTGCGAATTGTTCGAGAAGCTGGTAATGAGATTGCTCATCAGGGCTATAGAGCAGAATATCGTCAATGTATACTACTGCACTTAACAAGATTGGTTGGAAAATTCTACACATGGCCTTTTGGAAAATGGATGGTGCTACTTTTAAGCCAAAAGGAATAACTTTCCATTGGAAGTGCTAGTTTGGAATACCGAACCCTGTTTTGGGTTTGTCTTCAGGGTGAATGCCCAATTGTCAAAATCCGGCTTTGAGGTCGAATTTGGAATAGATGTGGGCCTTGGATAGTCTAGTAAAAAGGGAATTTCTGGATGGTAAAAGGAATTTATCATCTTGAAGGAAAATGTTAAGGGGTTGGTAATTGATTACCAGTCTCATTTTTCCTCTGTTTTGCTCAGCACGTTTGTTGACATAAAAGGCTTCACAAGCCCATTAAGAATTGGAGATTTCAATAAGGCCTTGTTGCAATAGTCTGAGCATTCCCTTTGAGCTAAAGCCAAGTGTTCTGGCTTCATTCCCATATGACTCGCCTTTGTTGGATTGATGTCTTCATTCTTTTTTAATGGAAGGCGAACAAAGAACTCTGGATTTTTCCATAGAGGATGAGAACATTTCTAGGCAAATTCAGAATGGGATTCTGAACAAGATTCCAATAATTTCTGCATGATTGGATCTAATAAACTCATTTGAATGGAAAAGAGTCTCTAAATATTGACAAATTCAGAAAACTGGTCTTTATACTTGAGCCCTTTTCCTGGAATGATGCGAAGCTGTGAGATCTGAGTCATAATATCCCAACCAATGATCAAGTCTTTGTTGGGAAGACTGGATCCAAAGATCTTTGTGGTTAAGGAACATTGGGGAAAGAACTGAACAGTCACGGGGGTGGTTCTGACATTTATAGAAAAAGTGTCTCCTGAAGCAAAATTGAAATATCTGATATAAGGAGTCCAGAATTCTTTAGGAAAGAACTTTGGTGTCTAGAATTGAATAACTTGCTCCGGTATCAATGAGAGCAATGACAGTGATTGGTTTGGCAAACTTTGAGGTGAAGATTTTTACAGGGAAATGGGGACAATGAGCCTGGCTCGAGAATATGTCAAGGCTTGGGTGATATGTGAAAAATGTCTTCAGACTCTGAATCTGATCCAGTTTCACTAGAAGTGGAATAACATGAAATGACATAAAGAGTTTGTTCAGATGGTTCTTCATCAGCAGAGAATAGTGATTCGATATCATCATTTTCAAGAGAAATACCTGTTTCATTCTCAATTTGATGTATCAAATGATGCTGACCTTTTCTAGCTTGGGGACAATTTTTGGCAAAATGTCCTTCCTGATTGCAGATGAAGCAACGATTTGATTTTTTGTGGCATGTGCGATCCTTCCTTCTGTGTAGGTGTCGCCATTTTTTCTTTCTTCGGAAGTGCTTGTGGCCATGTTTGGATTTCTTTAACCAGAACCTCTTAAAGTGCTTCTTTTTCTTGGAAAACTTTCCACAAGTACCATCACAGTCTTTCTTGGAACATTTGATCTTTAACTTATGGCGAGAGCAAGCCGTCTCGAGTTCTCTATCATCTGTGATGTAAGTCTGGACCATCTGTCGTTTTAAGCACAATTCTTCAAGGCATAGATGGATTTCTTAGTGTATTTCTCCTAAGGGAATATCTTGTACTCTCCTCTGTCTTCCAAAAAAGGATTTTTCAACCATCTGGGATAGTTCTTTAGGGATGGAAGTCAGGAAGACATGTTTCAGATTTGGATAAGCTCCAATCTGATAAAAAAGTTGAAGCATTTCCCGATAATGCTTATAAAGATATTTCTTTTGGAGGGAGCAACATTTTCTTTCGAAAAATTCTTTTCTTTTTATTTCTATGAGATCAGTGGATTTTCCCACAAAGAAATGATATAATTTAAAATCATTAATTTGAATTTTCATTTTATAACTTTGTTAATATTTCATATTCTCAATATGAGGTTAATAAATTGTAGCAATAAGTGGTGGTTGTTAAAAATGATGATTCGTTACAATCGTTCAATTGATGATATAAGTGGAACTTAGGTAGAACCTAAAATTTATTCTAGAATCCATGAGAGAGTAGGTTCTAATAAATAAAGAACTTGCTCTAGTAGGTAGGTTTTAAGTGGAATTTGTATAAAACTTGGAATCACTCGTCCCTACAAATGGCAAGGCTCAAACTTAGATTTGATTCAATTCGAAACCGACTAAAATTTGAATAGTTTGAGGAGTCCTGAGCAAAATTGGTTTGGAGTAGCTCCCGACTAACCCGCCTTGTCGGCTCGGCCACAACATGGTCCGTTGGCTGGAATGGCCCGGTGAAGGGCCCAATTTTGCAGATGAGATTTTTAGACATTCGTAGAAAGAAAGCCAACAAGATTTTCTGTTTTTTAATATCTTGCGAGGCTTGTTCAAGAATAATCAAGGTTGGGAAACACTTGTGAATGCCCATATGATTGAATAATTGTAACATTTTTTTTTTTTGGCTGATAATACTCAATCTCATTGTGTAGACTAGGCCTCCCACCGGATTACATACATGTAATGTGTCAAGTTTACTTTTTGGCATTTATTTCTCTCTCAAATCATTTAGGTTTTATTTGCCTATTTAGATTTATGTAACACTATTCATTAGAAAAGATTCCGAGCACTCGTGTGTTACTACGCTTGACAAAATGAGCATGGATATGACTCAGTAGGACATAGTATCTATCCCTTGATAGATCACGAAAAGAGCACTGCTTTTATTCGGCGCGCTTAGAGTGGTTCAAATTTTCTAGCCATTCAATTTTTCGGGGCGTTGAGCTAGCGTTCATGTTCTAAGTTTGAAAAATTGACATCAATCAGACAATCGCATCATAGATATTAAATCAATCTTAAGCCTTTTTAAGAAAGTGCAATTGAATTATTTTGTTAAAAAGCAGGCAAAAGTACCAACGTTGCATAAACATTACCCAAATGACCAACTTACATTGCACTTCCCAATATGTGTTTAAACTTAATTGCTTTTTCCAACCAAAGTTTTGGATTTGATTTTGCCAATTGGAAAGTCAAAAATTTATGGTGGCCAAAAAAAGAAAACGGTAATGGAAAGTACCAATGTGCCACGTAGATGTGACTAATGTGGCATACTTAAATCACACCTTTAGAACTCAATTGCCATTTCGGTGAAAAGTTTAGGATTTGATTATGTGAATCAAAGAGATTTTCGATTTTATTTCACTTAAATATTTAAGACTAGATCACGTCAATCTAAACTGGTGTATAGATTAGAATACATCTATCTAAACCTATAATGCTTCTTTTCACTGATGACTAGATCACATCAATCTTAACTGGACTAAGATTAGATTACATCTATCTAAACCTATCATGCTTCTTTTCACTGATGCTAGTGTTTGTTGCAGACAAGAGTTTTCTCAGCAGGTAAAGAAAGTTCCATAGCGCATCCAGTTTTTATACACATTTAAACCCAAATTTACATGTCCGACTTGCCCCATTTTTTTCCGTAACATATTGAAGCTTTGTTTTGTCACGTTAACCAATAGATCTTACAAGAGCTACTTGAGTAGAAATTATAGTAACTGGTAAGATATTACAGCAGTGTGATGACCTGATGTCCTTTCTTATTCCGCTAGTTAAGCGCAATCCTACTTAAAATAGAAGTGATTAATCTGTTTAATGCAAAAAGAATTACCTCTACTGCATACCTCTGATGCGCAGACAATTAACATCTATTTTCAGATTAATTCGACAAAAACAATGTACTAAAATGATGTTTTAGTACGTAAAAAGCAATGTTTGTATCTCTGCAATGTCAATGACTCTTGTAAAATTTATTGATGAAATAGATGTTCATAAAGTATCACTAACTAGTTAAAGATACCCCCACCGAAACAGTACCAATACAAACTCAAAAAGTGTCTCAAAATTGAGAGTAGCACAGATTTGATGTGTTTGTGAGATGTCTCCCATCCATCTGCAAAACTCTTCACATAGTCCTTATTTGCCCAATTCCTCGATGATCTTGGAAAGGGCGGAGTATGTTCCGAAGGCCGACGAAATGACCCCCACTATGATGATTAAGCCACAAAATGCCGCCTGACAGTAAGAGACGCAAATCATCAAGAATTTGTGGAGAAGGCCAGCTTGGAAGCATTATCTGTCAACCATACTGAAAATGCATATTGAAACTACAGTAGCAAAGCTTATGGCAAATTTCATGTCTTAAGTCATCCTTGTATCAATGACTTGCTCTCATAAAGTTTCACAAATTAGAGAAAATTTCTTCAATCTTCATAAGAATCTGTTGCTCTAGTCCTATAAGTTTGCTAAAGCAGCAGTATAGATACTTTCATGATTGAATTAGGATCTAACATGATAACAGGACGACTAGATGACCATTATACAGTGCTGTGGTCTTTAGAACTTCTTTTCCCCCAATCAGTCGTCTCACCAATGTAAACAATGGCGTCAGGAATATGCACATATGCGTACCTGAAAACGCGTGACCTTTCCTTTCATGATGCTTAGAAAACAAGCGCAGGGAAGTATCAAGGTCTGAAATAGATATAGGTCAGTATCATCAACCAGCAAATATGATTTGAAAATCAGTAAAAGCATTCCGTATGTAAGTACCAATAACTTTTAAACTCTTCTAATTGTAAAAGTAACTCCCGAACTTAAGCTTACCACAAGCATTGTGAGTAAAGATCCAATAAGTGACATCACAAGACCTGAAGCAAAATTGAAGAAGTCACTCAATGACTATGTAGTGATAAGATAAAGAGATGCCGCAAGTGCTAGAAAATTGACTGTTGATCTACCAACATAGGAACAGATAACTTACCAAAGAAAGGGATTGATAGGGCCACGATCAAAGTAGATATCACAAGGGCGGTTCTTATTAAGATCGCGTAAGCATAAGATTTGACATGAGTTGATGGAATTAGTTCTTCCAGACTCATCGCTACCGGAGACATGGTCAATGCATATGTAGTCCCTAGTTAAGGAGAATGCTGAAAGCAGGAACCTACTGGATCTAAAATAGATCAAACCCGTGATTGACTTTAAAAGTGTATAAATAACCACTTCAGAGCATAAAAAAGATTGAGATCAATTCGTTTCCTATGTTAGGAATATTAAATATACATGTGTAGTAATTTAGGACAAGCAAAACCTCTGGAGTAAGAATGAAATTTGTTGAGAAAGATGTGGAACCATTTAGTTTCATGTCGACCAGACACTAATATGGAATCTGTTGGGTGATTCATTTCATCAATACTATCCTCATAAACCAAATGATATATGAAAAGGATATTTGGTGAAAGGATTAACCACCTGCAGAAGAACAAAAGAAATCACATCCTTTTAGTGTCAAGATTTGTTTAGTGAGAAAGGAAAAAAAGAACAGAAACACAATGAACAGATCTCACAAAGAGAGTTCAAATAGGAAAGGAGCTACGATTGTTTTATCATAGTATGATATATAGAATCCTCCTGACAAACAAAGTGATGTGAGCATACCGTAGTCCAAACAGCTATTTTGGAGGCAACCAAATCTTGGGGCATGTTGAGTGTAAACTGCGACTCTGTCGATTCACCAAACATCAGGTACCCCAGAATGGCCACTCCGGCGTACATCACGGTGCAAATGGCAAAACTACACCCATAATACGATGATATTCATTTAGAGAAAAGTGTTATGAATATTTAGACCACACGAACTGTTTTTTTGTCAAAGCCTTTCGAAAGAGCATTCGATGAGTTGTAAATCCAACTTCAGAACATGGTACTGCTCTTGTGCATTGCTCTCAGTCACAACTTTGAATCTAAAATGCTCAAAAAACAAACTTGACGATTAACAGAGCCACTAGATTGACAGCCGATGGTGTTTTGGTCTCTAGATTTTCGAGAAATCATCCGAAGGGAAATATTGAAAATCAGAGGATTAGCTTTACCTGGTTAAAAGGACAGATGGGTATTGGCTTGGCTTGGCCATTGAGGTATAGATATTAGGAAATACGGCGTGTCCAGAGTAGCAGTAGCCATAAAGACCGATAGCAACAGGAAGAGTGGATAGGTTCAGCGTCGTTGTGCTCTTGGCATGGAAACCAACTTGATCAACAAGTCCGGCCCAGAACAAGCATAGGACAACCAGTATGGATGCTACAACTCCCCCAGCTACAAAAAGATAAAGCAAGGATCAATGAGCTGAAAAGTTATCCTTAATCAAGATCACTATGCACTTAAAATAGCTCATCAGGCATTCCGCTCAGTGGAGGAGCGTCAGCCCAGCTAGACCATTTGCATGAGAAAGGAACAGTGAAAGGCGAAATTTGGACAACAAAAAGAATATAAAGGTATGTTGCCTTTCTAACCTGCAAATTACTTTAAAATGGACTAAATTGAGTTTCAGAATTCAAATATGTGGTTAAAACTACAAGAAATGTCATGCACAGAACAACCAACATAGCAAGACCTTTATGCACCAAGTGAAACTTGGCTCAATAACTCTCTCACACCATGTGTACCCTCCTAGACACCGTTTCCTCTGTAAGCCATCAAAGTCACCGTACTGCAATGCATTGTTGGTGTTTACATATGCCTTTTCACATGTCGACATATGCCTTTTCACATGTTGAAAACACCTAAAACATTGATCAAGTCCAATCTTTTTGCCAATGTACTTGTTCCAGCCAAAACAAGAGTGCCATTTCAGCGTACTAAAAATGTAAAACGTGGCCCCAAAAGCTTTCGACACTTTACATGCATGACCTATGACTATTTTTTTTTTTTTGGTAACCGAGGACTCTACCATGGACCCCCCGTGCCCGAATGGCTCCTGAGGGCCAGCCCCTATACCTCGGAGGAAACCAGCAACCCACCGCCAGAGCCCCCCACTTAAATCGCTAGCAATTGCGGGTTTCGAACTCTTGACCTTGCGATGAGGAATGGACTCTCAACCAACGTAGTTACCCACGGATGCATGACCTATGACTTCGGAGGCTGATATATGTAGATTTTCCAGTACTGTGATGAGCTTTTATGTGAAATTCCCATATTGGCAATCAAGAAATGAAGTTAACTCACCAGAGATGTAACTGAGGACACTGAGGTCTCGAAGCCAAACGGTGGGAAGAACAGCGAGCGTTGTCATCAAAGCAAATAAGTGATGCGAGTCCAAATTATATCCACCGAAACTAATGTGCGCATGTGGGAACTGCGACGACAAGTTATCACTTTCCAATATGATGTACTCCACACAACATGCCTGCAAATGCGACGTGTATAGTCGTAAAAACAAACCAAGAAAAATCATATCATATCACCGTATAAAACAAGAAACGATGATAGAAAACCCCAGTAGTCTGCCAAAAGAAAAAAGATATAAGACCCCAATATTAACAAGAAGGATAACTGTAACTTAGTAAATGTATTTGTTAAGATGACTTGGTCCCAAGTTGCTCTCTTCACATTCTTATAGACATTACAAATAAAGAAAATCACAAGAAAAACTCACTGAATTAGCCAACTGTACTTACATATAATTCCACGTAAAGAACAATCTGCAACCACAAAGACAACATACGAAAAGGAACCGATGTCAGAGGCCAATCCAAACATATATCGCTGGGATGTACAGTTGTTACAGTCTTTCAAGTTTACTTTCATTGAAATAAGCATGTGAAAATGACGTTTTACCGAGATGGCAATCCGTCCAAGAGTACCAAATGCGGCTTGACCAATGTCCGGGTAAGTCTCGAGCCCAGGTTGGCTATCCAGACAGTAACGCAGCAGGATTCCGGTGTAGTAGGACAACACCGCGAACACGATCAATACGGATATGCCGGCCCACCCTCCTTCTTTTGCTGCATATGGTGTTGACAGTATCCCAACTCCGCATAGAACGTTCATGCCTATAGAGAAGGTTTTTCTAATGAATTAAACATAAAACACACGAACTCATTGAAACAAGTATTGCCCGTATGTAATCTAATGTAATTGCACAGAATTTGAAAAGTAGGAATAATTTTGAGAGACCTAAGGGCTCGAAAGATCAAAATCCAAATTTGAGTACAGCGGTTTCTTAACACTGACATTGCATTTGAACTCTCCATGTCAAACATCTTGCCTGTTCCAACACACAAATCGGGTCCAACAAACTGGATTGGAACTTGGATGGAGTTGATCAGAAAAGTATGACAGTTTAAGGATTTGATCAGACAAACCAGAAGTTCAAGTATTCAAATCAAATAACCATGCAAGTTTGAGGACCAAAAGTGGAATTCCCAGAACAGTTTAAGGATTTGATCGGACAAACCAAAAGTTCAAGTACTCAAATCAAATAACCGTGCAGGTACCAGGACGAAAAGTGGAATGTCCAGAACAACTATCTATGCATCCAAGTTATGAAAAGGCCAGATGCTCTTCTCTTATTGATGTATCCGAAGAAAGATACTAAACAGAAGCTGGAGTTAATATCTTTGCCTCTGTGCATTATTAGTGTATACTACTTTGACCATCCCATAGGCGACATCATATTTATTTTTTGGGCAGCTGAACGGTTCATGTGCACCATGTGCCATCGCGCAATAAACATAGATTGATTCACTCCGACCACCTACCACACCAGCCAAGATTTCACTAACTTAAAATACTCGAAAAAAGAAAGAAAAAACGCACAAAGAAGACAGAGGCACGAACAAGGCTGGCAAGAGCATATGGAATATAAAAGACTTTTCTCCACTTGCATCCAAAGATCTCATCAAGATAGGTGTTAAATTAAGCTGAGGCTATATGAAATATTATATTGTAGACTAGCTGAACCAAAAAGAAAAAAACAAAACTATAAACAACTCCTATGCGGTTGCAATTATGGGGTATGTTCTTATACACGAATGAATGTTGGCTGATCACAGTATCCGGAAGAATTACCTATGCTGTTTTGATCTACAAACTACCTTTTGATAATTAAACTTAACTTGAAGTGAAAGATAAATGATTTGAAAAATATTTATATAAAAATAATTGTTTGTATCTCATATAAAAATAATAAATAAATAATATTTTTATCGTTCATCAAAATATTTAGACATGTTTTTTTATTGACTAATTATTTTAATCGATATGAATAATTATTTTAAAAAATATATCTCGAATTATTTTTTTCGACAGAAATTGGCCCTTAACTTCAATTTGATTTTGCGAAAAATGAAATAGAAAAAAACAAGGCGAGGAGTTTTATTGTGGGGACGGCCCGACATGCGGATCTGAAGAAAATCATTCGAAGGCTTGGAGAAATCCTGAGAGGGCAAGTGGCAAGAAAAGGACATCATCATCAGTCAATTCCATTCCCCACGTCGCAATAAAATCATTGGGCCTCCGCGGGCCCCATTCCCACTCACATGGCCAGCCTCCACCGCATGACCACATCATCACGTTCATCACTATAAAAATTGTCGTGGGAGTCTAATCTTTCGTGTTTTATTAAATTTACACGTCTTAACTTGTTAGCTTATATGGGTTTATCATCTATGACATCGCAGCTAACACGAAGTGTCTTAAAGCCGAAAAACATCTTAAAATTTGATAATAGTTTCTTATGATAACCACTTAAATTTGCTTCAGATGCCATCTTTTTAACATGGAAGGAAGATGGACTCTTTCAATATGGAGGGGGAGGTGGGAATTCGAATCCCCACCTCTTAAGAATGGGTTAGGATGTGAATGATTTAATCCTATCAGACAAAAGTCTGAGAGTTAGAGTAGGAGTACAAGTGTTCTAAGCTATTGTAATTATGAATTAAAATCTCTATAAAAAAAAACTTTTACTGGATGACATTAAAATCCCTTTCTTATTTCCCCTTCTCGTCTCCCCTTTTTTAGAATAAATTTGACGAGGAGGGACAACATGCGCCCATAGAGACTCCTAGGGGAGGCGGGGTTGCTCTCTGTCAAACTCATCCAAATCTGCTCCAATTTGCCCATAGACAAACTTAGGGACATCCTTTTAGATTTGACCTTCATGTCATGTCTTTGCCTACCTCTTTTTCTGTTGTTTTGGATGTGCACAAACATGGGTTTTTATACCTAGACGGGTACTGTCCTTGGGGGACAACATGCTCTAATTGAAACGATCAGTAAAAGAAACAGAATATCACTAGCCATGTCGAATAGTGGCACTGCCTTAACCACACAGTGATTGGTTCAATCATATAAAATGGATATGAGTTGAAATTAATACGACTTGACTCGTAAAAGAAACGTACCATTGACCACAGCTTGTCCATAAGAGCTCTGGCGAGACATCGGCAGCTCATGGGCAGCCCCTTTGGACGGTTTCTCATCCTTCCGGACTGATGCCTTCCGCGGCAACGGAGGGAGCAAGGCATGAGAGCTCCGCCTCTGCGGCGGCTCCTCCACCTGCTCTGGCAATAATGGTTTTGCAACATCGGATAGTATCTCCGGAGTGTGCCTCCTTATCAGTGCCGACGATGAAAGGAATGAATTGCTTAGTTTCGACAACGGCGTGCTTCCGAGGAATCCGATGCTCGGCGATGGTACGCTGCTGTATAGATCGATGGATTGTCTGGAACATGGATCGTTGGGAGTGATTAATTAGTTGGTCATTATATGGCCCAAAAATATGTATTTATTAGAATTTAGAAGAATCACTAAATTTATTATTTGGATTAATTAGCTTAGACACTTGCCATTGGGATATTAATATGTGAAAAAATTAAGTCATAAAATTGAGTTCAAGCACACGAGTTATTCATCCAATGATAAATGAGCAAGTTTGATCTTTTGCTACAGGTGAATCTAACAATAATTAAAAAAAAAAAAAAAAAAGCCCTTTATTTGAAAATTTTCAAAAAATCACTGTTCTTGCATTTTCTACATTTCTGTTGCAATTTCTAATGAAAACAAAAAAGTTGCACATGTTTTTGCTACTTTCTGGAAAAAAGAGAACTGCCGGCATGATAATTTCTCACAGGACAAGATGGCTGTGAAAACATTGTAATAATCACATAATTCAATCTAGAAGAAATAATCGAGAGGAAAAGGCGGACCTGTAACTTTGAGGCCAGGAGGTGTTGTAAGAGCCGGGCCTGTTCTGGTGGCGGCTCTCCGCTGAGGAAGCGGAGGAATCCGACTCATTCCCGTCGTCGTCGCCGCCGCCGCCCTCTTTGCTGAGCCCGTTCTCTTCATCTCTTTCTTCTTCCTCGTCGCTTTCGATGTAGAAGCTCTGCTCCGAAACTGAATTATTCTCTCTCTCTCTCTCTCTCTCTCGCTCTCCCTCTCTCCTGCGCAACTCAGACAAACTCAGTCCTCGATGAACACGGCAGAAGTCACGGGAAACGAATCCCAGAAAAGAATATATGGAGATCCAATCCGGGACGAATAGACATATTCAAGATATGCAGGCCTATATTTCTACACCAGTATTAATGCTATTGCCTAAAGTGAAGGTCCGCCGTTATGGAAACCCAGAAAAGAAAATTTATTCTTTTGAACATGGTAAGCCAAGCTCGACGCGCGGTTCATGGGAATCGCCAGCTAATATCGATGTCATGTCATTAAATTCCAGTCTAATTCATTGCAGCTCGCCGCGTCAGAGAGAGGGTTTTGCAGAAACGGAACCTTATATTCGGCAAACACCGTAAAAACTCGATAAGAGAAAGAAAATGAAGAAAAGAAAAGAAAATACATCTGATGTAATACATAAGAAGGGCTTCTTTTCTTTTCTTTCTCCTCTTTTCCCTCTTTTTAAGCATGAATATGGGCTCTGAGGACAGAGTGGGAAGTTGCTAACGCTCACCTTTTTTTCCTGAGAATCTGTGGATTCTCTCTCTAACAACAGAAGAGATAACTCTCTGCCCGTTGAATCCCACCAGAAATGCCCAGAACTTTCTCCCTCCCTCCCTCCCTCCCTCCTTCTCTGCACTGAGTTACTGGGTACTGACTACACTCTGTGGACAGCTATTTATACATGTGACCCAGATTTAAGAGCTGATGATAGTCATTCTTAATTCTTTGCCATTTCTTTTTCACCTTAACTTGTTGAATTTTAGAAGTGATAGGTTTTCGGTCCAGTCCGATTCAATGAAACTATTCACTTTTGTATTCCCATTACTTGATGCATTATATTATGAAGAAATACCAAAAAACTGACCACTTTTTTTTTTTTTTTAAGGAAAAAAAAAGTATACATAGTCGGTTTGTTCTAGTCCAGTTTGGTTCCCCTTTGGAATCGGGAACTTGTCACAAAAGGAGATGAAGAAAAGTAATGTGTCTTCTGGATTCGTGAAGAACCAAAGATGTAGAGGAAGAAATTGTTTCTTCATTCAATGATGTAATTTCTCTACAGTATCATGTATTTAATTACAAAGAAAGAATCAATAAAGGAAAATAAATATTCTCTTATCTTTTCCTATCTTTCTAATTCTAAAATAAACTTGATTCCTTATTGATACAAAATTACAGAATCATATCTTCTAACACTACCCCTCAAACCAGTGGCTTGTATAAGTCCAAGACGCCTAACTTGTTTAGAAGATATGTATGTTGTCTTTGACAAAGAGGCTTAGTAAATATATCTGCGGGCTGCTCTGAGGTTCTGATCCCCCTTGTCTCGACAACTCCTTCCTGAATCTTTTTTCGAGTAAAATGACAATCGACTTCTATATGCTTTGTCCTCTCATGCAGTATAGGATTTGCTGCAAGTTTGAGTGTTGAATCGTTGTCACAAAAGAGTAAAGTTGGTCCTTTAACTTGTGCTCCGAGATCTAGTAGGAGACCCCTTAACCAGACTACTTCACAAATAGTCTTGGCCATAGATCGGTATTCGGCTTCAGCTGAAGATAAGGACACAGTAGATTGCTTCTTTGTCTTCCAGGAAAGTAATGATTCCCCAAATTTGATGCAGAAACTAGTGATAGACCTCTTGCTCATAGGACATGTGGCATAGTCTGCATCGCAAAAGCCGTCATTTCCATGTTGCACTTTCGAGAAAGAAGTATTCTTAAGCCTGGACATGTCTTCAAGTATCTCAAAATCTTCAAAGCTGCATTCATGTGAGATTGCTTCGGACTGTGCATAAATTGACTAAGAGTTTGCATTGCATAACATATGTTTAGCCTAGTCATGGTGAGGTATATCAGTTTCCCTATGAGCCTTTGATATCCTGAGGGATCTTTTAATAATGGATCATCAGAAGGAGAAGATATGCCATTATCATAGTCGATAGATGTCAATTTGGCATTTTGCTTGATAGGAATAACTGATGGTCTACAGCCTGACAGTCCTGCCTTTGATATGATCTCCATTACAAATTTTCGTTGGCTTAATGAGATCCCTTGATCTGAACGAGCTATCTCAATTCCAAGAAAATACTTAGGTGGCCTTAAGTTTTTGATATGAAAAGTGGAATGCAGATACTCTTTGAGTTTCTTTATAGCGGAATCATCATTTCCCATGATAAGTATGTCATCAACATAGATCATCAAATAAACAGATGAAATGCCTTTTGTCCAGGTGAATAAGGCATAGTCGTAATTTGACTGCTTGAACCCGGCGGCCATGAGTGCATTGGTGAACTTGGTGTACCATTGTCAGGAAGCTTGCTTTAATCCATAAAGAGATTTGCGGAGACGACATACCTTCGACTCCCCCTGTCTCCGTAATCTTGGTGGAAGCTCCATATATATTTCTTCGTCGAGGTCACCATGCAAGAAGGCATTATGGATGTCCATTTGATGTAGTGGCCAGTCACGAAAAGCAGCAACAGATAGAAAAGCACGAACTGTGACATCCTTTGCTACGAGCAAGAAGGTTTCATGGTAGTCGAAACCTTCTTGTTGTGTGAGGCCTTTGGCTACTAACCGGGCTTTGTATCTTTCTACAGAGCCATCTGCTCTGTATTTAATCTTATATACCCACTTGCAGCCAATTGATTTGCGAGTAGCAAGTAATGACACAACGTCCCAAGTACGATTCTCGATCAAAGCATGTAGTTCAGATTCCATGGCCTTCTACCAACGAGGATCACTTTTGGCCTCATTATAACTAGAAGGTTCTCGGTCTTCAGAAATACGGCTTATGCAACATAGATGTTCTGGCGATAACCGATCAAAAGAAATATAAGACGAGATATGGTAATGAGTACCTGATGATCGTGAAAAGCCACATACATAATCTTTCGTCCAAGTAGGTGGACGAGTAGCTCGACTAGAGTGTCGCTGTGGCTCATGTTGTGTCGATGATGATTCATCAGTGATTCTTGCTTTTGAAATATCCCCCAACTGTGCTGGTTCTTCTAATGTTGGCTCTTCTACAGTAGGCTGCTTAATGGAATCCTCAACAGCATTCTCAGGAGGCATTGGAGACAAGA
This sequence comes from Eucalyptus virginea, assembly GCA_014182375.1. Taxonomy (NCBI): domain Eukaryota; kingdom Viridiplantae; phylum Streptophyta; class Magnoliopsida; order Myrtales; family Myrtaceae; genus Eucalyptus; species Eucalyptus virginea. The sequence continues at coordinate 17,456,216 of CM024523.1, read as the reverse complement.
TGTCAGCTGGTCTTGGAGGAGAAATAATAACCAACGTTCCTCCGGAAGATAAATCCTCTTCCAATAAGAATTGTCTATTCATTGTCTTCTCATCTTTAGATAAGGAAGTGAATTTCGAAAAAAGAAAAACATCTTCATGAAAGACAACATTCCTGCTTACAAAGAAATCTCCTGTAGATGGTGCATAAAGCCGATATCCCTTTTGCAAGGTTGGATAACCCATGAATATGCAATGTCTAGCATGATGTGCCATCTTATCTCTATGTCCCATTGTAGTCACATAACATAGACATCCAAAAACTCGGAGATGACTCAGAATCGGTTTCTTCCCATATAATAACTCGAAAGGTGCCTTCCCTTTTAGAATGCGTGATGGCATGCGATTGATTAGATATGCTGTTGTGACCACACAATCTCCTCAAAATTTTTTAGGAATGGAAGCTTGGAATTTAAGTGCCCATGTTACTTCTAAGAGATGACGATGCTTTCTTTCAACAACTCCATTTTGCTATGGTGTATATGTGGAGGAACTCTCATGCAAGATTCCATGCAGAGAAAATAAGGATGCACACTTAGCATTGAAAAATTCTCTCCCATTATCAATGCGTATTCAACGGATTGTTTTTCGAAATTGAGTCTTGGATAAGGAAAGGAAAGTCTTTAGGTGGGAAAAGACCTGATTTTTGGATTGCATGAGAAATATCCATGTTGTACGAGAGTAATCATCTACGATTGTAAGAAAGAATTGAGACCCATCATGATTCAAAGTGTGATAAGGCCCCAAAACATCAGCATGAATTAAAGAAAAAATGTCATATGCTCGGGAAGTGCTATTTTGGAAAGGAGTACGTGTTTGTTTTGCCAGGGGACAAATGAGACATTCAGGACAAGGAAATGATGCACTGTGACCCAATCTTTTATGATTAAGAAAATTCATATCAATGGTAATAGCATTACACAATGATTCAACAGGAGATAATTTAAAAGAATGTGGAAATTTCATCCAAAAATACAACCCTCGATTGACTCTACCCAAGCCCATCAGTTTGCTAGTCGAAGGGGCCTGAAAGAAACATTTATCAGAATGGAAAATGATTTGACATGAATTTTCTTCACAAGCTCAGGCAACTGAGATTAGATTGAATTTGAAATCATGAACATAAAGCACATTTCGAAAGGTGATGAGGGAACTAAGGTTCACAGTGCCAGTCATGGTGACCCTAGTGGTGTGTCCATTCGGAAGTTGTATTGATGTGGGGAAAGATAACTTAGTAATATCAGAAAGGAAAGCTTTATCATAGACTATGTGGTTACTAGCACTCGAATCAATAATCCATGCATTCTTCGATATTGAATTCATTAAATAATAGGACGCACCTGTAAAACTTCTACCCTTATTTGTAGCATCCAATTTCTTCAATGCTTCCATCAACTCGTGATATTGCTCATGGGTAATTGATTTTCCCATGGGTTGGCCCGACACTTGAAAGACCGAGGAAAATTTCCCTTTTTCTTTCTCCTGGTTTTCCATGCAATTTCCAGCAGTTTTCAATTGTATGATGCGGGCATTTACAATAATCACAATACATTTTACCTTTTTCTTTTGGCCCATTAATTTTCGCACCGAATGAAGGCCTAGTTGTGGGCTGAAGAGCTTGGGCCGAAATAGGCCCATACGGACCATCTGATCCGGCGAAGGAATTTCCGCGCAAAATAGGCCCATCTGGCCCATGGAAGTGCGCTGATCGTGAGCCATCCGATCCAGCAAAGTTGAAGCCACGTGGACCGTCGCATCCTGTCACTCCCAGGAAGAGATGATGGCCGTCCGATTGCTGGAAACAATCTCCACCGTCTGCCGTCTTCCTTATAAACGATCTCGGGTTTTCGCTGAACCCTAGATCCGCCTCTCTTCCTCTCCCGGTGTTCTTCGAGTGGTGGATCTAGCTCCTTGCCGCTAGAGCGATTCCGTCTCCTCCCTTGCCATGGTCCGCCGATCTTTGTTGGCTCTCCTCCTGTATGGCGAGTTGATAGATTCGGCCGAGACTCGGCATGGGCTCCATAGTGAGTATTTGAGATCGGAACGCCAGGTACATTTCGTTGAGGATGAGGAGAAACCTTGTCGTCTTCTCTTTTTCTCGCATTTTCTTATACTGTTGCTGGACGTAATCAGGCTAGTCAAACTTTTCTTCAACTACTTCCAATTGTTCCACAGAGCCGAAAGCTTGTTGAATACCGTCGCGACCGTCATATTTCCCCGTTTCAGATCTGAAATCTGTTGTGTAAGTGAAATTTTTTTAACTTGATCGAGTTTTCCAAACATCTCTTGTATATTTTCCCACATTTTCTTTGAATCCTCCGTCAGGGGAAGCGCCGCCGCGACTTCGAGTGCAATGTAGTTGCCAATCTAGGTTTTGACCAATTGGTTGCATCGCCTCCAAAGCCGTGCCATTCGCTCATCGGATGGAGTCGAGAACGTTCCATCGATGAAAACCTCTTTATCCTTTGTTACTAGTGCCTGCCGGAATTCGTACGACCAACTCGAATAGTTGTAAGCACCCATTAGCTGTTGACTGATGATCTTTAACTTTGGTCCATCGCCGTTTGTTGTGTAAAGAGGGTCACCGGGTTCCGGCCGGCCACTGGCAGCAAGGATCTGATATGGAAAAAAATTGGGCGTATGGTTCGGGTAGGGATTTGTTCCTTGACCTGGACCGCTCAACCCAAATCCGTGCTCCGCATTGTGAAAACTCGGGTAGGGATTCGTTCCCATACCCGGTCTAGTCGCTCCGCTTGTCTACTCCGGGCCGGTGGTTGGATTTGCCCCATTCACTGGTTGGTAGACCTCCATCGGCTCGCATGCTACTTTGGGAGCTAGGCAATTATGCATTGGGGATCGGCCCATGGAACTATGGATACGGCATCCATTGGTAAGGGTAGCCTGCGAAAGGTTGCCCCGGATTAGCTTGAGCCTGCTATTGCCATTGCGCGTGTTGTGCTTGGGTCTGGATCTGTTTTTCCTATTGTTCTGATGCAGGAATTACAGTGGATGAGTCTTGGTCTCCCTCGGCTTGCAGCGATGCTTCTGCTGCAAATTGGTCGATTGGAGTTGAGGTAGGGTCTTATGGCTTTGTCATGTTGAATAAAAAATTGATTCCTTCGGTAACTCCTTTTGTAGATGTGGTTCCTCACTTAGGCAATCAAAAAGACTGATTCCTACAGCAACACTTCTCTGGAATTTGGAGTTCCTTTGTGAGGTAATCGGAGCGGAAGCAAAATTCATTTCAGAGCCACAGATGGCTCTGATACCATGTCACAAAAGGAGATGAAGAAAAGTAATGTGTCTTCTGGATTTGTGAGGAACCAAAGACGTAGAGGAAGAAATTGTTTCTTCATTCAATGATGTAATTTCTGTACAGTATCATGTATTTAATTAGGGAGAATTACCAAAAAGTCCTAAACCTATTGCAATTGTGCCAATTCAGTCCTAAACTTTTTTTGTCCAATTTAGTCCTAAACCTTTTATAATTGTGTCAATTCAGTCCATCCGGCCAAAATTGGCCGCCGCCGACGTGGACGCCGGTGGGGACGGCCGGCGAGGTAATTTTTTAACATTTTTAAATATTTTTTTTCGAATTTTTAAATATATATATATATATATTTTGCCTTCTTCTCCTTCCTCGGCGACGCCGCCGAGGTGAGGGCCGGGAGGTCGGCCTCGCCGGCCACCGGCGTGAGGCGAGCCTCGCCGCCGACGGCGAGGCGGCCGTCGCGATCTAGCGACGCTCGACCTCGCCATGGTCGGGCGAGGCCGAGCCTCGCCGGCCACGGGCGAGGGCGAGGGTCGACTCGCCCGCTGGCCGGCAAGGCTGCCGCCGCCATCGCCACCTCCGCCGCCTCCCCGTCCCCTCGATCGTTGGCACGATCTCCCCCTCCGAGCTCAAGCGGCCCTCCCGGCCGTGATCGTTGCCAAAACCCTGTTCCAGCGCCTTTGGACCGACGAGACGAGATCGAGCTCCTCCACGGGTTCCTCGTCTACACCACGCAAGGCGGCAGGCCTCGCCCTCGCCGGTGGCCGGCGAGGGCCGAGCTCGCCGGATCCGGTGAGGCTCGGCCTCGCCCAGCGACGGCGAGGCGGCCGTCGCCAGATCTGGCGAGGCTCGGTCTCGCCCAGCCATGGCGAGGTCGAGCCTCGCTAGATCTAGCAACGGCCGCCTCGTCGTCGCCGCCGGGCGAGGCTCGCTCCGCCAAAGGTGGCCGGCAAGGTCAGCCTCGTCGGCCCTCACCCTCGGCCGGCGTCCGGCCCGGAGGAAGGAGAAGAAGGCCAAAAAAAAAAAAAAAAAAAAGAATTAAAAAGAATTAAAAATATTTAAAAATTCAAAAAAATATATTAAAAAATTACCTCGCCGGCCGCTGTCCCCCACCGGCGTCCACGTCAAGACCGGCCGGCCAATTTTGGCCGGATGGACTGAATTGGCACAATTATAAAAGGTTTAGGACTAAATTGGACAAAAAAAAAGTTTAGGACCGAATTGGCACAATTACAATAAGTTTAGGACTTTTTTTGGTAATTCTCCCTATTTAATTACAAAGAAATAATCAACAAAGGAAAATAAATATTCTCTTATCTTTTCCTATCTTTCTAATCCTAAAATATACTTGATTCCTTATCGATACAGAATTACATAATCATAACTTCCAACATAATTGGATTGCTCGAACATCAATTCTACTTTTAGGAACCAGGAACCGCACCAATACTCTCGGGAATTGGATCCAATTGGCCGGTTATTCTTGGTTTTGGTGGTTCGTTCTATACACCCCAAATGAATTTTGTCCTAGGGATGTAATATTAATAGTGACCATTGATAAGAGTTGCGATCGTTTGATAAGAGTCGATGTCTTTCCATGTTCGGTGTGTGATTGCTTGCAAGTGGACTTGACCCTCCGAGCCATAAGGACCAAAGGCACCTTTGGGCAGGCCTTGATGAGATCTAGCCTGCTTGTCAGTCGCCTCTAGTTGCAATGGCTCCATGGTAATTTAATATGGGTAATGACAATATGTTCTTGAACTTTTAATTTGTTCAATGTAATTCTTGGACTTTTAGTACATGTTCAATTTAGTTTTCAAATTATATGGAATTGTTTAATGTTATCCTTCCATTAATTCAAGTTCAGGGACAATATTGTACATCATCATATATTTTATGAATTAAAGTGAATATGTACCAAAATTCCAAAAATCACATTGTATAGATAAAAAGTTCAAAGACCGCATTAAATAAACTAAAAATTCAAGAATTATATTACATATTAGGTCAATGTTCAATAACTATTTGTGTCATCTTCCCGAGTAAATAGAAAGTCCCACGGTGGGGTCGTTTTTCAACTTGCAGATTGAAGCCATCAATCCGCAAAGACTCCTCTATTTTTACACCGAAAGAATAGTTAAAAGTCCTATCCAGATACATCTGTCGACGTAGAGGATCCATGTCTCGAAATAACTATATTTCATTAAACATTAGTCCAATATCAAATTAGAAAAAGAGAGATACTCCAACTTACAGCTCGTATAGGTTTTATTTTATCTACCGTGCCTCTATGTCGTGGTTTCCTTGACCAATCAAAATGAATTTTCCATTTAATTTATGAGAAATTATCAAGAAAGTGGCTGGCTTTTCAGCACCTTTCCACCTACGTACGTTTCCTCTTGAAAGTTCGAGTTTGCTCGCACAATCTCGTTGGAATGACTAAAATGCCTCCATCATGGACACCCAGAATATCCTAATCGAAACCATCCGCCTACCAATTCATCCAGAATCTAAAGGGCTGTTTGCTTAAATTTGTTTCTGTTTCCGGAACACAAATTTTCGTTCTTTTGTTCCGGGGAACAAAAAAAGAACAGAAATGTGTTTATTTACATTTTTATTCTCCGGGAACAGATTTGGAACATAAACAAGAAGTATAAAAAACTTGTTTCTTGTTTTCGAGAACAATTCCGAGAAACACTTCTTTTTTTTTCCTCATTTTTCTTCTTTTTTTTTCTTTGGCCGGTGACCGGTCGTCAAGGGCCGGCGACCTCGCCGGAGTGTTACTAGTCCCCGGCGTGAGGCCGAGCTTGCCCAGCCACCGGCGAACCTCGCCGTGGCTGGGCGAGGCCATCGGCCCTCGTCGGCTGGTTGCCGGCCATGGCCGAGGCCGGCGACCGGTCAAAAGGAAGAAAAAAAAAAAAAAAAAAAGAAAAAAGAAAAAAGAAAATACAAATATTAATAAATTAAAAGAAACAAAAAAAATTATACAAGTTTACCAAACATATTTCTGTTCCTTTTCTATTCCAGGAATATAAATTTTATATAGTTACCAAACGTATTCTTCCGTTCAAAAATTGTTCTCCTGAACAGAAATGGTTTTTTCTATTTCTGTTCTCGGGAACAATTTTTGAATAGAAACATATTATCAAACGCGCCATAAATTGAAGTTTGCCACCACCTCCACTGCCGCTAGCCACTCCTCTAGTGCCATGGACCTCGTTGGCAATGGATACCACCCCCTCCCTCCCTCTCTACTATCACCCCATCTAGAGGTGATCAATTTTAGAACGGATCAATTCTTGAACTAGAACTAGAAATTGATTCTATGACCTCCGATTCCAAAAGATTGGAATCGTGCACCAAACTCAGTTGATTTTGGAATTTTTGGTCCTCAGTTCTACTTGGAAACTGTCCCATTCAATAAAGAATTAAATTTTATTCATTACAAAATGTTCCTCGGTCAAGTGGCTGTGTGATTGTTTGATTATATTGAAATACATGATTCAAATACTAATGGTTGCTTCTTCTTTTTCTTTTTGTCAAAACCAATTCAACTTAGGACCTGGCCTAGTTGAATCGGCTCCGAAGTAAAACCGATAGTTGCGCCTTAGAACTAGGTACTGAACGCATTCTATCTAGAACCAATTTGAAACCAAATTAATAAAACCAATTCCGGGCAATTCCCCTTTAGAAGTTACTCGGTGCTCGCCCTTGACCACGATGACCCAAATATAGTCAAGGTTGAAGTAACTATTACTCTTGCTACCTTGCCATGGTCGTCACAACCTTGATTCCAGATCGTCGTGACTCGTGGTTGGACCTTGACAAGGTTGAGAGCCATAACGGACTTGGTGAACTTGTTGAGGTCCACTACGGGGAGGAAGGGAGGGAGAGGTTCTCCACGGGCATGGCGGCAAGTCCCCTGGCTGCAGTAGCGGAGGTCACGCTTCTGTTGAAGTGAGGTTACAAACTCATACAACGTGATGGAAGGTCCCATCAATCTTTGATATAATTTGATTTCTCTTAGACTAAATACAGATGGAAGCGCAAAATACATAATAAAATACTCACACATACTGATGTTACGCCTTTAAACATGAACAGAAGAGAAAGAGGAAAGGGCCAGCAATAAACCAATTACTCAATAAGTTAGTGACCAAAAGACCGGACAGATATTCTTTGGAGGTCCATAGGGATCAAATCTAAGATTCTCTTGCTTGCCACGGACATCATTAGTTAAAGCTTTCAAGACTATATAAATACCGAGTCGGTTGCCAACAATTGTTACCACTATCCTCTTTTAATAGAAAAAGAATACCAGTGACGTGATGCATGCATTTTTTATTATTGAGTCACTTTAAACTATGCTGTGTATACGTGGTGCATGATCCCCTTTGTGTCCCGAGCACTTGATTGAGAGTATTTTATCATTTTCTGGTTTGAGATGTAGATCAAAAGAAACCTGGAGGTGAGGCCACGCCTTTGTCCATTCTAGAAATATCTTCTTTAATTTACAGGAAAAATATGCGAAAATTAGAAAATAATTGAGTTACGTGACGTTACGAAGGAACATCTATAATTTCACATGTCAATACATGAGTTTTTTTTCGAAAAGTTTCGAGTGCCTTGAATTATATGAAAATCAAAATGTGAGTACCATAAGATTTCTCAATGTACACAATCCACTTTACCCCTAGCCTCACTCAGATCTTATTGATTTAGGATCTATGAATAGGATCAAATCGTTGTGCATGATGAAGGTAGACAATAATATGGATTAGATCTCGAGAACCATCCAATGTTAGCTGTCTTTTCCATCTCTTCCTGCCCATGTCTGTCTGCTAGATTTGATCAACTCTCAATCAAAGAGTGAGCATGGGGTCGAGTCATTGATTAGTTTATGGAATGTCTCTTGCAAATTATTGAGGGTTTGTCTCCTTATCAATCAAAATAATTCCCCAAACATATAAAATAAATCAAGGGAAATTGAACGGATGCTTATCTCCACGTCACAGTGCGTGATTTGGACTACCATAGTATTAAAACTTGCAATGATGCTCCCCTTGCTCGACGTCTCGACATCAGCACTGGCAGCCTTGAGAAGGACTGTTTTATCTTATTAGAATCATAATCCCACAAAGGACCAGGATTAAAAAATGACTTCTTCAGAGACTATGAGGACCAAAATTGTGATTTCTCCTTATCTTGCATAACCCTCAGAATTTTAGTTCATCACGTGCAAGATTGATCTGATTCACGTGATTGCTGAATATTAACCTTCTTGATAAGTTTATTTAGACATTTGATTGATTTCTGTCGACAATCTAGCGTCGTCCTTTGAGAATTTGGTTCCTTTTTCATGTTATTGGTTTCAAGTTCTTTTTTGTAATTATATATATTTTTAATAATAAAGAGGCACAAACTTTTGGCCTAGATCTGATTTAGAGAGTTTGCACACGTTTTGTGGGATTTGAACAAAAGATCTTCACTTTTTGAGCTGGAAATCTCCTAATATCTCAATGGATTGGGTATAGTTAGAGTTTTTCTGTTTCAAGATTTTTAAAGTTATGCAAACTCCAGATGATGTATTAATAGGAAAATTATTTAATCAGTCATAATCCATTCCTAAATTTTCCAATTTAATCAATTTGCTCCTAAATCTTTGCGCAAAATTCCAATGCAGTCATTGCGATCAATTTTTGCCGAAAATCACTAATATGTTGATCTAGTCACCATACTCACCACTAGTCATCCTACCTATCACAATGTCAATGATTTTCAGTGGAAATTAGCAAGAAGGATTATGTTAGAATTTCACACAAAAGTTTAGGACTAAATATGCAAAATTAAAAAGTTCAAGACTAAATTGACGTCCGTACAATATGCTTATAATTGATTGGATAATTTCTCCTCTATTCGCGGATGTTTTCTCACATTTCATTTTATATTTTCTGCATTTCGTGTTGCCGTAGATATTTTGTTATTTCACTTTTACACGTTCACGGACAACCATGATTGGAAGAAAAAAGAAAGGCTATGAACTTTGTTCTTCCCTCGATCTACCATTTGATATTTGCCCTACCTTATTCCATACTTAAAACAAAAATAACCTTTTCAAATAACTATATTTCGAGTTAGTTTCTTATATAAGCCACCCATTAATAACATCTTAAAGAATGCTGAAATGTCCTAAGAATTTTATATTATCGTTAATTCTTTAGATATGCGTTTTATTATCTGAAAACCCTATTGTACTTAAGCTCATGAAAATGGATCAAAGCATATGTCTCCGCCTGCCGCTGGCATGGATGCATCTCTACTATTATATAAGTATGCATATATCCCTAAGCATATGCAACACGATCGAGTACTTGTTCTACTTGCATGTGCTTATTGAATTAAAGTATATTCATTTCTCATGCGTCGAAAATTTTTTCCTTCGACGGAAAAGGAGGCGAATGATGAAGTGCCTACTTTCTACCAGACAATAACTATAAAAGTTATCCCCGATCCACGATAGACTGAAAGAACAAGGCACGCGACAACAAAGGCATGCATCGGCTAACCTTTGGTCTTGCTTCCACCATGACCACCTGCTTAAATTTCATAGGTTCGATGGGGATTAATATCCAACTCCTTTTGAACAATAGATAATACTGACGAATGTTTCCACTGAAATCCTAATGTGGGCATGGCTGTATCTCTCTCTCCTTTACGTAATAACCACTCAACTATGTCTTCTTCGTCGTGGAGCATGATGGAATAAAGAGCATAGGGCCTCGACAGCGTCTGATGTAGTTTGCGAACTCTATATTATCAAAGAGCAAATCACGAGAGAGAAACGTGGCGCATACATGACAATGATGGCCTGAGTGGATAAACATCGTGTATTTTCTATGTTTCTCGTCTCTAGGAATTAGTAGTATTCCGCAAGATTCTTAATTCTTCGAGACGAATCTTTCATGATTCTGCCCCCCAATAGATTCTCTCCAAGAAATTAAGCCACTTGCAGATAGAGTGCATACCAGGTGTACTACACATTTCAGTCAATCGCATCATCGTGGTAAAGATGGTTTTCCAACGTGTTACGCCGGAAAGTGAAAATTGGTGATCATGGTAGTCGAACTCGACCCCGCATTGCGGGAAAAAGGGTTCTTTGTTGACCGTGGACACCCGAAAGCAAATGCCGGTAAAGGTGAATATATTAAAGTGCAAGTGCCTTTAATCTAAGCATCGCGAGGATAATAGAGAGAGACGATTTTTAGAAAAAGTAAAAATGAAAGAAAATATGTAGATGAAATGAGAAAGAATTTAAAAAGTCCTAAATATATTACACTTGTCCCAATTTAGTTTTAGATATTTTAATTGTGCCAAAGGAGTCCTAAACTTTTTGACGATTTAGCAATTTAGTTCATCTATCTATTTTGACTATAACATGGACACTTGTTGTTCTATGCTAGCCACGTGCAAGGGCCACAAGCCCTTTGCTTAGATCTTGGCGAGGACGCGGAGGCCCTCGCCTAGACTAGGTGAGGGTTGTTGGCCCTCACCTATGGTTAACAATGGTCGATAGACGACGTTGTCGCCCCCATAAGTTGTAAAAAAAAAAAAACAACAAAGAAAGAAAAGAAAAGAAAAGAATAAAAAATACGGAAAAATATTTAAAAAATAGTAGAATTTTTTTGCGTTAGTGCTAGTCGTGCTATTTATGGGAGATGAGGTCCCAGCCACGGGTGCTAGGGTCTAGGTCACGAGCACCAAGTTCTTGGGCTTTGACTTCTGTGTACTTGAGACCTATGCCCTTGCTCGTGCTTGGGAGCTGGGGGATTCGAGCTTGAGACCCTAGTGCCCATGCCTGGTTTTTCGATTCCTGTATGCAAGTTAGTGACTCTCGAATAATGTGTGTTTATCTAGGAAAATCAAATCAATTTTTCTTTGTCAAATGATATAAAATATTTTTCAGTTTATTTTCAAGTTTAAGCTAAATATCGAAAAATGTTATAATTTTTTAGGAAAATAATTTTCATGAAATAACTGAAACCTAAATCATTATGACAAGAGGAGAAAGAAATAGTATAAAGCAGAGTTTGCCTTGCCTTTAGGAAAAGGCAAAGAAATATCCATATAATATACCCAACAGCATTAGCTTGATTGCGAATGATTTTTTCTTTATATTAAGATTTTAACCCTCATATGAAGAAGAGAGAAAGTGGAATGCGTTAGTTGATTACTTGACTTAGCTTTGGCTCTTTTACTAGACCTATTCTGAAGAAAATTACAAATAAGTGCATGGAGTGGATTTTATTTTTAAAAAAAGTCTTGAAATGACTATAACAGTTTCAAGTAAGGGTCTGAAGTGCTTATAATAGTTTCAAATAAGGGTCTAACCTCGTTGGCATATTAAATATTTCGGTTGGTCAAGGACATTTTAGTCTAAAGACAATTTTAACATAAATTTTAGTCCAATTAGCTTAAAAAAAATCAAAAATCTAAAAGTTGTTTTTTTTTTCTTTAAAGAAATATATAGGCACAACCGTTGCCTAATCGCCGGTGGGCTCGCTGGCTGTGAGGGCCGGCGACTCTCGCTGCTCGCTGGCTGTGAGGGCCGGCGACTCTTGCTGACTAGAGGCGAGGGAACGAGGAGAGGGCTGTGACCCTTGCCAAACCGGATAGAAGGCCAAGGCAAGAAAGTGATACAGGCCATTTTTTTTTTTTAATTTTTTTTTTATGTCAGAGGATGTTGGTCACAAAGCTCTCTTCACAAGTTGCATCGCTATTCCTTCCGAGGAAGCCCGGAACGGGCAATTCGCCCAACTATTTCAATTCAGTACGCCCGATCTCTAATCAACTCTTACAATTCTATCCTTACGTGACTGGAATCTACCTGAAGAGAGAGATGTGGGGGACATTAACTTACTCCAGACAATGGTCCGGCCAGCGAGAGTCGGTGGTGCCGTATGAGGCACCGGAGAGCGGCGGAGGAGTGGGAATATGTGGTGCTGTTGCCCACAAAACTGAAGGGAGAGACGAAGACGACCAAACTTCGGAGCTGCGCAGAGGTCTTTGTGCGAGTGAACTTGACTCCAAGTATCACTGGGCTTAAGTGGCAAGATAAGGGCCCAGACAGAACAATTTGAAATGCCTATCAATTTATTCATCAATCTCTCTTTTTGTTTCCCCATTCCATTTTCCAAGTTATTCAAGGGTCGGGTGGGCCCCTTGACCTACATCCCCTGTCCGCCTTCGCTACTAAGGAGACCAAGTCCTCAAAGAGACCAGAGGTGCCCAAAAATGAAGCTAAATACACTAACAGTTGACGCCTAAATTTTAGCCAATTCTTTTAGATTAATTGCATAACTAGACAAAGATAATATAATTAAATTGCATCATATAGTAGGCCCATGTAATTGCAGTTGCATTAGACCCGCAGCGGATGGGTTTGAACGGAGAGTTTTGAGCTTAATTTAACTAACTGGACTAAGCCCACAGTGAGAGGAAATTCGATCAAGCCCTTATGGCCGAAATTTATGAGACTGGGATTGCCAAGTTGGAAAATTGATTAAGATAAAACTTGAGAAGCAATTTTGGTCCCATGGCAACTGAAGAAAGATATCAACCCTATTATTTTATTTGAGGAAATAATTGGTTGTTGGCAAGATTTGGTTAACAAAGAGAATATTTGATTGAAAGGAAAAAAGGAAAGGAAATGAGCATTCGTCCAAGGAGATTTAGTGAGAAGAGAGTATAAAAGGGAGCCTCTTTCATAAAAAAAGGGATTGGCCATAACAAAAAAAAAAGTAGAAAAGCCAACAGTTATGTACGACACTTATTTTAGTGGCAAATTATGTGTACGACATTTATTTTAATGTCAAAAGTTTTCGCCGAATCACTTAAGTATCAAATGGAGAAAAAATAATCACTTAAATGCTAATAGCAAAAAATTACATGATTTTTATAATTAAAAATTTTATATGACTTAGCATGTTATTTAAAAAATCCAATGCACGTATCATTTTCGCATGTGCGCTTGACATAGGAGTAATAACTTTTTAACAACGACTAACACTGAAGTAATCACCTTAAATAAAATTTGGTATTCAAACAATAACTATTTATAACTTTTAGATGATGTTATTTTGGAGTTACATGCTAACTAGGCACATCGGTGAGTCACGTAGGATTGAGAAATTAATAAAATATGGCTAAGTTAGATTTTCATCGACTCAGATTGTAGTTGGCACTTTAATAATTGTTAAAAAAAAAGAAGAAGAATTGGCCCTTAAGTAATGCAAAAAAAAAAAAAAAAAACTTTTAGCACTAAAATAAGCATTATGTACAACTTTTCGCACTTTTAATGTTGTTCTCTCGAAAAAGAAGAGATAACACACTCCACAAGGGGCTCTTTCTCTCCCTCTCTTGTCTTCGTCCACTTTACATGCTCAAAAGAAAAAGGCAAATGAGGGAGGTTTGCAAGCAAAAAATATAGCATATAATTGTATAGACGATATTGGGGACAATCATAGTAGACAAGAGAGGACACAGATAAAAGAAGGTAAAGGAAAATGGTCTTTTTTTTCTCCTAATCGTGCCACTCAATCCTGCACAATCGTAGATCAGCTCTCACACATACATCAAGTCACCAATCTGCCTCAACTTGACGAAGTGCCACCCCAAAGTCGGTGACTTTCGACTAGTACACCTGACACTTGTTGTTACCATGCCCATGTCACCATCTAGTAGCTCTTGCAAATCTCGCAATATCAGCAACTAGACTAACTATCAAGCGTTACCACAAGCCTCTAGAAAATGACAAGCAACTAGCAGCCTCACTCGGCTTCTCGTCATCGTTGTTGCATCTGAATCTAATTTTGAAAGTTCTCTAGCGTTTTCTAGCAAAGCTTGTAATTTTCCAACAAGTTCGCCTCCAACAAGCATCAACGCCTTTGCCGTTCTATTCTCCTGCGGCTGTGACGAGTTGGCTAGGATTCACCACACAATAACAATGAAATAGAGTATAAGAGTGAGAAAGAGAATTTGAGTGGGACCCCACGCCAGTTTGGTTGATGGAGAATATGAACCATATCCCAACATTCTCCCATTTGATGAATACTCTATATGCTTAAACCCAACATAGTTGTACCCCATTCAAATTTTTTTGCACTCATGACCTCAGTCAAAAAATTTCCACCATTTACCTTTGTATCAATTTTCTCCAACACTACAACCTTTTGTTCCACTTTCTCTTAGATGAAGTGATTTTGTATGTCAATGTGCTTGGTTCTTGTATTAAATTCAGGATTCTTAGCTAATAATATAGCACTCTAGCCATCACACACAATCTTTACTCATTCTTGTGTAAAACCAATCTCTTTACACAATATACATAGCCAAATTATCTTTACACAATATACATAGCCAAATTACTTCCTTAACAACATGAGCAAGGGTCATGTACTTTGCCTCAATAATAGATAAAGCAACCATGCTTTGTCTCTTACTTATTCAACTCACAACTCTATCTAATAAGGAAACAACATAATCGTCAGTTGACCTCTTCCTATCAATATTGCCCTAATCAATCTCCACAAAGCACTTTAATTCTAAGGTTTACTGTGCCTTTGAGCTTTTCATGCGTTCATAGCATAAGTCAAAGTTAGATGTGTGAAGATAATGAAGCACCTATTTTCCTACCATCCAATGCTCTTTCCCTAGATTGAATGTATATTTATGTAATAATCCCATTGCTTGGGCAATATTTGGACAAGTTCACACCATGACATATATTAAGCTCCTAACTACACTTGCATAGAGACTATTGCCATCTCTTTAACTTTCTCTTCAATCTTGGGACACTTGAGTGTTGATAGGGGTTTTCTTAAGTTTATAGTTTGCCATATTGAATTTTTTCAACACACTTTAAACATATCTCATCAAACTAAGCCACAACTTCCCATTCTCACACTCTCTTTCTATTTGCATGCTGAAGATGAACTTTGTTGAGCCTAGATCTTTCATCTCAAACTTTTTTGCTAACAGTCCTTTCACAATACTTACCATTCTCCAACTATTCCCAACTAGCAGCATATCATCAACATAAAAAGTTAAAATAACAAAACTATCCTTTAGCATTTTCATGTAAACACAATGATCAACATCACAACAAACAAAGCCAAGCTTCAAGACACATAAGTCAAGCTTTTGACACCACATCCTTGGAGGTTGCTTTAGGCCATACAAAAACTTACTCAGTTTGCAAATGAATTTTCTTTTCTCTTACCACAAACCCTTCTGATTAATCATTCTCCAAATCATCATGGAGGAATGTTATATTCACATTTAGTTGCTCTACCTCCACATTATATGCCGCTACTATAGATAGGACAAATCTTGTAAAATTCAATTTAGCAACGGGGGAAAAGATCTCACTATAATTAACTCCCTCTATTTGCAAGTATCTTTTTGCAACCAGACAAGTTTTGTATCGTTTTATTTCTCCATCTAAAGATATCTTCTTCTTGAGCACCCACTTGCAACCAAATGCCTTTATATCCATAGGTAATTTTACTAGACTCAACATTTTTTTTTCATCCAATAAGTCCATCTCATCTTTCATGGTTCTCTCACTGTTTGACATCCTTAACAATACTTAAATCATCACATATAATAGTTAGAGCACAATTCTCATTATTGGCAAATAGGGTATCCCTCTTAGTTGGTCTTTTTAGCCATGCAAACCTTCTTAAGATTGGTTCAAGTGATGCTTCAACTTCAAATTCTATTTCAAAATCTACTATGTCATCCATCCCATTAGGCCCATTAGTTTTATAATCTGAATTTTTGTTTCCAATTTGTGTAACTTCCACTTCTTCCTTCAAACTAACATCTAACTCAACTATTTGTGGTTTTTTAGGATCTTGTGGAACAATCTGATTTGTCATAAATTCTCTAAACACCACATCTCTATTGTAGATGATACCTTTAGTATTAGGATTCCACAACTTATGCATTTGACACCATTCTTGTACCCAATGAATATGCGCTTCTCTCACTTGCTCCTTTTTTTTTTCTTTTGGCATGTAAGCACACACTTCACAACCAAACGGATATGTGTGGTTTCTTTCTGAAGAGTGCCTCAAACAACGTTTGTTTCAAGGTTGATCTGGGAAACTTGTTCTTTAAATGATACACAGTAACCACTATTTCCTATAAAATTCAGCTGCTAGGCTTATACCACTTTACATATTCCTTGCCTTCTCCATAAAGGACCGATTAAGCTTCTCTACTACCTTGTTCTGCTGAAGTGAATAAGGCATTGTTCTCTACCTTGCAATGCCATTGGTCACACAGAATTGATTAAATTTCACTAGATAGAATTCTTAGTTGTTAGTCTGCAAAACTTTGATTTTCCACCAAAGCTTTGAACTCGGTGAAATTTCCCAAACACATAATATTTTCTTTGCAAGAAATATATCCACATATATCTAGAATAATCATCAATAAAAGAAACATAATAGTTTGATTTTCCAAACCATTCTATAGGTGTAGGATTGAAGGCATCACTGTGGATTAGATTCAAATTCCTTTTAGCTTCATCTCTAATGGATTCAAAAGATACTTGATTTTGTTTCTCACGTAGACAATGTTCACATAATTTGATACCTATAAAAAAAACTTGGGATTCCATCCACCATTTTCATTGAGGTTAGGGTCATAAGGCATTTTTCCTTGATATAACCCAATTTCCGATGCCATAGCATCGAAAGATCTTCTTTACCTACTTTAAGATATAACTCTCATCACTAATCATTGTGCTTTATAATAATTTTTGTAGTTTTCCATATTGTTAGCCTTTGATGATCACCATAGATCCATGGGTTAGCTTGCATGAATACTTGTTGCCGGTGAAAGTGATGCAAGCATTTGCCATCAATCCTACAAATATAAAATTCCTAGTAAGATTAGGAACTGCATCATGTCTGACAAATTCTTGATTGTCCTATTTTTCATCTTCAGTTTCACTTTTTCTTGGCCAATGATATCAAGCGTCATGTCATCTCCCATTCACATTGTACATTCCTGATGTGGCTCATAACAATAGAACCAACATTTATGAGGCATCGTGTGGAAAGATGCTCCAATAGCAATTATCCATGCACTACAATCACCTTGCAATAAATTGTAGATGAGATGCATGTCTCCCATATTGCTGTCATTATCCATTTTTGTATTAAATGATGATGCACTATATGTTAGGATGTACATGTGAGTGAGGTATGTTAGAGAAATTCCACATCGGAGAATTGATGTGATATTGATCAGTTAATATATTCTAGTTGGCCCATAACTCTCATTGGCTTAAACTTTTTAATGAAGGTGGATCCAACTAGATATATTGACAAGCTCGGATTTGAGCTATCTCTTAATGATTTCCCAGATGAAGGTGTTGGACTTCTGCTACATGCTCCCACAAGTAGGATTAAAGTCAATGGTTGCAGTTTCCGGGTATTAAAGGCGTTGTGGTGTAGCAACGCGGGCTCGTAATGATGAAGTTAGGCCGAAAGAATACCTAAATTAAGGGGGAGCAGACCTAACATTGAGATCACACATGAGAGAGAGATTATTAGGATGCATATGTGATTGAGTTGTGTTAGAGAAATCCCACATCATAGAGTTAGTATGATGTTGAGTAGTCAATATATCCTAATTGGCTTATAACTCACTGACTTAAGTTTTTGAGTGAAGGCGGGTTCAACTAGATATATTGACAGGCTCGGATTTGAGTTCTCTCGTGACGATCTCCCCAAGTGAAGCACCCAACATTGTCTTGCTTCTTTGGAGACATGTTTTTGCTTCCGCAATCCCCTTTCATGTGTTCAGGCTTTTCGCACTTCCAACATGCTATTTCTTATTAGTCTTGGCTTTTAGGTCTTCCTTTAGACTTATCACCACTATCAAATTGGATTTGAATCGTTCACTGTTTGATCTCACCAATTGAGGGCAACCCTCACCGGTCCTTGCCTTTGGTTGCCAATGACTAGCGTAGAAAAAATAAAAAGAAAAAGAAGAAAGAAAAAAAAAGATAATAAAAATATCAAAAATAGTAAAAAAATTCGAATATATATATATTTTTTAACGTCAACGATTTTTTGTCAAAATTGACTAGATGGACTACATAAGCAAAACATGGAAATGTTAAGAACTTAATTGGCAAAATTAAAATGTATAAAACCGAATTGACAAAAATACAATTTAGGACTTCTGGGATAACTTTCCTGATTTTGTTTGGGTTGGGTATGGTTCAATAAATTGGCCAACACAATATGTGCCAACGAATCATTTGGCCCAACTCCATGCATTCAAAACCTAAACCTAACCAAATACGTCTAATGAACTAACTTTGGTCATAATAGAAAGAGATTCATGGGTTGGACTACAAGTAAGTATGGGAAGACATCCAAACTTAAGCAATGTCCCTACTCTACTTTAGGCTTCCAATGGATCCAAACCAAGCCATGATGCAATCCATCTCTTTCGGGGCCAAAAGGAGTGAATCCACCTCGGGCCTAGAAAAAGCTAACCAAAATTGATTCGACAAGTTTGAATACAAAGAACCTCTTTATATACACGTGGTCTTTTCGAAGATGATTTGGCTTAATATCTACCAAAGTTGACCCGTGCCTATCATTACTAAAAAACGTGCTCCAAGTGAGAAGACATTTGGCAAGTTTTGCAAACAATTCAAAAATTCTTAAACCTATTGTAATTTTTCCAATTCATTCATAATTTGTTTTGCCAATTCAATCTTAAATATTTTGCAGTTGTATTAATTCAGTCCATTCGACCATTTATATTTGGAAAAGTTCCATGTGGAATCATAGTCGGTACCGGTCGGCGATGTGGACATTGACATTGTCTTCGGACACTTAGGACGCATTTCAGAACTATTTTTGTTTTGGAAAAATTTTACTTAGAAATGATTTTTTTTATTCGTTTCGGAAATAATTCCCGAGTTTTTGAAGTGTTTGATAACTATCCAAAATTCTATTTCCACGATAAAAATGCATTTGATAAGATTTTTAAATTTTTTTGTTTCTTTTAATTTTTAAATATTTTTCTTATTTTTTTTGCCCCGAATGGCCAAACCGAGGCCAACCCAATTAAGCCCATAAGCCCATGTAGTCATCTCTTTTGACAACTCATCCCACAGAATGTCATCCTTTCCTTGCACGCCCAGAACCCAAAATTCCAGGCCAGATCCCCACCTTTCAGAGTCGGCTAAAACACTTGCTCATTCACCAGCTTTCCATCGCCGTTGGTCACCACGCTCGACCATCGTTACGGGTCACCACGGCGACATCTTTATTCACAGAAATGCCATCATTGGCTCGCAGCAAAACGTCTCCGAACATTACGACCACAACTCCAAGAGTATTCACAAGGACAATATCAAAGCACCCAGCAAAGACAACTAGAAGTTTCAAGAGTTTCGGACTCGATGGAAACGAAATTTTTGACTGAAAACGCATTCAACGATCGAGAACCGCTTGCACTGAAGAGAACAAAATTCGAAAGAGCGAATATGGACCTGTTCGGGGTCGAGCTCACACCGAAACTCAAGAGAAATCAACGAGCAACGTTCAAACTTAAGAGAAACGGATTCATTCAGGTCCGACGCGAGTGAGGATTGAAGAAATCGAGCTTGCTTTGCTCTTTTGAAATCAAGCGGGACGAGTCAAAGAAAAGGACGGAACGAGCACTTAATCGCGGAGGCCTACCTCGCTTGGCGGCCTCAAGCCGCGGGCATCGCCGGCGGCGGCGAAGGTTGAGAATAGTGACTCCAAACTCGTGTCTGGCTTCAGTCGATTCCACCGAGGTCAGGGACGGCGACAACGAATGGCAGCGGGGGCGACGTCGATCCGCTGTGGCTCCGACGTTTCATGTGGGGCTTCAATGGCGACCTCACCTAGAGGAGAGAAAGACCAGGATGCTTCTTTTTTTTTTTTTTTTTCGTGAGAATGGGTCATGAGACGTCGTTGGAGGAAAAGAGAAGTAGGTGACGGCCAAGGAGTGAGGAGCTGGAAGGAGATGGTGGAGGTGGCTGGTCGTGTGAGTTTGAGGAGAAAAGATGGGGAATGCTTTCTTTCTTTTCCAGAAAAATGCACCCTGAAGATGGTAGGCCGACGCTTCTTCCTCTGTGATGCTTTGGAGATGGCGCTTCTCTGAGGCACGGAAGAAGATTCCGGGCTAGGCCAAAATGGTGGGTGAATCCCGGCTACGATGGTGGGTAATCGAGGTATCAGTGAAGATGGTCCTCTCTCCCCTCTGTCTCTCCATTTTCAATCGAAGAGGCCCCATATCTCCAGCAGCTTCCCTGTACCCGTATGGAGCGTGCTCCCCTCCGTTCCAACGATGACAGCTGCCTGCCTCCTTGATCGATTGTACCATCCTCATTTTTGTCATTTTTTGGGAAGCCAGCTTCCAACGGTAGAGAAGGAGAAGAAGAGAAGGCCGGGCCGGGGAAAATGGAAAAGAAGAAGTGGGTTGGGCCGGCCTAGGTGGGGAAAAAGAAAAGTGAAATGAAGGAGGGGCTGGGCTAAGGCTAGCCATAACTCCGCTCCGATGCCTTTTTTCTAATTTAAAAAATTATTTTTTTTTTATTTTTTTAATACTAGTAATGCAAATGTTCCTAATATCTAGATGCAATTTAATCAAAACACTATACGTTTTAATAAAAATTATTTACTTTTTATTTTTTTTAGATTGTTTCCAAATTTTCTACGTGATTAAGTCCCTAGTAAAAAAGGAAAAATTTAGGTATCAACACATTTCACCATAAAATATAATAAGAAGTCATTCATTTACATTATCTATTTCTTTTAATAGACCTCATCTCCGACTCATTAAGTGAAAGATTTGCAACTTCAAGCACCCTAACATCTTCAAACGTATCAAATGCATCTCCGCCAATATCCCACATCTTAGTCGCTCCTTCTGCATATTGTGGGCTTTTTCTTGATAGAATACGAAGGTTGCTGTGAATGAAAACCAAATTTTTTACACGTTTTGGAGTAATCTTATTTCTTCTTGCCGAGTGCACAAAGAATTAAGTACTCAAATTTCTCTTAGCACATGATGAAGAAAAATGTTGTACAAGAAGCTTGTTGACACCTAAATTTTGACAACCCATTTAGTCATTTATCCCATTAAAAATTATGGGGTAACTTTATCCCTGAAAAAATATTAATTGCATAGCATATAGATTTAGGTGCATTTATTTTTAATTTTACATTTTTTGCATTTATTTATTAGACTGGTGATGGGTGGGTTTGAATTAGTGGTTCGAGCTTTTAATCTTTTTTGACTAAGCCCACGAAGCGAGCAAATTGGCCAAAGCGCCCCCCTTTTTTTTAATGATCAAAGATTATCTCGTGAAAATAGGAATTTGAAATTTTTCGGGATATGATGAATTTTTTTTTGGATAGGGCAAGTGGAAAAGCAAATATTACGTTCGGCAAAATGAATATTGCGTTTGGAAAAAGAATTTTCGTGGATATCGATTTGGAAAAATTGAAACCCTAATTGGTGGCCTATAAATAGTGTTCCTTTGTGTCAAGTTTTGGCATTTTGGGTGTTCTTTTGCCAACAAATTTCTTATAATTCTTTATAAATTTTATTTCTTTGCACTCAACAACTAAGGGGGTGCATGACAACCCAAAATTTCATTCTGAAATAGTTTTCTGCGTTCCGCACACATTTCCGGAAGAGAAACGTTTGATAAACCTATTCGGTTTTATTTTTGGAATAGATTTCTATTCCGAAATAGATTTGGAAAAGTAAAATTAAACTAAAATTTTCTACTTGATTTCCGGAAGAGAAATCGAAATAATTTCTCTCACTAAACCCTAATTTCGGTGAGTCCTCCCTCATCTCTTCTACGTCTTTGCCTCCTCCTCTTCCTCCGCCTCTCCTCATTTTATTAAAAATAAAAATAAAAATAAATAAAAATAAATATATTCATTTTATTCATTTAAAAATAAAAATAAATTTATTAAAATAAATAAATTATTTTTATTTATCATTTTATTTTTAGTTTATTAAAAAATAAATTTATTAAAAATAATTTATTTATGATAAATAAAAATAATTTTTTTTATTAAAAATAAATTTATTATTATTTGCCTTGAGTGTTTTGCCAAATAAAATTATTTTTATTTTTTATTTTTATTCATTTTAAAATAAATTTATTCGTAAAATAAAATAAAATAGAATAAATAAAATAAATTTATTTTTATATTTTTATTTTAAAATAAAATGATATTTTTTATTTTAAAATAAAATGATATTTTTTATTTTAAAATAAAATGATATTTTTATTTTATTTTTTATGATTTATTTTATTTTATTTTATTTTATTCATTATTTTTTTTGTTACTAAATCATTTTTATTTTTATTTTTTATATTAAAGGTCGTCGGTCGTCGGTGTCGTCACCGCCGCCGTTCGAAAGGAATAAATTTTGTATCGTTATCAAACGAATTTTATTTTTAGAGTAGAAATTTTGTGTCGTTATCAAAAAGTTATTTTTTTGGCGGAAACTCTTCAGAAATAGAAATGAAAAATCATTTACATTAAACTATTTAACAAAATGGTTGTCATCATGCGCGCGGGGGTGCATGAAAACCCAAAATTTCATTAGAAATAGTTTTACATTAGGCACTGCTTTGGAAGAGAAATCGTTTGATAAACCTATTCGTTTTTCATTTACGGAATAGATTTCATTCCGAAATAGATTTGGAAGAAATCGGAAGCCTAAAATTTTCTACTTACGATTTACGGAAGAGAAATCGAAATAATTTCTCTCACTAAACCCTAATTTCGGTGAGTCCTCCGCCATCTCTTCTACGTCTTTGCCTCCTCCTCTTCCTCCGCCTCTCCTCATTTTATTAAAAATAAAAATAAATAAAAATAAATATATTCATTTTATTTATCATTTTATTTTTAGTTTATTATTAAAAAAAATTATTAAATTTATTAAAAATAATTTATTTATGATAAATAAAAATAAATTATTTTTATTAAAAATAAATTTATTATTATTTGCCTTGAGTGTTTTGCCAAATAAAATTATTTTTATTTTTTATTTTTATTCATTTTAAAATAAATTTATTCGTAAAATACAATAAAATAGAATAAATAAAATAAATTTATTTTTATATTTTTATTTTAAAATAAAATGATATTTTTATTTTATTTTTTTATGATTTATTTTATTTTATTCATTATTTTTTTTTGTTACTAAATCATTTTTATTTTTATTTTTTATATTAAAGGTCGTCGGTGGCCGTCGCCTTTGCCGTTCGAAAGGAATAAATTTTGTGTCGTTATCAAACAAATTTCTATTTTTAGAGTAGAAATTTTGTATCGTTATCAAACAGTTATTTTCTTTGGAAACTCTTACAGAAATAGAAATAGAAAAATCATTTATGTTCCAGAAACTATTTCAGAATGGTTAAACAGCTAAACTTTTCCCAAGCATCTTTGAATTGCATACTGCTCTCAAATGCTATAGCCACAATAAACATAGGCAGCTGAGCATACATTTTATCTCTTTACACTTAGCTACTAAGTACTTTTCCAAAACATCTTTGAATTGCGTACTGCTCTCAAATGCCATAGCCACAATAAACACAAGTGCAACACTTAGCTGAGTATAAATTTTATCTTTTTACACTTAGCTACTAAGTACTTTTCCAAAGCATCTCTGAATTGCGTATTACGTGTGAATGCCATAGCCACAATAAACACAGGCACAATACAATTAGGACCATAACTTGGAAACCTATTTTTATTCTACTAAAGTCGTTATCTTCTCCTTCTACATCATATCTTAAACTCTCTTCTATATTTGTTTCGTAGTATTTTGTCTCGTAATCAGCTTGAGCATCAATTACACTATCCACGTTGAATGGTTGGGATAGTACCAATGCTGTAGATAATTACCCTATAATTATATCCTTTGTGGCCTTCCCGTAGAACTTCGTCCTGTTTTTCTTTGCTTCTAGAAGCTCCTCATTATCTAGATCATCATCATCATCAGTTAAGAATCTAATATCGCCAAGAAAATTTGTATCGTCATCGTCATCCACATTATCACTCTCTATGCTAGTAGATCACCTTCATCAACCAAGTCATCAAGATCTAAACTACTTGATGCTCAACGACTATCTCATTAACTAAATCAATATCATCACGAGCACCTTCACTGAGCCCATGACCAATACCTTCACCCTCACCCTCACCCTCACCCTCACCCGCACCGACACTCTGACCATCACTCTCACTCTAACCAGCACCCACACCTTCACCCAAAGCGAGCTTGTGACCAACCCCAGAAGTGTAATATACGCCTTGCACTATTGAGTTTTGCTTATACAACCTTAGTTTGGCTTAAAAAGTAATAATAATAAGAAGGAAGCCTCAGTTTTATTGTTACGATTAATTACTAGAGCTTTTCCAACACCTACTCAACAAATGGCATCAATCTTGCACATAACATTAGAAGATGTCGATAAAACAATTTGCAGCCTATAAAGAATTACTATGCGCGAAAGCCCAGAGAACATAGACTCGGTGTATTACATAATATTATACAATCCGTAAAAGCTCAGAGAAAACCCAGAATTTGCGTATTATATAATACAACACACGAAGAACCGAGACAAATGGACTATATAAAATAAGACAATGACAATAAACTCGGTTTGGAACAACAATAATATACCTTTTTGACCTTTCTTCGCTGAGTTCAGGATTACCACGTAGACTTGTTGTGTTCACTCAACACTTGTCGACAACACAATTAAAGGGGGACCACAAGACTTGCTAGTTTTTACTACAAATTGTGACAGATGAATCGAGTCACAACTGGACTATGGGCGTATCGGGTCTTCATAATTTGGACGAGCAAGTCTAAGATGGAGGAAGTCGTCAAGCGAAAGGACACTCAACTAACCTAGGCCATTCACAGGCGAACAACTTGACTTGATGAGAATGGCAAGACGAGATCAAATCTATAGAAGATCTGTGAGAATTTTGAACGAAACCAAACTAGGGTTCATCTGGATCAAAGACAATTTGGGAAAGAAATAATTTTGAATTCTGATATCTCCATCCAAGTGACGCCGTTGGGAGTTTTTTTTTTTTTTTTTTTAATAAAGCAAAACGACTCAAAACAAGCCAACCAGTGCTGACTAAGATTACATACGTGACTTTTGTGATTATAAATAGTTGGATGGACTGAATTGACACAATTACAAAAGATTTAGAACTCACTTGATAAAAAAATGTTTAGGATTGAATTAGAAAAATTATAATAGATTTATAACTTTTTTGATAATTTTCTCTACCATCCACGATAACTAGTCACTTGAAATAAATATCTTCTCCAAGTGCGAAGATATTTGGACGTGTGGATCTGAATCACCAGTCTTGAGTGGCTTTCAATGATGGAAAATCGCTAGTGGATATTCTGCAAACCTTTAGGGCCTTTGGCAAGACCTAGGGGAAGGAGCATAATTAACTGCTTAACAGTCGTCTACTAAATTTCAATTTGGGAGGAAAGCAGCATTTTGCCCTTGTTAAAAGTGACAGGAAGTACACGTTTTTCGAGATATCTGAGCATTTTAAGCTTCTAAATTGATGGTAGACTAAGATCTTAGGCCGTTAAATTCAATAACCAAAGAGTCCCTGGCTGCAAAACGATATTAGTGAGACACTACATGGTCATTCTCGTCGCAGAAAGGGAGAGATACGAAAAGTACCCTCATAGAGGCCTTCAAGCTCGTTTTTTCCTTGCCCTAAACGAAAAAGAGAGAGGCCTTCTAGCTCGTTTCGTCCGGCCCAAACCTTCACGGAATTAGGGGGAACGATAGAACTATTATGTCTCGTGCGCTTTCTCGCTATCCCCTCCCCACCTCATCCGCATATCAAAATTTCCTTTTGTAAACATTATAATAAAGTTACATAATTACATCTTCTGTTGTTTAAACTACTCAAAATATGGATCAGTATTTAAGAAGCTATTATGAGATTAATTCAAAGCGCGAACAATTATATCAAATTTTATCGACCTTAGAAAATGTCATATCTTGATGGGGCAAGAAATTTGTCACATGTTGGGTGTAGAGCTATGATGAAGTATCAGCTACGCCTACGGTTATGACGCCGGAGTGGTGGTAGGCGGCGGGTGGGTTGGCCAGTGGCAAGGAGTGATGGGTAGGAGAGAAATGAGGGTTTGAGCTGAGAGAAGAGAGGTTTATGTGGTTTGGGCAGTAGAGCTTTCTTTGATATTTGATCAAGAGTAATCTCCTCTTTATGCTTATGTAGTTTCATATTCAATGCGAAGTAGCAAATATAGAGATAAGGCATACAAAGTAGAGTTGGAGAAAAATATAAGGATGTATTTTTTTTTTAAGTATTTCTCCTTGAGATGGATTTCAAATGGGCACCCACCAAACTCAAAAGGAATAATTAGTTATGGCCAATCCTAGGCAACTACGAAATTATTAATAAATACAATTCTTGTGGTAAAGAGTATTATGTTTGGAGCAAAAAAGTGGGTGAGGTTAACCTTCCATTAAAATTGTGACATGTGGCGACATCTGCCATATGGCATTCCTCGTAAAATAAATTAAAAATAAAAAGAAAACTCTCCTTATAATTTACGGTTCTTGATCCGAGCACTTTGTCACGGCTGCTATTGCCCCTGCGACCGGCACGGTGTTGTCCACGCCACCACCGAGTCACAGTCTTGATGTTTCATCACCCAAACTAAGGAATCGATGTCATACCATTCACGGCAAAGCCGCTGCCTTCCTGGCCCCTCCTTGTATAATCACCACCGTTGCCTTCATCTGCCCCATCGACAAAGGACAACTCATAGATGTGCATCTCTTCCACCATGGAGGACAGACAAATCCAGGTCTTTTCTATTCAAGTAACAGTCACATCTTTCTTTATCAACGAGTTGCTTTGAGAATAATGTTTTGAGGATGACAAAATATTCCAAGTAGCTTAAAGTGTGCAAATGAAATATCTTCTACATTTAGGTATATTGTCAAAATGGAACATCTGTATCTATTTTTTGCTCTAAAAAGGAAGATCTAACTATTAAACATGAATTGGATTATCTAACTAGATGGCCCTTACAAACAGCGAACAAGTTATTAGACGTGGAATATGTCAATGTTTGAAAGGAATTTAAGAATAGTAAACAAACTAAAGGATGTACGACCATCAAATATGCACTTAAACTCGAAAAACTTTGAAGGTTTCTAATAAACCCTCTTGGTCGTTTGTACCCAATCCATCACGATTTTTGGGACATCTCGCCAAATTTACTAAAGGGGGAGCCTTGTCGAGGAAGGAAGTTTGAGGAGGACCAGATGAAATGTCTACATGCTTGAGGACAACGGTGACGCGTACGATGCTAATTCCTACAACCACTCGATCTAAAAGCATCATCTGGCTTGGTGCCATGATATAGATCTGCCGAGGGAGACGCATCCTAGGCCAACCTCGTTTGGTACCCTTTATAATGCATGTACGTAGTGGGGACCCCTTGCGCATACCTCTTTCTCCCACTCCTTTTCTCAATATATAACCGAATCTTGAGTGCGAAATTGGATCTCCGAGGACATGAAGATGCCGATAAAAGGACGATGTTGCGCCACTAAAAGTCGATCTAGCATCCGAGGATTCAAATCGAAAGAAGCAGTTGGAAATTTGGTATAATTTGGCATCCAGAGGCTCAGAAACACAGTACAATGATGAACGCCAGAGAATTGTACCGACACCGCTGCTACTGTGCAGACAAAGTAAAGGCTACCGATGCTGATAGGACGCAAAACAAAAGGAGGAGGAGATCGCTACGTAGTGTCCACCGTCTCCAGCAATCCATGGAGAAAACCCTAATAGGAAGGACCGGATCGCATAATCTTACAGGAATAAGCATCGGATATACCCCATTTATTTTAATGTTGATTTGCATTCGAAGTTATAACTTAGCATATCAATTTTATAGATCGATTTTGATATAGTCAGAATCCTTCTCCCATACGTTGTTGCAGTTAGAGGGAACCAGCTAATGGAGAATATGTTTGTTTTTTTATTATCGTTATTTGATCGAATGAAGAATATGTTATCTTATTTAAAGAGGTCACACATGATTTGCAATCCTAATTTTAAATTTCAAAAGTCGAAATTACTCAGTTTTATTTATTTGTTTTGCTATCATCCATGGACTAGATAACAGCAAATGTGAAAAACTTGAACTATGTCGAGTCACAAAATACAAGGGAGTGGAACAAAGATTCGCATTACACAGGTGGAGTAAAAGAAGCGATTGATAATATCTAGTTGGATCATAATTCAATGGCTTAAACATTTTAATGAAGATGGTTTAACTAGATATGTCGACCGATTAAAGTCTTAAGCTCTCTTTGGATCTCTTAATCAACAAGGTGTTGGACTTCTCTTACGCTTACCTCCATAGTGGTATTAGAGTTGATGATTGATTGATGGAATCCCTAATATTTGTTAGTATCTTTACTCAGCAAGGAATCTTATGAATCATTGTGACTGTCAAGTGAGGTTTACCGTGATGGTTCGGTTTCATAACAAGATAATGGATTAAGACGTGTTTGCATCAGTTGGCGATGGTTGGACATTCGAGTTTTACTTCTATCGTGCAGAAAAATACCCAGCAAGGGGTGGTGGCCAACGTTGAAGGCTCACTGTGGGAGAGGAGAATGGTGAGCTTACGTGTTAGGGTGTCAGATAAAGATCCCCCAAAGCCTCGTCATTCCCTCGTACTGTGGTTGCCGCCCTGAAATGGCTTTAACTTGGCTTTCTAATGCCTTTTGCAGGAGGGAAGAATATGGTGTCGCGGAATCTATGAGCATTCGATCTTGCCCAGGAGGTGTTCTTGGACGTACCTGCAGGAACATCAAGCACGTTTTCTGCAAAACATAGACCTTTCAAACCACCATAGTAGAAGCCCTTGTCAAATTCCAACAAGGTCGAATCACCGATGAGTGTTGCTCCTTCCCCTTAAACTAATTCCTTCTTATTGGGGGACAAGCCGCTCACTCCTCGGACGCAATATAAGAATCTTTTTTCCACGCATCATTGCAAGGGATGACGCTTCAGAATTTAGCCCTAAAACTCCTGTTATGGCCTTATCATAGAAGGCCTCATTGGCATCGCCGCACCCACACGTCGTGTAAGGTGCAGCAAGTAATCCACCGTTCGGATGATCGAACCCAGCCAGTCTCAACTGCATTCCATGTGAAGAAGAGACATCACCATACTTTAGGTGGAAGAAGCGGCGGTTTTTCTGGTCATATTACTTGCTGGATAAATCACGGTAGTCAGAAAAGCATTAAAGATTTGCGCATGAA
Organism: Eucalyptus virginea; assembly: GCA_014182375.1. Taxonomy (NCBI): domain Eukaryota; kingdom Viridiplantae; phylum Streptophyta; class Magnoliopsida; order Myrtales; family Myrtaceae; genus Eucalyptus; species Eucalyptus virginea. The sequence goes on along the minus strand of CM024523.1, from coordinate 17,426,450 downwards.
CTGTAATAAGATATTTTTCCAGACCCCTTATTTCCCACATATTAGTCCTATGACAAAGTCCAATCTATTTGCGAGAGGGAGTGTTATAATACTTTGAATATAGAATTATGGCTGAATCTTTTATAACAATTAAACATCATCTCCTATTACACTTTAACCTCCCACTATCTTTGTTGAAACAAATTAAGCATGATTACTGATATCAATCATCATTTAAGCTGGGTGACGAATGAATTCTGATTGAAATCACTTGATTTAGTTTGAAATTCAAAATTTACCAGGTTGAACAATAACTCCATCTGGGTGATATTATGCAAGAGAGCATCTGTCTTCATGCTGAGTATGCCTGTGCATGGAAAAATTTAGCACTAGGAAACTAATGCAATGCTATAAAGTCATGTCCATCTCAAGTGAACACTTCGTATCAAATGATCCATTTATTGATGGTCGATTCAAATGTGTTTTTACTCAACAAAAGTTACCAGGTGTAGCAGGTACAACCTGGATTTCTTCTCCAACCTTCAGCAACTGGGACACTTCGATTACAGTACATAAGCATGTTTCAATCATGTACAGAACCGACTTTTATAGGAAAAAGTATACATCCATGATGAATTCTATATATGAATGAAGATTCTGGTTGATGTATGAGCAGGCAAATCTTAGCTACATCCATACGATTCTTCTGTCTCAAACTCCATTTGACCTTAATGAAAAGCATCCAACTTCTAGGGTTCTTAATCTCCATCTGTCGGTAGAGGTGGAACCTGAGATGTTTTACGAGGTCTCCCGTTTGATTTTTGACATGGTCTCTCCGAGATAGTTCCACTGGGACTGAATGACTTGGCCTCAAGTCTCCGATAGAACATCAAAAGTGGACTTGATCCGGCGCACCAAAATCAACATAAAATATCCCCTGCCAAAAGAGAGAGTCGCTGCTTTGACCAAAAAAAAACAAAGAGAGAGAATTGCCGTAAACACATTCTACACATAGGGGACCTGACCATCTCTGAGAGCAAATGCATCGCTCTTTCTCCAGAACAAACCTCATATCCAATCCTTCCTCTGAGTCGAAGGCCTGATAAAACTGTTTTTCAATCTGAACTCCATTGTCATAGTATCACACCTAGAGTGCCACCATGAGTGCTCATATAACTGCATCTTACAAGGCGTAGTAAGATTATGACAATTAAGTGTAATAAGAAGCTAAAAACTCAGATGATACAGGCTTTTCAGGCTCCAATATGAGAAAATTGTTTGGGAGGGCGTCTAAACCTTTTACCTGAGGAATACTCCTTTTGGATTTGCCTAGAAACTTTAAAAGGAAGAAAAGAAACCCTAATTCAGTCATGGCAGTCGACGGAATTCATGGCAGAAACTCCACGAAGCATAAGCCTACAGGTAGTATGTATCTTCATATCATTTAATCAGAGCAAATATTGGGGAAAAGGAAGGAAAACTGTTGCGGTTGCTGACATCAAAATAAGCCAACAGGTAAATATGTATCTTCCTATCATTTGATCAGAGCAAAAATTGGGGAAAAAGGAAGGAAAACTGTCACCGTTGCTGACATCGAAATAAGCCAACAGGTATTATGTATCTTCCTATCAGTTAGTCGGAGAAAAAATTGGGGAAAAAGGAAGGAAAACTGTCACCAATGCTGACATCAAAATATGCTCTTGTTCATACTTCTGTTAGTCCCCTCCCCTGTAATTTGGAAGAAATTCAAAGCCCAGCAAACCTCAGGAAGAGAGAGAGAGATGGGAATCAAAAACTTAAAATTGTGGTACCGGAGCTGAAGAAAAGCTAACCTCGTCCACGTTCCGCAATTACCGAGCAGCTTCTTGAACTATCCAAACAGATAATCAGCTTCTTGAACTGTGGGATATAGTCATGTATTGCTGATGCAGCATCATCAAGATTCTCACCATCAGCAAATTGCACAAAGCGCCAAGAACAAACGATCTACACAAGCCGCCCCGTGGCAATTGGATCGATGTGAATCTTGGTGATGCTGCACCTGCAAAAAATAACTTTGCGTGCGCACCTCCTTGTCGCCGGTCGGAATCCTGGCTTGGAGGACGGGTAGTCTTTGTTTAAAGAATTTGAACAAGCACAGGAAACCGAAATATGGTCTCCATGGCACAGTCTCTAGATTTGCCAATCTTATATGTACGATTAACAGCACAAACTCCCTTTTTCCCTTCCCAAAAAAAAATAAAATGGCATCTAATCCTTGGACCATTAGAAAGTGAAGCGACTTGAGCTAGCCCTAACAGGCAGCCCGATGCTCTCCACCCCCCCCCAAAAAAAAAAAAAAAAATCCCCAAGAAAAAGAGACAGAAGAGAGATTATCTTCGAAACAGGTAATGGAATTCGTAGGATCTAGGATGTGCAAAAGCGGAGAGAATAGATGAAGATAAAAGATCTTTTCCTCTGGATCATCAAGATTGGTGTCATTTTCCCCTTCCATTGGAGAAAAGTGGAAAAAAGAAGGAGGAGGACGGCGAGGAATCTAAGAGAGAGCTGAGACAAGAGGTCAAGTAAAGAAGAGTATGGAAGGAGGGCTCTTATATAGACAAGACGTCATTGACTGTTTTTTCTTTTCTTTTCTTTTCTTTTCTTTTCTTTTCTTTTCTTTCCTTCCTTTTCTTTAGGACTTGTGAGAATGAAACTCTTGCTGGTGGGTCGTGATTCTTTTCCCGAGAAACCTACGAAATTCATCTCACTTGCAATTATTTTTGTCTGCTTCCGGTAATTATGGTCACAATTTGTGTTGGTACAACAAGAGATGATGATCATGTGAAGTGGTATTTTAATATTTAAATATTTTTATGCTCCTCTAAAACATAAGTCAGATATTGACCTAAAACTTGAACTGTGTTAATATAAAATAGATTAGGAAAATAGCGACTTAAAAGGTCAAGTAAAATTTTGCAAGATCCTTAAAAACTACTCTAAAGTTTAAGCTATCATATATGAAACAGATGAAAAACTCAAGCCACGTAGGCTAAACTTCTGTTCGCTCTCATGTCGTATGAAATTTTTTGAAAACTGTTTCAAAAAACTTACTATTTAATAAATGCATTGTTTTAATATTAAAATATTCAACATGACCAAAACTCAACCAATGGCCGAGAATGCTAACAGAAAGTGAGTAAGTTTATCCTCGAGGTGACAATATTGGCTTCGCCCTGCGAAGACAAGAACGGAGGATTATGGGTCAGAACTCCTATGAAGTTGGAGACACTAGATTCACATCCTATTTTTTGACTCGGTTATTTTTGTGGATACGACAAACAATAAAGAAATACGCAAAGCACTTAAGCTTAAGGAACATAAAAGAATGCGCTATCATAATTCGCTCCAAGTCATCACCTAATATCACAGCCACTTGGGTAGGCCAAAGGCCCAAACTCAATCGATTCATAAGATTTATAGGATGTTTTAGGCTCGTGCATTTGGATGATAAAAGAAAAATGAGGAAAAATTCTCAAACATATTATACGGTAACTATTTTAGTTTTAAACATTTTTTATTGTGCTAATTTAGTTTCAAACCTTTTGATGATTTATCAATTTAGTCCTAAACTTTTCTATTGTGCCAATTTAATCCTAAACATTTTGATGATTTGCCAATTTAGTCATAATCTCTATAATGATTAGTTTATGTAATCATTTTAGCCAGTTATCCAAATAATAGGTTTAGGATTAAATTGCACAATTAAAAGGTTTAAAACTGAATTGACTGTCGTTCAATTGATTTATGACTTTTTGGACATTTATCCCAAAGAAAAGCACGATATATAAACTAGAAATTTCAACATAATGAAAAGTTTCATTAATGTATACCCCTAAAGAAAATGCCCCAAGCGTAAATTGGAATTCGAAAATATTGCTGCCGTGGATATTTAAAGGAGATTAGGGATCCTAATTGTATTTAATTAGGGCACGACTCCACTATGTGTACTTTAAAAAGAAGTTACAGAATAAATCAAAGTCTTAATCACACGGCTGATAAGATGGCATCTTTAAAGATAAGAAGATAAGCCATCCCGTCCATGTGAGGGACCCGAACGTCATTACTGACCCCGCCGCCGCCTCAAAACCGTCATTCCACTTCCATGTTTAGCCATCGCGATTAGCGGTTGTCAGCAGACTAATGATTAGAAAATTTTGGACAAGTTCACAGATTACTCGCCTAATTCTCCTGGAATCCGGCGTCATGTCAAGACGGATTTCTTTCCGGGCCGATAAATTTCGAAGGACTTGCCAATTGTAGAGATATATTGTAGAAAGAATTACCGTCGCATGATCTGCCGGAAACTTGCTTGTAATTTGCCGAAACGTTTATGAAATTACCAAGTCTTTTAGACAATATGTAAATTACCAACTTTTCTTATATTTTCCCAATTTTCATGTGTTTTTCTTCGGGACGCTATAAATTTATTACCTCTTGTGTACGAACACATGAATCCTTAATTGACTTTCCAAATTTAATTGGAGCTGTTTTACCAAAGTTTTTTTTTTTTTTTTTTATAACCAACTTTACTATTGACTAACTTTTATTTAACTTAATTTACCAACTCTATTTTTTTTTTAAATTACCAACTTTACTATTGATTAACTTTTATTTTCCTTAATTCTAACTCTATTTAAAAGTTATTAACCTTAGTTGGAGTGACTAGCAATAGATTGTACGTTATTTACTATTGTTTCAGGCATTTTCAACCAACCAACTTCTGTTATTTGAGACAAAGAAAGAAAAAACTTATCTTCTATCAATTTGTATTTACCTTTTCTTACCAACTATTATACAAAATTACCAATGTTTGATTGAATAACTTAACAAATTTTCTCTGATAAAGTTATTAAATAGTTAGATTTGACCCTTTTAGGTAACCAACTCTCAATCAATCTATTTACCATCGTACCAATATAATATATAATAAATATTTTGCGAATTCACCTTTTAATTTAGTCACCGTTTTTATTTATCACACTTGCCAACTTTTTAAAAAGGGGTCCCTGACATTGGTGGCGTAGGTTAGAATTTGTCAACGACTGAGCTGCTCCCTAATAATTTGAAAATATAAAAGCATCCCTTTTTACCACATATATATAATCTGAGGAATATGGAGATTCCTAGTTCTTGCCAATAACAAATTATAAACAGCTAATACGAGGTGGCCCAACAAGTACTCGAGCAACTGATGTCCAGCATATGTGGCTGACAGTCGGTGCCTTTTCCTCACTTGCTTGGCTTGTCCTCTGCTTATAATTCATTTAAATATTTTCTATCATGTCAGATCTGGTGATTGGCAGCTATACAAGTAACGTGATTAGCTAGTTTAATCTCGTTTAATCACATATGCGGGATTAATTAAGGTTTTCAGTAATAGCTTCAAGCCGTCTCTGCCGCTGTGTCTATAAGTTTATGACAACATTAGAGTCTACAAGCTAGGAAGCAATGATAAATTATTTAATGAACTTAGTATATAGGGAAAATTGAACGGTCAAATCTGGTAGAAACACTTGAAATCCATCTAAAATCCAACTTTATTTAATGGTTCCTACTCATTTCAATACATGTACAACGTTGTAATAATTCAATCATAAGCAACCAACTTCAAAAAATGTAAACAATATGGGAAGCGCCTGAGTTTCGTGAAAAGGACTGGAGAGGGTGAGAAAATAAACAAATTTCGTATACCTTTTTAAAATTCTCAATGAGCAGACACTTGTAAATTAAATACAAATGATTAGGTTTCGCTCAACTTTGGAATCTTCAGTTTCAATATCCTTCTAAATCAATGAGTGCAAAAATTTTATATTTAGACTACTTATCCGGATTTTGACTAACGTTCTACTTGACTGACAAAATTAGTGAAAGTATTTATTGGCTAGGGATTTATTTATCTTGATGGCCTATATTGTCACATAAAAATATATGTATGCACGTTGGATCCTCCCGAGGTTTGAACTTGGCTTTTAGTTTGGTGTGGCTTTTGAGGTGAGGCTGACTTTTGAAATGTTTCTTTATAGCTTTTAAAGTCTGCAAGCAAAAGCTTTCCAAAATCATGTAAATCTCAAGATCTCACTTTAGCCATGATAAAGAAGAAGATTTCTAATATTTATAATAGAGTTACAAAAGATAATTTATAAAATTGATTTATAAAGTAATGATAACCAATATGTGGAAAGTTAAACAAGTGAAATAAAATATGTTCAACCATCTAACCAATCTTTTTTGTATCTTTTTTTTTTGTAAATCTATCTTTTTACCATAAGCAATTTTTACTTTTGACATTAACTATTGTATCATTTAAATTTATGGCTATGAATTAACGTGAGTAGATTTCGTTTTCATAATCTTATATTAGAAAATACAGGGAATTTTGGATTTTGAAAAGTCATTCAATTTCTTTTCGGATTACTTAAATATTTAAGTATTTTATAGGCTCAAAAGAAATAAGAAGATAAAAGAAAAGAAAATTTGCTAAAAAAAAAAAGAAAAAAGAAATAAGAAGATAAAAGAAAAGAAAATTTGCCAATGTCGACATGAGAGCTAATTGGTGGGATAAGCCGCCAAAGACATAGACATTCATGGCCACACGTCAGATTCAATCCTTATCTACTGTCAATCATGAGAATCTCTTAGGTACTTGATCGTTTTAGCAGTTTACCCCTCAACAAGAAATACAAACACTCGAACCTCCAGTAACTTTGCTCTTATTGAGTCAATTATTTGATCTTGTGAGGTCTAAAACTTCACTTTATCTAATTTACTTATACTTGTGTGCATTTAAATTTTAAAAGAACTTCATAAAGTTTGGATCGCAAATTGAGGGCCATAGTTCATTCTAAAAGGAAAAAATCCAATTCCAAAAAAGTTCAGCTACAATTTTGTTCCTGATTGTAGCAGGATGGCTAGTTGCCAATATTGTCTACGGGTGCAGGAGTTCGCATCTATGGTCAATCAATCGGTCTGCTTGACCTTCTTTTCCATCTTAAGAGTGAGAACAAATGTCTTGCCCACCTCTTCTTTTGATGGCGTTGAGCCTAGAAAGCTCATTAGCTCCTCCTCCCAGTGATGCTGCTTAAACTCGCTCTCTAAGAAGAGTTTGGTGCATCCGTGACGTAGCCAATAATACAAAACATGTGCAACCAAACACCTATAATTACAAATAATTTGGATCAGTGTCAAAAAATCTTCAACTACAAACTCTCTTTTGAAACAAAAGAACGAAATTTAAGATATTAAATCATTATCTTTGTTTAGTTGAGTAGATTAGTGAGGTGATACCTTCCAAACATTTGAAAAATCACCCACCAAACAATTGGCTTAACGGCCAAAAATCAATAAATAAACAGCTGATTCATTGGCCAAACACATGGGGCATTCAAATAATGATCAGAAATAATTAGTCTTGTGGGCCTGCCATACCATGAACGACGTAGCCATGCCCTATTAATGGCCAACAACCTAGTACCACACTAACGTCCCTTCGCATGATTTTGGACTCACCTAATCAGGAATCTCCTTTTCGTCTGTACTTAGGAACGTTTACGAAATTTTTTTCTTTTCCAAAGAAAAAGCAAAATAAATAAAAAAAAATGATTGGAGGATCAAAGGAAATTTGCTTAACTAATAAAGTTTAGGGACACGACAAAATAGGGATATAAGCATACGCAGGAGTATCAATCAACTAATTGGGGGACTTCCTCTGGAGATCATGGGGTTAAGACCAATCAATCAATTCAAAGAGTGATGATTTCACTAATCGCCAAATTAATTTACCTTCAATCTCTGTTAGATTAGTGCTTTCAAGTAAATTGTCAATCTTGTTGTAATGATCTCACATGGGCTATGTGGCAAACTTATTGATAAGCTCATGTGATCATCGGCTCATTGTCGGCCACCATACGATATCGTGGCACTGATTAGATCTCACGAGATATAAACTGATTCGATTATGATGATTGATTGCTCGAGTGGAAAGGTGCAAATATATTATTTGAGGTCGGTAAATGTATTATAAACCACGCCTACTATTAATTTCCCGGATACTTCATTGATATTCTAATCACTAACCGCCATTTTCTTCAATTAAGAAGTTTATTCATCTTTTAGCTAATCAAGATTGCACGATTTTTTTTTTTTTCAAACTTTGTCCTTAACCCTAACCTAAACATTGTTAAGAGCGGTATTGTTCTCGAGAATGAGGCTTTGCATCAAAACGGTGGGCTGTTTTTAAGCATAATATTTGTTTATTGAAGTACTTAGCCTTAATTCGACCAAAAAAAGAGTACTTAGTATTAATGATGGTGTGCACGTGCATCCCTTGGATTCGGTGCCGAAAAACTTTGGCTGCTTATTAGCTGCATGGCCAATGCAGAGTTGACAGTAATGTTTACAATTTAGAAACAAAAATGAAATTTCCAAGACACGGTATCTTCAAATTGTATATTATATAGCAGCATATATCCAAACGGTACCCCCGGAGCATATGGACAAGTAATTTTACAGGTGGTTAGTTTTTCATTTGTGTATCGACTTGAAATTTAAATTGGGTCGCTGTTTTTTCTGCTAAATTGTGTTTCTTGAGATCCGCATCGGTGCAGATGATGTTTTCCCACGTTGTGATCATGTTCCTTTAATGTGTTAGCACAAAGCATCTGATGTTGCCAACCTAAATTCTTGACATGTTACAATGGATGATATTGATGATTAGTGGTTACAAGAAATTCAAATGATGGATTATATGTGGAGTAATTGTCTTAACGAAAGTGAAGCCCTCTTTGTGTGGGTAAGCTCTGCTTTCATGTGGTACTCGCCTAACTTTATGGATCGAATAAGATGCATTCAGAAAATAATAGTCTGAAACATAAAAGAAAGAAATTAGGTCATCTTCTCCTTTCTTCTCGTCAATTAGCTAGGCAAGCGTGATGAAGAAGATAGGAATCGAACCTCTAAAGAGCAAAACACCAATAGGCAAGGGTAGGAAAGGTGAGAGATTTTTGTTTTTAAAGAACAAAATCAAAGTTCAACACATCGATAGAAAAAATATACTTAAACATGTTGGGATCTCGGGGCTAGCGGCCACCTAAGGATATAAAAGAGACGCGTCGTCTTGACAAAGTTTATGCTAGACTCAGAGCAATTATGATACTTTGATACTCAATTTCGATCAGCGTTGAGCCCCACATGGTTATTGCTCAAACACGACTTGATTAATAAAGTTTTTATAAAATCATGAGTTAATTACTTGGAATATAAATGCTTTTCTCCCCCTTAAAAATCATGAATTTTTTAAGTTTATATATGATATCAATATCTAAAAGCTCTACAATCCAATTAAGCTTTTGTGAGCTACTCAAGTGTATCTTTTCAAGCTCCAGCACAATTTACATTAAGTACTTGAGCTGCGCAAAATCGAGATGAATCAAACCAAGTTCAAAAGCCTTCCGATTCCAGTTCGAGTTCATCAGAAAGATAGCTCGGTTCGTTTACAGGCACAGCCCACCCCGACCCCAGTGAAGATCCATTGATCCAACTATGTATGTCATTATGACAACAAAAAAACTATGTATGTCATTTATGTTATCATTGGCTGGTAGTAATAATCGACTAATTAAAAAAAAAAAAAAAAAAACAAGTGGATTAATCATCTCACAAGCATGAAATTTGTCTATCAAGTCCTATGTCATTGCCCCACATGGTGCTTTGTTGCCTTTGCGACTCATGAAACCATAGGATAATTACCAAAAAATTCCTGAACTTATTGACAATTTGTCAATATAGTGATCCGATTAATTTTGGCTGGTAATCACTTATGTGAATACAAACCATCTTACATTGCATAATATATTGCATAAGCGACACTAACATTAATATTTTTTTTTCAACTTTTTAAAATTTTCTGAATTTTGGAATTTTTTTGATTTTTTAACAATTTTTTTCTTTTCTTTTCTTTTTCCACTATTGGCTAGCAAACCCAGGACCCTTGTTAGCCATTGCTTGGCCCCGGCAACCATCACTAGCCAATCATGAAATAAAAATAATAATTTATAAAAATTTAGAAAATCTTTTTAAAAATACGAAAATTATTCAAGTTAGCGCCAATTATACCACATAAAATAGCCGACATCGCATTAGTGATTTTCGACAAAAATTGATCAAAAGAGCCACATTAGCAAATGTTTATGACTAACTTTGTCAAATTAAAAGTTTAGAACTGAATTGACATCCATAGGTTTATGACTTTTTGGTAATTATCCTTCCATGACTTAGTTAAGCCTAGATTTTTAATCCATGCAGATGGCTCTAACACACGCACTGGTGCGATATAAACAAATGACCTCCAGTTCCTTGGCTAGATATTCTTTAAATGCCGCCCCCCTCCCCCAAAAACAAAAAAACAAACAAACAAACAAACTTTGCCAACTCTTGGATTCATAGAGTATTACTCAAATTCAACCGGTTTTCGTGTTCATTTTTTATTTCCACTTGGAAAGAAAAAGCCTTCTTCTTAGGCCTTGATTCCCATGCATGTGCGCTGAAACGAATACTAGGAATCTCTCCCTGGTACTAAATCTCAACAAGATCTTCTGCCCTTTCACATGCTATGGTTATCTTTATTATTATCTCTTCTATGATGTTTTCTTTTGTCAGGTTTTCGGATTTGGTGTTCACATTCAGATGGAGGTATTAGAAGATGACCAGTAGGTTGAACTAAGCGTCGCACGTCACGCTTAAGCATCGCACCGACATGCGATTAAGTTACTTTTCCCTGATCTAGCTCCATGCCTGGACTCGGCATTTTGATGGTCTTGCACGCGCGCACAAGCATCACCATCCGCGACAATGGATGACCTGAAATAGGAGGTCACTAATGGTCTTTTGCTGGCATTAACCTCATGGGTACGGGGACCTTACATGTAAGACCTATTGCTGATGCAATTTTGGATAGGCATGGCCTCCATGAACAACCATGAAAGAACTTAGTTTCGGTCTCTAGCGTTGATTTCTGTCGTTCTTGTTTAGAGAGAGAGAGAGAGAGAGAGAGAGAGAGAGAGAGAGAGGAGGGAGCGATGGTGGATGAAGATGCCTGGCGTTGAAGGCGTGCCGCGACTTTAGTAAGCTAGAGAGACCACGCTGATGGGTGATTGAAATGGAATTTCGAAGAAAATGAGACAGTGACGGGTGATTTATGATGAACCACCTTTAAAGTCACCGTTCGAATGAGCGTAAATTGAAGATGTCAATTTACAGTAAAATGAAAAGGATCTTAAGCTCCAATCGTTTTGTGGAAAATATAACATTTTTAAAAAATGTTTTCTAAGAAGTCATGTTTTAGGAAAATGAATTATTTCCGATATTTCGGCTGAAACCTAAAAATGAACTAGAAAATATTTGGCGCCATTTGGTATGAAAAATCTAATTTGATTTTGTTGTAGCTAGTAATATCATTGAGAGGGGGTGAATAGATGATTTAAAGAACTCTTGACAAATTAATGCATAAATAAAACTATCAAGATTAATATTGTCAAACTAGGTTGAAGTTTGAGTCTAAAATGATGAATTTGATAGCTTATTCACAAAACTCTATAAAGATTTTGAACAAGAGTTGAGAGATAATGAAAATTGCACACAAAGTATATAGTGGTTCGATTTAGAACAAACTATGTCCACTCTCTTACACTAACAGCTTACTAGCTGAATTTCACTAATAAGTAAATGTTACGACCATTAGTGATAGTACTAAGTATATGATAGGTCTCACTATCTCATTCAATTGCTTACAGTTTGTAACTCACAAAAGACAAGTATGTAAGTTCGAAGCTCTCTTGTAAATTTGGAATTTGTATTCTTGATATCCTTCTATGTCTCTTCAACATTTTAGTCTCCTTTCTACTCCTCCACTTCCAAACTAAACATTGGACAATCTTTAGAGGATTAATCCCCAATCAACTATAGGACGAAATATAACAAGAAGATTGAGTGACCATTGAGAGATAAGATTTGAATCCCATTGATTTGATCATCCATACAAGCAAATCTTCAATTTTCGTAAGTATAGTTCTTCAATTAAATAAAGTAACTTGTCTTTGTAACGGTTGTCAATCAATCTAGATAGTTTTGCAATGGGATGTCTTGTATAAAAGATTTCATTGCAAAACTATCCTTAAGATTGACAATTAATGATTACTTTCTAAAATGGAAATATTAGCCAGATCACTAGTTGTGACATTGTAATGAATGGAGCTTGCATCTGAATGTATATATACATGTAAATCCGATGATATCCGGCTCTAGTAGACTCTAAAAACATTTTATGTTATGATGATATCCACATACAAACTTTGTCGATATCTATACTGTTGCTTTGATCATAACCATTCAGCAACATCAACAAGGTAACTATCCAAAACTTTAGTCACTATATTAAATCAACAATATTTAGAGTCTAAATATATATAAGAACGGCATAACCTTCTCTTCGTGGGTAGCACTATTATGTGATTTATCATATTCAAGATAGATATTGGATAGCTTTGTCATCTTCAAAATATATTAAGGGATTTTCTCAATAGATTCTTTTCCATCCACTCCTTCTAATAATATATTCTTTTATTTTTTATTTGTATTTTTTAAAAAGTGATTCTTTTCTTTTTTTTTTAATTTCTTTGTTTTTCTTTTCCCTTCTTCTTTGATCGATCGTCGCCCACCAACCATAGGTGAGGTCAAGCTCACCTGACCTCCGGTGAAGTCGTCCCTCACTTGTGGTTGTCGGCGGCCGTTGTCATGGCCAACTAGCTAAGAAAGAAGGAAAAAGAAGACAAAGAAAAGGAAACAATAATTAAAAATTTGCTTTTTAGAAAAAGTGAAAAAAAAAAAAAAAAAAATAATTAAAAGCACGGGATCTTAAGCGTGACGTCGGGGTGGTGGGTGCACGGTCTTTGTTCTGGGTCACCAAAAAAAAAAAAAAAAAGACAAAAAGAAAAGAAAAATAATTAAAAGGAGTGACGGTCTTTGATCTGGGTGAAAGAAAGAGGAGGAAAAATGATTTCTGCTTTTTCAGAAAGGGAAATCATTTTCTACTATTTTAGAATATCTCTTTTTTGTTGATGGAAAAAATTTTCCTTAAGTGGTTTATTTTTTGTGTATCAAGTACCTGAAAATCCAAAAATATATATTTGGAAGTCATTTTCAGAAAACAAACGGAGTATTACAATGTATTTGTTCTATTGAAAACTTCAATTTTCTATGAAATTCATTTTAAAGAAAAATGATTAGTTTTCATTTGTTTAATGGTTTAGGAAAAGTGATTTCTCACTTATCATAAGTGGTTGTCATTTCCCCCAATTTAACCTTATTGTTTTCGGTCCATGGAGAACGTTTTTCGTAAATTGAATAGTTTTTCATCGTCAAATCACCGAGATAAAAGCAATTTTCCAAAAACAGTCCCTCTTTAGACCAACGGACCCTTGATTCGTTTCTTATTACTGCTGGTCTACAACTGTTTTTGGCAGTTTTCGCCCTTATTTCATCAGTCTCCAATTTTCCATTTGTTTAGGGTTAATTTCTGACATACCGCCTGCTTAAGTGGTGCCGATTTCTTTAGGTTATCGCCTCAGTTTCTTTACGCGCAATCCCCTATGTTGGGTGCAAATGAGTCTAGTTGACCATCTCTATCTCTTGGGGGACGCTGAAAGTCATCTTGATAAATGATTATTTAGAGAATCGACCTTATATTATGTAAGGATCATCGAGTGTTGTTCTGGGATTGATGATGCACGTCGCACCAATGGGAGCTTCTTACGCCTACCAAATCATAAAGATTCAACATATCTTAATGAGTTTTATCGTGCCAATGAAACTCTTGCACAAACTTATTCAAACTTCTTCATTTTTTTTTTGTTATTTATTTATTTTGGCAACTAAACTCATTTTGGTTTTTAGTGTTACCATCAGGTGATATTTCAGGAAAACCCAAATTGGAAAAATCATACCAAGTAGGATATAAAACTTGAAATCATAAATGCATGCAACAAAATTCATGACCATTGAGGTGAACATAAAAAAGTACATGCTTTGCTTCTTTTTTTCCCCTTTTTGCTCGTGCTGGGACTTGAACCTGGACGCCCTTAGTCCCGACACTTACTAACCTAACCGACCCCCAGTGTGTCAAGCAAATGTATATACTTCTCGCGGACGTCGACCTTCAAAATGGTGCTTTGATGGGCCATGGAAACATTGACGAAATAGTCGTGCGAGGTAGAGCATCTTCATCCATCGTCGAGTTACATCAATCTTCTCCTTCGGCGCATAGGCTAAAGAGCAACTTCAATGGGCCAATGATAGGGCAGCACACACTGAAAGCCGTTGGAGAGCCGGCCCAGATAAAACCTTATTGGGCTTCAGTGAGTTTCAAGACCACCTCCTCCATCTAATCTAATATCAAGGACAATGCTTGTGAACACTATTTACCGTCTGTGCATGTGATGATCCGCATTCAATTCAGTAATCAACTGCTTGCGGACAGTCTTATAAGTTCATATAGTAGAAAAGAGCTCAAATGTTATGTTTATTTATCTTTATAATTCAATCATGATGTACGTGGTTCAGTAGCTCTGTTATGTGTCGTAGAAAGGGTTTCCATGCTCAATATCGTCTAACCTACGTGGCTAGAAAGCTCTATGTGGGAAACAATCCAGATGAGAAGTACTGAGGGCATATATTAGGGAAACTTTATATAAAATACTTACTTTGGTTGATGTGTGTTTACTTTAGATAAGGTAATTCTTTGACCCAATTGAAGGTCTCAACGCAAGTGATTTGCTGAAAATTTGGACACAACGTTGTTATATCTTACTTTTTGATATTTTAATTTAATTTGAAAAAGTATACCCTTGGGAATCAAAACGATTAAGCGTTTAATTTGAAGAAGTACATACCTTATATCTTGAAATGAGTTCTTTAGATGGCAAGTGTTTTTGTCCATCGCCTTGTGTTAACTTCTAAATCTTCGACCTTTTGTTGTTAAGAGTTACGACGTTGTCCGTTTGTTCATCGCTGTGCTGTTCAATGTGAACAAACCGGAAAATTGAAGCCATGATGGACTCAGTCAAACGATTTGTGACGAACCCATGATCTATAGCAAAATACAAAAGCACGAGTAGAGACTGAAAAGGTTTGAAGCCTTCCTCGGTACTTCATATTCGATGGATAAAATAACAAATGGATATAGTCATGGATATAGTCGTCCGAGGTGTTATTCCATATAGATAGGAAAATTTCTTTGTGACAATCTAATAAATGTCGGAGATGAAAGCGGAACAGCTTGGGCCGGTTGACTTAGTCCCAAGCCTGTCTTGTTAACTTTCAAGGATCTCTCCAGCTCGGGCAGAATTATTAAAAATGTCCGCAATTGTACTAATTTAATCATAAACCTATTTTCTTGGCCAGTTAAGTTTTAAACCTTTTATAATTGTATCAATTCAATCTATTCGGTCAAATTTGGTCTATTGGCACTGATGTGGATGTTAGTCGTTCAGCCGATATTGATGTGGATAATTTTAATAATATTTTATTTTTAAAAAATTATTATTTATTATTTATTATTTCTTTTTTTCTCTCTTTTTTGTCCTTTGTCTTCCTCTGGTTGGTCGCAAACTGAAGCGATCTTGTCAGCAGCTCGGCAAGCTCGACCTCACCATCGATGGGCAAGGGTGAGCTCTCCTAAACATCGACAAGGTATGGGTGAGCTTGCCCTCACCTAGATCTGGTGAGGGCTCGCGTCACTAGTCATTTGTTTAGCGAACATCCAAAGGAAAAAGGAGGAAGGAGATAAAATATATATTATTAAAAAATTATTTACGTCACCGCTACTTGTCAGTACTGATCGACCAAATTTGGCACAATTATAAAATGTTTAGGACTCAATTAGCCAAGAAAATAAGTTTATGACTGAATTAGTATAATTACAGTAAATTTAGAACTTTTCTGATCATTTTCCCCACAAATTCATCACAAACCCCATCATGAGCTTGACATAATATCTTCACTAAAGTAGTAGGGTACCGGCCAGGTACTCATAACTTGCCATTATAGTTTTTCATAAACAAATTCTCTCAAGATAAACGTATGATATAGACCTTAGGTTTGCAATAACAGTGTGTCATTTGAAGCCTACGTATTGTAAATCTACGATTGAAAAACTCTAGAGAGTCGCAATATTGAAGACTGTAAAAGTATAAGATCAAAGAGCTGGAAATTCTGTAACTTAACCATCTTAAAATAAGAAGTTAAGCTCCAAATAATAGCTGTTGTGAGAAAAAGATTAGATTATAATCATTTCTATGCAGGACTTATAACCTTACAATTTTTTTTAAAAATAAACTATATTTGTCAAGTTCAAGGTTCATGTTAGAGAAATATTTACGTGACCATCCTTAATCCACTATAAGATTAATAGCTTGCTCAGGGTTACAAAAATATAAATAACAAATAATTAGAAATTGTCGTGAAGTCTATTTTCTTCAAGAATTTGATGTCGTTACTTTTACAATAGCCCAAAAACTGTTAGACTATGAAAATCCTTCATGTTACAAATTGGATATCCAAATTAGTCGCAAACCCTATTTTAAGTCCCGTTAGGATCAGGAAGAGACAGGAACTCCATTATATGAGTCCAATCCGCTTTCACCCCTGCTCAATTATTTCTCTCATATCTATCAGAGAAGGTGAAACACGTTGCTCATTCTCATCCCGATAGGAGAGATGCAGTGAATAGCTTGATTTGGTGATTCAATTTCAGACAACTAGTACTAAAACTCCTGGCTCTAATATATTGTGAATGAGAACATAGGGCCCGTTTGGTTCAACTTTGTAGAAATAACTTTGAGAAAATGCAAATATTTGTGAGTTAAAAAAAGTTTCCCGTTTGGTTCAGCTTTCGCAAGGGGCTTTGGGTCCCCAAAGCCTCTTGGGAAAAATATTTTGTGTTTGGCAACCATGTTTGAAAGCTTATTAGCCAAATATCAGCATTCCCAATGCTGAAAGCCCAATGTAGGTCCAGACCAGCTTTGAGCATTAGGCATTTCGGAAATGCAAGTTCATTGTTCATCATCGTAACTGTTCATCTTCTTCCGTGGTCGTCTTTGTCTTCCCCGCCGCCTGAGAGTTCGGCTTCTCCGGTCTCCTGGCTCGCGCGACCAGGTGACGCCTCCTAAGGTCGTGACCTCAGCGGCCAGATATGGCCGCTTGGCAATTGGCCGGCGGTTAGCTAGCCGCTGGATTTTATTTTCAGAATTAAAAAAAAAAAAAAGTAAAAACCAATGACAAATGTGAGTTTTGCCAAATGGTGCTTATGCTAAAGTTATTTTTCAATGCTATTTGAGATTGCAATTTATCAAACAGTGTAATAGTCGTGGTTGGTTCATAGCTTGAATTTGTATTACTCAATGCTTCTCCTAGTGCACAATGGACCACGTTGATCAAAATTTATAAGTTATTAGAGAATCCTAAACGATGTTTTCATGTTTCAGAAGTATATAAAAACAAGTTTTCAAATAAAGAATCATTTCATGTTGCAGGGACCTCCAAGGACTAAACCATAATTTCAATCATCTCTCATGTGGTTTGAGAAATATAAATGGAAATCAAGGACAACACGATCCATCAAGAGGACGTGACGACATATCATTATCAAGGTCTTTTTAACCGCACTTATATAAAGCCTTAGAAAGCGTCTATCTTCATGAATCAAAACTAAAAAGAATCTCTCTCTCTCTCTCTCTCTATAGAAGGAATCAAGGAGGAGTAATCGCTAAGCGCAAAGAGATGGAGGGGGAAAAGGAGCGGAGTTTTTGCGAGAGGCGTGTGGCGAGCGCGTGCAGGTCATTTGGCCGGAGATGCAGCAGGAAGGTCAGGGAGCAGAAGGCGAGGTTTTACATTCTCCGGCGATGTCTCACCATCCTCCTTTGCTGGCGACGGCATGAGCTTAATGACTCTTAGTCCATATAGCAGAAGTCAGCCTCTCCATTTGTGTACTAGTTAGCTTTGGCATATGAGCATCGTATTCCTTTTTAATCTTTCATGCTGTGTTTATGTGTATGGATATGCCAGCCTATCATACGATAAGCTGTGGGATTGTATGATTTAGCAGGAACTACTTGTAGTTTGCTACTCTACCATATAAAGAGAGCAAATTTACAAATGTTGCCAGGCTTTAGTATTGGAATAAAACATTCTCTCTGAACAACGAAATATCTTCAGTCCGCTGTGCCGTGATGAATTATTATCTTTGAGATAGATATTCAACAAAGGTTTTGACTTTTTGGAGGGTACCTTTGCAAGTGTGGACAGAGACATTTCTCTATTTTATTGTGTAATTTCAAAAAATGGTATGGTTGTATGGGACGTTAAGGCCCAAGGATTTCTAACTCAAGAATTGAAGGTCGCTTGAAAATACAAAACACAATTTTTGTCTTGATTCACCCTTAAACTAGAGCTAAATTCAATGAGGGATTTCATTATAATTAGTATGTTGCATGTCTATAATACATTTGCCAATTACAACAGAAAGAAATTATATATACTTAGTAGATATTCAAGAGCCCAAATCTAAACTACCAATAAAATATGTACTTAAAATATAAAAGTTATTTGGCAACTTGGGGGCACTGCCTCCGTGACCCCTACCCACTCATTAGGAACGAGATCCCGTGCCAATTAATCGATGAGGAGCATGAACCACATCCTCTAAAAATTTAATCGATTCATGAGGTTCTCTAGTGTTTCATGGACCTCCAAATAACCGGGCCTCCTTCGCTAGTGCGTGTGAATTATTAAATAGAACTAGGAATCTGAGGAAATTTTTGCCCGGATCATAACCATTAAAGTGAATTAATTGGCTAACATGAAGTCATGCTGAGCTGACAATCACTTATCTCAATATTATCAATCACCGGAAGGCAAACTATAATTGAACATTGGCTATCAAAAAGAGGAGAAAGGGGGAAATAATAGGCATTAGTTCATCTTTCTTTTCCTCCTCCTTCTTCTTGGCCAATAATAGGATTGATTCATCTGGAAAAAACCCTTTGGCAAGAAAATGGATGGCAGAGATCTACGATTCAGTCAGTTTCATATGGTATTGGACTACATAAAAAGGCAGGCTTGGGAAGGTAAAGCTTGTGGGGAAAGCTTCTCTCTATACTTACAGCAACATGAGCTCGAGCCTACACAGACACACGTACGAGAACCCTATCCTCAAGTTGCGCGTACCTCCTATATATCTTCCAAAGGTGACAGCTGTGGACCTACGCGGAGCAAACAGCAAAGTCTCGGTATTGAAACGACGTCTTCAGATGCTTTGGAAGTGAATAATGGAGGTTAGAGACTAATGGAAGGGAGATGTCTGTTAATGGTGTCCAACTCAACGAAAGAAGACCGATGCACAACGGACCACGTTGATCGAATTTTGAAGCGTCAGGTGATGTTCAGGTGGGACTGTCTCCTGAGAAGTTAGCTCAGTCCAAACATGTCAAAACTTTTTCTCAGCCTTCTTTTTTCCCCCACTGTAGTGTCCTTTCTTTTTTTTGTTCGGTTCCGTGTCTATTCATTGGGAAGATTACCAAAAGAATAGTAAACCTAAGTCTTAAACATTTTCAATTTGACTAATTT
This sequence comes from Eucalyptus virginea, assembly GCA_014182375.1. NCBI lineage: Eukaryota > Viridiplantae > Streptophyta > Magnoliopsida > Myrtales > Myrtaceae > Eucalyptus > Eucalyptus virginea. The sequence continues at coordinate 17,406,758 of CM024523.1, read as the reverse complement.
AATTCTAAACTTTTTGAAAATTTACCAATGTGATCCATTTGGTCAATTAGATTGGAAATGGCAAATGTGGACACCAGAAATTTTTATAATTTTCTATTATTTTTCTTTTTTATATATATATATATATATATATATATATATATATATATTTTTTTTTTTTTTTTTCATTCATTCTCCATCGGGTGCTAGCTCTCGGTGATGGCCGGCAACTAACTCAAGGTGATGACTTTCACCTAGATCTAGCGAAGGCCAGCCTCACCAACTTTAGGTAAGACTCAACCGACTCAACCTCACTAGGATCTTGCAAGGGGCAACCTCACCAACCTTGAGAGAGGCTTGCCCTCGCCAAATCCAATGGGGTCAAGCCTTGCCCAAAGCTAGCAAGGGCGAGCACTCGAAGCAGGGGAGAGCGATCATTGCCGATCGTCACCGGTCATTGCCAAGGCTCAACGATCGGCAAAGGAATAACGAAAAAACAAATTTAAATAAATAATGAAAAATTACAAAATTGTCCACGTTAGTGCCTGTAATGCCATGTAGGACAACGTCCATGCCAGTGATTTTCGGTTAAAATTGGCGAGATGAATTGTCAAAAGATATAAGACTTAATTGACTAAATTGAAAATTTTATGACTGAATTCGTATAAATACAATAGGTCTAAGACTTTTTGAGTAATTTCCCCTCTATTTGTTCATTTATGTTATGTCTCGCACCCTAGTATGTCATTTAGAAATAAGGCACGGCAAATAATGAAATCAATATCACAATATTAGAGATATCAAAATGAGCTATAGCCTATAATACTGAGGGAGAGTACGATAAAATAACTAAGATAAGGAGTACTTGGGGAATACATAACTTAAATTTTGCAGAAAGTAGAAATATGTAACTTTTGTATATTTCATTGGTAAGAAATACAAGAATATTTTTAGTCTCTATCAAAAGACTTCTAACAAAATTACATCTTCAAACGGGAAAATTATCAAAAAAGTTCTAAACTTATTACGATTATGTCAATTCAATCATAAATATTGTTTTTGCCAAATAAGTCCTAGACATTTTGCATTTGTACTAATTAAATCCATCTTACCAATTTTGACCAATTAGAGCTGACATAGGTGACAACCATCTTACGTGGTGCTTTTAGTGCCAACATTGACAATTTTTAATAATATTTTCAATATTTTTTTTTGAATTTCTTTTTTTTTTTTTTTTTTTTCGTTTCTTTCTCTTTCCTTTTTCTACTTTCTTTCCTTCTTCATCCAACTAGTTGCAGGGGGCAAATAGCTAAAGGCAAGGCCAACGAAGGACCTCACCATGGTTGCGTGAGGCTCAGCCTCACTAGATCAAGCGAGGTCATGCCTCGCCCGACTCCTAGGGTGGGCCATGGGTGAGACTTGACCTCACCAAGTCTGACAAGGTCATGCCTCACCCACCTTCGCGAAGGCCACAAGGTCGTAACCTTTGACCTTGCCCAAGCCATGCTCACTAGCCTCACGAGCGGCCTCTAGCAAGGGCTCGAGTCGTGCAAAGGGCTAGGCGAGGCTTGCCTGAGGCTAACAAGATCCCCTATTGGCCCTGTCTTTAACTAGTTGCTAAGCCAATGAATAGCTAGATTAAGAAGGAAGGGAAGAAAAATAAAAATAAAATATTATTAAAAATTGTCTACATCAGCATCGATGGCGCTTTATAAAGCAACCAATGTCAATGTCAATGTTAGTCGGCCAAAATTAGTCGAATGGATTGAAGTGGCGTAAATACAAAAGGATTAGGACTTATTTGACCAAAACAAAATGTTTATAACTAAGTTGGCACAATTGCAATAGATTTAAGTTTTTTTTTTTTTTTTTTTTTCGGTATTTCCCTTCTCCAAACTATCATTGATATACAAAGACATCGATGATCCTCCCTTCATATTTAAAATAAATACTGATCAAGACAAGATACCAAACATAATGTCACAATATCTCTAATACACTCCCCAAAGTCTAAGTGACATGGAGACGTGGACCCCTGGAGTGCCATAACTTGGTAGAAATGGATACTTAAAAGTGCCATAACTTATGAAATGTATACTTAATTGTCAAAATCGGAGCAAAATTGATCACTTGAGTGCCAATCCAGCCAAAATCCGGCCAAAACGCTGATGTGTCAATTTTCTGGCAAAGCAAGTGCAAAACGGCATTGTTTTAATGTCGACGTGGTAAAAAATTAATATAAAAATTAATTTAATTAAATTAATTTAAAACATTTATAAAAAAATATAAATATTTAAGTAAAAAAAAAAAAGAGATGCGGCTGAGGGTTGAGACCTAGCCGCCGCCGTCACCTCCCCGCCACCACCGGCAATGGCCGGCGACGGAGGGGGGAGGGTCGGCCGGGGTCACCGGCGACCCCGGCCGACCGGGTGGAGAGGGCCCACTAGCCCTCACCCCGATTTGGGGTGAGGGTCGGCGGCCTCGCCTGGCCGGGCCAAGGGCCACTACCCGTTGGGGATCAACCCTCGCCCAGATCGGCAAGGGTTCGCGACCCTCGCCCAGATTCGGTGAGGGGGGAAGGAGGAGAATTAGGGGTGAGCGGTTCCAGGTTCCGGTTCGGTTCCGTCCGGAACCCGGAACCTACTCGGGCACAGTTCCTCAAAATGAGGAACCGGAACCTACCCGTCAGAAGAGAACGGAACCTACCCGTCACAGGTTCCAGTGGTCGGTTCCAGGTTCCAACAGGTTCTTTTTTTTTTTTTTTTTTTGTTATTTTCAGATTTGAACTATAACGTATGCGCACGTTACCAAAAAAAATATAACGTACGCGCACGTTACCAAAAACTATAATGTACGCGCACGTTACCAAAAAAAAAACTATAACGTACGCGCACGTTACCAAAAAAAAAAAAAAACTATAACGTACGCGCACGTTACCAAAGAAAACTATAACGTGCGCGCACGTTACCAAAAAAACTATAACGTGCGCGCACGTTACAAAAAAAAAAAACTATAACGTACGCGTATACTACACGGTAACTTCCCACATCTTAGCAAACATACCAATGCCAACTGTCAAGAATTTGGACATACATAATCAAAACTAATAAGATTAAACAGTAACATGTTTATCTAAGGTAAAAGAGCAACCAAGTCTTTCTATATGAGGGTGACTTAAATGTCAAGACGATGCATAAACACCAACCCCTTATGAACGAAATGCCGCACTTGAAGCATGTTAGGTATCTTCCAATAAGGGCAAACCTTCAAATTAAGATATTGAGCCCAGAAATCGAACAATGATAGTCAAAAGGCAAGAAAATACAAGATGGATTCATAAAAATAATAGCACATTCCTTTAACAACCCAGAAGATGCTTTTCTAAATCTGGCGTTCAAGTCCAAAACCTTGATATAGCTAAATTTCAAGGCATTGTCCTTATTCGCAATAATTCTCGCTGAAAAGTGAGCCTGGAATCCATTAACATTTTCCTACATGGTCCTGTTATTCACTCTAAAAGAGCTACATCACCTCCCTTTTTCCCTCAATTCTGCAAAGCCTCAAACACAGTGGTTTACATGTCTGTTACACACTTGGTCCTGAGCTAAGAGAGCTTCCTCGACAATAATAGTATGGAATAACAATGCTTGTCTCAAAATTTGCTGCCAACAACTTGCTCATCCAAAATTTAAACTCGAAAAACAATGAAAATGCCACCAAAGAACTATAATCACCGAGCAAGTCCAAGAATCACCAAATCGCCACTCACTCCCTACGCTGGTATTACCCCGAGATCGTACAAATGAAATTCACAGCATTTGATAGTATAACCCCGAAATCATACCCTTGGAGAGAAGGTCCAGAAATCCAATTTCACCGGGCGAGCGGCGTCCAGGGCCGAGCAAAGTGAGCAGGCCGCAACGACGTCGGTCGCCGGGTCTTGGGCAACGGCGTCGGCGTCGCGGCTGCTGGTGCGAGTAGCGGCGGTGGCGGTGGGTCGTGAGCGGAGACAGCAGGCGTCGTTAGGGCTTCTGGCGCGAACAGCGGCAGTGGGTCGCGAACGGAGTGCTAAATCGGCGTCGTCGGGGCTTCTAGCGTGAGCAGAGGCGGTGGGTCGCGAGCGGAGACAGCAGAATCGGCATCCCGGGGCTTCTAGCGTGAGTAGAGGCGGTGGGTCGCGAGCGGAGACAGCAGAATCGGCATCCCTCGGGGGGCTTCGGCGCGAGCAGCGGTGGTGGGTCACGAGCGGAGATAGCAGAATCGGCGTCGTCGGGGCTTCTGCTCGTCGGGGCTTCTGCTCGTCGACGACTCGGGGCTTCTGGCGCGAGCAGAGGCGGTGGGTCGCGACTCTCGAGCGGAGACGAGCTCGGCTCAGAGCACGGCGTCGTCGGGGCTTCTGCTCGTCGGCGACTCGGGGCTTCTGGCGCGAGCAGAGGCGGTGGGTCGCTACTCTCGAGAGGAGACGAGCTCGGCTCAGAGCACGGCGTCGTCGGGGCTTCTGCTCGTCAGCGACTCGGGGCTTCTGGCGCGAGCAGAGGCGGTGGGTCGCGACTCTCGAGCGGAGACGAGCTCGGCTCAGAGCACGGCAGCGACGGGTAGTCGGCGATGGGCGTCGAGGCAGAGCACGGCAGCGACGAGCCTCGAGCGGTGAGGGTTCGCGCGAGCAACGTCGGCGACTGGCGTTCGGCGGCGGTGGCCTTGAGGACGAGCGGCGTCCGGCGGCGAGACTCAGAGCAGCGTTCGGCGATACCCTGAAAAACTGAAAGTGGAAGAGTCTGAGAGTCGGGAGTCTCGGGGGAGGGGGTTCCTTTTGGAACCCTAACCGGGCCCAAACCGGTTCCGCGACCGGAACTGGGATCGCCGGTTCCCGGAAAATGGAACCTGGGAACCGGAACCGGTCCTTTAAGAACCGGAACCGAACCGAACCTCCGGTTCCGGTTCTCCGGTTCCCGGTTCTACCCGGAACCGTGCTCACCCCTAAGGAGAATGGGAGGCAGCCGACGGTTGAGAAGGAGGAAGGAGGAGGAGAAAAAAGGGAGGGGGGGAAGCAGGAGGAGGGAGGCAGCCGATGGCGAGGGCTAGGGCCACCGAGCCCGGCCGAGGGCTGGCGGCCCAGCCAACCGGCGGCGAGGGCTTGCGTGCCCTCACCCTAGATCTAGGTGAGGGTTGCCAGCCCTCGCCCGGCCAACAACCCTTGCTGAATCCGGGCGAGGGCATGCAGGCCCCGCCGCCGCCGGCCGGCCGGGGCCACCGACCTCAGCTAGGGCTCGGTGGCCCCGACCGATCCTCCCCCACCTTCCGGCGACGGCGGGGAGGCGACGGTAGTGAGGGCTTAGTCCTCAGCCCACCGGCTACCTTCCTCCTTCTCCCTTTTTTTTTAAAAAAAATTATTTTAAATAAATATAAATTATATTATTATTTTTTTTAAATTTAATTTAATTAATTTTACATTATATTAAAATTCAAATTATGCCAAAACGATATCGTTTTGGGTGAATTAGAGCTGAGTTAGCTCTCCGGAGAGCTAGCTCGGCAATAAATATTAATATTTAATTGCCACGTATGATTTTCTGGCCGGCTTCGCCAGATGTGGCACTCAAGTGTCCCACTTTTCTTAAAATGTTAAGTGTACCTTTCGTAAATTATGGCACTTAAGTGTCCTTTTGTGCCAAGTTATGGCACTTGAAGAGAATTTGTTTGGCAACTTTAATTGTAATGTAGCTACAACTAACACCTAAAGAATGATGAATAGGTGTTTAAAATAAATCTTGACAAATAATCACGGGATAAAATAAGTTACTAGCAAAGTTTAGATGAGGATCAAAATTAGTTTCGCGAGACACTAGACTTTTGCAATAACTGGTAAGTGCAACGGACTCCAAATAAGAGAGTTAAAGGGAAGAAAAAATTGCGCACGAATCTTATAGTGGTTCGACTTAAATTAAGCTTACGTCTACCCTCCCATACTAATAGCCTACTGGTTGGATTTCACTATAAAATCAATAGAAGAATACAACTTATGAGTACAAACACTCAATGATAGATCTTTCTAGCTCACTAAGACACTCTTTTTGTGTCTTCTTTTTTTATCACAATTTGTAACTCTCACAGATGAAGACAAGTAATCGAGAATAACTTTAGACTTGGGAATTTTAGATTCACGTTCCTCTCATCCTTGACCGAATGACCTCCTTTAAATACACCTCCATACAATACTAGCCGTTAACATTTTTCGAAATAATTTCTTCCAATCTACCCAATGGGCAGAAATTTTCAAAAGGATCTTGTAGCCTTTGAAGAAGATCCTTTTGAAGACAATAATAGAATTTCCATTAGATTCTAGTCGTTCGTACAATTAGAATATTAATTTCCATAAGTGATGCTTCCTCATATGGAACTTATATTTAATATTGATTTTATCAACTTGTGATTGACCTAATCAATATATATATATATATATATATATATATATATGTATGTATGTATGTATGTATGTATGTATGTATGTATGTAAAGTAAATATCATTTGCCAGAAAACTAGTAGTTGAAGGATAGTTTCCAAATAAGTCCTTTTTGGATATGAGTTGCAAACTTTGTTAAATCTGGTTCTGAACTCTTTCTCGTTCGGACTTTGAAATGATCTCGATTGAGACTTCTTAGTATGGGATATGCTTCTGGGATAAGTTTGCAATCAAACATAAGTCTCCCCCTTTTTGTCAACATCAAGAGGGTCTTAAGAACTGCAGATCAAACCAAAGATAGTAAGCCAACATAAAAACATGTCGAAAATTTAAGCACACAAAGATATGAGAAATTTTTTCAGGAGCTAGGGGTTTCTAAGGATGCAGACAAGATGAAAATCTCCATGTTCTGTACGGCCTCCTCAAGCTTTGCCATATACTAACCAAAAGCATTCTCGATCTTGGCATCAAGAGAAGTGTGCAACTTTTGAAGTTCAACCTCTATGTCATACTGTTGTGCTTTAATCTCCATAAGGAGCTCAGCAATTTGAGGATAGTTAGCATCCGGTTCTATTGAGCACTAGCTTCTGCAAAGTGTACTTGAGGGATATCCAAACTAGATGAAAGATCATATTGTACCTTGGAGGTGTGTTGCTCCCCCTGAACATCAGCATGTTTCTCCTTATCTCCAACAAAATCTTCAAGGAAATGAGAAGCATAAATGTCCTCTGCATCTAGTGGAGAATGGGTCACTTGAGTCTCACTGAAAGTCTACTTTGCAGCTTGCTTATGAACAAGATTTTTCTCACTGACTCACCCAGGATCTGTGCCTTCAACTTGAATGTTAAAGTCTCTACCTTTAGCACCTTCAACATCTTTCGATGCATCCTCAGTACCCTTGTGTTGATCATTCCCCTCTTCGTTTCTCCATCATCTCCTATAAAATCATCAGCATCATCATCTCCTTCTTTCTCAGTCTCTTCTTCCTCTTGGTCATTCTCTTTGTCTTCTTTGTCTTTGTCTTCCATTTCTCCTTATTTTTCACCTACTCCTTCTTCACTCTCTTCATCTTGTTCTTTCTCACTCTCTTCAACCTCTTCCTTAGATTCAACCATGCTTGTAACTGGGTTTTTCATAGCAATATTTGCTACTATGTCAGAGAGAGTCTCCTCTTCATCTTCATCTTCATCTTCATCCTTGTCCCCATCTCTCAATAAGAGGATAGGTCTCTTTCTTTTTGAAGTCCTTGAGACTACACTCTTACCCTTTCTCTTTTTCTCAACTATAATACGAGTCTTGGTAGAACTAGTAGACTCTTTCTTCATATGCTCCCAACCATAAGAGATATCCTTCAATCTCATTTTAGAGATCATTTTGAACCCAATCTGTATAAAAGGAAGAGTTCTAGAGCAAAAGCTTGAACGAGGTTGAATTTGGAAGTGCTGGAACAATCTAGTCACCAAGGCATATAAGGAAGTTGGCCTCTTTCTTTCATTACTGTTCTATACATGTGTAACAGAATGGTGTATGGCAGGAAGAAAGCGACTCCATACCTAATGGCCTACATCAACTAGGCTTCAAATTTGGAGACATCTGTTTTTTTATGCAACCTTAGGTTTGATATAGTTTATCATTATCTTGTGAAGCAGAATATTGAAAGACGACAGCCTAGGGTGAGTAATACTTCCTTTTGGGATCTTATCCTTGACCAAAAACTTGGTCACTTCTTCGTTTGAAAGATTGATAGGCATAAATTCACATCTTTCTACACACAAAATGTCAGCTAGCAAATTTACATCCACATCGAAGGCTTTGTCAAACACAATGAATTCAATATGTGTGGGCGATAGAACAGACAAATTCAAATAGAAATAGATAGTTAGTTCTGGGTATGCATCAGACGATTCCAAACAAAAAGTCTCAATCTAAAGTTTTGCAAACTTCTCCCTGAGAGGAATTTTAATTGTTTTCATAAATTCAAAATCAACCGTTCAATGATTAATCACTCCCTTATTTAGCATTTGCGCATGAACCTCATTGTGTTCCTTAGACCGAAATAATTTCCCTTTCGAATCCTTTACACTAGCAGCAATTCCAATCTTAGACTAAAAATTCTTAAACAACCTCTCATCATCATCTTCTTTCTTACCTTTTGCCTAATTCTTCGACCCAATCCTCAGATCAAGGTTTGAACCATGAATTCCTCCATTGTCCTTCGAGGTTCCACCAAACCCAATTTTTCCATCGCTTGCAGAAATAACGTCTCATTCTCGTACCCATTTTTTTTTAAAGAATATGGTAATAAAATCTAGAGTAGCCCTTCCTTTCTTCAAAATTTTATATGCTCAAGGAGAATATCAGGTGTTCTTACTAGAAGAGGTGTTTTTGCTGCTTGAGTCACTTCTTGTTTTACTGAAGGTTGAGTTGAACTCCTTGGAGATTCATCGCCAATGAGATCGAATTGTGTCTACTTATCCTTTGTAGATCGAGGCCCTTTGCTCACTATGCTAGAGGACCTTCATTGTGAAAAGATCGAGTCAAACTTAGAGGACTTTGACAACATGGTGGTGAGAGAGTTTTGGAAAGCGATTAAAAGAAAAAGTGATGAAAAGCTAGAGAGAAACTACTTTGGAGATTAGGGTTTGTAGAGAAGTGTAGTTGTGAGAATAGAGAGAGAAGATTATCGCTTTTTAAAGAAAATGAAGAGAAGCAAATGAGTTGAAAACCATTTTCATCACAAAAACTCACAAAATATTGATTTTCAAATTCTCCACCATGGTTTGTTTTGATGTTGGAAATTGTATAACTTTTCTCATTTTAAACCTTTTTAGCAAACTTTAAAAATAAGAGAAGGTTTCTACTTTAGTTGTTAAAAAGAAAATCCATGCAAACTTTGTGTAATCATCCATAATCACTAAACAATATTTTTTACCTCAGATGTTTTGGGTTCTAGTTGGTCCAAAAAGATATATGTGAAGAAGCTACAAAGCATAGTTAGTGGAAACGTGATTTATGAATTTGAATAAACTCCAAACCTGTTTTTCTAAAGTACATGGAATGCACAGCTCAGTCTTCTGATAAAACATTTTAGGAAGACCATAGACCAGCTTCTTAGAAGATAGCTTAGCAATTTAATGCATGCCGATGTGTCCTAACTTGTGATGCCAAAGATTTTCTTCATCTTGGATTGAGATTAGACATTGAGAGCTTTCTGAATTTATGTCCAAAAGGTATATGTTGTCATGCCTTCGACCAGTGAAAGATTGAGAAAAGTCTTAATTGACTCGAGAACAAATATTCTCTTGAAAGTTGATTTTGGACCTTATATCGCATGATTAACTAATACTCAGAATGTTGTAATTAGGATCTTTCATCAAGGAAACATTATTAATGATCAAGCTGCCAATCTTCATGGTTCCCTATCCAACAATTTTTCCTTTGTTGTTTTCTCCGAAGAAAACACTTCCTCCTCTTTGTTTTTCAAGTTTGACAAAGCCATTTGAGTTTTCTGTCGTATGCCTAAATCATCCATTTTCTAAGTACCATTTGCTCTTCCTTTTTATGGTAACCTCAATATTCTTGTCTAATTCAGAGTCTATATCTAAGTCAGATTGTGAATCTAACTCTAAGTAATACATTAAACAAATATTTGCATACTCCTCGTCACTTTCTTCACATTTTGTGTCGCTTTAAATTTCTGCTTTTAGTACTATCTTGTACTTCTCATACTTTTCTTTCTTCTTTTTCAACAAATGACAGTTTGGCTTAATATATCTCTTTTCTTGCACTCAAAACATATCATATCCTTACTTGATTCATCTTATTCCATTGATCTTTTCTAGGAATTTTGTTTATATTGCTTCTTCCAGTTGAACCTATTTCCTTTTCTATTCAGCTCTCTGAACTTTTAATAGCAAGTTCTTCATTGTCCAAGTCATCTTCTGATTATGCATCATCAAAATCAACATTAAATTTAATTGCAATGAACTTCTTACCTTTGAATCATCTTCATCGCTGATCTGTTTCACTTCATAGGATTGAAGAGTGCCAATTAGTTCATTAATAGAGAGTGACATAATCCTCTGCATTTCTTGGATTGAGGTCTTGACATGATTTCAATCCTCTGAGTCATCGCAGAAGTTTGTTAACTTTCATTGGAGTAGAAATTGGCTATCCTTGACATACCAAACCGTTTAATTTCTGTAAACCGTTTAATATCTCCAATAGATTCTCCAAGCTTCATCTTGAAAGACTCATATTGGTGAAGCATGATATTCATCTTTGTCTCATTTACATGATTTGTACCTTCATAAGTGATATGAAGTTTATGCCAAACATCTTTAGCTGTTTTACATGAAGAAATTTTATTACAGTCAATGAGACAAAGCAAAATATAAGGAATAAATGGTTTTTGCATCAAGAGCCTGTCTTTTAGTTATTTTTGCTTGATCGATTTCTTCAGCATCTTTGTTTATAACTTCTTTCTTCTTGTTTAATTGGTAGTAGAAACAATAAGAAGACTACAAACAAAAGTACTAAGGCATGCCATTGGGAGCAAAAGTCTCTTGGAGACACCTCATTTTCTTATCTATAATTTTTCGAGTTTGACCAATTTCGGCCCGTGCCCAAACCTCATTAAAAACAAAAAAAAAAACCAAGCAGGTGGTGCAAATGGGTAGAATTCATCAAACTTTTCCGGCGACACCCAATTTGCCCCAATCTAATGACGAAATCATGAAATAACATGTCTTTTGATCTAAATCGTCCAATGGCGATGACATTAGCAAACTTCATGATTTTCCCCGATTCAAGGTTATTTCCATAACATTCAACTGATAAACTTTCCAACGCATCAGTAAAAGACTAAATTTCAAGTCGAACTTTTGTTTTTTTCATAAAAAAGCGCACAAAAAGATGAATGAGGAAAAATACGAATAAAGAGGCCAAAAGTTGGGATTCTTCAATATTCACATACTGTTCAGTCGGCATCGTTTCGTGTATATAGGCGATGAGATCTTTGAGGTTTCTTAATGAGGAGATTTCAAAGATGACATAATGAGAAATTTTTATAAAGTTAATGGGAAAAAAGGGTTGGAATTTCGTATTTTTATGCAGCTTTTGACGAAGAATAGGATCCAAAAGCACTTCTAAACTTCTCTGGACTCTAGTTTTTTTTTTTTTTTTTCGCACAACGATGTTGACTAAGGACAGTACTCGAGTTAAAGAGAAGTCTTCTGGAATTCTGTTCAAGCGGGCGAGACTTGCTGAAGTTGAGGACAGCTATGGCCATCTCCAACGGAGGGAACATCATCAGTTCCACATCTACAACATCGAATGGCATAAATGAGACTGTTATCGCAAATGGTCTGGAGAGGGTCACTAAAAGAACTACACCAATCACTGCATACAGTAACAACTTCGAAAGACCCAGCTATCAATGAAGGCAGAGAAGAATATAAGATTACAAGTGACACCCAGTCGCAACGAAGTAATCAAGTTTGCACTTCTCAGATCCCCAAGCGCCTCATCATCTGATACAAATATCAGGCGCTGCTAAGCGGCGATCGATCACAAAACAGGCCCTAGGATCAACTTTTGTCAGGCAAAAGCTTTCCCACTTCTGCTTTTAGGTCCAGCTTCTCCAAAGTTGGGATCTTTCCTCTTATTCATATGCTTTCACTGCCCCGACAAAAGAGCAGGATTGGGCAAGTCATGACATATTGCCCATTTACGACTAGCTGCTCTGCTCAGACCGACTTTCACAGTTAAGACCCCAAACTAGTAGTTTTAACCTCTTAAAAGTACATTTGATACAATTTCAGTCAAATAGGGGGAAAAGCATTGTAAGTAAGTTTCAGATGTTAGAAAGCATCGTAAAAACTTGTTTGGCAACTTGTCCTGGCATTCCCTTTTTCTGACATTCCATGACTGCCTTTTTGCATCGCAAGCCGATGTTCTCTTTTTTTGCTGCCAAGAATATTCTAAGAGATGGAAGCATGGATGGTAGACAAGAGTCACAACATCGACTCACAATTGTCTGTCTGAAGCTTGATAGCTTGGCAGCAACTTGTTTGGGATTTGAACATATTCAGCTCGTGCATTGTCTGTTTTGATACGGATCATCCGAAAGAAGAGTTGTTGGATCTGTCCAGCAGCAGCTGCAGTTTCCAGCAGGCAAACCTTATAATAAAACCTTCATCACCACTGGAGAACAAACTTAGATACCAATACTTCAGGCAGCATGATATATATGCTAGTGACAAATTTGTCTGCCATATGCTCCACTATCAGATTCCTGAACCTATGAAACAAAAGTGACACTGTTGTTAAAAAAGCAGGAAGCCCCACATGAACTGCCAAGTTACAGATGGATGGTGAAAAGAGAGAAACCCGAAACATTAGTCAGAATAAACAAAAGTACCAGTTCCGCAAGGTCCAAACAATTTGTAATGTATTGCTGGTCAGTACTTGAGAAATATTATTATTATTATTATTATTATTATTATTATGATGTGTAATTACAATGAATGGAATTTTTTGCAAAGGAATTGGCGGTAACCAATCATTATTATCAACTAATCAATTTAAGGGAAACTTAAAGATTGTAATCATGCGAACCAACAGGATGCTATGGCTACAAATCAAAGAGATATTTGAGATCACTAAAAAAATAAGCATTGCTAATGGTAATATCAGATCTCACTCGTCTGAGAGAGAGAAAATAATACCAACAGATTGAGTTGCAAGCCAAAATCTCTTAGTTTGGTTTCACCAAGTAGGAAGCACACTTCATACTAATTAATTTAAGGGAAACTTAAAGATTGTAATCATGGGAACCTCAACAGGATGCTATGCCTACAAATTAAAGAGATATTTAGAATGTATAGAAAAATACATATTGCTAATGGTAATATCAGATCTTACTCATTTGAGAGAGAAAAAAGTACCAACAGAATTGAGTTGCAAGCCAAAATCCCTTAGTTTGGTTTCACCAAGTAGGAAGCCCACACTTCATCTGCAGGAGGTGGTGGTTGAACCCAGTGCCCAGGTATGCGGCTACAGTAAATACAATATTTCTGTGAGGCAATGATAGATTTTCCAAAACCCACTAGCAATGCACTTAATCAGTGATTCAGAAGAGAAATCTATATATGATGCATGAACTTTGAAGCTGATGCAGGAATAACAATTGAGGTAGAGACTCTAGTGGTGATAAATGCATGCCACCAGTGTACATTCCTAATAAAGCAACATGATGGAAGTAGCAAAGACGATGACCACATTATAGAGATCAGCAGGACACAGAAATTATTGACTAAACAAACGGGCAAACATGTCAATCGCTTCACGCCCCTGAAACATAGATTCTTGCCCCGAGGCAAGAATCAGCACATTGTCTTTCATACATACTAGTCGTGCATTTAGTTTGCTGTTCTCACTTCCTTCGCTTTATAGGTAAATGGAGAGGGGAAGATAGGAATCAATCTAAAGGCCTCTTCTTGGATCTTCCTAAGGGGGCCCATCATTAGGCTAAACCTCCTGGATCTTGCTCTCACTTACCCTGATTACTACTCTCATTTTTAAGTTGTTCTCACATGTATGTTGTTATCAATATATAAAAAATGCACAAAGTCAATCAACAGGCATGATACATAACCTCATAAAATGAAGGTAGCAGAAATAATGTGTTCCTCACCTTCCTCCCCTTCTTAGATACACATCCCATGTTCTTCTGACCTACATGATATATAAGAATACATCAACTTTCCCTCACTAATTCCCATAAAGCAGATAATTATCACTTAATGATGCTGCTATACAAGGATAACCTTAACAAATTACAATACACGATGCATAGGGGCTATTAAGGAAACTCACAACACCAACAGTGATTTGTTAATTAGATCTGCGGTAATGCAAGGACGACCAGACTCTCATTATTAGGTCATAAAACCCTGATACTGATATATTATTTAGAAGTAAGGAATAAACCAAAACTGCACCCAATCTAACCTCTATTAGAGTTCCCACATCAGTGTTACTGCCATGATAGTAATGATAGAACTCAATTGGAAGATTTGCCAAGGCATCATAAGATCCAATATGAGTTTTCCCGTCTGGTGCTTCTTTCTTATATTCGTTATGACTGCCCGTCAAAGAGCTAATGTTGCCTTCCTCATCAGTGATTTCATCTTTGTTTTCAAGCTTTTGATGTGTGACATCATTTTGATCTTTCAGGTCAGACTCAGTAGCATCAGCTGTTTTGCGAGATTCTTCGGCAGTCGCAATTGCATCTCTTGCAGCATCTGCATCAGCCGCAATCCGAGCCTGGCTCTCTTCTTCCTCAACAGCAACTCGAACTCTCTCAAGAAACTCATTATCCTCCTCTGGGAGAAAATGTCCTGTCAAAACAGACCAATCGTTCATACTTCCAGGTGAGCTAGTACTAAGAACATTTGCCATGAATGTAACAAACTGTTGTCTTTTCAGCAAATGAACAACATGAAAATTGCAATCTTTGATGAAGCATGCAAATTAAAGGAAATGACTTTCTAGTACATAGTTACAGCACTCGCCCAATTGGTTCACCTATTCATATGTAGACACACTAATTACAATGAAGGATATATATGCCTAACACACAGGTGGGAAAATTAAAAAAGAAGTTCACATAAATGACAGCTCAATCTGACTGACAATTGAAAAAGTGGATGCCTCAGTAGTTGATAACATGCTCAATTCATTTCCACTGAGAATGCAAAAAGCCAGTGGAAAGTTGCAGATTATGGCAACACAACATGGAATGTCGTAAAAGTCATAAAGCTGGCAGAAACTGCAACCGTCATCATAGGAATCGAACGGCTAAGCACTAAGCATGAAAGTTTACCCTGCTTCTTCAGTTTTCTAACCCTCATGGACCGTAGCTCCTGCAATTTCTCCACAATCAAGACAAGCTCTAGCTGAAAGCAAAAGAAAGAATAAGATCATTAAACAAGTGCAACAGGAGCCAAAGAACACATATAACAGGGAGCAGCAAGACAATACAAAGAATCAATCTCCAAAATGTCTTTAGATGGAATTGCTGCATGATACCCATGCTGCTAGTGCTGCTTAGAGCTTTTCTACTCTAAATGCCCAATTTTAAACATAACAATTTGGTTCTGTGCTCTAAATTATTTGTAATATTCAAGGAAATCGAGTCAATATAAGTAAAAACAATCAATACTATCAGGCAATCGGATAAAGAGAGCATTCACTGGGAAAGAGGCATATTTACTTTATCCCAGAAAGCAATTAACAAGAACAGAGTCAAAAATTTCGAACTGACAATCAGAATTCTTTATGCTAGTTATTAGCACCATTTTCAAAACCTTTTTTGAATTAACAGCAGTAAAACTAATGAATATGTAGAACAAGAATTGAGCATATTGGTGATCCATGAGACCTTGGTCATCCACAACATAAAGCAACAACTGTAGCCCTTTGAGCGACTAAAATCAAAGTCAATGATGTAAAGACAGAGTAAGACAATGCTAAGATGTGTTACGTATCCAAATCATCACCATGAAGAATCTAAAGTAGCAGATTCAATAAAAGCAAATGAAAGAGGAATGCAAAGCAAATTCAAGACATGACATGGGAAACTTCTCCTCTGAAAATAAGTACAAGGATCCAAACAAGTGGAGTGAACAGACTAGCAGCTCACCTCGGATTCTAGCCTCCTCCTTTCCTCTTTTGCTTTAAGCTTCGCTATTTCCTTCATCTTTTCTATCTGAACATCACCAGATGACATTTGTTTCGGTTAGAAACTGGAAACTACAACTCCAAAATGCAAACAGCAAAGTGACAATCATCATGACCATATTAATCCAAGTTACATTCCCATTTAGAAGGTTAGTGGATCCAAGGAACTCCATAGACTTCACATCAATGTGTTAAAGAGCATCTTTTTAAGCTTCTTCAACTTATGAGCATACTCAAAATACTTCTTCTCACTCCTCCAAATGCCTCGCTTTATATACATATCTACGACTTTTAAGCGGTCCAAGCTTTTCCCCTATTGGGAAGTGATATTTCTCAGTTAAAGACACAAATGAAGTTAATCAGGCCAATGCTCCCCCATAAAGATCACGTGACAATTGACGAGAAGGCTCGGCAAACGATCGACCCCGACTAAACAAATGCCAATCCACAACCTCGGCATCTCATTACATTTACGCACACGATACCTTGCGTCTCGCAATATCCTTGGCAATCTCCCTTGCTCTCCACTCGTCCGCATCCTGATCAGCTTGGTCAAACCGTTCGCGCTCCTAAAATTATTCACAGAACACCAAGATTCAGACAAAACGAGCACTCCACTCCAACACTAACCAATCACACAACAAGAGCCAAACGGCCATTCAATCAACAACTTGCCTTCAATTGCTGCTCCGCGACGCGCCGCCTCTTCCTCTTCCTCCAGAGCTTATTCCGCTTCGACTTGGACAGCTTGCTCGACAATCTATGCACCGCGGATTTCTCCTCCCAAGGGCTCGTCTCATCCGCGACGGCTCTGAACGGCTCGAGCTGGGCGCTCAATTTCAAAATCAGAGAGCTCGCAGCTTCCAGCGAGCGCATATCTTGCAGCTCCAAGCCAACGCCCTCGTCCTCGACATGCCTCAACAACTCGCGCGCAGGACCGCTCCAAGTCCCGTTTTCGACGCCTCCATCGCCGCGCGCTTCGGATTCCTTGATCGCCCCCAGCAGCTGCAGCTCCCTCCGCCTGTCGATGTGCCGATTTTGCTTTTAACACGGCGCTGAGAACAAATTCAAACGGGAAGGCGAGATCGAAAGAGAGGATCGAGCGGCGACCAACCGTACATTGCTTTCGCTCGCGCGAGCGTCTCCTGCAACTCTCGAACTCGGTCGCGGACGTTCGCGCCGTTCCAGAGCGCGCTCGACGGCGGCGGGTTGGGCGGCAGCATCGGGTACCAGTTCGGCGGCGGCATCGCCGGCGGCGGCGGAGGCGCGAGGTTCATGGCCGGCGAGAATCAGCGAAACCAATCAAACCTGCGACGGCGCTGAGCACGCGGCCCCGGGTTTACGGCGGTCGGACGTTCATAAGAAATGAAAAAGCTCTCTGGATGTGTGAAAAAAAATCACTAAATTAGGGGTCGAAAAGCAATTCCCCTAAAAAGTTGGTCTAATTAGCAATTATTCCCGCTTTTTACAAATTGATATCCCTATCTTAATTAACTCAGCAAACTTGGATTTGTTTTATTCTTTATATGTGTAGGATCGAAAAATTGATTAAAGCATATGCCTAATTTGTAGTTTTTGTGCAAGTTTTAGGAGCCACATGAGAAAACACGAAAGTTTCAGATTCGAATTTGATGTCAGCACAAATTTTAGGACCTTTTGAAAGAAGTATGTGAAGTACAATTACAAGCATTACTCAACTAAAAGTATAGATTCTACAACTTCCAAAATACAAATAGAGTGTGATATAAGCACGGATGGGTCGATAAATGTCATTTGGACTGTGCCACTGTCCTCCCTACGTAAAACATGGCTCCACTTATTCAAGGACGAAATAATGGTGTGTTTGGTAATTATTTAGGGTGCATTTAATGATATTTTTATTTTTGGAACAATTTCTTTTTAAAAATAATTATTTTCTATTTCTATTTCCAAATAGTTTCTAAGTAAAACAAGTGTTGGTAGGACTTACAAGTTTTTGTGACATACAAATTTTTTTATTTTTTTAATAATATTTTGAGATTATTCTTTTTCCTTTTTTTTTTCTTTCCTCTTCTACCTCCTCTAGCCAATCGCTGGGTGGCCACAAACTATGGTGGCCAATGGCGACGATCGGTGGCAAAGGCGAGTGGTGACAAATGGTGACGGCATGCAGCGACGACAGATGACAATGGCTGACAACGGTGGTGGAAGGTGGCTAGCTAGCGGCAAGAGACATGCATAGGGCAACGGGCAACAAGCAGCGAGGAAGAAGAAGAAGAAAAAAAAAGAGAGAGAGAGAGAGAGACTCATTTTTAGAAGTTGTTCATAGAAACAATAGCTACTTTTTTTTTTATTTACCAAAAAAAATAATAAGCTACTTTTTTTACTTCTTATTTATTTTTAAAATCCATTTCTTGGCCACTTTTCTATTCCTACTTTTGGGAATAGAAAAATTAACTAATCTTACTAAATGGATTTTTGTTCTTTTTCTATTTTGAAAAACAAAAGAAGAAAGAAATATAAACGTTGCCATATAGACCCTTAGTTCCAAAAAAATTTTTTACTCTAAAAGGGTTATTTTTTATTCTTCTATTCCCTAAACGAATTTCTGAGTATTTAAAGACATTTAGTAATTGCCCTTTTTATTTTTATTTTTCATAATAGAAATGTGTTTGATACAACCTTCTTTTTTTTTGTGATTTAGAATTTCTTTTAATTTTGTAATAATTTTATTATATTTTTCTCTTTTCTTTTTCTATTTCCTCTTTTTTCTTCTTTTTTTCTTCCCTTTTCTTCTTCTCTAGCCGATGGCTACCCACAGTATTAGCCAGCAATGAGCTAGGCTAGTTCTATTGAGCTCGCCGGAGCCTCACCGATGGCCAATCGAGGCTCTTGCCCAAATCGGTGAGGTGACCCTTGCCTAGTTAGTTGATGGCCATTGTCATACGGCAACCAACAATGAAGAAGAAGAAGAGAAAAGGAAAAGAGGAAAAAAATGGTTTGGAGTTGTTCTTAAGAATAAAAAGTTATTTTTTATTATTTTTTTATTTTGTTCCAAATTTATTCTTGGATCTCAGGAATAAAGAAGTTATTAAATTGAAGTTCTTTTTTTTCGGAAAAAAAATATTCAAACAGGCCCTAAGCAACCGTACCAAATACATGGTTATCACTTAAGACTTTCAAAACACATTCCCATTTAGCCAAATTCATGTCCAATAGCAAGAGATAGCATTCGACCGGCGAGTTTACCTCATCCTTCTCACTTGATGTCGAGGTTTGAGTCACCATGTTCTATTGAATCAACTTCAGAGGTACAGACCCATGTTTCTACAGTAATATCTTAATATATACGAGACATAACAGCCAGTGTATTGTCAGGAATTAGCTAAATACTTAAGGAGTCCTCGACACCTAACAATAAATTATTATAGTTTTATGACGAGAGGAATTCCATCTTACCTGTCTTATGGATCAGGTCGGACACGAATAAAATAAGAAGCTATATCCCTTTGCCTCTCCTTCGAAACAGGAACAAAAATTTAAGATACCCATAAGACAAAACACATCTCACTTATAATTGTGGCAAAGTCTTTAGCAAATGAATGGAACGATTCAACAACGAAAGACAAACTTCCACATGTAGACAAATAGCAAGACATCAACGTAGGAGACAACAATCTAAGGAAGAAGAAATAGATTATGGCGAGTGTAAGATGTTCATCTTTCTTTTCTTTTCTTTTTATTAACTAAAGCATCTACATTAGTCCACAATCATTGCAGCGAAATAGATTATGGGACTCAATTGCATGATAAGGTATGTAAACCCCTTGTGAAAGCACAGAACGTTGGTCGTATTGGGATCTGTTCTTTGATAGAAAACCCTAATGTCTCCTCAATCCCTTGAACAAGCACATTGAAACAGCTCAAAAGACTGCTTAAAGAGAAGAAACTACACATTTGGCATCTGGGTTTGTAGCAAGATGAAGCAGGAATATTTAGCAATCATTTGCTCATGCATTCTTATGTTGGTTGTTCCCAGTGATACCGGAGGAATCGCGATATACTAGGGCCAGCATGGATGAAAACTAAGCAGAAAACGAAGGCAAAGAGGAGGATCAGAGAGGAACGTGGGAAAATTTGTGTATATTGTATTACTTACAAACTTAATGTACATATCTCATATTATAGTACAAAATGTATATAAGAAAAATGCAACCAAATAATCTACAAATCAAATCCGATATTAAATTGATCTCGATTGATTTCATATATCAATCTTAATCTAAATAATATCCAGAAAATTCTCACGTATCTTCTAACAATGGAAACGAAGGTACCCACGAAGAGACTTGCGCCACCAGCAAATATGACTTCGTCAACATAGCTTTCCTCCCGACTTTCGGTGATGGCCAACCGCCTATGATCAATCTCGCCGGTCACTGCAATCCGACTTTCAAGGGTTGTGTGGGATTGAGCTCCGACTTTCAAGGGCTGTGTGTGTCAGAAACAGGGCTATTCGATTATGTCTGGGTCCAGTTTTACAACAACCCTCCATGCCAATACAATTCCTCCGCCTTTGACAATCTTGAAGATGCTTGGAAGTAGTGGATCACCATTCTTGCAAAGCAAATCTTCTCGGGACTATCCGCCTCTCCCGATGCAGTGGGTAGCGGCTACATTACCGTCAGCGATTTCTAGTCAAAAATTCTTCTAAGCATTCAACGATATCCTAAATACGGAGGTGTGATGCTGTGGTTAAGGTACTGTGATGATCAATCTAGATACAGTCATGCCATGTTTGATTTTCAAACATTCCGCCTTTAGGCTATAATAAACAATATAGTCTGTTTTAATACATGTTGATATAATCATTATTATTGAGTCGCCTACTTCTCTAATTTACATATTATATTTTCTTATTTAATAACTTCAAGATGACCCATTGGATAAACGTGATAATATATGTATCGATGCAAAGTTAATTAAATAATATATTGATCAAAATCAGTACCAGTGACTCCTCTGGATAGAGGCACTCAAAGATTGAGTAAGACTTCACCAAACACCCGACATCACATTTGAAAATCATGTTCGGGACATGGAACGCCCCCATCGAAAATGTGAAAAAGCATTTTACGCATCACACCACGTTTGATGATGATGATGATGATGATGATGAGGGTCATGATGAGTGCGATGTTCCGGCCAATCGCGTCGCGGTCGCGACAGGTGCAATCTCAACTTTAGCCGTCGCTGAAAGATTGGGAAAGGCTGACTCATTGATGGGCCTCGACACCCCAAAAAAAAAGTAGCTTCTTCATCATCCCGTGCATCCCCCCGCCTGATGTCTCGGCGGAAGCCCGAAAGCGACATCGGTTCTTTAGCTCGTGGGATCCACGTCGTACCCCTTCAGACAGACTCGACGACCGTACCTCGTTGTCTGTCGCCAAAAACATCGCCTTTTTCAAACTTTCGAAAAAGAAGGAAAATCTTCGAAATAATAAAATTCCCGTACCGCCAATGATCGGTCGATCCTCGTCGTCGCTGCTCCATACAAAGAAAATCCTGCCGTCTCTCCACCACGTCCAGCGACAATCTCTCTCTCTCTCTCTCACGCGTCGTGCCGGCCTCGATCTCTCTGCCACGACCGGTTCGACTCGTTGAAGAGCTTCGACAAGGAAGGCTGTCGCGCTCCTCGGTGCTCCCTGCATTCTCATTTTGCAGCGTGTCCTGAAGGAACCCGGAAGCCATGGCCACGGGGTCCGGTTCGAGAGCGACCCACCA
The DNA here is from genome assembly GCA_014182375.1 of Eucalyptus virginea. Lineage (NCBI taxonomy): Eukaryota > Viridiplantae > Streptophyta > Magnoliopsida > Myrtales > Myrtaceae > Eucalyptus > Eucalyptus virginea. The sequence continues at coordinate 17,384,811 of CM024523.1, read as the reverse complement.
TCTGAGAGCGGGCAGCGGCTCTCATGGCACTTCTTCTTCGTCTTCGTCGTCGTCGTCGTCGGCGGCGGCGGCGGCGGCGGCGGCGAGGAGTAGCGGGAACGCAGGCCAGGGACAGAACGTTCGCCCCAAAGTTCCGGGCGTCAGGCGCTCCGTCACCCCTACCTCCCGAGCACATTCCAATGCCAGCGCCGACGAAGGTTGGTTTTCCTTGCTCTCTCTGCGATTTCAGGAAATGGGTTTTTGGCTTTTGGCTTTTGGCTTTTGGCTTGACTTGGATGGGGACGGGGTCGGTGCTCTGGCTCGGTTGGAACTGAGTTTTCCTTGAGCTCTCGACTCGATCATGTGTGCCATGGCTCGCGTTCGGCTTTGGGTCGGCTTCGAAGAAACTTTTGATTTGAAGCTCGAGCTCGAAGTTGAAGTTGAGATTCTGTTTTCGCGGTAGAAAGGGTAGTAGACATGTTTGTCGTGGTATAACACATGACCGTGGATGCTTCGAAGAAGGTCCTATGCTACTTTGTAACTGTAGTTGAGATATGCAGAAGAGTTAAAGCTGACAACTTGATTGATTTCGCGGCTATCTAGTACTGCTCTTCAAACTTAACTTCGAAAAGAGTGCATACACGTCGAGCCGTGTCCTCTATTGACTTTACTTCCTTAAGGTGGCGTCGCATTTTTATCTGCCATTAAGTTTCTGAATTTGAAGGACCTTTGTATTTTGTATGTAAAGTAACTATGACTGCAAAATGATTTGCTGATTAAAGCTCGATTTTTTATCATAATTTCAACGATTAAGTCATTATTCAGGTAGCAGGGCGATAATCCATTAATTAAAAACTTTGTGCAACAATAGTTTGTGATGTCAAATTTTATGATTTGGTGCACCGATGCAAGGTACAGATCCCTTAGCTGCCCCGCATTCCCTCCCACTAGATTTTTTGCCTTAGTTGGACCATCAACTAGTCCGTGCTCATATTAGCAATAAGTTTAATTTTGTTTCATTTGATTATGAAGCTTGACAAACAATTTTATAGCAGTTCTCCCGTAATTGAAAGAAATTGATGCATTTCGTCCGTTGCCTTTAGCTTTTCAAGTTCTCAAGTTAAAGCTTGTTGAAATTTACAGATTCAGGCAGGGTTAGAGTGGCTGTCAGACTTAGACCAAGAAACTCGGAGGATCTACTCTTGGATGCTGACTATGCTGATTGTGTCGAATTGCAGCCTGAGGTTGGTTATCTCGATTAAAAAACCCAGATGTACAGCTTTGCTGAGTTGGGAGTGAATATCTGTACTGCAGTCTTACCACATGTACATGTTTTGCAAGGAACATCAATATAGCCTTTGAGCTAACTTAAAATTTTTGTGCTTTCATGTAGTTGAAGCGGTTAAAGTTGAGAAAAAATAATTGGAATTCTGAATCATATAGATTTGATGAAGTCTTCACAGATACTGCCTCCCAAAGACGTGTTTATGAAGTGGTAGCAAAACCTGTTGTTGAGGTAAGTAAATTAAGTGTATGAGAATCTTCACTGGTATGTATATGCAATTGAAAGTGTGCACAGGGCATTATCCTTCTGTCACAGAAACTCTATTAAGGGAGAACTTATTTATTGTTTCGTTTTATAATGTCAGTGTAGAGCAATTTTGGTGGAGAGGCTTTATCTCAGAATTTGTAACCGAACAAGTTATGATATGCCACAGAATTATGCTCAAATATCCACTCTCTAAGTCTCCAATAATTCGATCAAAAAAAAAAAAAAAAAAAAAAATCAAGTCTCCAATAAATATTTCGTCATATGCACATCCAACCTATATATATCTAAACTATAGTATCTATAGCTGAGGGGTTGATAATAAATCTCTGTTTACAGAGGAATTAGAGTGATGGATGTATTAACTTAGATTATGAACTTGCCAGTAACATGATCTCCAATCCTTTGGAATCATCTTCAAGAATACTCTAAATAGACTTGGACCTTATTCTTTATAAAAAGTAGATTGAATTGTTTGATAACAATAGATTTATCACTACAGCAGAACAGTACAAGTATATTACCAGGTGTTACTTACTAAGTTTGAAATAGATCTAAGATGTTCTTTAACTTTCCATGCTGGATTACTATGCCATTCAAAATATTGAGTATTAGATTTTGAAATTTTGGATGACAAGAGTGGACTTAGAACTTTTTGGGATTAAATGGTGGTCTAGTGTGCTATCGGAATCTCTCTCTCTCACTTGCTTGCTCTCTCAGTTTTGGGGGCGGGGGTGGTGTTGGGAATAATGAAAAGTTTGTCAGTGAGTTTTGCTTTTCCTCAGAGTGTATTGAGTGGCTACAATGGGACTATCATGGCTTATGGTCAAACCGGCACTGGCAAGACATACACAGTTGGGCGACTAGGCAAAGATGATGTATCAGAACGTGGTATAATGGTTAGAGCTTTGGAGGACATCATTTCTAATATTTCTCACGCTTCTGATAGCGTGGAAGTATCCTATCTGCAGGTAATTAAGTTGACATGTGATGCATTAACTGTGTCATGTTTTTATCAGCTAGAACAGAACTGCCTAGCAAGACAAACTCATATATCAGCAATGTGCTATCTTATTTAAGTGTAGAAGCTAGACGGACTTTGGAAGTTTTAGTCTCTTTAATCAAATAACTCTTCTACTCTTGGTTGACTAAGGTCAGCCTTGTGAGGTTTATACCTTTGAACTCTATTTCTCATAAAAGTTTATAGTACAAACTTGTTATATGAACTGCTTTAAATGTCAGCCACATCAATATGCTCTGCACTGAAAATAAGGTCCTGTCACTCAGTATATGATGCACAAATAGCTTCTATCTGTTTCTTGTCTTTCTGCATGCTTCTCTCATTGATTATGCAATATTTGGTTGGGGCTTATTCATGATCAAATATACATAAAGGTTTTAATTGCAAATTACCTCCACTGAAATCTTTTTATTTTTTTATTTTTTTACCATTGCTTCTCAGTTATATATGGAATCCATACAAGATTTGCTCTCCCCGGGAAAAATTAATATTCCCATTAGCGAGGACCCCAAAACGGGGGAGCTGTCATTGCCTGGAGCCACAGTAGTTAATGTTCATGGTGTTGATCATTTTCAAGAGTTGTTGCAAATTGGTGAAGCAAATCGTCATGCGGCTAATACAAAGCTAAATACTGAATCTTCGCGCAGTCATGCGATTCTCATGGTGGGCATTTTTTGTAGATTTTATAGAATTGTTGTACCTTAATTTCTAGAGGACATTTTTGTTCTTTTGATTGACGTGATATTAACACTGAAGGAATGATTCATAATCCTAGGTCAATGTTCGAAGATATGTTGATGGTCAAGATAAGGATGAGAACAATCTCCAGGACAGGGATCAGACTGATTTACATCATAGCAAGCCTATTCCTATAGTTCGCAAAAGCAAATTGCTCATCGTGGATCTTGCTGGCTCAGAAAGACTGGATAAATCTGGTTTGTGACTATTCTTTAATTGTTCTTACCATTATTCCCTGATCCTTTGGCGACACTCACATTTGATACTCAACATATCTTTTATTCATAGTTATACAGTTGTTTCCTGAAGTTTCTGTGGCAGATACACTGTGTTGCAAGTTCTACACTTTTTCCTACATTTTATGCTTGTCCTTTGGAATTTTGGCGTCCTCAGAATGGTACTTTATGGATTTTATTGTGGTTAATGATGCAGGCAGTGAGGGCCACTTACTTGAAGAGGCTAAGTTTATTAATCTTTCTCTCACTTCTCTCGGCAAATGCATAAATGCCTTGGCTGAGAACAGTGCGCATATACCTTTCAGGGACTCTAAACTGACAAGATTGCTTCGTGATTCATTCGGAGGTGCATGAATACTACTTTCAGTTATCCGTTCTTAACTTAATACTAGCTTCCTAGAGAATGTAAAGAACTTTGAAAACTTTGTTTGCAACACCAACCTTCTAGACTTTACCAAAAAAAAAGAAACACCAACCTTCTAGTTACTAAATTAAGATCCCAATCATTTAATCTAGTGCACTGTCTTACTTCAATCTTCAAATTTTAAACATGCATTTACTGCCAGACTTAGTTGCAAGACACATCATATCCTCCATCTGTGGACATGTTTTCTGATGAAGACTGTTGGCAGTAGTACATATGTACGTACATATTTTGTACATATATCTGTATTCATCACTGGTTGTGAATGCAACAACAGCTTCTTGGTGTGCAACATAACGGCTTTATCCAATTACATGCTATCATTCTTTCATTAGCATGCTTTTATTCTTTTAAGATTTGAGTATGCTATAGCCATCCTAGATAAACGATTCAGTTAAGAATTAATATTTCAAGCATATCATTGCAAATCTTCTTCCTCAGCTTGTCATTAGTTTTTATGTGATAGGTTCGGCAAGGACCTCGCTTATCATAACGATTGGGCCATCTGCACGACATTATGCTGAGACCACTAGCACGATAATGTTTGGGCAGCGGGTGAGATAGATAAGAGTTCACTATGCAAAATACTGCAAATCATTGTGCAATACATATTGGTATTTGTCAATCTATAGCTTCTGAAGTTTAATTCTGATATTAATGATCATATCGAGTTCATTGTCACACCTCTATTGCAATGAGTTCCTTGGAAGCAGATCAATCAGAACCCCATTACTTAAAGTTCTGGGTTTTCTTTTCCTATCTGTGAATCTGGTTCATTTCAGATGATAAGTTGTTCACCGTTTCAATTTTAAGTTTGGCTGAATTAATTAGAAGATACAAATAGCAATCCTTTATATGTCTAAGAAGATAATGATTGTGGTCTAACTGCTCTTATCTGCCATACAGAGCTGATCTCTGAGAATGTTTCTTTTGGTTTTTACCTTTGTTGAGAAGATCAGGACAGCAGCTGTAAAACAACATAGCTACAAGTGACATATATAAAATATAAGAATGATCCTCTGATGTTTGTGAAAGATGTGCTGAATGAATTCTGCTCTAGAAAGTGAAGCTGAAACTGGAAAGTGCTGAAGAAAAGAGGGGAAGAAAAGAATAGACAAGAGAATAACAGAAATATATGGATGTACTTTTTGTGTGTGTGTGATTGCAGGTAGGTGCATTCATGCACACAGGTATTGAGTAGATGCATGCTGACATACTTTCATAACTGCATGCATGTCTCTATTAATGCACGTGGATTCATAAATGTGTGTATACATACATCATCTGCCGATCCTTTGATAAAATGCCAGGGAAGCTTGACAATGAGTTGCTTTTGCAGGCAATGAAAATTGTTAATGTGATGAAACTCAAAGAAGAATTTGATTATGAAAGTTTATGCCGTAAGTTGGAGAGTCAGGTAGACCACCTTACTGCAGAAGTTGACAGGCTGGAAAAGTTGAGAGAGAGTGATAAGGGAAAATTGGAGAGACAGCTTAAGGAGTGTGAAGACTCTTTTTCCGGGGCAGAAAAAAGTCTAATGAAAAGGTCCGAGGTAGTTGACTCTATTGCTAGTGTTACAGCTTCATTTATATAATGTCACCGTTTTGTCGCTGGTTCAGATTAGTTTTCTAGTTCCTCGTCTGGTTTGTCTGGTGGAATAAGTACAGTTTTCTTATACTTTCTTCAAATGTCCCTTCAGTAATGCTTCTTCATCTTCTTCCAGTTCTTAGAAAAGGAAAATGAGCGGCTGGAGTCAGAGATGAAAGACATTTTAATTGACTCAAACCACCAGAAAGATCAGAATGATCTGATGCATAACAAGATTTTAGAGCTCCAAGCAAATCTAAATTACATCCAGGTACCTCTTTCATTTAAATGCTTTACTTCTCTGAAAACATTTCCTCTTCCCTTACTATGTTGGTGGTGCCTTCTTGCTGAACATTCCATATCATGGTAGTTCTCTATAATAAAATTTGGGACAATGTTGCAGCATGATAGGAACTTGCTATCATTTTTTTCTAAATTGACTGGCATAATGCTCTGAGAGCCAGTTTAATTACTTGCAAAATTGGTGTCAATGCAATTAACTTTTGTTCTTATGCAATCTACAGTAAAATCATAGGGTAAAAAATCCTCAACTAATTTGACTTTCGAAAGCCACGGTTTCTTAATTTTTTTTTCTTGTATTGAGACCAAGTCAAGTTAGTTAATGATAATTATCTCTGACTGTTTTATTGTTTTAAGCCACTGAGCTGTGGAATCTGAGTTGTTCAGTCATATGAATTACAATTACCTACTTTGCTAAAGCAAACTAGCATGCAGCCAGAGAAGGTCCAACTGATCACTGTTGGGAAAACTACTTGATTGGATGCCAAGGAGTTGGCTGTTGAATCACCATCTCAAGTGTTAATTTAAATATCACTTGACTAAGACCTAGCGACTTATGCCTCCATATGTTCAAGAGAGGAGCAACTTAGGCAAAGGCAACATCTTCACATGTGTAGTTACAACTAGTCTCCTTATGAGATTTTAAAGCTTAAAACTCACCTATTGATCTCTTCTGGAAAGCTTGCACATTTTATCTGTTAATTGACATTAGCTCAATGGCGTTCGATCCCAGAGCATAGGCTCATGTCAGGCATGGCTCTTCCACATCTATATCCATACACTTTTGCCATTTAAAGTCCATCCAATCAATTGAAAAGTGAAGCTTGGTGCAAAAAGATAACAAAAAGGAAAAAAATTGGATCTAGGCAGGCTAAGTAAGCTCAATTTTTGAAGGCCCAGGCCAGGCCTGCCCATTGCAAACTCTGTATTCTGGATTTGGCTATGCCCGATACAAAAGGCAAAAGCTCAAGACCAAGTTTAATACAGCGATTGGCAGGCGTGTCAAACCTTGAGGTAGCCAACCCTGTGGTGGCAGTGGATAGATTGATCGAACCCCATTTAACCTGATTTGACTTCTCAATCCAGCTGCAATAGCCAGCTTGTGTGTTTTCCCATTAATTTTATGTCTTTTATGGTTTGCCTGGCTATAGTGCTGAAAATATTGTCAACAATGTGTGACAGAGGCCAGGTCTTGAAAAATAACCCTTCCCGCTAATTTTGTTTTGAAGTCTGTGTTATGAGAATCAGCGACCTAGTGTTTTTCTCTGCATGGAATGCCTCGTAGGTTGTAATACTTCTATAGGTAAAGGTTTTGGTTGCTGAGATCAAAATGGAAGATTGTGGTTAAAATGCTAATTTCTCATCCTGAAACCCATTCTTTCAAGAGTTAGTGTCCTAATGTTTAAGTAAGTGTGGAAGTTGAATAAGAAATAACATGAAAAGTGGAGCAAACCCCATCATGAAATTTATTAATGTTTGACTTTTATAAAATTATCTCAGGCATGTGCAAATAAAATCACCCAACCTGCAGGCAAGCCATACCATTAACTCTTCCTTAAAGATGTGAGACCAACCAATGAAGTAACTTGTGTCATTACCTTTATCTCGGGTTATCTTGCTAGACGGTTGTATGGTTTGGTGTTAGAAAGTCCAACCCAAAAACTTAAGCTATTAGGTGGAGGAAACCACATAAATATAAAGAGCATTTAGAACCCGTTTTCAATTGAGGTGGGATGATATTTCAACACCCCCACTCACGCACAAGCCTGATTATGAGTGGCACGTGAAATTGACCACGCACATTCACATGAAATTTTGACCATGCACATTCGCGAAAAGGATAAAATTGGCTCGGATACCATGTTAGAAAGTGCAACCCAAAAGTTTAAGCTATTAGGTGGAGGAAACCATATGATTATAAAGAGTATTTAGAACTCGTTGTCAATCGATGTGGGATAATATTTCAACAGCCAGCACAGCAGTAACTTAAACCAAATGGAGGTCCAGGAGGAAGCTTGACAGTTATCTCTCCCAGTTTACAGCAGTAGCTTAAACCAACTGGAGGTCTAGAAGGAAGCCTGACAGCTGTCTCTCCCATTTTATATGCATGTACATCATGATTCTTTTGTTCGCATCTCATTTATTAGACATCCTTGGACATGGTATCAAACATAAAGGGTTACATGCTACTTACTGTAATTTAGCCTGTTACTTTAAACAAGTTCTTCGTTGTTCTCAGGAGCAGCAGCGTGCAGAAGCATCTACCTATCAGAGTGTACTGGCAGATACCACACAGATGTATGAGAAGAAAATAGCAGAGTTGATTAGGCAATCAGAAGAAGATCATTCTCATGCCATAAATGCTGAGGAACAATTAGACCATATGAGGGAGCTTTTGAGTGATCATCAGATAAAAATTAAGGTTGGTGAAGAAAAACATGTAATATTTGCAGTATCTTTAGAATGCACAGAGGCAGCACAATGAAATGAGATATTAGGATCTCCCTATATGATGCTAGAATGTATATTGTAATTTCACAAGAAGTTATCTCAGAAACTAATACTGGGAAAGTTGCCAATTTGCTATACTTATTTCAGATGGTCTCTTTATTTTTATAAATTATTTGTGACTTTTGCAACATTCTGAAGGCAGTTTTTTTCCCCAATATTAGCAACATGAGATGGAACATTGTTCTTGTCAGAAGACACTTGATGAAACTACTCGGATGTATGAGAAGAAAATTGCTGACTTAATGAAGCAAATAGAGGACAGACATCACCATTCTGAAGCCGTTGAAGAGGAATTTGATTTGGCGAAGAAGAGCTCCATGCAGGTTAATTTCTTGACTAGCATTTTTCCTTCATAGTGGCACTTAAACGGGTTGAGTGGGGATTAGCACTCCTTTAAGAATTTGCACTTAATGTAACAATCTTGAATTAATGTCCTTTTGGTTAGTAATTTGCCTTGGGATGTCCAAAATACAAAGCTCTGCAGGTTATCTTCTCCTGTAAATAAAAATTCTAAAGATTTGATATTCTAAGTTTTTGTTAAATGATGCACAGTGTATCATTATAAGATACTCTCTCTCTCTCTCTCTCTCTCTCTAAGATTTATGTTTTAAGTTATTGAGAGATATTCAAAAGAGTGCAGGATAGTAATTTGGCACCTGACAAGGCGTTAAAACATGCACAATAGACCTTTTCGTTATGTTGAAGGCATCTAATATAGCTTAAACAGTTCTGAAGGGAACTCATTAGCATTTCTTCAGTCATAGATATTCTGTTGCTTCCCCCATACTGGCATCTTCAAGTATTTGGTCATGCCTGAACTATGAGGGAAGGTGATGAGCGAAGATTTTCTGCTTGAGTCTTGACCTGGAAAAATATGTAGTTTTCAACTTAAATTAATAGATCAGTTAACATGTGAACTAGCATATCTCTGTGAAGTTGCAAGATTGCATTTTCCTTTACAGTCTACTGTTACTTCATCATCAGATATGCATAATGATTCTATCTCAGCTTGATATTTGTATTATCAATGCGATTCTCTTGGAAATGGTGTTGCTGATGTTTATGTCTTGTAAATTCATGAGGGAACTTTTTAATCCCTTATGGACCATTTTCATTATTGCTTTGTTGTTACATTCATGTTTAGGGGCAAAAAGAGATCAATGAACTCAACATGAAGTTAGAAAAAATGCACAAGCTTCATGAGGAAGGTGCAGATGAACTTCAATTCATAAAAGCAGAATATGAAGCTCTTTTACATGAGAAGGTATGGTGGACAAATTTCATAACAAATTTGCCTTATTCAAGTATTACTTTAGTGCAATTTGAGCCAACCCATGACAGCTCAAAGAATCACATACAAGCTTTTTCCCAGTGGAGTTAATGACTTAAAATGATTTGTTATATGCTTATTGCAATGAAAGGCAAAGTTAACAGAAGAACTTCATATGATGAGGGAAAGACTTCTACAAGAAGAAAAGCACAGAAAGAATATTGAAGATGAGCTAATTAAGGTAAAGAAGCTTGTAGCTGATAATGAGAAAGATCAAAAGGTAAGTTGAGTTGGAATTCATAGAGAAAGTACACTCTTTTGCTTCTGGACTGATATATGGGCAACCCTTGTACAGGAGAAGCAACTAGACATGAAAGAAAATGGTGGTAAAGGGTTTTCACCAGATGAGTCTATGGGGGTTCTCCATAAGTCTAACCCATTGAAGGAGACACAATCAAGTCAGAGGACCACGATTGCGAAAATATGTGAAGAAGGCAAGATAGATCCCAATATAGCTCACAGCTTACACCTATATTTGCTGTTAATCTCAAGGCTCATCGCAACTTACAATTTGTTTCTTTGATGAAGTTGGTCTGGAAAAAATATTAGCATTGTTAGCATCTGAAGATATTGATGTCCAAATTCATGCTGTGAAAGTGGTGGCTAATCTTGCAGCTGAAGGTATGTAAAATATTGCCATAGTTTCTGACTTTCATTGATCGCATGTGTCAGTCCTACCTGTCTAACACTAGTGGCACCCTCACTTTGGATTTCTCGAGTTCATTTGAAGATTGGGCGACATTTGATTTTCTCAATAGGGCTTGCAATGATAATTGCTGAGAAAAGAAGGCATTATAATGACTGAAACATTCTTCTTTTGGTTGACTTTCCTAAGTGGATACGTAGATTGTGCTGTGGTTGAGTGGTGAAGAGTAAGTCAAGAAAGAGAGTAAAGGAGAGGATGTGGTCTAACAATCGCCCAATGATGCTTGGGATTTGTCTATCTTAATGACTTGCTAAATTAAATGTGGTTGAACGAATGTGAAAATAACGGTAGCCATCCATCCTATTTTAAGTAAAAAAGTAAAACTCGGGAGATTTGCTACATGAAGATATTTGTATTTGCTAGGTACATGAAGATTTATGTTGGTCAGTAATTAATGTTGGAATTCCATTTTTCTTTTTTATTGTTGAATGGGATTGTATATATTATAAATATATCATTACATCATTAGGGAACAATTTCATGTAAAGCTTTTCTTAATATGATAAGGAAAAATATTAAAGAGTGGCATTAGGACACTTGTTAAGGTTTAGTCAATGTGCTTTGGAAACTTAAATTTTACTGTGTGAATGACTTTATTAAAATGTGTAAGTCTTCCATTTTGGAAGTGTCTTAGAAAGTGTTATTTTCATTTTTACTTAACTAGTGCCCTAGGGTACTTGTTAACAAGACCCATATGATAAATCTACATAGTTTGCAATCTTCCAAAACGTTATATGTGGGATAACAACATTTAGGTAACCTGACTATAGACTTTATCAACGTGGAGATGCGTACATGGGGATTATTGATGGTTCAACTAATCATATTACTATCAATATAACAGAACGGTCATCACCAGATTTCTTTCCTTGTCAAAATTCTTGATCACTGCACGAGTTGTTTCATGGTCTCCGCATGATTTTAAAGTAGTGCTCAATATTAAGAAACTCCTTATGTTTCTAGATCTATAAGTAAATTTTGCTGGCTTCCTTTGTCAGTTGGTTTTGTCTTATCTTGTTGGTATTTCTCGAGAATTATCCTTTTCTTATGTGATTTTCAACAGCATCCCCAAGTCCATGTCCTTCCTGGAAGTCTTCGTGTCCACTAAACTGACATGGTGGTGATTCTAAGATTCCAGAGCATATGAATTTGGTTACGAAAAAAGGAGTGTAACCTATGTTCTTAGAAAATTCCCAAGAATTGTATCCATCGCTATTGTTTTCCCAATTAGGAGTACACAAATTTTTACTGTCTAATCTGCCTGACTATCTAGCATGCTAGGTGATGTACCTGATTTGATGCTCTGACCTCAATGTTATTTGTACTTTCAGACATTCATCAGGAAAAATTGTGGAGGAAGGAGGCTTGGATGCACTGCTCATGTTGTTGCAGTCATCACGAAATGCAACTGTGCTTAGAGTGGCCTCTGGTGCCATTGCCAATTTGGCAATGAACGGTACTTCAAGTCCTTCACATATCTTTATTCTAAAATTGAGGCTTTTACTTAACATGTTGCTAATTGATTCTTCTTTATTTTTATTATCAAGTGTTTAGTCTTATGCAGTTTCTTTGATTGAAATGATGCTTTATCCTTGCTGGTCAAAGCTTGCAGAAGGCAATGTAGTGATCCACTGTTATTGACTCTATGTAGTAAAAAGTTCTTTACAGTGAAAGCTAACCTATACAAGGCAGTGTACAACTTCCCCCGATTTCCTGAACTTGCTATGATTTTCTGTGAGATCACTGGGTAAAAGAACTCAGAGAACACCTCAGTGAACTAGAACTACCTTATACACGATGAAGATTTTAAGAGCAACGAACTAAGGATAGCTAATATTAACATTCACTTTGAACTTCAGTAGAGCTAAAAGTTTGGACTGTTCTTCCTGAAGCAGTATTCAAGGGGTAACAATTGGAAATGTCTTTGACTTACTGCTTCAAAGTCCCATGTCCATTCCATTCTATGCTGGATTGGTGCTCTCACTTCTCACGTTCTCACTAAGTTTTGCCACTTACTAGTCGAAAGATAGAAAAGTACTTCTTAGAAGCTTGAAAGCCATCGTGTAGACTTTATGGCACATCATGCTTTGACCAGTGTATTTTGTTTTGAGAGTAACAATGATAACCATGACCATCTTAGGTGAGAAAATCGGTGAATAATTAATATGTATTTTTTCTAATTTCTTTCTGAATCTTTTCTTGAAATTTTTTATCACTTCTGAGATAAAGTCAAATTTGGACATCATGATAATGTTAGTAGTTCTAACTGAAGCCATCGAACCAGTTTGTTCAACCTTTCCAGATTTGAAAACTTTGGTGCTAAATTGTACATCCCACCAGAGTACTGTTCTAATGGCATTTCATTGACTTGACTCATTATCTTACCAACTCTAACTACTGTGCTTGTCCATGTTAGAGTTGAACCAAGGCTTGATAATGAGCAAAGGAGGTGCTCGGTTACTTGCAAATGTAGCATCTACAACAGATGATCCACAGACTCAAAGAATGGTAGCTGGTGCAATTGCTAACTTATGTGGAAATGGTGAGCTGAAGCTATCTTTGACATGAGTGCAATGCTTTAGTCTAATCATGTGTTCCCTACTACACATGGATGGAGAGTGTCGTGCCAGAACATCTCTCTTTTTTTGTAGTCACTCTGATGCTATTTCTTGGCCCATTCTTTGAAAGGAAAAAAAGAAACTTTGCGGATCAAATAATTTTTAATATATACGCCAGAAACTAGCAAAGAGTCTTTAATGTTTTGCTGAAAGCTCCTACATAGTCTTTCTAATTCAATTATGTTGGCTTCTTCATCCTCTCTAGTTTATCTTCCTGTCGTTAGAAACCCGGCCATTTGGTCTTTAACCTGTACAACCTTGTTTGAGGGATGTGAATTGAGGAGAACCTGGGTTTTTAATCATGCTTATATATGATTTCTATAAATGATAAACAAACTACGTATTGCTTCAGCTTTCTCTGAGATCAAGCGTGTTTATTTAATGGACTGATGCCCTGAAGTTTGCATGTGACAGAAAAATTGCATGTGATGTTGAAGGAAGACGGAGGCCTGGAAGCACTTCTGGGAATGGTTAGATCAGGGACTACTGATGTCTCGGCACAGGTTGCTAGAGGAATTGCTAATTTTGCCAAATGTGAATCCCGAGCGGTAATTCAAGGTTAGTCGCAGCTTCTCTTCAGGATGTTTACTTGATAAAACTTGGTAAACCAATGGCCTTATTTTCTTTCAAAATCTGAGTTGACTTCCTGTAGGACATCGGAAAGGCCGTTCACTTCTCATGGAAGATGGTGCCCTTGAGTGGTTGCTTGCAAACTCTGACTGTGCTTCTACTTCAATCAAGCGCCATATCGAGCTCGCTCTGTGCCACTTGGCCCAAAACAGTAAGCTACTCTGTCTATTACGTAAACATTCGATGTTGGTTGAATAAATAATACGACAGAAATTACTTTACTGGCATGAGTGTTTGGCAGGCATCATGCTACTCTTGCTTCTAATATGTTTTTAATGGAGTCGCATTGCTCTTGCAGAGGATAATTGGAGGGATTTCATGTCCAGTGGGGCGGTGAAACGAATACAAAGAATTTCAGTTGAATCCAGTAGAGAAGACATCCGGAGCCTCGCGAAGAAGACTTTGAATCTCTTCCCTACGCATCAAACTGACCTGTTCCCTACACATCAAACCGACCTGTAGGGAGAGTAGCCACTTCTGAATATATACGACAGTGCATATACTGTATATTGAGATGTAACTCCTGTTTATGCTCTTCGTAGAATTATATCAAACTAGAGACCTCTTTCTCATTATACTGACAATGCATTTTTATAAGCTAAGATTATATGAGCCATATTATAGACTTCCAGTGGATTCTCCCCACATGCTTTGGCCCTATTCAACGCGTGCGCTCAAAAGGACTTAGATTTGAGGGGAAAGATCAAACTAGCGATTGTCGTCACACTCAGTATGCAACAATTTCTGATAAAAGCATCTACTAAGAATAATCGAGACTGCTAATTTTATTTTATTTTTGAGTAAAGATAGTTATCCATTTCCTGGAGAAAAATCAATTTCCTCTGAAGTTTCTCGTCTTCTTTTGGACTTCAAAGTTCAAACCATTTAGGGACTTCAAAGTTCAAACCATTTACCCTAGATATCTGATAGCGCCAATGAGCATGCATATGACAAACTCGGTTCATGGATCACGATTGATGCTATTAACCTTAAGGGATCCGACCCTTAAAAATTGCAGAAACATCTTTGCACAGATCTTTTATGCCAAAGAAATCTCCCAATTCTCATTAGTCATAAGTTTCACAATTATGCTTAGTAGGATGTGTCTATATGGTGCTCGTCATTTGTTGCCGTGTAGAGCGATCTGCTTAGAACTTTGTGACACGACAATATCGGATTGGCACATTTCTGTTAGGGGCGTTAAGTTGGATGCCATATCAGTATGCTTAGAGCCAAGAGTCTAAATTAACTTGGTCACTAGTCCTGTCCAAACTCCCTTTCATTGCTCGCAGCCAACCACCTGCTAGAGCGGTCACCCGCCTCATTAGAGCCAGTGCCCACCCCTATCTGCCACCCCAGCCTCGCCTCCTTGTTTCTGGCTGACCCCACGAGCTGCTTAGATGCTCTCTACCCCAAGTCATCTCTCTCTCTCTCTCTCTCTCTCTCTCTCTCTCTCTCTCTCTCTCTCTCTCAGCTCTTCAATTTAGTGATATTGGAGGTCCATGACCTCATACCCGAGGCCGAGGTCAGTAGAGCAACTCCAGTGACCTGGCCAGGGTCGGCAACGGCGGTGAAATGACGGTATAGTGAAAGATGGTGGCAAGTAATCTCAGGACAATGAATATGAGATGCCTACTTTGAAAGAAAAGGGAAGAAGTATAAACAAACTATATTAGAAGAAATAAAAAAAGAAAAATTGTACAAACGCGCCGACCGTCAATCTTCTTCACAAGATAAATTAAGAATTACTTTGTGCAGCGATAGGATTACATCTTCCAACGACAAGACTTCATCATGATAATAAGTCTGATAAAGCTTAGAAAATATTTGAACGTGTTTTTAAGGGTCTGGAGGAGGACTAGCTTTGCGTATCGGTCTCTCTGTGAACAGCATGCCATACGACACCGTGAAGAAATATATCATTAGAGCCACTCCGACTGCTCCCACCAGCACAGCCACCGTGCGGACCGCGTAATCGCTACCGCACGAGACCTTCCCAAGCTTGATCTGAACTACGTCGACCATCGCCAGGAGCAAGAACAGGCACCCGGTCATGGTCCCGTATATCGCCAGGTAGAACGCCACGAGGCTGAACGTCTGCCTGGGAGGGTCCGCGTACCTCTTCTTCTCGTAGATGTAGAGGACGATCTTCACGGTCTTCCCCAGGAAGCCCGAGAAGATGAAGAAGCTGAAGGACGCGATCTCGTAGAAGATGAGCCGCTTGCGGAGCCTTGCATCGGGGTCGCACTCGGGGCGGTCCTCCTCGAGGCTGTGGACCTGGCCAGGGTTCGCCAGCGAGAGGCCCACGAACATGGCCACCGTGAACCACGAGTTGAGCCCCACGATGTCGTCCAGCACTTTCTGGAAGTACTTCCTCTCCTCCGCCTTTGCCACTTCTTCTACTTTCACGTCATTTCTAAGGAAATGAAAAGGAGAAGATCAAAAACAAGAAGATGCGTCGAAAAATCATAGTAAAGCTCGAGATAGAAAGAGAGATACCCGTTTGCGGGAGTCGCCATGAAGAGATGTCCTCTCTTCGTGCTCTTCTGTATCTTTTGTCTTGTCGATAGCCTTCAGACCTGAGAGGACGGGAGAAAATTCTCCCCTTGTTCTTCCTTTAAATTGAACCTTGGCGGAATCCTGACCACACACAAGAATGACGTGGACATGTTCCGCTCGATCATTTGGCCCTTACGGACTAATTTGTATTTGCCTAAACTCATCCTGGTAAATTGAACCGATCGAACCACAAGAATCTGTCAGACTCATAGATCTATGGTTATATCGACGCAATTGAGTCCATCCATCGCATTGTTCACGAAACGGGTCTACAGTGACTACTCGGAACTCTGCTGGACGTTAGATGGAGTCCAGAGTGACCTACCATTACCAAATTCCAACCCCGGTCCATAATTGCGAAATGTCATGAATATGGTGATGGCGACCTGCAGATGCACCGAAGCCACCCTCTTTTACACAGTAAGCTGGACAGCGACTGAAGTTGATGTGCATCTTCTGTTCAATATCCTCGGACAGGAAGTTTGTTAGTTGTTGCCAACAGCTATATTGGAAGGTTATGTGTGGTGCGTACAAAATATGGCGCAGACCACAGGGATGATTGTTTTTATCTGTCTAGCGCCATCCTGCCGGAGCGAGGCAAATCGGAATGGGGGAAACTTTCCAGGTCCCGCGCTGCCCTGCAATCTTCATTTTATACAATTCCTAGTCCTAATTTTTTCAGATGATTTGTGTAAAGTTTGGTAACATATTTGTTCTTTCATCTATTATTTCCTCTATCAATGATAAATGCTTCCAATAATTTATATTGCCATTTTTCTTCTGTTACTTCCTCTGTTCCGCCCCAGTGTCATCCTTGATGAACGCCACTGCTCAAAAATTTCTGGATCGAGCGGGTAATTGCGAAAATTAAATAGGAAGGGTGGAAAGTGGAATCCAACATCATGTCTACTTTTAAAAGGGTTTTCGTTTTATAGCTATTTGGATTTATATGAGCAACTCTAGGCCTTTCCACTTCATTTTTCTTTAAAATAATTTTTTTTTTCGGATAAATTAATTTGTGAATCAGTTAAGGTTG
Source organism: Eucalyptus virginea (assembly GCA_014182375.1). Classification (NCBI taxonomy): domain Eukaryota; kingdom Viridiplantae; phylum Streptophyta; class Magnoliopsida; order Myrtales; family Myrtaceae; genus Eucalyptus; species Eucalyptus virginea. Next base: position 17,367,587 of record CM024523.1, on the reverse strand, counting down.
CTACTAGCTAGGGTTTCCTATACTGTTCTACTTAAAAGACAGTTTACCACCTTACGAAGTACAAATTATTGAAAACTTTACAATTGTTCTTGAAGCATGTTCTACTTTTTTGCATGTGTAGTGCAAATTTCCCGTTCCTGTATATCTAACTGATGCAGTGGAAAAGATAATAGATTCACGAATTTTGATTTAATACACTAGAGAAGCTTTGCCCACTGCATAAAATTGCATTCAGAGAAGAACTCTCGTTTTCCTATGTTTCTCTCTCTCTCTCTCTCTCTCTCTCTCTCTCTCTCTCTCTCGGATTGTTGGTCTTGTCTCGGGAAAAACCTTTGGGAGTCTTGAGAATTGCCTATGCTTAGACGGTATTCCCATGTCGTGTCTTTAAAACCATCTAAGGTTTCTTAAAAGGGAAATGTACTTTTGGTAATATTTCTATTTCTGAGAATAATTTTTTTTTAGAGATAATTCTTTTCATTTTCTATGAATGTCCAGTGCAATGAATCAAAAACAAAATTCGGTCTTTTCATATTTCTATGTTCTTGTTCTCTCTCTCTCTCTCTCTCTCTCTCTCTCTCTCTCTCTCTCTAGTCTTGAGAATTGCCTAAGCTTAGACGGTATTCCCATGTCGTGTCTTTAAAAAAATTTATACGTTTGGTAATATTTCTATTTCTCTGAGAATAATTTCTTTTTAAAGAAATTTTTTTTTCCAGAAAAAGAACAATAATGTGTTTGGTGCGACCTACAATCTTTACCACACACATGAATAATGTACACGTGCCGCACGACCATTTGGTCCTACGCACTAATTTGTATTTGCCAGAACTCGTTTTACCAAATCGAGCTGATGGGACCTTGAGAATCTGTCAAGTTCTTTTGTATAATTATAGCTTTGTGATTGAGTCTATCCATTATATCATTTATGAAACGAGTCTATCTAATAAATAGTTTGGAACTCCGTTAGATGTTAAATGGAGTCCGTAATGAGCTAGCATTATCTAATACCAACCCCCATTGATCATTGCGAAATGTTATCAATACAGCGATGGCGACTCGCGGATGCACCGAGGCCACCATCTGGACACAGTAAGCTGGACAGCAAGTGAAGTTGATGTGCATCTTCTGTTCGATATCCTCGGACATGAAGTTTGTTAGTTGTTGCTGCCGACAGCTATATTAGAAGGTTATGTCTGAAGTGCGTACGAAATATGGCGCGGACCATAGGGATGGCAACTTCATCCGTCCAAGTGACTATAGCGCCATGTCGCCGGATCGAGGCAAATCGGAATGGGAGAAACTTTCATGGCCCATGCTGCGCCGCTCCGCAATCTTCATTTTATATATTCCTAGTCCTAATATTTTCAGATGATTTGTGTAATGTTTGGTAATGTATTTGTTCTTTCATCTATTATTTCCTCTATCAATCATAAATGCTTCCACTAATATCTTCTTGCTACTTCCTCTGTCCCGCCCCAGTGTCATCCTTGACGAACGCCACTGCTCAAGATTTTCCGGATCGAGCGGGTAATTGCGAAAACCAAGTAGGAAAGTGGAATCCAACAACATGTCTACTTTTAAAAGGGTTTTTGTGTTCATAACTTTTGGATTTATTTGAACAAGTATAGGCCTTTCCACTTCCTTTTTCTTTTACTAAAATTGTGTTGTTTCGGATAAATTAATTTCTGAATCAGTTAAGGTTGCTACTAGCAAGGGTTGCCTAATACTATTCCTTTCTACTTGAAAAGACAGTTACCCCTTTACGAAATACAAATTATTGAAAACTTTTACAATTGTTTTTGGAGCATGTTCTGCCTTTGTGCCTGCGTGGTGCAAATTTCAGTTTCCTAATCTAGCAAGGGTCATGAAACCCTTGTTGGTCGTGAGCCCTTGTTGGCCACTAGGTGAGGGTCGCAAGCCTTAATAGTTAAAAACAAATAAAGAAAGAAAAAAAATTAAATTAACTTAAAAATTAAAAAAGTTAAAAATTCTACATTAGCATTGGCCGGATCGCTTAGGATGGTCAGCATTGATGGTAAGCATCTATATTAGTGATTTTCGGTCAAAATTAATCAAAATGATTATGTTGGTAAATTTTCAAAAGGTTTAGAACTAAATTGACACAATTGAAAATTTTATGATTGAATTGGCTGTTGTACAATAGTTTTAGGTTTTTTTTTGGATAATTATCCTAAGTTTTATCCAACAACAAACGTGAAACTGCTGGAGTCCATTTCTCTTGACAAAAATTTAAGGGTCATTTTGTTCAGATATTGTAAAGGGTTATCATGATTCAATATGGTAAAACTATATGTCGTGGGAAAGTCCAATGTATCTGCTTTCAAGTGAGTCGAGTTTCATATAATTTGGAGTCTTTCGGAGAATGTTACCCTATAAAAACAAGGCGTTGAGAAAATCTGAGATAAGGTCTTTTCAGATTTCTATGTTCTTGTTAAGTCCAATGCAGTGTAATTTATTCCTAGAGCCAAGTAGAGTCAAGATTCAATTTGTTTTCTTATTTGGGATTGTTGGTCTTGTTTCAAGGGAAATTAGTTTAGGCATCTTGAGAATAGTCTATGCTTAGAAGTAGGGATGATCGGGTCCAGGGTGGGTAGGGTCTAAACGTAGACTCTGTACCTGACCATGTTATAACCGATTCCCCTTTTTTGGACCCTGTACCTGACCTTGTTTGTATTGGACCCTATACCCAACTCACCCTATTTTTTCGATCCGGTTTCAGGATCAATCCTGTTTCCACTAGAACCTATTTCGCAATTTCCTGATATCCTATACGACTTAGAATTTTATATTAATACGCGAGAAAATAACGTAATCCTCATAATTTGTTTCAAACATTAAGCACTTGTAATAAATAAATACATGAACTTTTTGATTAAACGAAAAATTAAGGATTCACATGGCTAATTATAATAAATAAAATTATAAGGTAAAGAATTAACAACAAACATGAGTCTAATATTAGTTTTATTTCCACAACTATTATATGAAGCTACTCATTTATGCAAGCATAACTCCTCATACAAAAGAGAGATTAGGCGAGCCAATCCATGTGGTACACAAGAATTTGGTGGCAACGAACACTGTTCGTTCGTCGGACGGCGCGAGAGGGAGCCAATGAGGGAGGGAAGCAAGTGAGGAAGAGGAATGACGAAGGAGGAGTGTCATGCGTATTTCAGAGAGCCAAAAGGAAAAACGCCATGTGATAGCGGAAGTAAGAATAGAAATAAGGGGAAAAAATAGGGTTTTGAACTTATACTTACAAAACCAGTTCCAAAATCGGTCCGAAAACTGGATCCTGGGTGGGTAATCAATCGGAACCGGTTTCTAGACCAGTTTAAACCGGTTCCAAATTTTGGGAATCGGTTTCAACAGGAATCGGTTCCCAACCCTGTTTTTCGAGTGGGCCGGTCTGGTTCCCGGGTATACCCGGTCCAGTTGTACACCCCTACTTAGAAGGTATTCCCAAGTTGTGTCTTTGAAACCCATCAAGGTTTCCTAGAGGGTAAGAGAGCGTTTAAATGAAATTTTGGAATTGAATTCTTGGGTTTGGGTTTTACGTTTAACTCTGTATCCCTTGGTGGATTTAGTTGAGGGGTAACTCCATGTATTCTAAGGTGAATCCCTCATGTAGTGAGCATCTCTCCTACTGTACATGCCATATATCATGAGGTGGATTTCTTAAGTCGTGAGCATTTATCTTATCTTATGCCATGTATCCTAAGATGGATTTCATATACAGTGAGCATTTTCGCGATTGCACTTGTGTTATCTTTTAGAATCCCTAACGTCTCTGATACCAATAGATTGGTATGCAAAATCAGTATATTAATTAATGTAATAGATTAGTGGTAGACATCTAAATAAGTGATTTTTTTTTTTCAAAAGTCAAGAAGGGTCCTCCTCATTATTTACTACACGTACATGTTTCAATGATAAGAAAACATCTTTGTCATTTTTATTCTCTTTGGAACGTGGTTGCGGGGAGAGGGGAGGGAGTTGTATAACTTTAGATGCTAAAGAATTACAGTTTAAATAGTGTTGAAAATGTTCGAATCGGTTTGTAATTACTTTTACATACGAGATAATTGAATATGAGATACTTGAATATGGCCCCACTAATTTATCTAGTGATAGTTTGCATAAAATTTCAAGTAAGGTTATGAAATTGATATTGTTTCATATAAAAGCTTGAAGTGGCCATGTTAGTCTCAAATAAGGACCTGAAGTGGTCATGACAATTTCAAATAGATGTTTGATCTCACAAGTCATTGGCTGATCAAGGGGCATTTTCATCAAAATATAAATTTAACTTTAATTATTTTTAAATTATTCTATTTTTTCTTTTCTCATTTCTTTTGTTTTTTTTTTTTTCGACAAAGCGCCAAGGAGAGCCTAGCAACCCTCGGTTGTGGGCAAGGCGACCCTCACCCAAATCTTGTGAGGGCCAACCCCGCCCAAGGTGAGGATTGGCTTGCCGAGGTGAGGCCATCCCTCACCAACCGCTGGCAAGGGTTGGCCTCGCCTATGGCTAGTACAGCAAGCAAGGGTAGCCCTCATCAAATTGGGCAAGGGCGACCCCTGCCCAACCCTCTTTGGTGGCGGGCCATTGCTTGAGACTAGGCACCAGTGAAGAAGACAATTATAAAAAAAAAAAAAGAAAGAAAGAAAGAAAGAAAAATTTAAAAAGATAAAAGACGAAGATGTCCTTGACCGATGGGAAAGCCAAGCCCTTCTTTGAAACTAAATAACTATCTTAGGCCTTATTTGAAACAAAATCTACTTTAGACCTTTATTTAAGAAAGTGAATATACTTCAGCGTTTTATTTAAAACAAGATCTACTTTATATCCTTATTTGAGAAAATGAAAGTACTTCACGTTCTTATTTGGAATTTTCCCTCATAGTTTATTACATATTTTAATGTCAATTTATGCCCAAAAAATAGTTTTAATATCCTTAAAGTTGAGATATTTAGAAAAATCTATTAAATATTTTTAATGTTACTTCATAGTTTGGTGGAAAAATACATAATTTTTTCCCACTATTATAGTATAGTTATAGAGCACGCATTTCATATGACGGAAACGTCATGTGATAATGAGACATAGTGTAACCAACCAATCAAGATTGAGATGCATAGACACATGGTGCCAAGAAGGATGAGATTCATAATATGGAAGCCATAGGGATTGACCAAAGACACCGTGTTTCACTACCACGAAGTCCTATCTGTCGCATAAAGTACATTCCATATCATGACACGTCTATATGTTTATAATAAGTAGCTACTTAAATGACCGTCAGATGCGAACATTCGAAGTCCGTCCATGGGAGGTTTTCTTTAGGAAATGCAACTTTTAACCCAAAAAAAAAAAAAAAAAAAAAAAGAAGAAGCCAATTCACCTTACTACTCCTGATTGATTAATAAAATATTTACATCCTTCTTATCAAGAAGTCAAATTTTGTTATCTTCCCGTGTAATAAATTTTGACCCTGTTAATCTTAGCTACTTATAACTAGTAAGACACGTAAATCTACTTTTGATTAATTGCGAAAGCATCACGGAGAAAGTTGGGGCTGCTCATGGAGAGGACGTAAGTGGGACAGCTCATGGAGAAAGTTGGGGCTGCAACATTATCAATCCCCACCGGTCTTTCATGGAGACAGCATTGGCACTGCCTGCTTTTCTTCCCATTAAAAAAGGAATTAATCACCAGCCATCTGCTTTTAATTTTTATTTTCGAAATGGATTAAGAGTAACGGTGATTATAGAATGCTATGCTGTTAAATATAAATTCTACATGAGCGTTCTTATATATCATTGATTTGAGAAAAGTGAGGAGTCATGTGATCCTCAAATCTAGACCTGTTTCGAACTTTTTATTTTTGAAATGGGATATTTGTGGCATCCCATGAAACTTATATGAGATTCTTCTTTCTTATTATTGAGTAAGCCTCTACGCGGGTTGAGTTGATCCATAAATTATGTTTTGTATTTCATCTCGATTCTGTTTGTTCTAAGAAATACATTGATCAATTCTATTTGTATATAATTTCCATCACAATCCTCAAATCAAGAGTGGATCAAGCCATTTGCATAAAATTGTAGGCGATGTTATCACGATTCAATTAATTATGTGGACTTTATCAATCAATCAGCGAAACTTACTCAAACGACGCGCAGGAATTATGGAATGCGCAATAAGATAACACACCTTCACTTAAGATATAACATACAAACATTAACCTACTTCTAATGACACTGGATATAAGTTACATGACAAGTCCAGCATATTTAGATGGCCCTACATATTGACTTCTCGCCTCTCCTCGTCAAGCGGCCCCCTTGCCGGTCTCCTCCTCCTTGCCTTGGAGCAACGAGTTCTTGGTGGTGAACAATAGGCCGTAGGTCACTGTAGTGAAGTAGATCAGTAAGCTGAGGCCGATGGTGCTGACCAAGACGATGACAGTACTGACCGAATATGTGCTGTCGCACGAGAGCCGGCCGAGCTTGATCTGGACGACATCGACCATGGCAAGGAGCAGCAGCAGGCACCCGGCCATGGTCCCATAGATCGAAAAATAAGAACCCGACGAGGCTCTTCCACTCGCGTTGCGGGTTCGTCTTGGTGCTGTCCTGCTTCTTGTAGATGTAGAGGAAGATCTTGACGGTCTTGGCGAGGAAGCCGGAGAAGACAAAGCAGCTGAAGGAGGCGATCTCAAGGCCACAAGCCGCTTACGTATCTTGGCGTCTGGGTGGCAAGTGTCGTCATCCTGGAGGCTCTGAACTTGGCCGGGCTGGGCGAGGGAGAGGCCAACGAAGACGGCGACGGTGAACAGGAGTTGAGGCTCACGATGTCGTCCAGCACCTTCTCGAAGTACTTCCTCTCGTCCACTTGCTCCTCTACCTTTCCATCTCCGGTCGAATTGCTGTTCTTGATGCGGGCCAGCAGCAGAAGGAGGAATGAGTGGAAAGAATGAATGTGAGAGAGAGAGAGAGAGAGAGAGAGAGAGAGAGAGAGAGGTTTTCACCTGGAAGCCATAGACGAAAGCTAGCTTGAGGTTGGAGAGGAATTCTTCGTTGGTTCGTCTGAGGAGGATCCAATGACATTGTTGGTCGCTTTTTAAGGGAAAGTGATGATAATAGAGAGACGTTGACTCACATGTTGACCATTTAAATTCATCATTGAAATCAACCGTGCAAATATGTTGATATGAGTATACAAAATTTGAAAATTGGAAGCTCAATTATTAGTCCAATTCAGGAGAAAGTTCGGTCTGAGATCGCAAATACTGCTTGCGCGACGCTCTTTACCGGCCAAAGGTCGCCCTATTCCACCAAGATGCGGGTGGGAATGCTGGCTACGCGAGAAAAATTACCGCACACAAGGCAAAATCACTTATTTCCTATTAAGGATGACAAGAAATGTGGAACCATGGAGGAAAAGAGTTTTCTGTATATTTCACCATATTCAATGTAAAATAATGTACCCATATTTATAGTACAAGAAATGAATTGGAAAGTATATATACAATATCCTATATTACGATTTACTGTATCAATTACAAAATTAAATCCCAACTGAGAATCAATATGAATCAATCAATGGATCAGAATGTGTCAAATCAAATCCATTCTCCAACAAAGGAAAACTACTATTTTCAAAAGAAGTTACTACATCAACCGATGGACTTACTACTTTTGATAACAGTAATTTCCTATATAAACTTTTACACCTTTGACCATCACTTAGAAATTCTCTAATAATGTAATGATTTTCATGAACAAAGATGGAGCAAGTAATCATAATAATTCTCCAACATTATCAAAAAAATTCCTCAAATGGCAACAACTAATTATAGTAAGTAATTGTTTCTCAACAATCGTAGCTCTCAAATAATTTTGACCATACCTCCAATTGGGCTCTATTTGTTTTGTAAAAAATGAATTATCTAGGAAATATTTTTCAAAAAACTTCACTTGTATCGCTTATAAAAATAAATAAATAAAATAATTTCATTACTTATAAAAATGTTAGACATAAATAGTTGTTAATAATGAAAATTTTTTCCATCGGACTAATTATTTTTTACAAGGATCATTTAAAAAAAAAACAATATTTTCCAACACATTTTTACATACAAACAAATGTACATACCTTCATTTTTTTGTGAAGAGTAATGTGGCCAAAACATTTGCAACTCTGAGTATTTTAGCACTCAACGATAATCCGATGATATGGTAAAATTTTCTCAAGTTATCATAGGTGGTAGAACCTTAATATAGTAATTATCCATAACATCAATTTCCCTAAACTCCTAATGTCAGCTAAACTAACGGTCAGTAACTTTTCCTTAAGATTCTGACCAAAAAAAGATTTCCTTGAAGATAGTAAATACCCAGTTGTTTTTAGAAAACTAAATGTCGGAAATCATATTTCTCATTTTTTTAATATTTGGATATTTAGAAAATTGAGTCAAGGGAAAATTTATACTCAAATTCACAAAAATGGCTTCCTCTTTTATAAAACACAATTTCAAAAAGACAATTGAATCTCGATGTTATATGAGACTTGGGCTTGGTTGCCCCAAGGCCGGACCAAGGACCCTAGTAGTTGTGTGTGAGTCCTCAATGCCTATGCCAAGACTAGGCCCTAGCAGCTTGAGCCTCGGTTCCCACCACCCCACCCCCCATGCCAGGTCTTGGGCCCCAACAACTAAACCTGGGTCCCTTGAAGCCAAGCCTTGACCCCTATGCTCGGGATACGATCCCTCAATGTCGAGATCAAAATCCCTAAGGCTGGACCTAGAACCCTAGTGCCTAGCTCGAGACCTCAAGGTCAAGCTGGGACATTGGCACTCGAGCCCAAGTCTCTCAAGGCCTATCTTGAGATTTCGATGGTATGCTATATTCCATTGAGGCTTAGCACATGCCCATGTGTATTCAAATTTTTCTAACTCAACAACTTGCATTTTGTAAGGCTCTACTCACAAAGTGGTGGGTGTAACCTTCGAAATTATTTTGAGGGGAACATGTTGCAATTTGAGCGCTAAAAGTGTACATACAAACTAATTACATGACCATTCAATTCATCCCTTGAGAGTTTTCAAAAACACTTATAACATTATTCGTCTAGAAATATCTTAACTAAAGTTCATTGACATGATTCACAAGAGGTTCATTGACTGATTCATAAGATAAATAGTGTTCATTTGAAAAGTCATTTGTAGCTATTGGATGTGATCATTCATAATAGACCAGCACTTGATCAACAGGGGGATTGGTCGCATCATTCAACGATTGATTTTGACACAACGAATGGTATATCTAAATCCGGCAAGTCCCACTCATATTAACCTTGGGAGTCGTACACATTATACAAAGATTTATATATGTTCACGTGACCAAAAAAAAGTTGACCGAGACCATAACAGTATTGGTCATATAAAACGTCAATAATGTGCATGGGAACTCTCAATGCTCTTAGGCCACGCATGTCGCGATTAGAAAATGACACAGTTCGTCTCTATTCTAGACGACGACCTTATTTCTGTCGGTCGTGCAAAGTCGTTTTAAGGAGAGCAAAATCACGTACACCTCTGGAACAATTGCTAGGGCTAGGGCTACTACTACCCACATAATGACAGTAGAAAAGGTCGTTCCCCCAGTACTTCCGAATTGTGATATTCAATAGTGCTTTGCTTGTTCCTGATGATCGTTTATTGTTCGTTCACTCTACGATTTAAGGAATATAGAAAGACCCACCAACTCGGACCAAGAAGATGCTGTTGCATCTTTACGCAATTTGTAATTGTAAGACGACAATGTTTGTCCAGCATCTTTAGGCAATTTTTAACTGTAAGACGACAATGTTTGTCCTTACTGAGAGAGAGAGCAAAAGCCGGGGGGTGGTTGTCACGTTCCTCACCCCCGCATCCCCCCCCCCCAAACCAACCACCACTTGTCTTTCCTTCTCCTTCTCCTTGGGGTAGGTGAAGCGATGGAGAACTTCACATCAAAGCTTCTGCGGTGATCCAAATTGCCTTTCATCATGGGGACCAGCCTAGGGAACGTCTTTTTTTCTTTTCTTTTTTGTGTCAAATTTCGTTATTACGTGAAATGGAATTCTATAACCATCATTGTACTTTCAAATTCATAATTTAGTGTCTTCACATATTTCTCACTTCATTTCTTTTCCCTTTTCGATGATGTGAAACTCCACCTTGGATGAAAGGTTTCTTCAACGGCAAAAAATCGGATCCTACATTGCATATGAATAGGGTATATGCTGTTGTTTTTGCTCGATGGTGGCAAAGCTTATATAAGTGCTACGACAATATAAACAATTTAGAGGCAAATAAACATTTCTTTGGCAGTCAATCTCTAACAACTATTATATTTTTAAGTATAGATAGAATGAGGGATATACTAACACTATCGACTTAACTTACCAATTCATTTAAGTTAGTCTAGAACCCATCACAAATTGATCAACTTAGTCTGGAACCTATCACGAATTGGTCGACTTTCTATGGAGTCTCGACTCTCCCTGGTGTGTTGTCTCCTCTCTCTTCCTCTTGCTTCTCTCCCTCTGGTCAGGTGAAAATGGCCAGTAGTAACCCTGCACATAATGAAAGGGAACTACAGTAAGGAAGGTATGTTTCATGATTTCCTCTCTTCGTACCTTCTCTTGATCTTTTGGGTTCATATCCAGAATCTCCCCTTTCTTGTCTTTCAAATTTACCCTATTTTTTTCAACTCCAAATACCCCTCTTTTTTTGGGAATATTACAAAATAGGATTAATATCATGAAAAACTACAAATTAGTATATTTGTGAGAAATTTATCACAAATTAACTTTTTTTACCACATCAAACCTTATATTGGTATACTGATAACAAATTTACTCCAAACTAATTTTGTGAACTCCAACAACCTCAAACTGATACATTTGTGACAAATTTACCATCTATTAGTATGTTAAATTAGATTAATACAACAAAAAATCATAAATTAGTACACATGTGATAAGCGAATGGTAAAATCCCAAATTTGTAAACCCGTCAACTACCGCATATCATCCAACTCAATAATTTGATGGTAAGATTTAACGGAAAGTGACAAAAGGTAAAAGGTAAATTTATCACAAGTATATTAATTGGGGTTTTTTATAATAAAAAAATTATTTTATGGTTAATTTATTATAAGTGTACTAATTTGGGGTTTATCGTGATATTAACCTTGCAAAATAACACATTAAGTCGAAAACATAACTTTTTTCTTTGTTTTTTCATAATCAACAATCTGTTTATCTTTCCAAAAAAAAAAAAAAACCTTACCAAAAAAAAAAAATCTGTTTATCTTTAATTCTATGTTATTAACAGAAAGCTTCCCGCCAAATAGATTCGAATCCGTTTAAGACTATCGTTAGTCTTTAATAACTATAATTTGCTTATTTAACCAAAACATTTGTATGGTTACGGAGTATTTAAAAAAAAAAAAAGCTTTTTGTTAAAATTTTATCTTCAATTAAATTTGTTAATGGCATTTTAATGGATATAATTGGCGGTCAAATAATATGATGATGTGTTTATCAAATTCATTTTCCAGAATGTAATGTATTCTCTTGAATAAAATTGAATAATGATGGGTAGATGGGAAAAATGTTCGAAAAATCTTAAATCTATTACATTTGTACTAATTTGGTTCTGAACCTTTTGACTTAGTGCCATTTTAGTCTTCTTGGATAATTTTGGTAAAATATTGTTAACATGGAGACCAAGCGAGGGTTGGCGAGAAGTCGATCTCATTGGCCTTTGGAGAGCCCTCGCCCAAGGCCACGAGAGCGGCCTTGCAATCAAGGCCTCACCCATGGTTGGCGAGGCTTAACCCTCACTAACCCAGTGCAAGGCCACCCTTGTAGCCTCTGGTGAAGGCTCAAGCCTCGCTTGGGGAGGCTCACGAGGTCTCACCTTTGGCATGTTGTCAAGGTATGGCAACCAACTAGAGGAGGAAGGAACGGAAGGGAAAAAAAAGGAAAGAGAAAGAAAAGTTAAAAAAGGAAAATAAAATATAAAAAATTAAAAAATTAAAATAACTAAAAAAATTTTATATCAGTGTCCACCATGTCACATAGGATAGTTAGCGTCCACATTAACAATATCCAGCCAAAATTAGCCGGAATGATAGGATTGGCGCTATGTCAAAAGGTTAAGACTAAATTGGTACAATTAAAAGATTTATGACTAAATCGACACCAATGTAATAGATTTAGAACTTTTCTAACACATTTTTCCTCGATTTGACTTACCAATTCATAAGATAAACAAGGTAAGGACACCAACCCTTAATTATTGTGTGTTGAGTAAGACTTGCCTATAATTATGCTTTAGTAGATTACCGATTTTGCAAAGTATATATTTAATGAAGATGAATGTCGTATATGTTTGAGTTATGTGTCCCAATACTCATTTTGTTGATATTGATTTGAAGTGGCACAAGAAAATATTAAATTTTTGTCAAATCTCGGGTTATTCTACAATAATAGGAAAAGCGGTTGAGAAATACTTGATTGAGTAGGGGATTTAAAGCATTTTATATTGCAAACTCAAATGACTTAAGAATCAATATTTGAAAAGTGACTTAACTCTTGGAACTCTATGATATTGAGAGGTGGGTTACTCAATGTGAATTATTGTGCTCATACATCGAGTTTGATTTTGAGAGAGAGGCCGAATGACATAAATGATTTTGTTGTAAGAATCCGTTCGACTTAGTACTTTTTGGAAGTATTCCTCTCTTCCACTTTGTTGCCTTGATCCTCTTTTGAGTCATCTCTTAAAATTGGAAAGGAAAAGTTAAAAGGCAAAAGCATAACGATGAATGCTCTATGATCCTCCGCTTTATACAACGTAGTAAAATTCGAGACAGGAGGAAAGATGGATCGAAAGGTTATGGTAAAGCTCGAGATAGAAAGAGAGATACCCGAATCTGAGAGTCGCCATGAAGGAATATCCTTTCTTTGTACTCTTTTGTATCTTGTCTCGTTAAGCCTATGGACTTGAGGATGCAGCCATGCGCCGAGGTTTAGGATGGGAGAGAATTCCCTAGTTTTTCCTTCTTTTAAGTTGAACATTGGCCTCTGCACTATGCAACAAGTTAGGCCGTCTTACTACAAAACAGATTATAGAAGACTAGAATGATGCACCGCCTCCTGAAAAAATAGAATAATGTCGTTTGACTTTAATAGGACGCATACTATCCAACCCTACTATAAATATTCCAGCTCTCCACAGTAAATTAAAGTGAGTCTGGCGCATTGAACAAGTAGAAATTTCACAGCCAGAGGCAGGCATCTTTGTAGTTAAATTCCAGTCTTAAGCAGCAAAACAAAAAGTTATTGAAGGGGGACCTTGGAACTTCTCAGGCCATTTGGTTATACTTAAACCATGGATCGCTAATACTCATTTACATTGCTATGACTTTTCCACTTGTGCATTCTGGGTTCAGGTGGTTGGTTTACCTTTAGAATGGTGTACGGAATCAATGATCCGCAGGGCGGTGCAACATTTGGGTCGTGTCTTGGAAGTAAGAATTGATACAAAGGAAGGGAACTCATCCAGACCTGGGAGAGCTAGAGTGGAACTAAATTTGCAAGATTCTCTTAAGACAGGGAAGTTAATTAGACTTGAGGGTAAGCATCTATGGCTCGATTTTCATTATGAACGACTGTCGCACTTCTGCTACTTGTGTGGACAGTTGGGCCATTATGCGACGTATTGTCAGGATATACCCTTTGATGAAGCAAAATTAGAAGGCAGAGGTAACATGGCCTATGGCCAATGGCTTCGAGCTGAGGTTAGGGAGAATAGCCCATATTGGCACACTTTCTATACGGCACAAGACGATACTGATCAACCTGAAGAAAATGTACCTGAAACTCCGCCCTCACAACTTCCCCATGTTCCTTTATTGCCCCAATCAATTACTGATGATCCTGTGCCATCGCATGTCCCTTTGTTACTTCAACTAGCAAATGTTGATCCTATGCACCTGGCTGGGGCTGTTGATACAAGTAACACCACCCAGAGAGTGGTCTCTGACCATTAGCTAGTTATACAAGGCACTTCTACCACAGCAATCATACTTCTACCACAGCAATCATACCTGCACAAGTTAAGTTAAAAGGTATTCAGCCTCAGCGCATGGAAGAAAAGGGGCACAAGAAGCTAAAGAATGCGAGACTGACTCCAAAACTAGGGGTGGCCAAATAGTTGAAAAGGTACAACCCCTATGAGTCCAAAAGTTTGATGATCCAAGATCATGATGAGACAAATCTCATGGAAACACCTGTTTATGTGGCTGAGGAAGTGGGAGCATGGGCTTCGGTGGCTAGCCCTCAACAGCCACCACCTCACAAATGAAGATGATATGCTGGAACTGTTAGGGATTGGGCAACTCCCTAACGGTTCAAGCTTTAAGGGCCATGACGGCCAAGGAAAAGCCCACACTAGTTTTTTTTGTCGGAAACCAAGAACTCTGAGGTGATGGTTAGAAGGATTCAGTGTCGCCTTCACTTTCCTAACTCCTATATTGTCGACCCTAAAGGCCTGGCGGGAGGGATGGTTCTATTCTAGACTAATCAGGTAACTTTAGATGTGCTCCGTTCAACACCAGACTATCTAGATATGCTTTATAATGACTTCCGGGATGATCGGACTACGCATATAACTTGCATCCATGCTTCATATGTGTACCACAATTGTCAACTTTTTTGGGACGAACTTCGGGAGATTAGCTATGCTAACACATTCCCTTGGTTATCCATGGGAAAAGTTTGGAAAGAAACAAGCAGATCAAAATAGAATGTTATCTTTTCGAGGCGTTATTAATGATTGTTCTATTATGGAGTTACCAAGTAAGGGCTGTAAGTTTACTTGGATGAACAATCGCACGGGTGATGAGCTGGTGAAGGAATGTCTGGATAGGGTAATGTGTTCGATGGATTGGTGACTCTTATTTCTTGCTACTGAAGTGTTTGTGTTGCCTGCTATTGGGTCTAACCATAGCCCATTGATCATCAATTCTTCAGCATCCTACGAGGCCCCGAAGAAATCATTTACTTTTGAAGTTTTCTGGAATGAAGATCAGGAATGCAGTGAAATAATATCAAAAGCATGGAACTCAGTCAGGGTAAATGGATCAAGCCTAATCTCAAAGTTACAGCATACATCTACAGCCCTAACTAAGTGGAGTCGCTCAAAATTCTCCAGAGGTGATCTTAAAATAGCGTACTTACAGCAACAGCTTCGCCAAATTACAAATCAGCAGCATGCATATCAAAATAGAGCAAATGTTACTAAGCTAAAAGAGGAAATCAGGCAGATTTGGAAGCAAGAAGAACACTTCTGGGTCATGCGATCTGGAATCCAATGGTTAAGGTGGGGCGATAAAAACACCAGATTTTTTCATGCGACAACTCTTCAGAGAAGGCAACGCAATCGCATTACCATGCTTCAAGATCATAACAATCAATGGATTAGGGATCCCACTGCTTTACAGGCAATGACTTGCACATTTTTTGCTGACATATATACCATAGTGGGTCCTCGAAATTACACTCCTATTCTTCAACAATGCCCACGGGTTGTTACTACAGAAATGAACAATGCTTTACTGGAAGAGGTGAGTCTAGAGGAGATTCATCAGGCTACCTTTCAACTGGGGTCTAATAAGGCGCCAGGCCCTGATGGGTTCAACGGAATATTCTATCAATCTCATTGGGAGGTAATCAAAGATGATCTGGTTCTTCTAGTTAAAAAAATTTTTGAGACAAGCCAGATGCCACCTATCCTGAACCGAACCATTCTAGCTTTGATTCCCAAGACCCCTCATCCAGAAAAAATAGAACACTATAGACCAATTAGCCTCTGTAATTTCGCATACAAAGTCATTTCGAAGGTGCTCGCCAACCGCCTCAAACCTTGGCTACCTCAGTTGATATCTATGGAACAAATTGCATTTGTTAGTGGCCGACAGATCCGAGACAACATCTCAATCTTTCAAGAAGTTCTTCATCAATTTAAAACATGACAGGGGACAACAAAATTCAATGCAATTCTTAAGACTGATATGTAGAAGACATACGACAGAGTTGAATGGGATTTTCTTCGGGACTACTTACTACTGGTGGGCTTCCATCCAATGTGGGTACAATGGATATTACAATGCATTACAACTACATCCTATAGTATCAGATTAAATGGGGAGCTACTTCCTTATATTTTCCCTACTCGTGGCCTAAGGCAAGGTGACCCTCTCTCACCATATATATTCATCCTGGTTGCGAATGTTTTGTCAATATTGATCAGCCAAGCAGTAAATATGGGACAAATAAAGGGCATCAGATTAAATAGGTGGTGTCCTACCCTTTCTCACCTATTTTTTTGTTGACGATGCAATCTTTTTCCTCGATGGCAGCATTCGTGAGTGTCAAAAACCTGGCTAATATCTTAAATTAGTACTGTGTAGCTACGAGCCAAGCTTTGAATTGCAACAAATCAGGGATTATTTTTAGTCGACATTGCCCTATGAGTCTGCAGGAAAATATGTCTCTAGAACTTAGAATTCCAGTGATTCAAAGGGCTGGTAACTATCTGGGTATCCCCTCAGACTGGGGTCGCTCCAAAAAGGACATGTTTTCGTGGGTACTAGCACGTGTGCAATCAAAATTAGAAGGATGGAAGGAAAAGCTCATCTCCAAGGGAGGTAAGGAAACTCTTATCAAGTCTGTCATTCAGGCGATCCCGCAATATGCTATGTTGGTTTTCAAATTACCCTTATTGTTGTGTAAAACTATAGAGAAGAACATTGCAAGGTTTTGGTGGAAAAATGATATGCATAGGGCAGGCATTCATTGGAAGAAATGGGATACACTTAAAAGCAGTAAGGATCAAGGCGGGCTTGGCTTTTGGGATCTCATTGAATTTAATAAAGTCATGCTCGGCAAGTAAGCATGGCGTTTACTCCAACAACCTCAGGCTTTATGGGTTCCACTATTAAAAGGTTTGTATTTTCACAACACAGAATTTAAATCAGCAACCAAAGCGGTCGTCCATCATGGGTTTGGCAGAGTATTCTTACAGGTCGGGATGCTATCCTACCATATACTAGATGGTCAGTAGGCAATGGGAGGCAAATCCGTATCTGTGAGGATCCGTGGTTAAAAAGTGGAACTATGTTTGGTCCTGCCAACAAAGAGGACCCGAAGTTAGTGGCTGATCTAATAGATGCTACTCACAATACCTGGAATGTACCTTTGCCGTATCGCATTCTAGATGTGCCGACTGTTCAAGAAATTCTGACCATACCAGTTAGACCTCTCTATGTAGAAGATAAACTTGTCTGGCCAGCTACAAAGGATGGCGCACACACACAGTCAAGAGCAACTATCGCATTTTAACAGACATGTCCAGCCACAACAACAACCAGACACCATCTACCTCTCATCAGACACCTAGCACTCTCTGGCGCAAAATTTGGTCGATGAGAACTGCCCCCAAAGTCAGAACTTTTCTCTGGTCACTTTGTCAAAATGCAGTAGCATCCCGAGAAAACCTATTCCGTCGACGCATTACTTTTGATCCCTACTGTCAACTATGCAACTAGCAACACCTAGAAACAGTAGAACATCTAATCCTACTATGCTCCTGGACTCGCCCTATTTGGACTCATCCAGAAATCAACATTGATATTCAGCCTCAACACACCCATCGACTCGACGCTTGGCTTGCTACAAAATTGGTATCAACAGCAAGCATACGCACCTTCGTTAGAACTTCTTGCTAATGTCTGCTGGCAAATCTGGAAAATGAGGAACAGCTACCTCTTCCGCAATCAACAGCTAAATCCCTCCATTGTAGTCGAAACAGCCTTGATGAAGACTCGACTTCACCAGATCACCTCCCCTTCCTTTGCCAGGAAAGCTGCGTTCAACCTGAATCCGAACCACCTCTGGAGACCGCCTGATCTGGGCACATTAAGATGCAATATTGATGCCTCATATCAACCAGAAAACACTGAAGGGGCGATGGCTGCGGTTTTTCGAGATCATCAAGGCAGACTCACTGAGATCTACACCAAACGATTTCCCATCGCTTCAGCACTGCTCACGGAGTTCCAAGCTCTCTCCTTCGCGATCCAGCACTTGATAACACAGGGTTTGTAGCATGCTAGGGTTGTGCTTGAATCGGACTGTAGATCAATGGTCGATGCCATCACAGGAAGGAGATCGGCACCATGGGAGCTTCGTCCCTTGCTTGCGGAGGCTGCTGAACTGCTGCTGCTGTTCCCTAACCTCATGATTCGATGGTGTCCCCAGGAAGCCAATGGAGTTGCAGACTGGGCCGCAAAGGCCCAGTGAGATGCAACTTGGGCCCACAATTGGAATATATTCCCTCCTCTTATTTTGATGAATTTGATATATGTAGATGCCCTTGCGGCTAGCTGTAAAATGACGTTACTTTGATTATATGGTTTCATTTGACCAAAAAAAAAAAAGTTGAACATTGGCCCAATTCTAACCACACACGAATAACGTGAATGTGCGCACAACTAATTGGTCCAACGCACCAATTCGTATTTGCTAGAACTCATTTTACTAAATCAAGTGGACAGACGATTCCGTCAGATCCATAGATTTAAGAGGAAGTTCTTGAATTCTTTTGTATAGTAATAATTGTGTGATTGAGTCTATCTATCACATCATTTATAAAACGGGCTATCCATAAATAGTTTGGGACTCCACTAGACGTTAGATGGGGTCTGCCATGAGCTAGCATTATCTAATACCAACCCCCTTCCATAATTGTGAAACGTCATGAATACGGAGATAGCGACTCGCAGATGCACCAAAGCCACCATTTGGACACAGTAAGCTGGGCATCGAAGGAAGTTGATGTGCATCTTCTGTTCAATATTCTCGGACATGGAGTTTGTTAGTTGTTGCTGCCGATAGCTATGTTGGCAGGTCATGTGGGGAGTGTGCGCAAGATATCGCGTGAATCATAGGGATGACAACTTCATCCGTCCAAGTGACAATAGCGCCGGAGCGAGGCAAATTGGAACGAGGGAAACTTTCATGCGCCGCCCCGCCCTGCAGCACAATCTTCATTTTATAAATTTGTAGTCCTAGTTTCTTCAGATGATTGGTTTAAATCTTGGTAACATCTTATCTCATCAGTCATAAATGCTTCTAACAATAACCTCTCTCTCTCTCTCTCTCTCTCTCTCTCTCTCTCTCTCTCTCTCTCTCTTTCCCTAGAGGATAATGCAGAAAGTATAAACTCACGGGTCATCCCTGGACGAATGTGATCGCTAAGGATTTCTAAATAATCGCAAAATCCAAATAGGCGGAGGTGGAAATTAAAATCCAAAGTCATCTCTACTTTCCAAAGGGTTTATGCTTTCAAAACCATTTGGATTTGCTCGACCAATTTTAGGTCATTTCTTCTTTCTAATATGAATAACACTCATATATTACAAGCATGACTATCACTGTTAAAATATTAAAATAATAAATCACATATTTATATAATAACTTAAGCTTTTAAAACAATTAGAAATGGTCCCATAAAATCTTATATGATATTCAAAGTTGGAAATTCTAAATTTCAAATTTTCCATACCTCATTTGCCTCCCCAATTAAATATTTCCATACTTAGTATTAGATAAAAAGACCAGATAGAAGCCCTACGCGAACGAAGGACCTCTTCTTTTACTATTCATGGATTCTTCTAATTTTTCTGTTAGATCCCACAATGCGCTAGGCTCCATAGCACGAGGTGAAGTCCATTTCTTTTGACAATATTTTAAGGGTCATTTTTTCAGATATTGAAAGGGTTATCGGGATTCAATATGGTTAAAAATATGCCTTTGGAAAGCTCTATGTGTCTACTTTTAAGTGAGTCGAGCTTCATGTATTTTGGAATATTCTGGGCAATGTTACTCCCAAAAAACGAGGCGCTGGTTAGGAAATCTGAGATGAGGTAATTTAATACATTTATGTTCTTGCTAAGTCCAATGCAATGTCTTTGAGAATTGCCAATGCTTAGAGGGAATTTTAAGTTTGTGTCTTTAAAACCCGTCTAAGGTTTCCTAGAGGGTAAGCGAGTGTTTCAATGAATTTACCCTTGGATTTGAGTTTCGCTTAACTCTGTATTCCTTTGGTGTATTCCTTTGAGGCTTAATGCCCTGTATCCTGAGGTGAACTCCTCTTGTAGTGAGAATTTTATTAGAATATTTAAATGATAAACCACACATTTATCTAATAATTTAAGTTTTTAGAATAGTTGGTTGTGGTTCACGTTCACATGGTATCAATGTAAAATGTTCTAAATTTGAATCTTTTAGAATCACATTTGCCTCCCCAATTAAACTTCACGCCTAGTGCTAAGCAAAAGACTAGATTAAACGGGAGGGAGAGCATTGAAATATTTAAATAAGAAACTAGGCATTCATCTAACAACTTAAGTAGGTAGATTTCTTAAGCAATGAGCATTTATCTTATCATATGCATTGCGTCCTGAGCTGAATTTCTCAGGTGGAGCACAATTTCACAATTGCATTTGTGTTATCTTTTAGAGTCTCTGACCTCTTTGATATCGATAGACTAATACACAAAATCAACATATTAATTGATGTAACATATGTAACTACACCTCTTTCCATATATTATATATATAAGTCATTTTGCTTCTCTTTAGAGTGAGATTGGGTGGAGAGGGGAAAGGGTCGTGGTATTAGTTAGACGCTAAAGAATTACGCTATAAATAGTGTTCAAAATGTTAAGATCAGTTCATAGATTCTGTTACATTTGGGATGCTTCAACATGAGATACTAACATTATTTGTATTCTTCAAGTCGAAACATTTTGAAAATTCTGTTCGATATTTTTAACATTACTTCACAGCATAAACCTCTGGTAGAAATATCTTCTTTTTTTCCCACTATGAGGGGATGATATTGAGAAGGTGTTTTATATGACAAAAGCATCACGTGGGAATGAAACATGGTGCAACTAATCAATCAAAAGTAAGATATATATGCATATAAGGTGCCAAGTAGGACAAGATTTATAGTATGTGGGCAATCGCGATCAACTAATTACACCCTATACGTAACCACTATCAGGGGATGATGTTGAGAAGGTGTTTTATATGACAAAAATATCAAATGAGAATGAAACAAGGTGTAACCAATCAATCAAAAATGATATACACACACATATAGGATGCCAAGTAGGACAAGATTTATAGTATGCGGGCAATTGCAATCGATCAATTACACCATGTTTCACTGCCATGAACATTTATCCATCACATAAAGTATGTTCTCACTCTCATCACACATGTATATTTTCTCAGTAAGTAAATGTCGCATGCCAACATATGAAATCCGTCCGTCTTCTTGCTGGCAGTGTTTCTTCCGAAAATCCAACGTTCAGAAAAAGGCCAATCACTCTCGTACGGTTCTTTCTCGTTTAATAACACATTTCGATATTTTTCTCTCTTATGAAGAAATCAAATTTGATAATCTACCCGTGTAATTATTTCGGTTTGGATAATCTAGCTCCTGATAACTAGGCAGACACTTAAATCTAATCTTGATTGATTGCTATAAGTGTTACCGATCCGTAAAAGAATGAAAGAGACGTAAGTGGGGCAGCTCATGGAGAAAGGAGTGGCTGGAATCTTTCATGGAGACAGCTTTGGCATCGCAACATTAGCTGATGAATGATTTGTGTTTCGTATTTCGTTTCTTTTTTGTTTGTTTGGAGAAATACATCGATCAATTCCGGTCGCATATAATTTCTATCATAATCATCAAATCAAGAGTGGACGAGGCTGCTTGCGTAAAATTTTTGGCGATGTGAACTCTATTTCTTCTATGAAGATTTCAAGAAGTAATCAATTTAGCACTCAGCGAGAGTTCTCCCTATGTAAACTTTGTAAATCAATGTCGACTATCAGATAAAAATTCACTCAAAGGATGCGCAAGAATCATGGAATGCACGACAACATAACACCAACATTTAAGATGTACTATACTCACATGGACCTATGATATATCGTCTCATTGGATATACGTTACACGATAAGTCTATCGTATTTCAGATTGCCCTTCTACTTAATTTCTCGCTTCTCATCGTCACACGTTCCTAACCTCGACGGGAACGCCCTTGCTGGTCTCTGCCGCCTTGCCTTGGGACAGCGCGTTCTTGCCGGTGAACAACAGGCCGTAGGTCACTGCAGTGAAGTAGATCAGCAGGCTGAGGCCAATGGTGCCGACCATGACAGAAACAGTGCTGACTGTGAAATCGCCGTTGCACGAGAGCCGGCCGAGCTTGATCTGGACCACGTTGACCATGGCCAGGAGCAGCAGCAGGCACCCGGCTATGGTCCCGTAGATTGACAAATAAAACCCAACGAGGCTCTTCCACTGGCGTTGTGGGTTCTTCGCGGCGCTGTCAGGTAAGTCGTCGTGCTTCTTGTAGATGTAGAGGTAGATCTTGACGGTCTTGGCAAGGAAGCCGGAGAAGACGAAGCAGCTGAATGAGGCAATCTCAAAGGCCACGAGCCGCTTGCGCATCTTGGTGTCCGAGTGGCAAGTGTTGTCATCCTCGAGGCTCTGAACTTTGCCCGGCTGGGCGAAGGAGAGGCCAACGAAGACGGCAACAGTGAAGAGGGAGTTGAGGCTCACGACGTCGTCAAGCACCTTCTGGAAGTACTTCCTCTCGTCCACTCGCTCCTCTTCACTTTCTTCTCCAGTTAATTTGCTGTTCTTGCTGGGGGCCAGCAATAGGAGAAGGAATGAGGGGAAAGAATGAGCACCCACAGAGAGAGAGACAGAGAAGAGAGAGACAGAGAGAGAGAGAGAGAGAGAGATTTACCTGTCAGCCATGAATGAGAGCTAGCTTGAGGTTCGAGAGGAATTTCTGGTTGGCTTGTTATCGGAGGATCCAATGACACTGTTGGTTGCTTTTAAGGGTAGTTGATGATAATAGTGAAATATGGATAGCATTTAAATATCACTTGCAAAAATGAGTTGTTTCGTCTATTATTGAAAGGAACTCTTAGCTATCACTTAAAGAGATGGTGGTTGCAAATTTTTTTACATAAGTTGGGACGAGAGGTGGAGGGAGAAATTTGTTGGCCGGTCCGCCTCATTTGTGGGGCCCAGCTAACACAGAAAAAGAAAAGGGGTGCAAGTGAGAGGTTGGAGCCCGAAGTGAGCAGCAAAGAAGAAAGAGAAAAGAATGACCATGAGTGTACCGAGAGAACAGGGGAGAAAAAAGAAAGAGGGGTGCAACTTTGTGGTCCCGATTTGAAAGTCAAACGCTAACAGAATTGACTCAAATTTGAGTATGTTATTTGTGACATTGAAAGCTACAAGTTGATTAGTTTCGTTCATTGAGAACCTCCTCTGAATTTTCCAATTGCAATTAAGATTTTGTTACTCTATTCATGTTAATCCACTTTTGTGGTGAAGAAATATAGTTGAATTGTTTATATTGAGTTTATGGTATGTGACTAAAGAAGAACACTTTATGTATCCTTCTATTTTTAGTGATTAGTGGAAGGTTTTGGGCATTTTGTGATTTTTCCTACATTGGGTTTCCATGTTAAAATCTTGTTGTTGTCATTGTTGTTGTTGGTTTCGTCTTCTTGTCATTTCAGCATTATATATTTCTGGTTGTTATTGGGATTAAGTCAATTCGATCGATCTAGTTTTGAGAGAGAATTTGATCCTGAATTAGGTTAGTTTTTTGGTGAAATATTACCCATTTCTCTCCAATACTTTTAAGGGAGACCGATGATAATTAGATATGAGCATGGTTCGAGTTGGGCCAGTCCAACACCTAACCGTGAAACCAACTTGCACAATATTAGTCTCCAATTTCTGGGATCGAGGATCGATCCTATTGAACCTAAGACTGAAGATCAAACTAACCCTATAGGTTTGGTCCAGTTCCAAGGTCAACCTAGGACCAAACGATTACTTTTTTGTTTCCTTAAAATGACAAACATACTATTTTAAATTACATATTCATCAACAATACGATATTGAGTAACTAAACTATGAACACAATACATATCAAACATAAATATAAGATAAGGTAACAACATAAATTTACATTTCTTAAAAGTAACAAACTATAAAAACAAACGTGCAAGACAATGGAATAGAGGTGGGTGGCAAGAGCGAGACAAGTGAAGAGAGGCAAGCTAGGAGG
Source organism: Eucalyptus virginea (assembly GCA_014182375.1). Lineage (NCBI taxonomy): Eukaryota > Viridiplantae > Streptophyta > Magnoliopsida > Myrtales > Myrtaceae > Eucalyptus > Eucalyptus virginea. The sequence goes on along the minus strand of CM024523.1, from coordinate 17,343,276 downwards.
TAAGCGAGGAGAGCAAGGTCGAGGTGAGTGAAAAGGGTTTATTTATTTATTTATTTATTTTTGGTTGAACAAGGGCTGAGTTTCTTTCTACCTTCTAATTTACATGACAAATTGAACTACAAAGATAGGCGTTATAATTTCAAAGTAGACAAAATCATATATATACAGGGTTTCTCTAATCCAAACAATCCCTAAACTCTCAGGAGAATCAACCTACACGGTGTAGGGTCCAAGGGTCTTAGGACTAAGGACCGACTTAGTCCTCTTGGAAATCGAACTAGGACCAGTTGCATTGGGTAGGTCCAAAGCCAGTCCAAAGCCGATCCAGGATTGACCCTAGACCGATGCTCATTCCTAATGATAATAGAGAAATGTTGACTTACACGTAGACCATTTAAATTCATCTTAAAATCAATTGTACAAATATGTGAATATAAGTATAAAAAATTGAAAATTGAAGGTGAACTCAGCTAGTCCAATTCAGCGTCCCAACGGCCTCCTTTTAGGATGAAGAGTCACTTCTTTTATGATAACAAATTATTTCAATAGGACTTTGACCCTAGTAACTAGGCTCAAGTCCCCTAAGGCTAGGCCTTGTTCCGCACCCTTAAGCCACAATCCCTTGAGATCAACCTTGAAACCTCGGAGGAGGGGCTAGGATGCCTCGAAGCCGACCTCAAGACCACGGTGCCCTGCTGGGAACATCCATTGCCAAACTTGGGACAACGGAACTTGAGCTTGGGTTCCTCAAGGACGGTCTCAAGACTTCAGCGGTTGATCTCGGTACCACTAAGGCTTGGTCCGTGTCCATGGCCCCTAAGTCAAGGTCTCCACGTACATGGAATATCCAAACTTTTCTAACTCAACTAATTCTATGGTTTCATGCAAATTGTCATGTCAACATGCATTTTTAAGGCTCCACGCACAAGGTGATATATGTAGCTGTTGAATTTATCCAAAGCAGTACAAATGTGCACATACAAACTAATTGCTTGACCATTCAAATCACCCCTTGAGAGTTTTAAAGAACATTTTATCGCATAATTCATCTAGTAATATCTTAATCAAAGGTGAATGACATGATTTACGAGACAAATGGTGCTCATCTGAAAAAGTTACTCGCACTTAGATGTGATTATTCATAATAGAACACACTTCATTCATAAGGGATTGGTTGTGTAGTTAAATATTTGATTTGGACGTTACAGAGAGTATGTCCAAAACCAAGCATATCCCATTCAGACTAGTCTTGGAAACCATACCCCTAATCCTATGGTTTACATGTACTCATGGAGATCCACGGATGCAAGGGAAAGCAAAAAAACATTAGTAGACCAAGACCACAAGTATTGGTCGTATCAAAGGTGAATAATATGGATAGGAAATTCCAATGCTCTAGGGCCACGCTTGTAGCAGTTAGAAAATGATATTTCGTCTCTTTTACTCATATGAAAGACGACGACGTTATTGCTGTCGGTTGTGCACAGTCGTTTTAAGGAAAGCAAAACCATGTACATCTGATGTTGCAATTATTGAATTATCAATTGCTAGGGGCTAGGCCTACCACCCACACGACATATTCTTTTTCCTTTTGTTTTTTAATTGTGGGTGAAATGAAATCATAGATCATTGTAGTTGATCCTCGAATGGACACTTCGAGAAAATCAATACGACATATATGAAAACCGTGGACTTGCAGATGAAAGTACTTTTCAGTATTTAGACGATGGAATGCTAGATAAGAAATATTGAAATGTGAAAAAAAAGTGCAATTTCTATGTATTTCGATATGTATTGAAGAAGAATACATGAGCCTATTTATAAGTTTTTCTAGATGACTATATTAATTGAGATATACACAATCAAGTTGAGTTATATGTGTAATCTTTGAAAGATATGAAAAATTAATAAAAATATCATAATTATCTTTCAATATAAAATATATTGTGGAAAAAAATCATAAATAACTCTTACACCTCTATTGCCTTGGTTTACATACCAATCAAAGTGTTGGGAATTGATTACAATTGAAAAAAGACCAATTAGGAATGCGATGAGATTAAACAAATGATTTGTCTTTTGAGAATATGTTGAAATTGTATACCTTCTACTTGTCTCTGAAAATAGATGAATGTAATCTCATAATCACAGATACAAGAACGCCACGAACCAAGCTAGAACCTGTATTGTGCTAATAAAGTTGGTTACTTTTTGGTATCGCTTTTGTGATAATAATAACCTATAAACATAGAGGGATAATTACAACAGAAATTCTACACCTTATCATAAAAGTGTGATTAAGTCTTAAAATTTTCAAAAAAAAGCAATCAAATGCTAAAATTTGTTTAATTTGTACAATCAAGTTATTATGTTAATTTCATCCAATTTAACCAATGTAAAATGCTCATATGACTTTTTCTATTATTATCTCTATTTTAGATAGTGTGCTAGGTGACATTAAGGTTAATTAAAGCACAAAACGACGCGTTTTGATGAGATTCCTTTTACACGGCATCTTAATTAAATTAGGTCTAAAAATCCAAAAAAATATTCAAAAAATAGACAAACTAAAAAAAAAAGGCTAAAATTTATTTAAAAATCCAAAAAAAAAAAAATAAAACTTGCAGAAGGAGGGCTGGGGCCCTCTACTCATGGCCGCCGCCCCCTAGTGAGTGAGGCGTCGGCGATGGCCTGACCACAAATGATGCCCTTTTAGCCCTTGCTAGAATTGGGAGAGGGCCAACAGTCCCTCGCTTGTGATCGATGAGCCTCGCTGGTGCCCCATAGGCGTAGGGCTTGGCCCTTGCAGCCTGTGCTATTTCTTTTCTTTTTTTTAAAAGAAAGAATACATGAGCCTGTTGTATATTCCGATAGCTCACACGTGCTAGCATGGCGGCACGTGGACCGTTTTGCTGGTTTTTTTTTTTTTTCTCCTTTTGGGTTTGCCTACCAGCGTAGCAAAGAGCTTGACGAGCCTCCAATGGAAACCGCATGATCGCTACCCTCTTTTCCCGCAATTAGATGGGGTCGCCCTTCGTTCTCACATTCCAACTCATCTTTTTACCCGCGTCTTCGTAAAATCAACCGAATTCTTTCTTCTTTTATTTGCTTTACGCGTCCACGTTGTGTCCACGAAACAAATTTCTTCAAGACAAACCAAATATACCGCCATAGATACGCGTGAAGAGAATATATGGTCAATACCTCCAAATTTTACTTCATTTCTCTTCGTTATCTTTCTCGGCAAAAACATTGGTCAGCCCTTGGATTTTTCTTTTTGCCCAAGCCAATTTTTGGAGTTCACGCATGAGTGGGCTCTTTGCCCGCAATATTGAATGTCCACTGCCAAATTCCGCATGAGATCCATGCAATGCAATTTTATGTGGACTCATTGTTATGATACTGCTCCTAATATCTATGCAATTACTTATATTTTTGCTTAGGTGTCACGGTTGATCCCTAATTTTTTATGTGATAAATAAATAATTGGGTTGCCAAAATTTAAGTGTCACACATATCCTTTTTGGAACGCCCAATCAGATGGTATTCCCAAATACTTACCAGACCTTTGCAGCACTTGTACTCTAAGCTCTCTCGCCAGATTTTCCTGTAATCTAGCAGGGCAAGTTTTACTGAAAAAAATTCCAGATTTGTTACGGTTAACCTCTTGCCCTGTACCTAAACAATATTGATTTCAAGATATTTGCTAGATTCTGACATTCTTGAATAGTACCATCTAGAAAGAAAATTGCATCATCGAAAAACAGATGGGATAGAGTAGGACACCACCTGTTCAGCTTGATGCCCTTGAGATGCCCCATGTTAATAGCTTGGTTAATAAGGTAAGATAAGATATTTACCAACAAGATGAAAATATATGGGGATAGAGGATCGCCCTGACGAAGACCCCTAGTAGGATGGAAATATTGTAGTTGTTCGCCATTAAATTTTACACTGAAGGATGTTGTCATTATGCACTGCATCACCCACCGGATCCATGTGGAATGGAATCCTAATTTAAGTAAATAGTCTTGAAGAAAATATCATTCCACCCTGTCATACGCCTTTTGCATATCCATTTTAAGAACTACCTAGAAGTGTTGCTTCCTTTTCCTTATCTTGATCTAATGAAGAACCTCCTAGACTATTAAAATTTTATCCTGTATTTGCCTACCACCCACAAAGGCACACTATTCCTCAGAAATTAGATCCGGTAGCATAGGTTTCAAACGGTTAGCAATCAACTTGGAAATAATTTTGTAAGCATAATTACAAAGGCTGATAGGGTGGTACTGATCCAAACGTTCTGGGCGTGGGGTCTTGGGAATCAAAGAGATAATGGTCCTATTTAGAGCGGGGGGCATATTTCCTGATATAAAAAAGTTTTGCACCGCTGTAAAGAGATCGTCTTTAATGATATCCTAGTGAATTTGATAAAAAAAAGGCCATTTAGGCCATCTGGGCCCGGGGCTTTGGTAGGCCCTAACTGAAAAGTTGTCTGGTACACCTCCTCAGTTACCATAATTGTTAATACCTCATTTATCTCCGTTGTAACAACACATGGGCATTGGTCTAATATAGGTCCATAGTTGCAACTGCCCACTGTGGTATATAGCTTGAAAATTTGGTTGTTTATCATATTTTCTGTGGATCTTTTCTAGCTTTGAAATCTATGTAATTAGAAGAGCCAAAGAAAAGCTTTGCATTGCATATTAACAACTTTCGAACATCTGCAGCTCAAGATATCAAATTTTGCAAAACTACGGTTTTTACTTCTTTTTTGGCTTCAATCGATCAAGTGAAAAAGATGCTGACATTAGCGCTGGATATTAATGAACACCATTTATCATGCATTGGTCGAAGTTATTGTCATGAAGTGTATCCGCCACAATTTTTTTTCTTTCACTATAATACTAGTCACATGCCAACATATTAAGTCCATATGTGAAAGGTTTTTTTATACTATCAGCGTCTCTTCTGAAAATCCAACATTTGAAAAAAGCCAATCACTTCCTGACAATTCTTGCTTGTTTAACAACACATTTAGAACTTTTCTTGTTAAGAAGTCAATTTTTGTAACCTACCCGTGTAATTAATATTGCTCTCGTTAATTTAGCTACTTATAATTGATGATTGTCAAGGTAAAAATCTTCTAACGAGTCGAAAAAGATTGAAAGAGATGTAAGAAGGGTAATTAATTTTTATGGTCGGAAGAAAGAAGAAAAAAAAAGGCTATAGGATGGTTGGACGAAATGGATTATGCCAGAAAATCTACCACATCCCTTCCTTCGTGGAGACAGCATTTGCCCTGCTTCTCTATGAATGTGTAATTTATATGTATTAAGAAGTCTTTTTGTAATTATCTTTCCAGCTCTAACTTGACTATAATTAATCACTCTAGTGAATACATATTATACAATTTTAATTAGAGTCGAGCTACCATAAACACTTTATCGTTATCTTCTCTCTAAGTCTTAACATCAACATTTTCTTCCCATTGGTTATAGAATAAGTCATCAGCTCTCTCCAGGTATGGACGGAAAAGAGAAAGGGAGACGGAGTCTTAAATAATGTTTTATTTTTCCGAATGAATTAACTGTACAATAACTATAGAATATACCATGAGTGTAAAAAAAAAAAATTACACAACCGATCTCGTATATAATTAATTCGAAAGAGTGAGTAATTCTAACTTTCAAATTAAGAGTGAATGAGATCGTTCGTGTAAAATTTACCTTACACCCAATGGTTTATATCTTATTTTTTCGATGAACATATGAAGTAAGTGAACCGATTCAGCATTGAGTGAGAGGTCGGACTTTCCGTTCATATATGAACTTGGTAAGAAGTCAATATGGAATGTTAAACGAAACTCGCTCACATACTCAAAAGAAACATGGAATGCACCCGAAGATAACACCTTCACTTAAAACATTACATGGATAGCGATATATCGAGCACTACACAACTTACGTCTGATAAAGCGCGTCTCACCGGATATATGTTATATGATAGTTCCTGCATATATTAGGTAGCCTTATTGATTGACTTTTCACCTCTTATCGTCACACCTTCTCAACCGCCGACCGGACGGAGCCCTCCTTTTCTTTTTTCATAATTTTTCTGGCGTCGTGGGCGATTTTCACGCCGTGGGTCACTGTGAAGAAGAAGATCAGCAGGCTAAGGCCGATGGTGCCGACCATGATGCAGACAGTAGTGACCGCGAACTTGCTGTGACATGAGAGCCGGCCAAGCTTGATCTGGATGACGTCGACCATGGCCAGGAGCAGCAGCAAGCACCCAATCATGGTCCCATAGATTGACAAAAAGAACCCGACGAGGCTCTTCAACTTGCGGTGCGGCTCCTCCTTCTCCCGGTAATCCTTCTTTTTCCTGCGTATGGCATCCAGATTCTCAGAGGTGTAGAGGAAGACCTTGACGGTCTTGGCGAGGAAGCCGGCAAAGATGAAGCAGCTGAAGGAAGCGATCTCATAGGCTACGAGCCGCTTGCGTATTTTGGGGTCCGGGTGGCAGCGGGGGTCATCCTCGAGGCTCTGGACTTGGCCCGGCTGGGCGAAAGAGAGGCCGATGAAGACGGCGACAGTGAAGAGGGAGTTGAGGCTCACAATGTCGTCAAGCACCTTCTGGAAGTACTTCTTCTCGCCCACTTGCTCTTCATCTAGTGGTCTGCTGTACTTCTTCTCGCCCACTTGCTCTTCATCTAGTGGTTTGCTATTCTTGCCGTGGGCAAGCAAGAGAAGCAGAGAATGAGCTCAGAGAGAGAGAGAGAGAGAGACAGAGAGAGCGAGAGAGAGCGAGAGTTTTACCCGTCAGCCATGAGTAAGAACTAGCTTGAGGTCGGAGAGGAATTTTTCGATGCTTTGTTATGGGAGGATCAAATGACATTGGTGGTGCTTATAAAGAACTGATGACGATTAAAAAATGTTGACTTACTTGTTGACCTTGGTGAAGCAATTCTATAATAAAGAATTAATTTTCACAAAATGGTTGTAATATATAACCTTAAAAATTCTGCAATATTCTCAAATGGCAATAAGTAGTGTATCTATAGCGAGTGATTGTTTCTCAACAATTGTAATTCTCATCTTCTTTTTTTTTTTTTCCTTCATTTTTTTTGTGAAGAGTAATTCGGCTGGAAAGTTGGCAACTTAGTAATAACCGATGGTATAGTAATATTTTCTCTAGTTATCATAGGTGGTGGTACCTAAACTTAGTAATTACCCAAAACAAGGGCAATCCTTCTAAAGTCCTATTAAAGCCAAATCCACAGTAACTTTCCTTTGAAAAAGATAACAGTTCATTTGTTTCATGAAAAATTTAGTGTTTCAGTTCATTTTTATCAATTTCCATGGTTTGGACGTTTAGAAAATTGAGTCAAGAAAAATCTATTGATAGTCAATAAAAACTTATACTTAAATTTAGGAAAATGACTTATTTTATTAAAATTAAAAAGTTATTTTTCCAATATGATTGGACTTCAACACTTGACCACGGAATCAAATGTTTGGGCTCAAGTCTAGTGGGGCGGGGACAAAAACCTTGATGGTTGTTTGCAGATCCCCACACCCATGCCAAGGACTCCAACGGCTAGGCCTAGGTATGCCGCAACCTTGGCCTTGGTCTCCTAAGGCTAGGCTCAAGACCTCTACACTCGAGCCTTGGGACCTGGACGATTGAGCCTAGGACATCAATGCTTAGGCTCGAGTCCCTTGAGGCTGAGCACGAGACACCCCCCGGGGCAAGCTAGGGACTCTAACGACTAGGCTTGATTCCACCAAGGCTAGACCCTAGTCCTAGCACCCTAACCCAAGTCTCTAACACTGGAGCTCGAGTCCCCAATGCCCGAAGCTGGGACCTAAGATTATGCTCAAGATTTTTTCTCAAATGTGTGATAATTTTCTGATAACAAAACGTCGAAAAATCACTTCTTTAGCGTTTCCAGAAGACAAGAAAACATAATAAGTTGAAATCATTTTCCTTCAAAGTTAGTTCTTTTGAAAACATCTCCCAACAAACTTGCCGGTTTACGCGTATGGGTATATATGTTAATCAGCAGATTCAAGAAAAAACAAATTGTAGGCCAAGACCTTAAAGGCATTGACCATATGAAACGTGAATTATGTGGATAGATACTATCGATGCTCTTTGTCCCCATATGGTAATTAAAATATGACAGTTTGTCTCTTTTTCGTGCAAAGTCGTCTCAAGGAAAGCCAACATGGTCCATCTATGTTGCGCTTATTATATGAGCAATTGTTTATGCTTACTTCGGATTTATATTTGATTAATCATATTTGGGGACGAAAAGAAATTTTAGAAGCAATTCTTTTCTGTGACATGTGGTATCCAAAATTTTCCAAATTCAACTACTTCCAGGAATTTATGAATACTAGTCTATGAAAATGCATGCATGTATAAGACTCTACATACAAGACAACGGGTGTGGCCTTCGAAATCACTCTAAACGGAATACATTATTACAAACTAATTGCTTAGTTATTCAATTAACTCTTGAGAGTTTTCAAAAACACTTTTGAGTTGCATAATATGTCTAGAAATTACTTAATAAAAGTTTATCGACATAGTTCATGGGATAAAGGGTGCTCGCTTGAAAAAGTCACTCGTAGTTATTGGATTTGGTAGTTCAATAATACACAAACACTCGACCCAAAAGGGATTGGTAGACTAATTAGGCGCTTGGTTTGGACACAATAGATTGTACGCTCAAATTCAAGTATCTCCGACTTAGATTTATCCCGGGGATCATATCCGTCATCCTATCGATGGAGTCCTACATGATATTTGTCAACAAACCGGTTTATGTACAAATGGAGACAGCGGATTCAAGAAGTAAAAAAAAAAAAAAAATTGACCAAGACCATAAAAGTATCGATTCTATCGAACGGGAACGAGGGGGATAGAAACTTCCAACTCAAACGTGAATAATGTGGATGAAGTTCCAACGCTATCAGGCCAAAATGTAGTAGTTAGAGAACGAAATTGATCTTCAGTCTCTTTTCCACCTATAAGAGACGACAAAATTTAACATTTTCTTAGTCGTGCAAAGAATTTGTGGGCTCAGGTTTCGCTTTCTTCCTTCGTTGTGGGTGAAAGTCAAATCTAGAGTATTTTAGTATATGCAATTTAGATAAATTTAGATTGATTCTATCGAAGGAGAACAATGGGGATAGAAACTTACAACTCAGACGTGAAAAATGTGGATGAAGTTCCAATGCTATCAGGCCAAAATGTAGTAGTTAGAGAACGAAATTGATCTTCAGTCTCTTTTCCACTTACGAGAGACGACAAAATTTAATATTTTCTTAGTCGTGCAAAGTCGTTTTGAAGGTCAGTCAAATTAGTATATCCATGTGGGCTCAGGTTTCGCTTTCTTCTTTCGTTGTGGGTGAAAATGAACCCTAAAGCATTCTAGTCGATCCTTGAACCGACAATTCGAAGAAAGTCGATGCCAAATATATGACAAAAGTGGACTCTTTTTAGTTGGCAGATGAAAGCGCTTTTCAATTTTTTAAATGATGCGATGCTCCGTTTAATGCCTTGGCTGAGATTTTGTCCAAGAATCGAAGTATTGGAGATTGATTATAGTTGAGAAGGCCAATTGACCTGGAGAGATTTGAGCATATCACCTCATCTTTTCCTTTCTTTTTTTAATAGGAGGAAATTACCCAAAATGTCATAAGCCTATTACATTTTTGGGTTAATACCCTGAAAAATCCCAAACTGGTACACTTGTGACAAATTTACCCCAAACTATTTTTTTTTACCATGAAAAACCCCAAACTGGTACACCTGTAACAAATTTACCCCGACTGACCATAAAAAACCATAAATTGATACATTTATGACAAATTTACCTCAAACTAATTTATTCGACCACAAAAAACCCAAAACTGATAAATTTGTGACAAATATACCATTTGCTAAATTGGATTAATACCACAAAAAATAATAAAAATTGTAAACTCTGACAAACAGATCATAAAATCCCAAATTGGTATATTAGTCAATTGTCACGTGTCATTTAACTTAATAATTTGACAATAAAATTTAACGAAAACTAACAGAGGGTAAATTTGTCACAAGTATACCAGTTTTGAGTAAATTTGTCAAAGGTATACCAGTTTGGGGTTTTTTGTGGTCAAAAAAATAGTTTTGGGTAAATTTGTCACAAATGTACCAGTTTGGTGTCTTCCAGGGTATTAACCCTACATTTTTTGTCCATTCAGTCATCAACCTCTTAATTATGCCGATTAAATCATAAATATTTTTACATTTTGCCAATTGGATCCATCCAATCACTTTTGACCGGAAATTACTAAAGTAAATGATCGCATCCTATGAGGCACAGTTAGCACTAACTTGGATGCTTTTAATAATATTTTAATTTCTTTTATCTTTTTATTTTTTTTTATTTTCTTTGTCTTTTTTGGATTCAAGTCGGTAAGGGTCATCGGCCATAGGCGAGAGGATTGTGGCCCTCACCAAAACCCTTGCCCAAGCCCTTCCTAACCCTTGCCTAGAGCCATGATGCCCTTGTTGTGGTCAAGCAGGGCTTGGGTGAGGGCCACAATGCCAAGGTGGTTCAATTTCCTTTTATTAGATCTGAAGATCAATTGTTGGGCATACTTTTTAAGGTTGTGTCAAGCAGGGCCTTTCATAGCTCATTTGTCAAGATGGGTATCGAAAATATCTTTTCACCCACTTGAGAGGGAGTGTTAACATGAGCTGTCAATTAGAGGTAATATGAGAATCCAAGTTAATTTTTGGTATGAACTATCAATGAGAGATAATATAGGAATTTAAGTCAATCTACTTTGTATTTTGTTTCTTGATTAGGATTGATGATTAGAATTAACTCCCTTCTCTGTATATATATACTCAAAAGCATTGTAAAACAAATGATGTACAAAATACAGAAAATATAAAAACTTTTTCCAGAAAGCTATTTACGTTTCTTCATGATCTTGCTTAGATGGAAATGAAATTTACATAGCGTGGGCCCAAAGTTGAATGGATATAATCGACTGATAAGAATTGTGTAATCTTTCTTGGCATTTGTTATTTGTTATGCGACAGTTCAAGTACTTCCAAGAGTTGAATTTGACCATCATCCTCTCTTGATTGCTGAGTAAGTAGGCCTTTTTGTTTAGAAGTAGCTTGGTAAACTCAGACTTTTTTTAATGAGCTTGCTCAACTTAATTAGACTGAGTTGCATATTTATGTTATTCTATCCCAACTTCAGAACAACCTCAGGGAGTAGAATCAAAATGTCTTTGGAAACATTTCAGAGGAAAAAAGAATTCGCTGTGATTTTCCCCAGATGTTTTCCTGTATATTAACACGACTAGTTAAATTTCCTCTCACCAACGTATCGCATATTCACGATGCAATGTGCAGACGGCACAGAATGGATATTTATTCCTTGATCTCAGCTGTTGATCATTTATTTACTATCTATTAGGAGATTTCTTCTTACTTCTGATGAATTTAGGAAAATTTTACTTATTGGAATTAGTGTTTTGTTGCCCGAAACGTTTTAGATACTGGTTTTACAACTTTCCTAATTAGCTTTCTGACATGATTGAATATTAATCAAATACATTATCGCTTCTACCTATATCATTTCTAAATTCCTCCCGAACTCTTCCCTTTCTTTTTGACGCCAGCTTTCAGCTCCATATCATTTTGATGGCTAGGCTAAATTCATTTTTCCAATAAGTTTATGATCAAAGCTACGTTCTTTCCTTATGCATTTTATTTAGCATCACAGCCAAATCTTCCATATAATCTATGCGAGTATACAACAAAGGGCATACTCAAGAAGTGTAAAAAGAGACACTCTTAGCCCTAGAATGCTCGGGTCACAACAGCAGAAACCATGGTGTTCATCCCGCACATGCCCTGCCCGCGGCAAAGCCGGTAGTACCCGTGCTCTCCCCAGCGCTTCCCCCACGAGTTCTTTATGATCCAATACGGCCTGTTGCCGAGCCTGATGATGGAGAACCCCTTCGCCCCGTAGCCGACAAGGAGCACCCCGTGGTTGACCCATCTCTTGCCGCAGATGATCGGGCACGAGACGCCCCCGATATAGGTTTGCATGAAGACCGCGTTCAGCCCCACTGTGATCAGAACCAAGAACTCATCAGTAAAGCTGTTCATACGCCAGTTCGATAAGGCCCTAAGGCCCTTAGCCAATTATTAGCGGGCTTTTCGCATGATCGTCGTGAGAGCAGCATACTTACAAGTCGAGATAAGTTTATTCATGAAGTTGACAATCGAACTAATTTGAAAGACAGGCAGACTATAGACAATTCCTCGCGCATACCAGAAAGATTATCCTAGTAAATTTGAAGACCTTCCAAGAAATTCTAATCAGATTGCGATCGACACGAACCTTGTTAGTCATGGAAAAACCTACCAATACCGCGAAACGGCATCGCCCATGCGGGTTAGATTTTACTAATGTGAGACACTCTAGTTTTGCCTTCAAATAAGCTATGAGATCCGGAGGCCTTGCATCTTACACCGGACAGGGCCAGATGTCTTGAGCGCAAACGTGAATGAATAGCGAATAAAGGAAGGGAAAGGAGGATAGAGAGATTCTTAAATCGGAATTCCGAACCTGCAAGGGGACCATGCTTAACCAAATGGGCTGCTATCTGGTCCTCGTCGATGGGGATGGTGGTAAAATTCACCACCCGGACGGCTATCTTATCCGATTCAAACTTGCACTCCCCGCGTTTCCCAGTGTAAGGATACGAGCTCTCCTCTTCCAGCCCACCTGCCTCAATCAAGTACCTGTATGCGTTCGTCATAAGACCTCCGTGGCAGCCGCTGTCGCACGCCGTCTTGTCCGACAAATCGCACTTCGAGGAAAAAAAAAATCCCGACAAAAATACAAGTCGCAGTAAAAATGTCAGCAGTCATTCCAGGTACCCCTAACGGCACCAATCAATTGATTTCACAGAATCTCTCTCCAATATCATTCGGATGTGTCCATTGGGAGTTCAGAGCTAACCGTGCTATCGCAGTCGACGAGCTGCTGCTCGCTAAGATTGAGAAGCTTCCCGGTGGCGATGAAGTTGGCTCCTTCGACAGCTCCTGTAGTGCTGAAGGCCCAGCATGAACCACACACACCCTGCAATCGCCACATTGCATATGTTTATATGATTATTACACGACATAAAACGGACAAAAAACATGGAAAGAGCGGACACCCGAAAAAGAAAAAAAATGGCAATGGAAATTTGTGCAGGTTCATGTTGCTGCCCAGGATCGAACTGGGGACCTTTAGTGTGTAAGACTAACGTGATAACCACTACACCACAGCAACGACAATTTGCTATTTCGCATCTACCAAATAATTTATTCCTTCAAGATCACACCATACCTGAAATTTAATAGATTTGACATATACTTGCAAAAGATTACAGCATCAGTTGACTACAGTACCAATCGAGCTTTGCATATGCAATACCATGAATCTGAAATTGCCCTTTTAATCCCATACTCTTTAACAAAGCCTTCTCCAACTCAGTATGTTTAATTAATCATACAATAGCCATAACTAAGAATTAAAAAGAATGAGGGTATATATAACACATGTATTATTCCAAGATGAAACACACTCACTTGCATTTTGACCTCAGTGACAGCTCCCTTCTCTCGCCAGTCGAAGCTCTCCGGCAATCCATTCACCTCCTCCTCCGTCGCCACTGCCGAGGCGACGCCGTTCGAGGAGGAGCCCAGGCTACCTCCGCCACCCCTGACGCCGGTGTAGAGCATCTCGAACTCCTCGGGAGAGAGGTCGGAGAAGGGGGTGACGCCGTGGACAGCGGTGGGGTCAAGGGCCTGGTGCTCGGCGGCCCGTGCCAGGTTCCCCGCGAAGATACCGAGGCGGCGCGCGTACTCCTCCCGGGTGGAGTAGCTCTTGCCGTACTTGCGCATGAAGATATGGAACCTGCGCTCGGTGGTGAGGAGAGGGTTGTGCTCCGTGACCTGGAAGATAGCCGGCGACGACGAGCAGAGTGTGAATGAGAGCGCCAGCGCGATGACGGCGACGGCGCGAGATGGAGGTGGGTTGCGTTGGACCAGCGACATGGTTGTCGATCTGTTTCCTGGTTTTCTGTGTGCAGGGTCGAAGAGGGAAGAGGCCAAGAAGAGGAGGGTCGTTTTCTTTCACTTCTCAGTCACCAGAAAGGTCGGGGCGAGGCCAAGTCCATCGCTGGTTGCTTTCAGCTTATGATCTTTGGGCGATATAAAAGAAAATAAGAGATCTTGCCGCAACATTACTTCTTGGTAAGATCTTCCCAAGCAAGATACGGTGACGAGGACGCGTGGCATCCATGCACGAGGGGGAGCGATTTCAGTAGAGTCTACGTGGTTGAGCCACTGTTGCTCCACGAATCCAGATGGGAAGGTTGGCGGTTCAGGCTTTGACGATTTCTTCGAGGAGCAAAGCGAGTCAGAAGGGACGACTCCCGTATGGATAATGTCGCTTCAACTTATTCGCGTCATCGCCGTCGACGGGGCTAGTCTAGTGACGCAGGGACTCAATCTCAAATTCCGCAATCTTTCCTCAATCTTAGGAAATCTTGTTTCGTTTCGACTGTATCATGACGACGGATAATCCCGACTCTACTTATACCAGTACCGGGATAGGGCGACGATGTCCGGATTGCTCGAAGTGAATGGTTTGGAGAATCATAGTTTCACGTTTTGGTTAGAAAGTATCTCGTGGTGATCTACTAAATGAAACGGGGGATTTCATATTGAATTCTACGTGCTCTCTGATCTAAGTTGAAACTGGTCGTATCATGAGGTACTGAGTGGAACTTTGAATGGCCATGAAAGTAATAGTGCATTCCAGCACAGGAAATCTGTACCCATGAATGTGGATCAGGATGGCCCAGGAAATTGGCTGTCGACGCTTTGGTGAGATACATATATACGCATCAATGAAAAGCGAATGCTGGTATTCTGACGGAAGTTGTAGCCTTAGTTGGGGGTAAGAAACTAGACAAGATCTGTTCCCCCCAGCTTCTCATGATATACAGGGACTGCCTTGTTAGATGACCTAGATGTGATTTCTATGCTAAAACTGAAAGCAATTTGCTGAACACTGACTATTAAACATCTCAACCTACTCCCACCCCATCAATTTGTTCCTCACGCCTTCCTCAATCTTCTTTCCGGGCACGCGCAAGCTATCGGCTTCGTCAATCAAGATTCTGTACACTTCCCACTCCCGGTTGCATACCATGTGTCTCCCGATTTCGACCTGGAAAAAGAAATGGGCAATGGGTATGCGTATGGTCATATGGATGATACCATGAGTCGTTCCTCGAGAGCTCTGGAAAGGGATAGGAAAGTACCGAAAAGATCCGAGTATCGAGAGTCTCTAGAGCGAGCGTAATGTCGTGAAACACGAGCGGTCGACCCCTTCCGGACAATTCAACGGGATTAGCGACTAGCAGCTCGGTGTCTGGACCACGGTTCACGACAGCTACTCTAAGAGGGCGCCAGAGCTCCATTCTAAGACGAGAACATAATGCATTCTTTTTGTTAGGATCGGCTATCTTATTCCCATCTGCTTGCATAATGAACAACTCCACCTCGCAGTTCCCTTTGGCTTTCGTACAGAACCTTCCGTAAGAAACCTGCGGGAAAAGTATCAAATCAAGTTAAAGCACGAGGACTAATGTGGAGTTGCGTCTACAGACTCTTAAGCCTTTTAAATATGGCTTCCAAAATGCACAATTTCTATCTGGAAATGTATGTATGCCTACCTGGATGTTATAATCCTTCAATGTTCTCATAATATCATAGATTAGGCCTTTATGGTCCTGACAAAGGATCTGAACGAGCGTGTGCGAGCGGCTAAGGGAGTTGTCCATGATTGTAGATAGGGGTTAGAGAAAAGAGAGCCGGTTGGGTTTTCACTCGATAGTTCTAAGCTGAACATGTCTTCAGTAACTGCAGATGGCAGAAACAATGATTTTTGTGAACAGGCAGTGACTTCAGGGCCAACCATTTCAATCTCACAACTAAGAATGGAGCCCCCTAGTACATCTCTGAGACGACGTATCGTTTCCTCCTGTCTTTGCTGAGTATGAAGAAGTGCTCTGCCCAAGTTAGTAGACAAGCAATTCATAAGTATAGACAGGAAAGGCAACTTGATCTCGCATCAGATTACTACTGTCAAATAAAGGTCAATCCATTTGAAGCCCCCAGCACATAATGATAGCGATAGCATATCAACACCTAGTACATAATCTCGGACAAGAGAGAGACACAACTGAATCAATCAAACTCAGTGGTTAAGTGTCCTTGATTTAGCAATAGAAGCGTATTTAAACCCTTCAGTACTCTCTATGACAAGTGGTCTCACCATTATTGATTACCAGATCATAGAGTGCCCAAAAGAAGAGCTCTACCAAAGAATCTATATGCTTTCAGTCAAATTGCACATAGTACTTAGTATAAAACCAATAATAAGTGAACCCTTTGCTAAATGGAGTGTTACAACAATACCACAATAGACTTTGCCTACTTAACATATAAGTGATGCAACAGCAAACTTGGACAATGGTAATGGCCTAGTATTTGGCAATGTAGTTGATTGTATACATCAAGTTGATAAAACTAAGAAGACCATTCTACTACATTAGGTTCCCAACATCTGGTTCTTTAGTTAATCATTTAAACCTCTTATCCATCCACTCATTGAAGACAGCCAAACTTAATCAACGAAACATCTAGGTCACAACGCCTAAACTTAGGTCAGAGATGGGATTCTTGAATATTTTCAACAAGGAGTTCAATTTGCTCTAGCTCTTATAGTGTGGGAATTCTCCACTTCCCATTAATAGAATCAACTTTCTTCAGGTGTTCTTCAATCATTAATAGGCAATTGAGGTTTTTTAGAAAGTGAATAGGCATAAGCAAGCAACGCTAGAAACAGAAGATAAAGGGTTTCACTATAACAGGACATGAAAAAGAACACAAGATCAAAGATAATACAAAAGCCAAACCTGGAGTCTGTCACAAAGAAGAGGTCCATCACCCTCCCATCTGGAGCAGTGGACACCTTCACTCTCTTTATTGTTAGCTCCAACTCACAGAGGACCCTTGTTACATCTAATATTGGAGACAGAAAGTGCAGAAACAGAATCATTTGCCAGCGAATATAGGAAGAAAAGGGAAGTCGACATGCAGCAATGATGCAGTCAAAGACTAATTAAAAATGTATTTGAGAGGACACATTTGTTCAGAATGCCAACTTCGTCATGAAAAAGTTGAAATGGAGAAATAGATTACAAAATCTCCGAATTTGAATTTACCATAAATTAGCATTTTAAATATGTTAACCCGCTAGCGAAAGGAATGTGAAGATGGCAAGAACAAGAAGCATTTGCTTCATTGTAGCATAGAGCCAAACGCTGGAAAGAAACAGTATCATCAATCCATATACTTGCAAAACAGTTTCAACGGACTGAATGTCATACTACTGCGTATTTAGTTTCCCGATCAAACTCACATCTTAATTAACATTTCAGGCCTGATTTATTGTCGGATACATACTAAGATTCTTACCATGCACAATATATACGGACACAGATCACTATAACTTGCTTTGTTGAACTAATGGAAAGAAACTCTCAACTTGAAAATGCAAATTAACGGTACCCATGTGGAAACAGGAGTGCACTTTAAAACCTAGCATACTTTCCAGTAGAAACAAAATCTGATAACTAATTAGAAAAGTGTGACTGATTAGATCTGAAACATAATTTACATCAAGCAGAAAGGGACATAGGGGAAGAGGAATCTCACCATGTAAAAGACCTTTCCGGTCACAAGAGCACCAGAATTTCAAGAGGAAGACATCATGTGGCTTGGGCTGATCCATCTCTGATCTGTAATACTCGATTCCCGACATAGAAATATACGAAGGGCACACCTCCAACAGCCTCTTCTTCAACAAACTCCAACTTGCTGTTGGCTTCCCCACCACCCAGAACTTAATGTAGCACCACTTCCCATCCGTCGACATATCTGCAAAACCGGAATAATGTGCAACGGAAAAGGAAATTAGAAAACAAAAGAATCGCTCCTGGTGCTGCAAAAAAATCAGATCTTGTTCTCCCGGTGACATATACTCGATTTTGCTTCTGCATGTGAACTACAAATGGAAATCTGAAAACTCTTGCAGAAGTAAGAGATTTTCTCCTCATCGTCCTTGGTTTTACCAGAGGTCTCCGGAAAAGTTCGAAACAAAATCCACAATGGCATGCATTCATTCTACTCCAACCGTCAAATCCAATTTGTTTCCGAAAAACCAAAACTTCGAGAGAGAATATTAAAATCTTGAATGACCCATTTTTCCTTCTTCTTTTTTTCCTAATGAACAACAAATCCCGGATAAAGCACAACCCACGACTCACGAAAACACAGATCTATCCCCCCCCATCCGGACAACACTCTGCAGGGAACCCAGAAACCACAAGAAGCCAAAACAGAGCTCACCTCCTCTGGCAATGCTCAACCCAAAGAGCAAGATGGCCCTGCACAGATCACATCCCAGCCCAGTCTTGTCGGGACAACTCACAGTGATCACGGGCGTGCCCTTCGCCTTCTCCGACTCGCTGATCTGAACCGCATCCTCATACGCATGCAAGATCCCCATTGCTTCTCTCTCTCTCTCTCTCTCTCTCTCTCTCTCTTTGAATCTGTTAATCTCCCGCTCTGTTCCTCCCGGTGCCCCAGCTCAAAGGGGGAGGAAAAAGCAAGAACATTATTAAAGGAGCTGACGGGCAGTGAAGGATCCCACACTTCGTTTTATTTTTGGAAGTTTTTATCTAGGAGATAGCGGATTCGATCAAGCCAAGCAAAGAGAAGCAAGAAAGAGGGGATGGAACGAAGTAAAATTGGAGACTCCGCAAGGGAGAGGGATCAGACAAGAACGCAGGCCTCTGCTTTCCTTATCTCTTCCTCTCTCTCTCAATCTCTCAATCTCTCAATCTCTCACTTGCCATTTTCAAGTTCCCGCCGTTGCCGTATAATTCGTTGACGTAAGCGCTTGATATGGAGAGCTAAACGAGATTAAAAGTCTTTCTTGAAGCAGTCAAGAAGGCATTTTGTTTCAACTCTCCTTATTTATTTTACGGCAAGGTAGATTCTTGTGCCGCTTTTGTCGCTATGAATATGCAGGATTCTTACGAAAATCTTGCTTGGAATATTATATTCGTGTTGAGCATCTTCTAAACAAAAGGGATCATTCCTTTTTGGTACCATAACCTCTACTAATTGCGAATCGAAGCTTCCATCTTTTAAGTTGTTCGATCGAGTCCTTTTTTTTGTCCAAATTTGATCAAGTCCTTTAATTTGTGTGATATGTGCACTTGAAAAAAATTCAAAATAAAATTCGGGAAATTTGAGAAAATATAAATACTAATTTAAAGGCAGAAAGAGAGAGGGAGTGAGTTTGAGGAAGTGAAGGAATGAGGGTCTCCTGCAGCTAAATCTCACCAAAGCCTTCGATTGAAGAACAAATTGTCCTTGGAGGTTGTGAGGTCGTTGCCCGCAATGAAATTAGAGAGTTGACTAATTTTGTGCAGCATGAGGAGACCATTGAGCAAATAGGAATGTAGTAAAAAAAAAATAACATGTTACAAATATGGGACTCGAAATCTTGAATTTTGTTCGGGATTTTGAATAAAGCAATGGTTCAAAATTTGATTAAAAAATCCCCCCACCCCAAAATCTTTATCATAGTTCATCCAAGACAAGATTTGACCACAAGACCCTCACTTGGGTCATGTGACCTCAGTGAGGACTTACTAGGGCATAGCTAGTTAGTGGTGCAAACCATTGCCAGCAATGGCCGCCCGCCTCTTTTCTCTCTCAATCTCACTCCCTTTCCATCACTTTCTCTTTCGGACTTTTTTCTCTCAACTTGTTAGAATTGTATTTTGATTGTAAAGCATATGCATTTGTCTTCTCTTCCTCTTTTTTTTTTCTTTTGATATTTTAAATATGCCATGTTAACTACCACACCGGTATTAAAAAGACCTAATTGCATAAATCACGTAAATTAAATAACTCGATCCCGCGATTAGATCTCAAAACAAAAACAAAAACAAAAACAAAACAAAAAATAAGAATTTTCAAATCATGCATCTTTTTCAACTACTTTATTCAAATTAGAATAATATTAGTGATTGAAATTTAATTTATAAATCATGTGGGGGCAGTCCATCTTTGACTTGTGCACC
Source organism: Eucalyptus virginea (assembly GCA_014182375.1). Classification (NCBI taxonomy): domain Eukaryota; kingdom Viridiplantae; phylum Streptophyta; class Magnoliopsida; order Myrtales; family Myrtaceae; genus Eucalyptus; species Eucalyptus virginea. The sequence continues at coordinate 17,322,958 of CM024523.1, read as the reverse complement.
CACGAGTTTTTGGGTCAGAAGTGGCGAGGAATCTTCCCTCTTTTCTCTCCTTTTTATCTCTCCTTTTTCCACTTTCTTACCAATGACAAACTGTGCCGGCTGTTCATTACTCGCTTGATGCATTTAATTTTTGCTGACTCAAGAAAAGTAAAAGTTGGTCAATGGCGATTGATCAATGCTTGTTTGTTTTTTGGTCAGTGACTGATCATGCTTGTTGATTTGGCTGTGAACTCCTTAATTTTCCTTTATCACTTGGCTTTTTTGTGGAGGGGAAAAGTTGCTTGCTCACTAAGAAGTATCGATATGGAGCAACCTCCTTTTCTTTTTATTTACTTTCTTTCCTGTTAAGGAAATTACATCTAATTTATAAAGATGCTTTGGTAAAAAAAAAAAAAAAGAAGAAGGAAATTCAAATTCCCACTCTATTCCCCCCACCCCCATTTTTTCCCTATCGGCAATAGATCCATCCTAATTTCTTGGCTGCCATAATTAATCTAATGATGCTTCACATGTTTTATTAAATGCACCACGTGTCTTGATTCCCTCCAAGAAATTAAATCCTGCTGAGGTTCAAAGAACAGCTTGATAAGGTTAAACGTTTTTCCTATAATATGGTAACACTATAAATCTACATTTATTCACCAAAAATAGATATTTTTTTTTCTTTTTAAGAATATTGTCATCGATTGATAAATCATGCCCAAAACGAGGGATTATTGCCTTTATATCATTTTGATAAATTGGATAAAGCAAATAATTAATGATGGTCATTGTCTTCACTCTTTTTTCTTGGTATTGGGATTGCCCTGATAAATTAAATTTTACCTATCTAATTTAGTCTACAAGACCAATTAAGGATTACTCTAGCAATGAAGGATATATGATAAAATAAAAAAAAGTTTACATTCTTGGTTTGGACCCGTTTATTCAACGGAAAACAATGATTTAAAAAAGCATCTTTTAAAAATGATTACTTATATTGCCTACAAAAATTAATAAACGAATAATAATTTCATTATATATGAAAATATTTAGTTATAAATTATTATCAATAATAAAAATATGTATTACTAACTAATTATTTTAAACGATACAAACAATTAGTTTTCGAAAAATGTTTTTTAAAATTATTAATTTTTTTTGCGAAATAAGCAAAATCTCTAATTTAAAATGTAATTTTTGATATGATATAACAAAAACGCTCCTTTTTTAAAATCATTAATTTTTTTGCGAAACAAACAAAATCTCTAATTTAAAATGTAATTTTTGATATGATATAACATGCCGTCCGACCATGAGCTTTTGCTTCTCTCGTTTCGGCGTCCGTCCTCGACGCGCCTCTCTCCGCCCGGACGCTTTGGAAGAGAAGAAATCGCGATGTCTTAACCTCTCGCGATAAATTGCCAGCCCACGAGAAATTCGGTGGGAAGCGGATCACCTAACGAGTAACGACGCGCCCCCAGACAATTTCCCCCTCCCCCGGCCTCCCTCCAATCAGGCGTCGCCACCTGTGACTTGTCACGAGCAAAAGTCCCTTCATTTTCGAATCTCACGGTGGAGTTTCTCTGACTCAAATTTAAAAAGGAGGAAAAACAAAGGAGAAATGAGAAAAATTGGAGTGTATGGAAGCGGCCCGGCCAATGAAGAACGCCGACTCTTTTTCGGACTTTCCATTGTTGGATTGGACGACACGTAAAGCCGCGTTGAGATTTCTAAATTCATGAAATCACATCCCCTCGTTAATTCATAATGGGGCGGCATTGCTTCTGTGAGCGCAAACGACACGCGATGATCGGAAAATAGATGGGAAAGGATAAGAAAAAAGAGGGAAAGGATAAAAAAATTTTAAATTATGTCTATTGTGACCCAAATATTAAAAAAAAAATATGTATTACTAAAAATTTTAAATTTATCCATTGTGACACAAATATCTTAAAAGCATATAAATAAATAAAAACCGAACTTATATTAGTGTGATAAGTATATCATGAATGGAATTGAGGTAGATGATATATATGTCATGTATGTATAAGTTTAGTTTGGGGTAAAGTTTTGAGCAACACAAAAAAAGTTAGGGATATTTGTGTTAGAGTGAGCATAATTTGAGATTTATGAGGTATTTGCCCCCAAAAAAATTGCAATTCAATGGCATCGATTGAAATAGGTAAATGAATCACTTGAATTTGATAAGTCTAGAAAAGTTAGAGGATTTGATTACATAAAGTAAAAGCCGGAGGACTAAATTGTGAAAACACCAAAACCCAAAAAACTAAGTTTCATATCAAAACAACATCGTTTCTCTCATATTTTCTCATTAAAGTTTCGTTTATGTTGCAGGTGATTGCAATTGGGTTGAGCAAAGACCAAACCATGTATAGTGCGCCAGAGACTAGTTCTTTAGCAAATGAGAAACCATGGAATCTATATGTGTTGATATGTAACGCCGTAGAGGTGAGCATGCTCTGGATTGGATTTATCTAGTATATATAATCTATAAACCAATATGCATGGCATCGGTCTCCAATTTTTAGGACTGAAAACCAACCCTATTGAACTTGGGATTGAGAATCAACTTTATGGGCCCTGTCCAAAGAATCAATTATTTTTCTATTTTATTTTTTATATTCCTTGAAATGACAAACATATTCTTTTAAATTATATATCAATCAATAATGCGACATTGACCTAAATCTAAGATAAGATAAAAACAGAAATCTTCATTTGCGATTGTTAAACTACATTTGTGAGGCTAGCCAAGAGAGGCAAGCAATTTTATTAGCTAATCTACACTCACGAGGTGAATAAGGAGAGGCTAGAGGTGAGTGAATAGAGAAGAGCAGCAAGCAAGATAAAGCAAGTGAACAGAGCGAGACAAGCGAGGAGGGTTACTATTTTTTCTTTTTTGGTCGAATTTGGGCTAGGTTCTATTTTTTAATTTACACAGAAGAATCACGTAAAAAGAGTAAAGGCAAATGCGCTAAGGTATATATTAGACAAAAATATTATATATGTATAGGGTTGGAGTTGAACCAACCCTAAAACCCTATAATCAAGGACCAACTCTAATAGTGCAAGGTTCAAAGGTTCTAAGATCACTAACTGCTCAATCTTCTAGGAACTGGACCATGACCAATTCGGTTGGGCCAATGCAAGGCTAGTTTAGGGTTAACTCTGGACTGATGCTTACCCATACCATGCCATTTATCAGGCTTATTTAATTTATTCATAACCGCGTCGTTAATTCTCTACTTAATTCTTTAAATAAGTTTGTTTAAGTGTTGAGCTAGTTGTATCACGGCCCGCATGATATCACTGGGCCCGCCCAGCCCAGTCCCCGCCGTTGGAATACAGTTTGATCTGGCCCAATCCTTATCACGGCCCAAAATGCCTGCTCGGGTCGTCCTCGGGGAGCGCGGCGAAGGGGCGGCTAGGGTAGTTGAATCTTCGAGGCGGCGTGTGATCGTGCGGCCGAGGACAACTTTCGAGGTTCGAGGAAAGTCACGGGCGTAATCATCAACAGTCGCAGCCGGCCATGTTTACTTTTGCTTGAGGTGGGCGAAACAGACAGGCGAGCCGACAAATGTTTGTTCTTAAATCCTCATCACGGCCGTTGTAGTCGCACTCAATTGCCTTTTGACTTCTTAACTTCTGACTTCTGAGAGAACTCGGACGGCTACATAGAAGCGAGTTCCTATTCCTTTCTTCAGTCCCACCTCGAGCTCGAGCAGAAAGCAAAACATGGCCGGCCAGCATCGGGATCTCGATCCAGCTCCAGCCGTCGATGCCGATGACTACATCAAAATCGTCGTCAACCCAGACGGCACGGTCACGCGCGGCCTCGACATGCCGAATACCCCCGCCGACCCCGATCCCGACCAGCCCTCCGCCGTCCGCACCAAGGACGTCCCGCTCAACCCGGCCCACAACACTTGGGCCCGGATCTACTTGCCTCGCCCGTCGCCCCGGCCCGACCAGAAGCTGCCGCTCGTCGTGTATTACCATGGCGGTGGTTTCGTCATTTGCTCCCCGGCCGACGCGATGCACCACGTTTTCTGCTCCCTCATGGCGGCCAAGCTCGGCGCCGTCGTCGTCTCCCCAAGCTACCGCCTCGCTCCGGAGCACCGCCTCCCCGCAGCCTATGACGACGCCGTGGAGGCCCTCCGCTGGGTCAGGACCACCGAGGAGGAGTGGCTTCGCGAGGGCGTTGACTTCTCGCGGTGCTACCTGATGGGCACGAGCGCCGGGGGGAATATCGCGTACCACGTGGGCCTGCGCGTGTGCGCCGCTGCGGCCGATCTGGAGCCTCTGGTGATCAGAGGGCTGATCTTGCACCACCCCTTCTTCGGCGGGTCCCAGAGGACCGAGTCGGAAGTGAGGCTGTTCAACAACCAAACCCTGCCGGTGAACGTGGCGGACAAGATGTGGGAGCTGTCGCTGCCGGCTGGCGCCGACCGGGACCACGTGTATTGCAACCCGACGGGTGGGGAGAGATCGGAGGAGTGGGAGAGGATGAAAAAGCTAGGGTGGCGGGTGGTGGTGGTGGCTGGCAGTGGAGATCCGATGATAGATCGGCAGAGGGAGTTGGCGGCGAAGCTGGAGGCGAAGGGCGTGGAAGTGGTGGGCCTTTTCGGTGGCGAAGGCGATTATCATGGAGTGGAGGTAATAGAACCGGCTAAGGCAGAGCCGTTGTTGGAGAAACTGAAAAGTATCATTTGAGCCGGCAGCCCGGCTACTCCGGCAGCGGCGGTCAAAGACGGATGCCATCTATCAAATAAAAACAACCTTACTATTGTAAGAAAGTAAAGTTGAGTAGCATAAATGTGTCCCATACATCATCAGTGATGTTGATTAGCATAAATGTGCTCCCATACATCATCCTTATCTCCACCACATGGAAAGGCAATGAATGTGATGTGTGATGGTCCCTTAAGCTTTTTTTTGCATTCTTTTCTCCCTTCCTTTCCAATCATTCATGTGAGGACCAATCCGCATCCTAAACCCAGAAGGCTTCGACCCGGATTTTTGCGTTGCCGATTAATTCTCGGATTCTCGGAGCCGAGCTTTGGTGGGCAAGATGGTCCCTTAAGTTTAGCATTAACAGTTTCTACGTCTCGGGACATTTCTGAATCGATATGGGTCGCGCAAATCATATACTGAATTCGAGTCATGGACGATTGCCCACGGCAGGCCACTTTGACGAAAGGTAAAAGCTTTAGCGCCTCAAGAATATAAGATACAGCCTTTCAGTAGCCCGCCTTTTCGCGGTCTCTTTCTCCGACTCACTGATTTGAATCGCATCCCCATTGCCTCCCTCTGCTCGACTCTGTTGATCTCCTGCTCTGTTCCTTCCGGTGCCCCCAGCTCAAAGGTGGAGAAAAAAAACAAGAACATTATAAAAAGGAGCAGATGGGCAGTGAGGGATCCCGCTTTGTTTTATTGTGGGAAGTTTATCCAGGAGATAGCGGATCCGATCGAGCCAAGCAAGAGAAGCAAGAAAGACGGGATGGAACGATCATATTTCTTATTTATTAAAATTCGAATTTATAAATATAAAAATTGTCTGGAAAATATGACGAATGATTGGGAATATTAATGAAGTCACACTTTGAGGTATGATATCACTTTTTTAAAGGAATTATTTGTTTCATAATATTACTAATAGTCACTAGCAAATTTTCTTTAAGATACAGTAAAATCTTCATTAAGAATATTATATAAATATTATTCTAAGTATTTTTAAAAGGGATCTCTCAAGGGAAACAATTGAAAACTATTATTGCATATCTTTGAAAGGTTTTCAAGATCTCTCCGGGGAAACAATTGAAAACTATTATTACATATCTTTGAAAGGTGAATCGAAAGTTATGTAAGAATACAATAAAGTCTTGATTGAGAATATTAGATAGCTATCCTAATATTTTTTAAGGATCTCTTAATGGAAACAATTGAAAACTATCATTGTATATCTTTGAAAGGAGAATCAAAAGTTTTGTAAAAAGAATATTTGTTGAATAAATGTATTTGAAGGGATACAACCTTTCAAAAATGAAGAAGTCATGTGCGTACAAACACAACCTTCCAAAGGTTGTAAGAGTGACTGATAACCATTAGTCAAAAACAATAAATTCAAAATTAAAGAATTAAAGAATAGGAGTAGTAGCACAACTTAAATGTGCGAGTGCTATAGGGTCCTTACTATATGTGATGCCTTGTACTAGACCTCACATTGCTTATTCCGTGTGTAAGTTGAGTATGTATACTAATAATCCGAGTATAGAATATTGGAAAACTGTTACTTGAATTTTTTGTTAGATTAAAAGAACGAAAAATTTGAAAAAGTTCCACAATAATTATCTAGCTGTTTTAAAATGATAGAATGATGCTAGTTGGATTACAAGGGAGGGTGATAAACATTTCACTTTTGGGTATGTTTCATATTAGGTGGATGCATTGTATCTTGGACGAGCAAGAAATAAACGTGCACAACCCACTCAATGATAGACTCTGAATTCATTGCTTTAGCACCAATTGGGAAAGAGATTGAAGGTATTAGAAATTTGTTGTTTGATATCAAATTATGGCCTTATTTTATTCCTTCTATTTCTATCATTGTGATAGTCATGCTACTTTGGTAAGAGCTTATAGTAGCACTAATAATGCTAAGTCTAGACATATTGGTTTAGACATGAGTACAATGGTACCATAATAATTGTCTATATGAGATCAAGTAAGAATCTAGCTTATCCCTCAACAAAGGTTTTATCGAGAGACATGGTAAATATAACCTCACAAGAAGTTGGGCTAAAACCCTTTTTTTTTTTTAAAATTACTAGTAATGTAACCCAATTTTTTTTCTAGAATATCATTAGTTACAAGGCTTAATAGGTAAAAATAAGTTAGTGAGTGTAATTGTTTGGTATTGATATTAGCTCTAATATGAGAAGTCAGTATCATCTGTTACATTGCATAGGTTGAGTTGAATCTTAATGAAGTATAATACAAATTAGTATTGTGATATTAGTAATAAAAACGCATGGTAAATATTTCACCTATATGAGCTTGAAGTGGTGCGGCTTCTTATGAAAGTTAAAATTGCTTTCTAGAGAGCTCATGAAAAGGTACAAGCACAAAGTTATAATAGTGCCGAGTAAAATAGAACTTCTTGTCAAAACAAGAGATTAGTATATATGTGATATGTCCAATTCTATTATTTAAAGTACAAGTTTAAAATTGAGCTTCTTGTCACTTTTGTAGAGTTTTGAGATACTTACACTAAGTAAATGTTTAACTCTAAAGAGACATTTATGCATACATATTAATCTCAAGGAAATTTTGGCTATATATTTTAACGTCTTGTTTTTGTAAATTTGTTTTACAAACAAAGTAAGGGGTTGTTGATAGGTTGCTTGTAAAACAAATTGATAGGTGCTTTGCCTCACATTGAAGAGATGTGAGTGCGCACATAGACGAGGTTCGACATTAATCAATGATCATATTTCTTATTTATTAAAAATTGAATTTATAATTGTAAAATAACCCTTATGTCCTATTGAAGTAGCGTGATTGTTTATAACAAAATGGCAATTATTTTGTCTAACGGTTATTAGTTACTCTTGCAACCTTTGGAAGGTTGTATCTGTTCAAACACAATTTTTTTTTTTTCATCTTTGAAAGGTTGTATCCATTTGAATATATTTATTCAACATCCGTGTTTAATTCTTTACACAACTTTCAATTATCCTTTAAAAGATATATAGCCATAGTTTTCAATTGTTTCCTTGAGAGGCCCTAGAAAAATACTAGAATTGCTATATAGTATTCTCAATCGAGACTTTGTTGTATCCCAAAGGGAATTTGCCGGTGAACATTAGCAATGTCGTGGGGCAAATAATTACTTTTAAAAAATGATATCATGCCTTGAAGTTTGATTTCATTATTCTTCCCAATCGTTCATCATATTTTCCCAACATAATCTATTGATGTTAAGTGCTTGATATGGAGAGTTTAACAAGATAAATATCTCATGGAGCCAAAATGTAAAGTCTTTCTTGAGGCAATCAAAAAGGTGTTGTGTTTCCACTCTCGTTATTATTTTTCGGCAAGGTTGATTCTTGTGTCGCTTTTGTCGCCATGAATATGCCGGATTCTTGCAAAATCATGCTCGGAATATTTTATTCTTGTCGAGCATCTTATAAACAAAAGGGATCATTCCGTTTTGATGCTACAACTTACGCTAATTGCGGATTGAAGCCTTCGACTTTGGAGTTGTTCGATCAAGTCCTTTAATTTGTATGATTTGTGCACTTGAGATTTTTTCTATTCACGTATTTAATGAAATTGACTATGGCGGCTGACATGGTAAGTTTAAACATTTGAAAAAGATATAATGAATAGAAAAGTTTAAAAATCAAAATAATATATAGGAAATTTGAGAAAATAAGAATACTAAAGTTAAAAAAGTAATTATCCTTCAAATTCCTTAGGTCCTTGACTACAATGAAATTTAGAGAGTCGAATAATTTTGCATAGCATGAGGAGATCATTGAGCAAATAGGAATGTACTAAAAAAAATGGGCCTAATTCCATTAAAAAACACCAACTTTAGGTCCAATGATAATTATGACCCCAACTTTTTTTTTTTTTGTCTTGAAAAATAATCACTAACTTTCACTCAAATCCCAAGTCTTGTTCCCCTTAATTTAGAACCATCGATTGTCCTCAGCAATAAATCCATGTGCACTAGCTACTAGATTTAAAGCACTATTCATTATTTTATTCTTTGAGCCATAGCTTGGAGAATAAGAGTGAAGCTGTTCATTTTCTCCTAGATCTCAAAATTGAATTTCTCTATCCAAACTTTGTCGTGTCGTAATATAAAGCTGCAGAACACCGCTCATTGGGAGACACCACGGACGAGATTTGCCAAGCTCATGACTAGAATCTTTTTTTCTTGAAACAAGGTTGACTTTAGACAGAGGGTTAACGCTGAGGCCAAATTTGGGATAAGGGTAAAAGTTTGTGATTTCTTTACTAGAAAGAAAAGAAAAGAAAAGAAAAAAGTTAGGGCCATAATTATTACTCGATCTATAGTTGGTGCTTTTTTTGGAATTAAGCCTAAAAAAGTGACGTGTCGGAGTGATTTACAAATATAATACTATAAAATTTTCAAATTATATAAATTGTGACACAATTACCCTGAATTTTATTTTGTGTCACTACAAATTCTAAATTTATCCATTGTGATGTATAAAAAATCTCGAATTTATATTAATTTGACACATATACCCCATATGGACCTGAAATAAAGGGTATATATGTCATACATGTATAAAATTGATTTTTTATGACAAAAAAAAGTTAGTAATATTTATATCACATTGAGCAAGTTTAGAATTTTGGGTGTTGCAAAAAAAAAAAAATTTAAGGTATTTGCATCGCAATTGACATAATCTAAGTTTTTCCTTGGTATTTGCCCAAAAAGAAATTGCAATAGTTAAACAAACCACTTGATTAGAGGATTTGATTGCACAAAGTAAAAGCTTGAGGACTAAATTGAAAAAACACCTAAATTCAAAAAACTAAGTTTCAAATCACTAATAACATCCTTTCTCTCAAATTTTCTCATTAAAGTTTCGCTTATGTTACCAGAGATTGCAATCAGGTCGGGCAAAGACCAAACCATGTGTAGTGCCACGGATTTGTCCTTTGGCAGATAAGAAACCATGGAATCTATGTTGATAAATTGCGCCATTTGTCAAACCTGTTTGATTTATTCTTAATTTAATCCTTTTGCCTACATGTGGTCATCCAGATTTTACACCAAAATAGGACTAGATAGAATAAGATATAAAATATATGAATTTTTTTATATCATATCTATCTTGTTTGGTGATTACAAAAAAAGTTAGATACATTTACATCATATCATGTACATTGATTTATATAAATAGTAATTAGTATAAATGAACCAAAAATTTTACAATTGAATATGATAAAAATCTCTTATGACACTGTTGCTTACTTTATTTTTATTTTATTTTCCTCTCTTTTTTAATTAATTTCTTTTTTAATTTCATTCTTCCCCTTCCACCATTCTCTAATAAAATTTTATTAAATAGTGAAGTGTACTAATATACCTAAAATATGTAATAAATATAATTTTATATTTAAATTCATATATTGGATTTATATTATAAAATAGAATTAAATTCGAACATATAAATATAAATAAGATTAAGTTAAAATAACTAAATTGTTATTTTTATTTTGAATTTCTTTTATTAAAATTCAAATATTATTTATATTAATAGAATTTTTTTTTTAATTTAATAATTTGTTATCCGAGAAAAAACAACTTTCTTACTATGGATATTAGAAATCTTATCCATTTTTATCTCATCTCCATCATAGGGTAATTTTATCCTACCTTCCTCATGGAATAATTTTATCTGGTCTATATTTCTTTTTTTTTTTTGGTAAAGAATCCGGTCTATATTTCTTTATATTTAACTTTATCATATCTTAAGCAAGTACCAAACACAGGATATAATTAATATAATATTATATTGAATTTAATCCCGATTGAATATTAGTATGTTTAAGAGTCGAGCTATAGTTTTATTATAGCCCACACAACATCGCTCACCCCTGGCTAGGCCCATCCCGACCGAGCCAACAACGATGCCCAAGATACAGTTTGGGCTGGCCCAATCCTCATCATGGCCCAAAACGCCCACTCGAGCCATCCTTGGAGGAGCACAGGGAAGGGGCGGCCAAGATCGGGCACGGTGGTGTGTGACGACTTCGAGATAAGTCATTGCAAAATTGCTTAAACCGAAAAAAAAAAAATTAAGTTTCAGATTGATATACAACATCGTCTCTCTCTCTCTGATTTTCTCGTTTGATTGTGACTGGGTGGGGTGAAAGGCAAACCATGTACAGCGCCAGAGATTAGTATATGAGCAGTTGAGGAAACCATGGAATCAATACGTGCTGATATGCTGCGCCGTTTGTCAAACCTGTTTGTTTTGTTCTTAACCGTGCCGCCGTTAACGCTTTACTTAATCCTTCATATAAGTTTTTGTTTCAAGAATTGAGCTAGTTCTATCATGGCCCACGTGATATCACGGTCCAAAACGGCTCGCTCGGGCCATCCGTGGGGAGCACGGCGAAGGGGCGGCTGGGACCGGCGGCTGGGACCGGCGGCCGCGCTCGTGCGTTTGACTTTTTGACTTTTCGGAGAACTCGGATGGCTACAAAGAGTGGTTTCCCCATTGCGTTCTTCAGTCCCACCTCGAGCTCGAGCAGAGCGAACATGGCTGGCCAACATCCGGATCTCGATCCAGCTCCGGCCGTCAACACTGATGACTATGTCAAAATCGTCGTCAACCAAGACGGCACGGTTACGCGCGGCCACGACATTCCGAATACCCCCGCCGACCCAGATCCCCACCAGCCCTCCGCCGTCCGCACCAAGGACGTCCCGCTCAACCCGGCCCACAACACTTGGGCCCGGATCTACTTGCCTCGCCCGTCTCCTACCCCGGCCGACCAGAAACTGCCGCTCGTCGTGTATTACCACGGCGGCGGTTTTGTCTGGTGCTCCCCGGCCAACACGGTGCACCACGTCTTCTGCTCCCTCATGGCCGCCAAGCTCGGCGCCGTCGTCGTCTCCCCCAGCTACCGCCTCGCTCCGGAGCATCGCCTCCCCGCGGCCTACGACGACGCCATAGAGGCCCTCCGCTGGGTCAGGACCACCGACGAGGAGTGGCTTCGCGAGGGCGTTGACTTCTCGCGGTGCTACCTGTTGGGCACGAGCGCCGGGGGAAACATCGTGTACCACGTGGGCCTGCGCTTGTGCGCCGCTGCGGCCGATCTGGAGCCTTTGGTGATCAGGACCCTGATCTTGCACCACCCCTTCTTCGGCGGGTCCAAGAGGACCGAGTCGGAAGTGAGGCTGTTCAACAACCCAACCCTGCCGGTGAACGGGGCGGACCGGATTTGGGAGCTGGCGCTGCCGGCCGGCGCTAACCGGGACCACGAGTATTGCAACCCGACAGCTGGGGAGAGATCGGATGAGTGGGAGAGGATGAAAAAGCCAGGGTGGCGGGTGGTGGTGGCAGGCGGCGGTAGAGATCCGATGATAGATCGGCAGAGGGAGTTGGCGGCGAAGCTGGAGGCGAAGGGCGTGGAAGTGGTGGGCCTTTTCGGCGGTGAAGGCGATTCTCATGGAGTGGAGATACTGGAACCGGCTAAGGCAGAGCTTTTGTTCGACAAACTGAAAGGTATCATTTGAGCCAGCAGCTCGGCTATTCCGGCAGCCGGGGATGCGACGGTCAAAGACGGATGCCATCTATCGAATGAAAGCAATTATATTATTCTGTAAGAAAGTGAAGTTGAGTAGCATAAATGTGTTCCCATACATCCTCTTTATCTCCACCTATAAAAGCCACGACTTTCTCTCAACCGCAATATAGTGATGTGTGATGCACACAAGCTTTTCTTTTGCACTGTTTCTCCCTTCCTTTCCAATCATTTCTGGGCGGACCAATCCGCATCCGAAACCGAGAAGCTTCAACCCGGATTTTGGCCTTGCCGATTAATTCTCGGAGCCGAGCTTTGGTCGGCAAGATGGTCCCTTAAGTTTAGCGTCAACAGCTTCTACGTCTCGGGACTTTTCTGTATCGTTACGCGTCGCGTAAAACATATATTGATTGAAAGTCGAGTCACGGAAGATTGCTCATAGCATGCCACCTTGACGAAAGAAGCTTTAGTGCATCAAGAATATAAAATACAACCTTTCAATAGCCCGCCTTTTGGCAGTCTCTTTCTCCGACTCACTGATCTGAACCGCATCCTCATACGCATGCAAGATCCCCATTGCTCTCTCTCTCTCTCTCTCTCTCTCTGTTTGATTGTGTTAATCTCCTGCTCTGTACCTTCCAGATCCGCAGCTTAAAGGGGGAGGGAAAAACGAGAACATTATAAAAAGGAGCAGATGGACAGCGAAGGATCCCACTTTGTTTTATTCTTGGAAGTTTTATCTAGGAGATAGCGGATTCGATCGGGCCGAGCAAGAGAACCTAGAAAGAGGGGATGGAACGAAATAAAATTGGAGATTCCACAAGGAAAAGGGACCAGACACGTTTCCCAAGTCGAAAAGATGTGAATACATGTGTGGACGAGATTTGATATTAATCAACGATCATATTTCTCATTTCCAAAAATTCGAATTTATAAGTATAAAATTGTCCGGAAAATATGACAAACGATTGAGAAGAATAATGAATTCAGACTTTGAGGCGTGATATCACATTCTTTAAGGAATTTGTTTCCTCACAATGTTACTAATGGTCACGGGTAAATTTTCTTCAAGATACAACAAAATCTTGATTGAAATATTAGATGGTTATCCTAGTATTTATCAAGGTCTCTCAATGAAAACAATTGAAAATTATGGCCGTATATCTTTGAAAAGAGAATCAAAAGTTGTGCAAAGAATTGAATACAAATATTGAATAAATATATTTAAATGGATACAACCTTTCAAATATAAGAGTGACTAATAAACATTAGACAAAAACAATAAATTCGAAATTAAATAATTAAAAAATAAGAGCAGTAACACAACTTGAACATGCAAGTGCTATAAGGTTTTTAATGTATGCGATGCATAGTAGTAGACCCAGCATTACTTATTCTGTGTGCAAATTGAATAAATATACTAGTAATCCAAGTATAGAACATTAGAAAGTTATAACTCGAATTTTTGGTTAAAAAATTTATAATTGTTCTTTAATAATTATCTGGGTGTATTAGAAAAATAAACTAATACTTTTGGGTGGATTTCACATTAGATGGATGTGTCGTATCTTGGATGAGCAAGAAACAAATATGCATAACCCACTAGATGGTGGAATCTAAATTTATTGCTTTAGCATTAACTAAGAAAGATGTTGAATGGATTAGAAATTTATTGTTAGATATCAAATTATGGCCTAGTCCTATGCCTTCTATTTATATCCATTATGATAGTTAGGCTACTTTGGTAAGAGCTTATAGTAGCACTTATAATGGTAAGTCTAAACATAATGGTTTATGACATGAGACAATTGATTCAAGATGGTACCATAACAATTGTCTATGTGAGGTCAAGTAAGAATCTAGTTGATCCCTTGATAAATTTTTACCAAGAGACATGGGAAATATGACCTTACAAGAAATGAGGCTGAAACCCTTTATTTAAAATCACTAGTAATAGTAACTTGACCTTATTCTAGAATATCATTAGTTATAAAGTTTAATGGGTAAAAACAAATTACTAAAAGTGATTGTTTAGTATTGATATTAGCCATGATATGAGAAGTTAGAATCATTTGTATGTTATTTAGGCTGAATTGAATTTTTAATGAAGTATAATACAAATTAGTAATGTGTTATTATCAACAGAAATGTATGGTAGATACTTTATCTATGTGAGCTTAGAAATGGTGCTACTTCTTACAAAAGTTAAGGTTACTTTCTAGAGAGTTCATGAAATAAGCATAAGCACAAGACCATGATAGTGTTGAGCAAAATAGAACTTCCCACTAAAACAAGAGGTTAATATATGGGTGGTATGTCTGATTCCTTTATTTAAATTACAAGTTTAACCTAGCTACTTATTACTTTTATAGAATTTTGAGATACTTGCATTAAGTAAAAGTTTAACTCGAAAAAGACCTTTATATATGTATATTAATCTCACGCAAATTTTGGCAATATATTTTTAACAGTTTATTTTTGTAAATTTGTTTTACAAACAAAGTGAGTGATTGTTGGTAGTTTGTTTGTAAAACAAATTAAGAGGTGCCTTGTCCCACATTGAAGAAATGTGAGTGCACACGTGGATGAGATTTGACATTAATCAACAATGTATTATGTTAAAACAATGTGACTATTTATAATAGAGTGATGGTTATGTTTTAATTATTAAATTTCGAATTTATTATTTTTGTAGGTCGTGTCTATTTGGACACAACTTCTTTATCTTTGAAATGTCATATCCGTTTAGATATATTTATTTAACATTTATGTTCATGTCTTTACACAACTTTTGTTTCTCCTTTCAAAATATACAACCATAGTTTTCAATCGTTTCCCTTGAGATATCTTGGAGAAATACTAAAATTGCTATTAGTGTTATCAATCGAGACTTTGTTGTGTTCTAGATGAAATTTGCCGGTAACCATTAACAATGTTGTGGGGCAAATAATTTTTTTATTAAAAAAAGTGATGTTACGCCTCAAAGTCTAATTTCATTATTCTTCCCAATCATTCATCGTATATTCCCAACATAATCTGTTGACATTAGGTGCTTGATTAGGAGAGTATAACGAGATTAACATCTCATGGAGTCAAGATATAAAGTCTTTCTTGAGGCAATCAAAAAGGTGCTTTGTTTCAACTCTCCTTACTATTTTTTGGCCAGGTTGATTCTTGTGTCGCTTTTGTTGCCATGAATATGTAGCATTCTTGCAAAATCGTGCTCGAAATACTTTATTCATGTTGAGGATCTTGTAAACAAGGATCATTCCATTTTGGAGCTACAAGTTTTGTTAATTGAGGATCGAAGCCTTCGTCTTTTAAGTTGTTTGATCAAGTCTTTTAATTTGTATGATTTGTGCACTTGAGCTTTTTTCATTATTCACATATTTAATGAAACTGATTGTTGCGGCTAATATGGCAAGTTTAAACATTTGAAAAAAGAGATAATGAATAGAGAAGTTTCAAAATTCAAAATAAAATTCTGGAAATTTGGGGAAAGAAAAACACTAAAGTAAAAAAGAGAAATTGTCCTTCAAACTCCTGAGGTCCTCAATTGCGATAAAATTTAAAGAGCCGACTAATTTTTTGTAGCATGAGGAGATCATTGAGCAAATAGGAATATAGTAAAAAATGGGGCTAATGCAAATAATAATAATAATAATAATAATAATAATAATAATAATAATAATAATAATAATAATAATAATAATAATAATAATAATAATAATAATAATAATAATAATAATAATAATAATAATAATAATAATAATAATAATAATAATAATAATAATAATATCATCATCATCATCATCATCGAGTGACAATTCTAACCCCAACCTTCTTTTGTCTCTTAAAAAATCATCAACCTTAAGTCGAGTGACAATTATGACCCCACTTTTTTTTTTTTGAAAAAAATCAAAAATTTTCATTTAAATCCCAAATCTGGCCCCAAGAACCATTTATTGTTCTCAGCAATAAATTCGTGTGCACTTGCTAGTTGGATTTAAAACACTACTCATTGTCTTATTTTCTGAGTCATAGCTTGAAGAATAATGATGAAGTTATTTATTGTCTCCTACACTTAACCGGCAAGTAAAAAAGATCTTCAAATTGAATTTCTCTGACTAAACTTTGCCGTTTTGTCATAATCTAAAGCTGTTTACGACACCATGGACAAGGTCTGCCAAGGTCATGATTAGAACCTTTTTTTTTTCCTAAAACAAAGTTGACTTCAGACAAAGAGTTAATGGTGAGGACCATATATAGGACAAAAAATATTAATATATTATTAAAAAGCACAACATTAGCGCCAACCAATTACGTGAGTAATTTCTGACTAAAATTAGCCAGATTGACTCAATTGGCAAGAAGTAAAAAGGTTTAGGACTTAATTGATAAAATCGAATGGTTTATGACTAAATCGACAAAAGTGCAATAGGTTTAAGACTTTTTGGACAATTTTCCTCTTTCGTTTATATTGCAGGTGATTGTGATCAGGTCAAGCAAAGATCAAACCATGTGCAATGCTAATGATAAACCACGTAATCTATGTTGATATTCTTAATTTAATCATTTTATGTTAGTTTTTTTGAAGAGTTGAGCTTTAGTTTTATCATGGCCCTCACAACATCGCTCGGCCCGGCTAGGTCTGTCTTGACTGAGCCGATGATGATGCCCGAGATATAGTTTAGGCTGGCCCAATCCTCACCATGGCCCAAAATGCCTGCTCAAGCCATCCTTGGGGCTATGAAGCACGTTGTGTTCGACATGCTCGGACACGCGGTCAACACGTGTTGAATTTTTCGACACATGGTCAACTATTCCCGACACATTCTGACACGCATGTTCGAGGCATGGTGAGTTTCTAGGGCGGGTCTGCATGTGCAAAGGGAGAGATATTAATTGAAGAAGATGATTGAGGGTGAAGGCAAGGGTGAAGGAGCAAGGTGAGGCCACAATCAATGGCGAGACCATGACTGTAAGGGAAGGCCAAAGGAAGAGAAGAGATCGAGGCGACCTTGAGGGCTGTGATTGGGACCCGCAATGGAGGGCCGGAGGTGAGGCTGTAGCTACGGAAAAGGAAGGGCAAAGGCGAGCGATTATGAGGTGAGTTAGGCGATCGAGAGAGAGAGAGAGAGAGAGAGAGAGAGAGAGAGAGAGAGAGAGAGAGAGGGTCATGTGAGGAGGAGGAGGAGGAGGCGGCAGCTAGGCTTTTGATTTCCTCTTTTAATTTTAGCAAGAAGAGTAGAAAATAAATAAATAAAAATGGGGTTTCTGATGGGACTTAGCATATAATTTTCAGGAAAGGAAATGATAGCCTGATAGGAGTGAGGGAAAAAAATATCTTTTTGGGGAGGAGAGGGGCCTGACAGGGAAAAGAAATGAGAGAGAGAATTTTTTTTTTTTTGGGGGAAAGGAGGAAAATTCATGAAATAAAACGAGAGAAATTCATCGCATTCATACCATTTAGGAAAATTCCTTTCCAGCGGCCCTTTTTGTTTTTCTTTGAACTTGTGATTCAATAACTAGTACAAGAAAAATATAAAGTATGAAAAGAGAGAAAAAAATTAGAAGAGAATAAAAGAGGAAAAATGAATAAAAGAAAACGTGGGCATCTTCAAGGAAACGAGGGAGTGATTTTTTCCTTTTGATTTTTTCTTTATTTTTTATGAGAAAAATAAATAAGTGAGGCTAAAAAGTGATTTCGAAAAAAAAAAAAAAGAAGCACTAAATGTTAAATAAAGATAAATTTTGATCATTGTAGAAGGTTATAGATTTATTTAAATAAGTTGATTCTAATTTCTTATTAATCATTAGTTTCATTAATAATTTTTGTTAAAGTTAGAAACATGTCATTAAACAGGGATACGCATTAATTATGAATTTATCTTTTGAATTTCCTATGAATAGATTTATTAATATTATTAGTATAAATTCATTATAGGCTCTTTTTTATTATTTATTTATTTGTGAATTTAAATTAAATTAATTAAAAATAACAATATTAATTTAATATACATGTCCTAAAGTATCGGAATTATTTATTTTTGAAAAATGACGTGTCGCATATCAGTACTACTTAGCTTTGGGGGACCACGGCGAAAGGGAGGCTGGGATCAGCCTTGCGGTGCATGCGAGAGCTTAAAGGTTAGTCACGCGCATCATTAACGTCATCGGTGGCGGCCGGCCGTGTTTTGCCTTTGCTTGAGGCGGGTACCAAAGATAGAAATGGGAAATAAACAGGCGTGCCATCGCATGCATGTCGTAAAATAAATAAATAAAAGTATGTACGTAAATCCATACCATGGCCGTTGCCCTCGACTGCTTTTGACTTTTTGACTTTTTGACTTTTCTCGGGCTATAAAGAACCGGTTTTTCCCACATCTTTCTTCAGTCCCACCTCGAGCTCGAGCAGAAAGCAAAACATGGCCGATCAGCATCCGGATCTCGATCCAGCTCCGGCCATCGATGCCTATAAATACCTCAATCTTGTCCTGCACCCAGATGGCACGGTCACGTGCGGCTTCCACATGGTAGATATCCCCGCCGACCCCAATCCCGACCAGTCCTCTGCTGTCCGCACCAAGGATGTCCCGGTCGACCTGACCCACAACACCTGGGCTCGGATCTACGTGCCTAGCCTGTCACCCCCGCCTGACTAGAGATTGCCGCTCATCATATATTACCACGGCGGCGGTTTCGTATACTCCTCCCCGGCCCACGACATATACCACGATTTCTGCTCCCTCATGGCGGCCAAGCTTGGCGCCGTCATCGTCTCCCTCAGTTTCCGCCTCGCGCCAGAGCACCGCCTCCCTGCGGCCTATGATGACGCCATGGAGGCCCTCCGCTGGGTCAGGACCACCGAGGAGGAGTGGCTTCGCGAGGGCGTTGACTTCTCGTGGTGCTACTTGATGGGCACGGGCGCGGGGGGAACATCGCGTACCACGTGGGCCTCCGTGCGTGTGTCGCCGTGGCCTATCTAGAGCCTTTGGTGATCAGAACCCTGATCTTGCACCACCCCTTCTTCAGCGGACTCCAGAGGACCGAGTCAGAAGTTAGGCTGTTCACCAACCCAATCCTGCCGACGAACGTGGCGGACCTACTCTGGGAGCTGGCACTTCCAGTCGGCATAGACCGGGACCACCAGTATTGCAACCCGATGGCTGGGGAGAGACTGGGGGAGTGGGAGAGGATGAGAACAATGGGGTGGTAGGAGGTGGTGGTGGGTGGCGGCCGAGATCCAACGATAGATCGGCAGAGGGACTTGGCAGCACAGCTGGAGGCGAACGACATGGAATTGGTGGGCCTTTTCGGTGGCAAAGGCGATTATCATCATGAGGAGTTGTTTGGTTGGAATTTCTCACCATTAACACTTAAGTGTTCCATTCTTTTCTGATTTTGGTATCTAAGTATATATATTTTTTAACTTTTGACATTTAAGTGTCATCTTATACCAAGTTGTTAAAAGGGCTAGTACGAACATCTAGAGGGGGGGTGAATAGGTGTTAAAAGAAATTTTTGCAAGAACATTTGTAAAATACTTTTATGTTGAAATAGAGTTTGAAAGCCAATGAACTTTTAGTAAGTTTTGAAGCTCTAACGAATAAACAAAAATACGAATAAGTAAAGGAGTTTAGGGAAGATAATAAAGACACAAGATTTATAGTGGTTCGGCTTAGATCAAGTTTATGTCCACTTTTCAATGCTGATAGCCTACTGATTGAATTCCATTATGAATCAAAAGAGATTTTACAATCACGCAATCTCAACTTCACAATGCAGAGACTTCACTACACTCTTCCGAAGTGTCACAAATGTTTGCTTTCTCTCTTGAGTACAATTTGAGCTTCAGCAAATGAAACAACAAAGAATTAGGAAGCTTCAGACTTTGAAAATTTTCTTTCACGCACGCTCTACTCCAAACAACTAAAGAGTCTACCTTAAATACTCCTTCATGCCTTCAGACTGTTGGCACTTTCCAAAGGAGTTCTTCTAATCTACCCGTTGGACAGAATCAATCAAGGAGATCACGAGTCGTTTTAAGAATGTGGTAAAAACCCATCAATCATGTTCACCTATACAATTAGGATCTTGATTTCCATAAATGGAACCTTCCAAGTTTATTTGCCTTCCAAAAGATTTGATTATCGGAATTGATTCCAATAAGGATAATCAATCATATAAGTGCTATATTCAGCCGTAAGGTCATCCATGGTCATATGAATCGAAACCTTGAAGAAATAAAGATAATCTCCCATTTGAATAAGTCTTCATCCTTCAGTGTCGTTCAGTCTAGAATCTGATAGCGTGAGTAGACTTTGATCCTAAAGTCTGTCGGTCTTCAGACTTTGACTTTAAAGTCTTAAAGTCTTCAGACTAGATTATAGAAATGTTTTGTCAACTTTAAAATAATAAATGAGTTTTCTCCAACAATCTCCCCATCTTTTATGGTAACAAAATTTTCTTGCAGATTTATGAACTTTGACCTGCAAAACAACTTTTAAATAGTACGTGATATCTTATAAAAATAAGTTGATTATGACCTGGATAGCATCGATTCTGCAACCATAGAAAACATGTTAATCCTGAAAATATAAAACAAATAACTATCCAACGACAATCATTATCACAGAATAAGTTCAATAGTCAAACCGAACAATCCAAAGTCAAACTTCAAACAGTCAATCCAAAAATCCAAAATCCAAACCAAAGTTAAAATGTTAAATGTGCACTATTCTCCCCCTTTTTGTCAACAAAATAAAATAAAATGGAGAACCTCAAAATGAAAGTGAAATGAAATCAGGGTTGTTTGGGGATGCGAATGAGTTGGAAATCCCCCATAGACGTAATAGTTTCCTCCAGCTTTCTCAGACTCTCCTTTAGCTGCTCAACATCCTCATCCTTTGCATTATCTTGAACTTGAACCTTAAGGGCTTGTACCTGATTGTGTAGAGAGACTAAAGTGGCTTGTAGTGCGGATTGAGGGTTCTGAATTTCACACTTCATCCCATATTGCTAAGCCTTTATCTCCACCAAAAGCTCGAGCAGTCTTTTAAAGTCTGTTATAGTGTTTGTTTGAGTGCTAGCTTCAGCACGTTCAGTTTGAGGAGTGTTAATTGATGAAGAAATCTCAGCTAAAATATCCAGACTTGGAGATGATGCCTCAACATCAACTTTAGGAAATTGAGAGGCATATACATCTTCTGGATCGGCAGGAGAACGACTGACATCATCATGAGTAAAAACAAGTAAAGAAGTACATCTTTTTTTAGCAGCTCCCCTGTTTCCATGCCTACAGGTGGAGAAAAGAATCCTCCTTCTTGCTCCTTTTCAGCATCAGCACCCAAGTGATGTTCTTTCTCTTTGCCATCTCCTGCAGTTCCACTCCTAGTCTTCTCAGAGTCCTCTGACAAGGATACTGCTAAAGTTGGCTCAAAAGAGTCATCTTGACCCTCTTTTTCTCATGTTTTTCTTCCTTCTTCCTCTCCTTCTCTTTCTTCTTTTTCTTCTCTTCTTTCTCTTTCATCTGTTCTTCTTTCTTCACTCCCTTCTCTTGTCTCTTCTGTCTCTTCACGTCTCTGCTCCGTCTCTTCTCATTCTCGTGTCTCTCCATCCTTTGGCTGCTCAAAACTAATAAAACTCTAAAGATTTTTCAAGGTAAGAGCAGAAAGAGTAAGTTCATCCTCATCCTCTTCATCCTGAAGAATAAGAGCTATTTTCTTCTTGGTTGATTCAATCATGGGCTCCTTGCCTTTTCTTTTCTTCACAGCAGAGTCTTGTTTTGTTTTGCTTAGGGACTTCTCCTTAAAGCGCTCCAGGGTCTTGTTCAGTTCCTTCAGTCTCATTTTCGACACCATCTTCAAACTTATCACCATGGGAGCAATGGTTCGAGCACAAAGAGATGCAAGAAGCTGAATTTGAAAGTGTTGAAACAATTTGGTGATTAGCGCAAAGTAAGGGAGTTGTCCCTTATCTTTTACGACAGTCCTATACATGTGCATCAGGATTGTGTGCGGCAGTGAGAACTTCATCCCATTGTTGATGGCAAACATCAATTTAGCTTCTTCACGAGAAACATCAGTCTTCGAGGTAGATTTGGGTCGAATGCAATTTATCACGACCTTGTGCAACAAGATATTGGAGGCAATCATTCTTTGGTAAATGATGCCATCCTCAGAAAGTTTATCCTTCATAAGGAAACTTGTAGCATGACCAACAGTCACGTTTATTGGTCGGAAACTTCCTCTTTCCACACCAATAACGTCCGCCAATGTGTCTACGTCCACCACAAAATCTCTATCCCTTACAGTAAAACAGAATCTATTCGCATCTAGGAATGATAGATTTGAATAGAAGTAAGCAGTTAATTCGGCTTAAGTGACAGCGGTCTCTGAACAAAAACTTTCAAGTTGAAGACGAGTAAATTTCTCCCTCAGGTTCACCTTCACAGAGTCTAAAAAATCGAAATCCACATTTTGAGGGTTCATCACCCCCTCTCTTTAGTAGTTTGGAGTAAGTTCTTTGATGATCTTTGGACCGAAATAAATTCGTTCCCTCACCACGCATTTCTGCAACAACGCCCATCCTAGGTTGAAAGTTTGCATATAACCTATCATCATCATCATTAATCTCAGGCTGATTAAAAGAACCAAACCGATAATCTCTTGGAAAGTTGGCAAAAGTCATATCTGCCAAATTTTCAGGCGCAATGCCTAACCTTTCCATTGATCTAAAAAAAATGAGTCTCATTCCTGTAACCTTTCTCACTCAAAAACTCATCAATGAAAGTCATAGTAGTGCCACCCTGCTTTAACTGATTGTAAAGTTTAAAGAGGAACTCAAGTTTTAGCGTTCTTACGGGTTCAACATTTTCCACAATCTCTTCTTCTACTATTTGGCACGGAGGATTTTGAGTAGGATCCTGTTGTTGATGCTGTTGCGGTTGCTGAGGAGAATCTTCTTCATCTTTCAAGTCAAAATGGGTAGGACCCTCAGGCATGCTTCATGGTCCCCTGCTTGCGATCCGAGAAGACTTTCTTTGGAAAGACATTATTGCAGTCAAGAGGGATTTCTCTAACTTATTCATTTAAGAAAGATGAAAACTTGGAGAACAATCTTGAGAGTAGAAGTGAGAAAGTAGAAATTTTGTATTCTCGGGTTTGTAAAAGTGTAAAAGAAGAAGAAAGACTTGACGGTATAAAAGGAAAATAAAACGGGTTATTCAAACTGTCACACCAAAACTTTCTTTTTCGAAAATGAAAACTGTCAAAAATTTAAAATTTTGAAAAATGTAACTTCCAAAAATAAAATAGGTAAGCAACAATTAAATATCAACATACATTTTCGAGATCTTCATAATAAAATTAAATTGCTTCTATTTAAGAAGTAATAACTTACAGATGTAAATTTTGGATATTCTGAGTCTGACCACTTTCAGACTTTAATCAATAGAAGATATAATATTCATTCTGGTGCGAATAGACTCAAATAGACTTTTCTCCAGTGGCTTTGTAAATATATCCGCCAATTGATTTTTTAAGTCAATGAATTGAATCATGATTTCTCCACTCTGAACATGATCTCTTATAAAATAATGTCGAATCTCTATATATTTTGCCATTGAATGAAGAATTGGATTATTTGTGAGATTAATAGCACTGGTGTTGTTGCATTTGATCTCGGTACAAGATTCTTCAATTTAAAAGTCTTTTAATTGTTGTCTTATCCACAAAATTTGAAAACAACAACTTCCAAAAGCCACATACTCTGCTTCTACTGTTGATATAGTTACAGTACTTTGCTTTCTTGAAAACCAAGACACCAGATTGTTGCTTAGCAATTGACAAGTACTAGAAGTACTCTTTCTATCAACTCTGCAACCTGTTAAATCTGCGTCTAAATATCCAAGGAGAGTAAAGTCTCATTATTTGAGATACCACAGACCTAGCTTTAGTGTAGTTGCAACATATTTGATGATGCGTTTTGTAGCACTTAGATGAAATTCTTTGGGATTTAATTGGAATCTAGCACAAATGCAAATACTAAACAAAATGTTAGGTCTAGAAGTAGTAAAATAAAGAAACGAACCGATAATACTCCTGTAGAATTTCTGGTCAACTTTCTTTCCTCCTTCATCTTTGTCTAACTTCGAAAAACTTGACATTGGTATCTTAGTCTTTTTGCAATTCTCCAATCCAAATTTCTTGATGAGATCTTTTGCATATTTTTCTTAGTGAACAAAAATTCATTTCTTTAATTGTTTGACTTGTAATCCGAGAAAGAATGTTGATTCACCCATCACGCTCATCTCGAATTCATCCTGCATAGACTTAAAAAACTTCTTGCATATATTTTTATTAAGAGATCCAAAAATGATATTATCGACATAAATTTGAACTAACAAAAAATCTTTTCCTTCTTTCTTTATAAATAAAGTAGTATCAACCTTTCCATTTTCAAAATCATTTTGAATTAGAAATTTACTTAACATTTCATACCAGGCTCGAGGTGCTTACTTTAATCCATACAAGGCCCTTTTCAGTCTATAGACTCAGTTTGGTTTTTTTGGATTTTCAAAACTAGGGGGTTGTTCCATATAGATTTCTTCTTGGATAAGTCCATTGAGAAATGCACTTTTGACGTCCATTTGAAATAACCTGAAATTTTTATAACAAGTGAAAGCAAGTAATAATCTAATTGCTTCTAACCTCACTACTGGTGCATAGGTCTCATCATAGTCTATCCATTCTTCTTGCGTATATCATTTGGCCACGAGTCTTGCTTTGTTTCTAACCACTTTTCCTTTCTCGTCTACTTTATTCCTGAAAACCCATTTAGTTCCAATAATAGATTTTCCTTTTGATTTAGGAATTAGTTCCCAAACATCATTGATGTTGAACTGTCTGAGCTTTTCTTGCATAACTTCGATCTAGCTTTTATCAGACAAGGCTTCTTCTACACTTTTTGGGTTTTTATCTTAGAAATAAGTGCTAATGTGCTAGACTCTTCTTACTTTTTGGATCTGGTGCGAATTTCTTCATCAATGTTGCCAATGATGAGTTCCTTGGGATGACTAGACTTATACTTCCAATTACTAGTTGGTCTGATAGTCTGCTGATCATCTGCTTCAGTTGAATCTTTTAGTTCTGTTCATTGCCTATCTTCAGACGTCTGAACCACTTTGGGGGAAATATATTTTGTAAAGTTTGAAGCAGGTTTAGATTCTTCAAGTTAAGTTTGATCCAATTGATTTTGCATAGATTCTTGAAACTTGACGTTCATTAATTCTTCCACAGATTGAGTCTTCTTATTAAAAACTCTATATGCTTTGCTTGAGGTAGAGTAGCCAAGGAAAATTCTTTCGTCTGATCTTTCTTCAAACTTCCTAATTCGATCATTTACATTTTTCAAAACAAAACACTTACATCCAAATACATGAAAGTAAGAAATATTTTGGCTTTTTCCCTTTATACACTTCATAAGGAGTTTTCTCTAATATAGGTTTCAAAAATACTCTGTTGATGATATAACAGGCTGTTGAAACTGCTTTAGCCTAAAATCAAAAGGAAATTTTACTCTCAATTAAAAGGGTTCTTACCATTTCCTGCAAAAATTCATTCTTTCTTCCACAACTCCATTATGTTCTAGAGTGTATGAAGAAGAGAAAACATGTTGAACAACAAAATCATTATAGAATTTTGTAAAGTCTTGATTTTGGAACTTACCTCCATGGTCTATATGTTTACTTGAAATAACATATCCTTTTTCATTCTAAACTTTCTTAGCAAATTTTGAGAAGTGAGAGAAGACTTCAAACTTATTTGCTAGAAACTAAACCCAAGTAAAACGAGAGTAATCATCAACGATTACTAGGCAGTATCTTTTTCTACCAATGCTTTAAGTCCTGGTTAGTCCAAAGAGGTCCATATATAGAAGCTGCAGCTTGATTAGTAGAAATTTGATTTATAGGTTTAAATGAACTTCTAACATGTTTTCCCAAAACACAAGAAGTGCATAATTAAGACTTTTGATAAGTCAAGTTAGGAAGAGCACGAACAAACTTCTTGGATGAAATCTTGGCAATCTTCTTCATGTTGACATAACCAAGCTTTTGATACCAAAGATTTGCTTCATCTTGAATGGATATAAGACACCGAGAACTTTCCGGTTTTATATTTATGAGGTACATGTTCCCATGCCTTCGTCCAATAAAAGATTGAGAGAAATCTTTACTTGCTTTTGAACATATGCCTTCTTGGAAATTGATTTTGAAGCCATTCACAAAGCTAACTAATACTGAGTAGATTGTAATTCATTCATTTCACCAAGGAAACATTGTTGATAGTTAAGCTTTCAATCTTCACGATTCCACAACCAATAATTATTTTCTTACTATTTCCACCAAATGAAACTTTTCCACCATTTATTTGAACAAGATTTATAAAGCAGTTAGAGTCTCCTGTCATGTGCCTCGAATAGTCACTATCCAAATACCATTTGATCTTTCTTTTGGTAATGACCTGTGATCAAGAAAAGAATTCAAATTTTCTTTGGTACGCACATTTTCTTGGGTCCAGGGGAGTTAGTATTAAACACTATCTTTGCCCAATCCCTCTTAACAGGTCTCCAGACCTTGGGACATTCCCTCTCGAAATGTTCTGAGCTGTTACACTTCGAACATTTGAGAACACTTCGACCAACAGATTTTACAAAAACTTTTTGAAAGTAATTTTTGTAAAATGTTTTTGTAGGTCTTTGTTTGATCATTTTTTTTAACTTTGGGAAAATCAATTAAAGGAACAGTTTCTAATGTCATTCCCAAACCAGATTTGTTAAAATAAGGTCTTTGTACAGAAATAATTTTCTCCAATTTCTTAAATCCTTTTGAAAACTTTTTTGCAATATTTGAAATATCTTCCTTTAAAAAGAGAATCAGAGTTTTCTTTCAAATCAGCAAAATTTTTGTTCAGAGCTTCAAACTTCTTTTTCCAAGAAGATTATTGTTACATTAGTTTGGAATTTTTCCTCTTTAGCTCGAAAATCCTTTAAAGAGATGTTTTGAGACTAAGACAGAGCTCATCTATATACTTCGAGACTTTAACAGGGATTTTTAAATTACTAGCCTCAACTTCTTTGTCTGAGTCTAAATCAGAGATTGTTTCAAGGTATGAGTCTGATTCAGATTTGGCCATTAGACATATGTTGGCATAGTTTTCATCACTTTCCTCGTATTCAGTATTGCTCCATGTTTATGCTTTGAGAGCCTTCTTATATTTCTTAGTTCTTTTTTTCTTTTTCTTCGACAGGGGGTAGTTGGGTCTGATGTGCCATTTTTCTTGCATTCAAAGCAAATTACGTCTTTATTGACTTCATCATCCTCAGTTGATTTGTTTTGGAATTTTTGAGTGCCTTGTTTCTTCCAGTTGAATTTTCTTCCCTTTCTATTCAACTTTCTGAATTTCCTAACCATGAGCGCTAGTTCTTCATTAACCATGAGCGCTAGTTCTTCATCGTCCATGTCTTCTTCTAAATCTGTATCATCAGAATCATCGTTAGATTTTAAAGCAATTGACTTCTTACCTTTGGGATCTTCTTCCTCATTGATTTGCTCCACTTCATAAGATTGAAGTGTGCCAACAAATTCATCTACTGAAAGAGGCATAATCCTCTGGGTTTCTCTTATTGAAGTCTTCACATGATTCCAGTCCTTGGAGAGTCCACGTAGCAGTTTATTGACATTCATTGGTCTTGAGATTGGTTGTCCTTGATATGCCAGGCCGTTTATAATCTCTGTGAAGCGATTAAACATATCGGTGATGGATTCTCCAGGCCTCATCTTGAAAGTTTCATACTGTCCGAGTAGAATATTGATTTTCGTTCCTTTACTCAATCAATTCCTTCATAGGTGACGTGCAATCTGTCCCAAACTTCTTTCGATGTTTCATAGGAAGAAATTCGATTATACTCAATAGGAGATAAAGCACAGTATAAAAAGTAGATAGCTTTAGCATCAAGAGCTTATCTCTTGGTTAATTCTTCTTGTATCATTTCGTTAGCGTCTGCAACTTCTTTTCATTTTTCTGACGTTCATGTAACTTTGGGATTGATCCATTTTTCTACCACATCCCATTTCAGTGGATCTTTCGATCTTAGGAATGCCTTTATCTTATTTTTCCATACGTTATATTCATTCCCATCAAAGTAGGGAGGTCTGGTGTTTTTTTGGCCTTTAACCAAACTTGGAGCCAAAATACTAGCCATAGATCTTTAGCTCAGAAGTAAAAACACTTCAATAAAATGAGTACACAAGCTCTGATACCAATTGAAAGGGCTAGTACGAACACCTAAAGGGGGTGAATAGGTGTTAAAAGAAATTTTTGCAAGAACGTTTGTAAAATACTTTTATGTTGAAACAGAGTTTGAAAGCCAATGAACTTTAGTAAGTTTTGAATCTCTAACGTATAAACAAAAATACGAATAAGTAAAGGAGTTTAGGGAAGAGAATAAAGACACAAGGTTTATAGTGGTTCGGCTTAGATCAAGCATACGTCCACTCTTCAGTACTGACAGCCTACTTGCTGAATTCCACTATGAATCAAAAGAAATTTTACAGTCACGCAATCTCAACTTCACAATGCAAAGACTCTATTACACTCTTCCGAAGTCTCACAAATGTTTGCTTTCTCTCTTGAGTACAATTTGAACTTCAGCAAATGAAACAACAAAGAACTAGCAAGCTTCAGACTTTGAAATTTTTCTTTCACGCACGCTCTACTCCAAACAACCAGAGAGTCCACCTTAGAAACTCTTTCATGCCTTCACAACCATTAGTACTTTCCAAAAGAGTTCTTCCAATCTCCCGTTGGACAGAATCAATCAATGAGATCTCAAGTCGTTTTAAGAACGTGGTAAAAGCCCGTCAATCTCGTTCGCCCATACAATCAGGATCTTGGTTTCCATAAGTGGAACATTCCAAGTTTGTTTGCCTTCCAAAAGATTTGATTATCGAAATTAATTCCAATAAGGATAATCAATCATATAAGTGCTATACTTAGCCATAAGGTCATCAATGAGTCATATGAATTGAAACATTGAAGAAATAAAGATAATCTCCCATCTGAATAAGTCTTCATCCTTCAGTGTCGTTCAGTCTGGAATCTGATAGCATGAGTAGACTTTGATCCTAAAGTCTGTCGATCTTCAAACTTTGACTTTAAAGTCTTGGAGTCTTCAGACTAGACTATGGAAAGGTTTTGTCAACTTCGAAACAATAAAGGAGTTTTCTCGAACAGTTGTGGCACTTGCGATGTCCACACCCCCCAAATTGAGAAAAACATTATAAATGAATAAGAGTTTCATAAAAAAAATAAATTCCGTACAATAAAAAATCACTATAGGACCAAGCCCCATCCTAATTACATGATTCTTATAACTCATTAATGATGTGTCTTTAGTTAAATGATCAACAATTATCAATTCAGTGAAAGTGGCAATTTTTATATGGCTAAATACTTGATATCGAAGCGCTAATCCATCTTCAATGTATTTGCAAATGGACTAGGTACTTGTCCATCTTCAATGTATCTATCATAATATCCCCCCCTTTATTGGATCTTCCCACTTTGTTTCTCTTCTTCGGTTTTAAATACCTTAAATGTATTTAATGTTTCAAGCTTATTATAAAGCAAGTAGAGATACCTGAAATGCGAATAATTATTTATGAAAGAGATGAAGTACTTCTAACCATACGAGTCCAAATCCGGACTACAAATGTTTGTAAATATGATTTCTAATATCTCAATACTCCTTTTGGCACATTTCTTTTCATGTTGGTTTGTTTTCCTTTTATGCAATTTGAATAAGTGTCATAATTAGTAAAATCCAAAAGTTCAAGTACTCCATTAATTACTAATCATTTAATTCTTTCCATGAAGGTATGTCGTAATCTTCATTCATAACATATTGTTTTATACCAGCATTATCATAAACATACATGGTATTATAAAAGGCATTATTTTGTAAATTAATACCAAAAAAAAGACCATTAAACAAGATACAATTCCCAATTATATCATATTTAAAAGATAAATCAAAGGTTGCATATAAGAAATTAAAGAAATGACCTAATGGTATAAGTCTTGAAACCGGAATCAAATTTATAAAGAAACTTGGAATATAAAAGGTAATTTCCAAATTCAAAACAAAACTACAGCTTAGAACTAATATGCATGTCCCAAATAGCTCCCATATGCAAACTCATTTTTTTTTTTTTTTTTGGATGCACCGCTTGCTTCCCACTAGTTTTTATGAAAACCTTTTAAAGAATTCGAAATATGAATTATAGATCAAAAACCAATCCACCAAGTGTTATGACTTATATTGGTCATATTAGATTCATGAAAACATGTGAGATTGGATTACTTTTTTCTCGAATCAAGCCTTAAATTTGGCACAACCCTTCTTTGTATGCCCCATCTTTTTATAGAAAAAGTATTTGGATTCCTTCTAAATGTTAGCTCGGGGAGGGGGGTGTTTTACCATTTCCTTTCTTCTTGTCTTGCCTTACCCTTTACTCTTTCCTTGCATTATCAAATGAACACTCCTTTCTAATTCCATAAGTAACATCCCTTCTTCTTGAGCACACATGGTTGTGAGTTTATTAATTGATTATTTATTGTTATGTGTATTATAAGGAGATAAAAACACTATAAATGTCAATACTTTCGTACGGCATTCACTTAAGTGCCAAAACATTTTTTTTTTCACTCATTTAAATGCCAAATCAAAGTAAGATTGCTCACCTAAATGTTATTTCGTCAAACGTCCAACGTGGATTTTTGTCTTGATTTTCCATTTTTTAATGATTTTCAATTATGACATGGATATTTAGAAAAATAAGTCGAAATTTTCGATTCCAACATAGTTATTTAGAAAACAAGTGGAGTTCCTCTTTAATAGAAACAACACCATTTCTTTTGCCTAAAATGGCATTATTTCATACAATCTCTCTCTCTCTCTCTCTCTCTCTCTCTCTCTCTCTCTCTCTCTCAAGAGAAACAGCATCGTTTCTCATCTTAGATGAGGTTGAAGATCTCTTTCTCTTTGATTTCAAACCTATTCGCAAAATTAGGGTTTCCATCCAAAATTGCATCTTCACCGACTCGATATTGTTTCATCAACTCCACACTAAATTTTAGCACACCCAAAACCTCTTTGCGATTTGTCTCTGAAATCGCAAATTAGGGCTTCGAGTTTACTGTTGCATGTCATCCTTACTCGTTAGACAGAGACTGAAAAGGCAACATTTTAAAGGGAAAAGTCAGGGGTTGTGACGTGGAGAATCATTGTTGACAAAGAGTAAAGGTTAGTGGTCTTTGTTGTTTTGTGTTGACTAACCGGCAATCTGAGTGAATTGGGTGTTGTTTGACAGAGTCAAAGTGTGGGAAAATGCGACATATTGAAGGGCAAATATTAGGGTTTGAGTAGTGTAAAGATGAATACTTTAGTTCATTCGTGCTTAAATTTTGTCGATTAGTGTCCATTGGTCAATAGTGAAAATATTTTACTGTGGTTGTGGGGACTGATTTAATATTATTATTTGTTTGATATGTGAAGACCGATTGTTTATTGTGATTGTGGGGTCCGATTTAATATTATTATTTGCTTGAGTTGTAAGGACCGATTGCTATTATTGTCTATCTATATTATGGTTCCCTAATATAGAAATAAATTTTATTGTATTTGGTAATAGTGTTAATATGGGCAATACAAGTGCGCCCATTAAAGTTTGTTACAGTAGAGTTTAGGATTACTGGGGAAGAGAAGGAATACATTGGTGGGCAAGTCACCGTTGTTCTTGTCAATATAAGTGAACTATCATTTATAAATTTTAGAAGGGATATAGTAGACCAATTGAGATGCAAAATAGGGAAATTATATTAACAAGTACCCATTAAGTCTCTTAAAGATAATTTAATATATTTGCATGACAATAATAGGGTGAGGGATCTTGTTTACCATTTTCTGTATGCTCATGATGTTTATGTATATGTTGAACTTAACTGCGATGAAAAAGATAAGCAAACAATATTGGAAACTACTATTGAAACCCAAGCTAGTGTTGAAGCCATTTTAGAAGGACATGTGAGAGCAGATGACGCTGTAAATTTGCATATATGATCTGTGTTAGAGATATTTAAGCATTTTAAGGATACTGAAGGCATATCTAATGGTGAAGATACACTTGTTAAAGGACGCACAAAGTGCCAAAAGTTGGTACAAAGGGACACTTAAGTGCTAAAATCGAAGCAAAATGGATTACTCGAATGCCACTGACGAGAAAATCCCGCCAAATTGCATCGTGGCATTTTCCGGTGACTTCTTTTACTAAGGTGGCAAATGTTAAAAAAAAAAAAAGCACCTATGGACGACAAAAATGACGTCGTCCATCCACACTGACTAAGCTGACCTAAATGACGTTGTTTTTCCTTGGTGTTAAATGACTTCGTTTAGGTTATTTTGGCATAAGCATACTTGGCCGTTGCCGTTCCTCCCTGTTCACTTGCATTCACACTAGATCTCAGGCCCTTCTCTCCATTGCCGTTCACACCCAGAGGTGGTCATCGTTCGCCGTCGTAAGTCGTCGTTGTTGGTCGTCGTCGTCGGTCACCATCGTTGGTCATTGTCGCCACTCACCATCATTGCTCCTCCAGGTTTAGCCCCTTCTCCCCCTCCCCTGTGATGAAATTAGGGCTCGCTTCTTTTATTAGGGCTCCAATGGAAAATTTGGGGCTTGGCGGAGAAATGTGGAGGTCGATTTAAATGGTTTTTGATGTGTAATTTATGGGTTAAAAGCAATACTAGAACCCTAATGGGGGTTCGGATTGGCAATTTAGGGATTGGCCTCGAAATGTAGGGTTCGACGAGGGGAAAATTAGGGCTCGACCTCGAAGATTTGGTGTTATTATGATGTGTGATTTAGAATGGTGCTACTGTGATGTGTGTTTAGAGCTTGGATGTAGTATTGTGATGTGCGAGGGCGGTTTTTAGGGGTTAGATGTGAAATGTGATGTGTGGCAGCAATTTTGATTGCTCGGAGTGGTTGTTGTGGGGACGTCTGGTCACTTTTTATAAATTGAAGTGTTGAAATGTGTGTCGTGAGGACCTGTGCTTATTGTGGGAATCTCTGTTTTTTGTTAATATCTTAAAGGAATGGAAGGCAAATAATTAAAGTAGTGACCTATTTTTTGGTTGTCATGTAGGGGCATATTGTCAATGTGAGGACCTTTGTTTGTTGTGGATGGTATCTTTCTAGTAAATGGCCTAACATGTGCATCTCTTCTCCCTTCCCTTTTCTTTAATAAAATCGATGAGAGTGGGGGGACTCTCATTTATAATTGTCTATTGTTTTTTGTGGATGTGGTCCCAAAAAACTAATTATTCTTGTTCTTGTTCTTGGTGCAGAAATGGCTTATGACAAGGATTACGTTGCTGTCATAGTTTGCTATGGTGGAGATTTTGTGATTAAGGAGGATGAGTGAGAATATGAGGGTGGAAATGAGGGCACCATCTTTGTCGAGATAAATAAGGTATCTTATATAGGATTTGTTAGGGATATAGTGACTTATTTGCCTTGTAAAGTTCAGAAGTTGCTGTATTATATTCTTAGGAAAGGCTTAAAAGATGGTTTGAGAAGCTTAGAAGATGATAATGGTTTTAGGGATGTTCTATACCATTATCTTCATGGTGAAGAGGTAAAAATATATGTTGAGTACAATAGTGAAAGTGAGGACGAAGTAATGATGGAGAGAGCACCCAAGTAGGACAAGATAGATATGGTATTCAGGGTAGTACTGACATTAGGGTCAAAGGAGGGCATAATAGACATGATGAAGAGGAGAGGAGCGCAGATGCAGTTTACCAAAGTGATGATGACATAGGTGATGTCACAATCACTGGATTAGATTGGGAAATAGTTGAATCAAGTGATGATGATGATGATGATGAAGGGTTGCATCCTGAAAATTTCATAAGTGATAACGACAACGAGGAGCTTGTACAATCAAGAAAAAAGCAAAGGGATTTTTTGACAGATAAGTTTGCAACTTTGCTGGTAGCTAATGAAGTTCCAAACATGATTGAAAGCCCTGCAGATGCTGGTTCTGCTGGCGAGGAGACTGATTATGAAGAAAGCGTCAAGAATGCTACTTCCTAGGATAAGCTTGAAGAAGATGAATGAGCTGTGCATAGAAGGAAAAGTAAGTTTCATTCTTATGATCCATCTGTTGCCTCTCTTACTTTGTTAGTAGGTATGAAATTTCAAGATGCGAAACAATTTAGGGAAGCTATACTGAAGAACTTCATTTCTGCACTGAAGAATATTGACTTCATTAAAAACACTAAAACCTTTGTAAGAGCTAGGTGTTCGCAATAAAATTGTCCATAAAAGATCTATGGCGCATTTGTTAGGAGAAGTGGATCTTTTCAGATTAGAGCCTACTAAGAGGAATATACTACTTGTTCCATTAATTTTGAAAATAAAAGGGTAATAAGTGTATGGTTGTCTAATGACTTCTTTGATTTGATTAAGCTGATGCCTCAAATTAAAAGTACTGAGTTCAGGATGCTGGTGAAGGAGCAGGTCGACATCAATATATCCAGGAATCAATGCAAAAGATTGAAGCAAAAGGTGATGAAGATACTCATTAGTCAATACAGCAGTGAATATGGACAGTTGTGGGATTATGCTTAGGAGTGTAGGCTGCAAAATCCTTCAAGTAGAGTGTATATAAAGGTCGTGGATAGACCACTTCCTGATATTGGGACCAAGTTCGATAAGTTCTATGTTTGCTTCGATGCATGCAAACGATGATTTTTATCTGGTTGTAGATGGATATAGGATTGGGCGGGTATTTTTTGAAGGGCTTGTGTAAAGGAGAATTGTTGACCGCAATTGGAAGATATACAAATAACCAAATGTTTCCATTGCTTGGGCTATTGTGAAGGTAGAGAACAAGGACAATTGGTATTGGTTCCTAAAAAATTTGATAACTGATTTGGAGATAACAAATAGGGCAAGGTGGGCGTTCATGTGGCACCCCCTAAACGGCCCCCGATCTGTTGGCGTTGCCACAGATCACACTCGCCTATGCTATCTCTTAACCTGAAAATCTATTACTCTAATACCATAGAAATTTGACAAGTCCATGAATCCTGGGGGTTTATATTCTTTCCATAGGTCCTTGCGCAGTTTATATAGCAGAAGTATATCCAACATCTCCCTATTCCATATTCAGAAACAATGCATACCAACTACACATTTTTTAAGTTAAAACCGGACACTTTTATTTACATAACTTGATGGACATTATAGGTCGGTACATCAAAATGCCAAGATTTTTCTAAACTCGGCTATTTTCAAAAAGTACTCGACTCTAACATGACCGTGTACATAGGCCCATCAGTCAGTGTCAATGGTAAAAAAAAATGCTTCATCTGCTGACCATCACTCTCGGTCACACCCAGTTCGGTCCATCAGCTGGCGACGGCGGCAACGACCCCAGCGTACTCTTATCATGGCGAACAAACACAGTCAAAAACTCCTGGATCACTGGGCCGGCAGAAGAACCGATGTCATACATGATCAATACCCGCACCTGAACAAAAACCAACCCTTGTATCTCAGGATGGTGGTGCTCCGTACACTCACACTCAAGGTCGATCGGTATACCGTAGAATGTGCCGGGGGTGATTGGTAGCAGAGGCATATATTCTAGTTTGAAATGTTAGTCCCCAAACGGGGTGAGTACAACCACTCAACAGCAAAAGATCCATTAAACTATGCTATGCAAGCCATCACGATCTAGTTTTATGCAAGATAGACAAGACATGTCATCAATGAATGAGTATGCATATAACCATATAACTCTTCAATGCAATGACCAGTGTAGTTTCAACAAGCGAGATGCATCATGTCCAGTCACACAAGTCTCGATCATAGGGCCAAACTGTTATGATACGTCACATTCCAAGCCATACAATTTAGTCCCATAACCAAACCACACCCACACTTAATATAATCATCAGTTTTAATCATTTAAACGGTTTTATCCCCTCAGAGGACCAATGTTTGCGTTCTTCTGAGATTTCGCACCCAACCTAGCATTGCGAAAGCCTCCGGCATCTAGCCACAAGGCCACCGGGCATCCAAAGCATTGCGTCACATCTCAGGGCATCTTGTACCACACTTAGCGTCATGAGGAATCACTGGGGGCCATAGACATGGTTACCCCTAACCTCCGGAATTACGTACCGACATACCACCGGACATCCCGATGCTCTCGGGGAAAAATTTCTGAGGCACTACGGTCCCCAGGCATCTACAAGGCATCGACTCATTCGATCCTTTGGGCATCCTGACTCCCGGGGCATCGTTGACCCGAGGGTCCAACGGTAACAATTAACATCTTAATTTCCAAAAACACTTTTCAATGCAACGACAAGATGTCCCTTGAGTCTCATCAAATCTCAATATTGCATGATATGCTGAATGCCAATATCATCATGTCAAATAACAACTCAAGATGCATTCACCTTTGGGACAAATTGAGCAAATTCGGAACAAAACAGCTCAAACATCACAATGCACAATTTTAGTAACAATTTCGGAATAACCCCTAAATGAACTTAGAAAATTCTGAAATTTTGATATGTTATAAATAAGACCTAAAGAAAAAAGTTTCATAAGAACACTAAGTCAGATTCATTGTATATCAAGAGCAGTAATTGCTATATTCTTTACTAACATTCTGTAATAGCTTCCAGATTTAACATTTACAGAGAAAATCGTTTTACTGACCAAACCTTGTCCATTTATTATCAAATTTTTATATGTTATTCCTAAGGATGTGCCCTACAACTTTCATTAAGGGTTCAAAGTCCAATTCTTACTAGATAATTACAGAAAATTCACGGAATCACCGAAGGTCATATGCTATTTTCTACGAAACAGTTTACTAATTCAAAGAGAACTACTTCTACTCATTCAAAATCCAGCATCCAACATCCACAACCCAAACATCTCCAAGTCTATTGCACTCCACTAGACAAAAACAACATAACATGATATAGGTTAATGGACTTTCACTTGCCTCCAACTCTTTAGCTCAATTGCAAGCAAAACAGAGGGCTCATGGGTCTCAGGCTCAGCTCAACGACGGCGGAGACTAGCGGCATCGATGGCGGTAGCTCGAGCACGGCAGATGGCGGTCCTTCTCTTCCTTCCTTGCGGCTCACACTCGCACGCCCGCTTCTCTCGCTCAAACTCTCTCTCTCTGCTCAAGTTTCTACTCGGTTCCTTCTCTCTCCTCCTTCTCGACTAATCCACTCGTTTTGTTCCTCAATTAGTTGACTAATTAGTCAATTACATGTAAGTTTTTTGATGGCAGCAAGAACGGAAGACAACTAGAGGGTGGCGTGGCAAGTAGCGGGTCCTTCGGTTGCCAGCTCTCTCTCTCCTCGCATGCACCAACATGTCCACTGATGAGAGCTCCTTGGTCAACAAAGCTGAAGGAATTTTTAGGAGTGTTGACCCCAAATTGTCGAGCAAATGGGGAGAGGTTTGGGGCGGCTTGTACATGGACAGTCTCCCCTCTCCATACGTGCATAAACATCCCCACACATGGCAGAATTTTCCTTCTTTCTGCTCTAAAAGAATCAATTAATCAAAGTCCAAATTTCCTTCTCATTTCATATACACTTTGGTGGCATAATTGTGTAGTGTCATCAAAATAAATTTGCACTGCTCAACAGGATTGAATGTGGTACTAACGATGACAAATTCCGATAACAATCTCGTCAATCCGTGATGTATCTTTATTTTTCCAAGGTCAGCAAAAATGCGGATGCCACAGTTCATGAGTGACAAATAAAAGGTAATGCTTACTTTTTGAAAAATTTGGTCAATTGTTTGCTTTTTGATATCAACATGTCATTTGCTTACATTTCTTATTTTGAATTATTATAGGAACTGGTTCCAGTAATAGCTGAGTTGTTGCTTTACGCCGAATATCGAATGTGTGCACGGCACATATACGCAAATTGGACAAAGAACTATAAATGAGACAAGTTGCAATCGCAATTTTGGTAGCTAACAAAGAGCACGAATATGGCTAACTTTAGGATGGTCAACAAAGAACTGCTTCAATTGACAAAGGAATGTAATGATGCACTATTCCAAACAGAATCAAAGTATTAGTGTAGGGTATTCTTCAGCGAAGAATTCAAGTGCGATAACATTGATAACAACATCTACGAAGCATTTAATGGGAGGATAATAGATATCAGATGCAAACAAATTATCTCGATCCTTGAAGACATACGATTTATAGTCATGACTCGATTGCACAGACAAAGAGATGAGGCTACAAAGTGGACTAGGTAATGTGATCCTAGGATTACTAAGAAATTGGATGAGAACTTGGCTGCAAGTAGGTATTGTCATCTAGGTACGAGGAAGTGTTCATGTAAAATATGGCAACTAAGTGGAATTCTTGTGCACATGCCATATGTGCCATTCAATTGAAGGGCCACGACACAGAAGATTACATTGATGATTGGTACAAGAAATCGAAATATCTTGCTTCGTACCAATTCATGTTGCAGCCAATCAAAAGTAGCCAGTTCTAGGAGCCAACAGATTGCGAAGCACCTCAACTTTTGCCACTAAAGAAGAAAATGGGAAGACCAAAGCGAAAACAAAGAATGATGGAGGGAGAGATCTCATGTCGACATAGGATGAGTAGGACGAGTGTAAAGATGAAGTGCTCTTTTTGCCACATAGCAAGGCATAATACTAAAGGTTGTCAATTAAGGAAGCATTAGAAATAGTTGAGGCCAACTGAAAGGCCTAGTGAAGGGACATTGAAGAAGGATAAACAAAAAGACAAAGTGAGTCGACTGTTCTTCAATCGACAACAATAAACCCAGTAAGTCATGACAATTGTGTTTATGTTGCTTTATGGTTTATTACAAATATGTACATATATATATATATATATATATATATATATATATATATATATAAAATTGACATGTATGTAATGTTTTTGTCTTTTTCAGGTCACGAGAATGACATGTGAAAAATTGGCCGAAGCCCCCGCTATAATTGAAACTAAAGGGCCTATTTAAAGAAGGCAAGGTAGAAGATAGCCAATTGAAGGATTGGCCAAAGCAACTAGAGGGCAAGTTAAGTCAACTGTTCTTCAGCAAAAGCAGAGAAAAAAATACCGGTAAGTTCAATGATTTATGTTTAGCTTTCCTTTATGTTGTTATATGGCCTAATGTTATATCTATGATGTCATTTGCCTTTTTCTCAGATTCAAAGAAGACAAGCTAGAGCTTACTTGCCAATAGAGGGCCCAACTGAAGGGCCACCACAAGATCCATCACCAAGGTCACTACAAAGGCTACTAGAAGGGTCATCACAAGAGCCACCACAAAAGTCAACAGAAAGTGTCACCGA
This sequence comes from Eucalyptus virginea, assembly GCA_014182375.1. Classification (NCBI taxonomy): domain Eukaryota; kingdom Viridiplantae; phylum Streptophyta; class Magnoliopsida; order Myrtales; family Myrtaceae; genus Eucalyptus; species Eucalyptus virginea. Next base: position 17,283,129 of record CM024523.1, on the reverse strand, counting down.
AGCTAAAGGGCTAAATAGAAAAACAACCAAAAGAAAGCCAAATCAATAGCCACCTATAAGAAGGTCATCTAGAAGATGCCTAGCTGAAGAATTGGCCGAAGAAGCCCCTACTATAGCTGAACAATCACAACAAGAGCCCAAGAAATCACATGTGAAAAGAAGGGCCAATCAATCACAAGTACTTGAAAGTGACGTTCTTCTTCGAACAAGAGGGGCTCTTGGGAAGAGGTTAAAACAATATAGTTATGGCCTTTATACATATGAGCATTCTAGAACAGTTATTTTTAATGTAAGTTTTATAGGCTGCATTTAATTTAATTTATGGTGCAAACTTTTGTTGATAATTGAGTTTTCTTTTCGAAGTTTGGGAGAAGTTCAGAGGTTCTTATCTCTCAAAGCCCAACTTAAGAATCAATGGCTGTGCCAACAAAGAAGAAGACATTGGCTACGCCAACAAGAAAGAAGAGTAAGAAGAACTTAGTTGTAGGTCCATCTGAATCAGTTCAACCTACGACAGTTGCAGCTCCTTCTAAATCAGTTCAGCCTAGGACAATTGCAACTCCATCAGAATCAATACATCCCGAGACAGTTGAAGAAGAAGTCTCATATCCAGTTAGAAAAAGTACAAGGATTATGAATCAAGTAAAAGGTTCATGAAAAGGAACACAAATAGGAGGCATTATGCATATTGATTGATGAAATATGATGAAATATGGTTTGTGGGGCTGAGGAGTCAGTTGTTTTACTATAGATTTTTTTTTTAATAGTTTGTCATTCAGTTTGTGAGACTTAATTTCAATATCGATGGAACGATCTTATTGCTTGTCATTTTTTCCTTTTTGCCTTTTTCATTTTTTTGATTTTGTTTTTATTTTTACTTACTACTTCTGATGGTGGATCTATGGTGGTGACTAGGGTGCTCGTGTGGCTGGTGGTAGCGGCTGGTGAAGCCTAGTGGTGGTGGGTCTATTGTGGGGGTTGGGTTGGGGGTTCTTGCTGTAGCTAGTACTAGTGCAAGAGTGCAGTGTGCATAACCTAGCTTACATGAACCCTTTTTGCAACAAACCCACGACCCACCATCAACAGTGGCTGCTAATGGTGGGTCTATGGTGGTGGTTACATGCTAGTGTAGTAGCTTGGATGCTGGTGTTGCTAGTGGTTGTGGCTAGTGGTGACTGTTGATATGTACTGATAGTGGGTCTATTATAGGGGTTGTGTTGGGGGTTTGTGCTGCACTTGGTGCAAGATGTAAGTACGCAATATGCACATCTTGCACCAGGTAGTGCTGGTGTAAGCTAGTGTAACCCACATCATTTTGGCTGATTTAAGGGCTCTATTTTGGCCAACTATAGAATTGACGTCGTTTCATTTTGGGTGAATTAGAGCTGAGTCAGCTCTCTAGCAAGCCATGTAGGCAAGAAATAATAATATTTAATTGCTACGTATGATTTCCAACCGGCTTCACCAAAGGTGGCACTCAAATGTCCCACTTTTCTTAAAATGTGGCACTTAAGTATCACTTTCGTGACTTTTGATACTTAAGTGTCCCTTTGTGCTAATTTTTGGCATTTGAAGCGATCTTTTGCCTTTGTTAAAGAATCAACTAGAATAACCCTGAACTCTTAGGAAATTGCATTGTCCATCGACGAAGACAATGAAACATTTATGCATACCATTTGCATAAGTGATGTTAACGATGATGATATCACACAAGTAATGGAAGAGATCAAGGCATTCGAATAAAGGGGAAAAGCACAATTTATGCCATGAATGAAGGCAGTGTAGTAAATAGAGATGCAAGAGCTCCTATAACTGATGGTGATTATTTTATTTATGGGGAAAGTTGCCGTAATAACGGCGGCAACCATGAGAATGATGATGAAGATGGTGTAACGCATCATAAAAGAGAAGTCAATATCTTTCTTATGATTAAACTGGTATAAATCCTACCCTTTGTGTATCAATGACATTTGAGAATACCAAGCAATTCAGAGATGCTATTGAGATACTCAATCTCTCAATAACAAAATATTAAATATGTTAGAAATACCAATAATTTTGTTAAAGTGAAGTGTGAACAAGACAATTGTCCATGGATAATATATGGTGCATTGAGTAACAAGAGTGGCTCATTCCATATTTTGTTATTACAAAAGAAGCATACATGTGATATTATGTTTAAGAATAAAAAAAGTGATTAATGTGTGGTTGACTAAGCACTTATTCAACATCATCAAAGCAATGTCAAACATCAAAGTTCCTCAATTGAAATAACTAGTGAAAGAGCAAATATGTGTAATTGTTTCTCATAATCAATACAAATGGACTTAGTACAAAGTTATAAATACGTTAATGGGTATTTATAAGAAAGAGTATGTAAAGATTTGGGACTATGTCATGGAATGTAGGTTACAAAATCCACTTAGCAGAATTCATGTAGAGGTTGTGAAAAAGCCCTTGCCTGATCAAGGGATACAGTTTGATAAGATGTATATATGCTTTGATGCATGTAGAAAGGGATTTTTAGTTGGCTGTAGAAAAGTGATTGGATTAGTTGGGTGTTTTTTGAAAGTGTTATGCAAGGGAGAATTATTGGCTATTATCGAGAGAGATGGAAACAACTAAATATTTTCAATAACTTGGACCATGGTAAAGATAGAAACAAAGACAATTGGTTCTGGTTTTTAAAAAATCTGATGATTGATTTCGGAATAACTAATGGAAGAGATTTAGCATTTAGAAGTGATCAACAAAAGGTACTGGTAATGTTGACTGGTTTTGCTAATATCATTATATCTTGCCATCTCATTCATGTAATTTACAAATGTTTGTTGATTTTACAAGAATTTGTTCTAGCCATAACCGAGCTGATGCAATATACCGAGTATAGAATGTGTGCTCGGCACATATATACAAATTGGGTGAAAAAATATAAAGATGATTAACTGTAGAAATAGTTTTGGTTGATTGCAAAGAGTTCAAATATGGCAGATTTCAGAATTCACAAATAAGCTCTTCATGCATTATCAACTGAAACTTATCAAACATTGTTCCGAATTAAAGCAAAGCATTGTCATATAGCTTTTTTTTTTTTTAGTGAGAACGTTGACAACAACCTTTGCGAGACTTTCAATGGTAGGATTATAGAAGCCGGGTGCAAATTAATTGTCAGTATACTTAAAGACATCAAATTTATGGTGATAACAAGATTGTGAAAACAGAGAGTAAATGTTTGAAGTGGCTTAGACAATATGGGCTCAAGATTGCAAAAAAATTGGAAGATAACATTACTGCTAATAGGTTCTGTCATTCAATTCGTAATGGAGACAATGGATTTGAGATCATGAATGATGGCCATAAGTATGTTGTCCATTTGGAGAGAAAAAATGTTCCTATCAAGCATGGAAGTTAAGTGAAATACCTTGCTCACATGCAATTTATGCCATCCAATTGAAGCAACTCAATTTAAAGGATTATGTGGAAGACTGTGATAAAAATAACAACTCTCTTGCAGCATACCAATTCATGTTGTAGCCTCTGCAGAGTAGCAAGTTTCCGGCAAAACAAACCATCAATCCCTAGAGTCTACCATTGAAGAAACAAGTTGGTAGGCATAAAAAAAAAAAAAAAGACAGGAAATTAAGAGTAGCATTAATACAATGAGCAGGGCTAGTGGAATGGTTCGATGCTCACATTGCTATAGGAAATGGCACAATAAGACTTATTGTCTAACTAAGAAGCAATAATAGCAACAACAGTAAATGACAACATAACCTAATGATGCAGAGACATATTCGATCAACACAAAAAGCAATGTAGAATTAACTACAATACCAACTAAGTCTGATAGTGTATAAAAGAGAACTAAATATCATGTAAGATATTTGTTATAGTTGTTGCTATTGTATGTACTTCTTTGTATAATAAATTCATATTTTGTTATGTCATTTTACAGGTTAGAAAAGAAAAAGTAAAGATATTTTAGTTTTTGAAAATTTTGCATCACAGCATACATATGGTGCAATTGAGAGAATGATAAGAGAATAGCTTGAAGAATAATGATGAAGTTATTCATTGTCTCCTACATTTAACTAGCAAGTAAAAAAGATCTTCAAATTGAATTTCTCTAACTAAACTTTGCCGTTTTGTCATATAATCTAAAGCTATATACCACTGCTTGCCGAGAGACACCATGGACGAGGTCTACCAAGCTCATGACTATAACCTTTTTTTTTTTTCCTAAAACAAAGTTGACTTCAAACAGAGAGTTAACAATGAGGACCATATTCGGGATAAAGGCGAAAGTTTGTGATTTTTTATAGGACAAAAATTACTAATATATTATTAAAAAGCACGAGATTAGTGCCGACCGATTACATCAGTAAATTTTGGTTAAAATTAGCCAGATGAACTCAATTGGCAAGAAGTAAAAGGTTTGGTACTTAATTGATAAATTTGAAAGGTTTATGACTAAATCAACAAAAATGCAATAAGTTTAAGACCTTTTAGACAATTTTCTTCTTTTGTGTATATTGCAGGTGATTGTGATCGGGTCAAGCAAAGATCAAACCATGTGTAATGCTAATGATAAACCACAGAATCTATGTTGAAATTCTTAGGGTTAATACCCTAAAAAACCCCAAACTGGTACACATGTGACAAATTTACCCCAAACTATTTTTTTGACCATGAAAAATCCCAAATTGGTACATTTGTGACAAATTTACCCCGACTGACTATAAAAAACCCTAAACTGGTACATTTAGGACAAATTTACCCTAAACTAATTTATTCGACCGCAAAAAACCCTAAACTAATAAATTTGTGACAAATATACCATCTACTAAATTAGATTAATACCACAAAAAAATCACAAAAATCGTAAACTGTGACAACGATACGTAAAATCCTAAATCGATATACTAGTCAATTGTCACGTGTAATTTAACTTAATAATTTGACAGTAAAATTTAACGAAAATTAATAGAGGGTAAATTTGTCACAAGTGTACCAGTTTGGGGTAAATTTGTCAAAAGTACACCAGTTTGGGGTTTTTGGTGGTCAAAAAAATAGTTTGGGGTAAATTTGTCACAAATGTACTAGTTTGGGGTTTTTTAAGGTATTAACCCAAATTCTTAATTTAATCCTTTTATGTTAGTCTTTTGGAAGAGTTGAGCTATAGCTTTATCATGGCCCTCACAACATCACTCGGCTCGGCTAGGTCTATCTCGATTGAGCCGATGACGATGCTTGAGATATAGCTTAGGCTGGCCCAATCCTCACCATGGCCCAAAACGCCTACTCAAGGCCTCCTTGGGGCTATGAAGCACGTCATGTCCAACATGCTTGGACACGCTCGGATATGTGGTTAACACGTGTTGGATTTTTTAACACATGGTCAACTATTCCCAACACGTTCCAACACGCATGTTCAAGGCATGGTGAGTTTCTAGGGTGGGTCTACATGTGCGAAGAGAGAGAGAGAGAGAGAGAGAGAGAGAGAGAGAGAGAATCGTTGAAGAAGATGATGGAGGGTGAAGGCGAGGGTGAAGGAGCGAGGTGAGGCCACAATCAACGGCGAGGCCGCGACTGCAAGGGAAGGCCAGAGGAAGAGAAGAGATCGAGGCGACCCTGAGGGCCGCGACTGGGACCCCGCGATGGAGAGCCGGAGGCGAGGCTGTAGCTGCCTATGTAGCACCGGCATGTGACATGACACGAGTGTCCGACACGACACGACACATCGACATGTTATTTCTAAAAAATAGAGAATTCCGACACGTTGCGACACATTATATATTAAATGAATATTTTTATTTTTAATTAATTTGATTCAAATTCATAAATAAATAATTAATTAAAAAAGAGCCTATAATAAATTTATACTAATAATATTAACAAATCGATTCATTTGAAATTCGAAAGATATATTCATAATTAATGCGAAACATTTTTTTAATTTTAACAAAAGTTATCGATGAAACTAAAAATTAATAAGAAATTAGAATCAATTTATTTAAATAAATCCATGATTTTCTACAATAACCAAAATTTATCATTATTCAAAATTTAATATTTTTATTTTTCGAAATCATTTTTTAATTTCATTTATTTAATTTTCCGGTTAAAAAACAATCCCCAAACTCCACCTCTTCTTTCGTTCGTCCTTTTCCTCCACCCCCACGTTTATTTTACTTTTTTTCCCTCCCCCACTTGACAGTGACAGGTGAGCTGTCACTCCCCCCTCTCACGCCATCAGACCTCCTTTCTTATTTTTTTGGATTTCTTTATGAAAAACCCTAGTGAGCCATCGAGCCCTCCTTTTCCTATCCTCCTTGCCGCGCCGCACGACCCCCTTCCCTCCTCTCCTCTTCCTCTCGTCGCCGATCCATCGCAACAGTAGCGGCCCTCACCTCTCTCTGGCCGTTTCTCGCTATCGCGGTGGTCCGTTCGTGGCTTCGTCTCGCCGGCGGGAGTTTGCCTTCTCTCTTCTTTCTTTCTGTTCGGCTCTTTCTCTAGCCGTCTCTCGCCGTCGCGGTGGTCCGTTCGTGGCTTCGTCTCGCTGGCGCTCGCGGCCTCTGCTTCGTCTCGCCGGCGCTTGTGACCTCTGCTCCCTTGCCCTCCCTCGTCTCCACCCTCCATCAGTCTTTCGGACACACGTCGACACGCGTGTCGATAAAAGTTGACCGCGTGTCGGAAAACTCGACACACGTTGACCGCGTGTCTGACCGTGTCCGAGCATGTCGAGGTGTTCGACACGCTCCGACACGTGTCCGACACACTTCGACACGTGTCGGACACGACACGGAAGCGCGAACAACATAGGCAGCTGCTGAAAAGGAAGGGCCAAAGGCAAGCAATTGTGAGGCAAGTCAGGTGACCGAGAGAGAGAGAGAGAGAGAGAGAGAGAGAGAGAGGGTCGTGCGAGGAGGAGGAGGAGGAGGAGGAGGAGGTGGTATATGTTTTTGACCTTCTTCCTCTTTTAATTTTAGCGAGAAGAGTCGAAAATAAATTAAAAATGGGGTTTTTGATGGGATTTAGCATACAATTTTCAAGAAAGGAAATGATAGCCTAACAAGGGTGGAGGGAAAGAAATTTCTTTCTGGAGAGGAGGGGCCTGACAAGGGTTGGGGAAAAGAAACAAGGGAAATAATTTATTTTTTTAGGGGAAAAGGGGACAAATCACGAAATAATTTTTTTTTTATTTTTGGGTGGGGGGAGAGAGGAGAGGAAGAAACAAGGGAAATTCATCACATTCGTACTATTTTGGAAAATTCCTTTCTAGCGGCCCTTTTTTGTTCTTCTTTGAACTAGTGATTCAATATCTAGCACAAGAAAAATATAAAGTACGAAAAGAGAGAGAGAGAGAGAAATAAAGAAGAGAATAAAAGATGAAAAATGAATAAAAGAAAACATGGGCATCTTCTAGGAAACGAGGGAGTGATTTTTTTATCAGAAAAATAAATAAGTGAGGCTAAAAAGTGATTTCAGAAAAAAAAAAAAAAAACACTGAATGTTAAATAATGATAAATTTTGTAAAAGGTTATAGATTTATTTAAATAAGTTGATTCTAATTTCTTATTAGTCATTAATTTCTTTAATAATTTCCGTTAAAGTTAGAAACTTGTCCTTTAACATGGATACGCATTAATTATGAATATTTTTTTTGAATTTCCTATGAATAGATTATTAATATTATTAGTATAAATTCATTATGGGCTCTTTTTCATTATTTATTTATTTGTGAATTTGAATTAAATTAATTAAAAATAAAAATATTTATTAAATATACAACGTGTCTCGAAGTGTTGGAATTATCTATTTTTGGAAAATGACGTGTTAGCTTTGGGGACCACCGCGAATGGGAAGCCGGGATCAGGCACGGCCTTGCGGTGCGTATGACAGCTTAAAGGTTAGTCACGCGCATCATTAACGGTGGCGGCCGGCCGTGTTTTGCCTATGCTCGAGGTGGGGACCAAAGAAAGAAATGGGAAATAAACAGGCGTGCCATCACATGCATGTCGTAAAATAAAATAAACAAATAATATGTACATAAATCCATACCATGGCCGTTGCCCTCGACTGCTTTGACTTTTGACTTTTCTCGCGCTCTAAAGAACCGGTTTTTCCCACATCTTTGTTCAGTCCCACCTCGAGCTCGAGCAGAAAGCAAAACATGGCCGATCAGCATCCGGATCTCGATCCAGCTCCGGTCATCGACGCCTATAACTACCTCGATCTTGTGCTGCACCCAGACGGCACGGTCAGGCGCGGCTGCAGCTTCGACTTAGTAAATAGCCCCGCCGACCCCAATCCCGACCAGCCCTCCGCTGTCCGCACCAAGGACGTCCCGGTCGACCTGACCCACAACACCTGGGCCCGGATCTACGTGCCTAGCCTGTCACCCCAACCTGACCAGAGACTGCCGCTCATCATATATTACCACGGCGGCGGTTTCGTACTCTCCTCCCCGGCCCACGAGATATACCACGATTTCTGCTCTCTCATGGCAGCTAAGCTTGGCGCCGTCGTCGTCTCCCCCAGCTTCCGCCTCGCGCCGGAGCACCGCCTCCCTGCGGCCTATGATGACGCCATGGAGGCCCTCCGCTGGGTCAGGACCACCGAGGAGGAGTGGCTTCGCGAGGGCGTTGACTTCTCGCGGTGCTACCTGATGGGCACGAGCGCGGGGGGGAACATCGCGTACCACATGGGCCTCCGTGCATGTGCCGCCGTGGCCGATCTAGAGCCTTTGGTGATCAGAGCCCTGATCTTGCACCACCCCTTCTTCGGCGGACTCACGAGGACCGAGTCAGAAGTTAGGCTGTTCAACAACTCAACCCTGCCGATGAACGTGGCGGACCTATGCTGGGAGCTGGTGCTGCCGGCCGGTGCCAGCCGGGACCACCAGTATTGCAACCCGATGGCTGGGGAGAGACTGGGGGAGTGGGAGAGGATGAGAACGATGGGGTGGCGGGTGGTGGTGGTGGGTGGCGGCCGAGATCCAATGATAGATCGGCAGAGGGAGTTGGCAGCACAGCTGGAGGCGAACGGCATGGAAGTGGTGGGCCTTTTCGGCGGAGGCGATTATCATCAAGAGGAGTTACTGGAACTGGCTAAGGCGGAGCTGCTGCTCGAGAAACTGAAAGATATCCTTCGTGGGGGTGCCTAGGCTCTTCCGGCAGCTGGGGACGGGAAGATAAACTGCGGTCAAAAACGGACGGGATCTACTGAATGAAAACAACCTCATTATCTTGTAAGAAAGTGAAGTTTGAGTAGCATTACGTGTTCTCATACATCATCCTCATCTCCGCCATTGAAAAAGGCATAAAAGCTTCCAGCCGCAATAGACAGTGATGTGATACACATTTGCTTTTACTTTGCACTCCCCCCCTTTTCATGCATGCGCGAACACGCCCATAGAGTCCTCTTCCAGCGAAAGAACACGCGAAAATAAAAAGCAGAGGGAAGAAGAGGAAGAGAAGAAAAGAGAACTTGCAGTCTAAGAAGTCCTTTCGAGCTTTCGTTAGCGATCACGTCGATATACAGCATCGCCTCTCTCAGATTCTCATTAAAGTTCCCTCATGTTGCTGGTGGTTCAATCGGGTTGGGCAAAGAGCAAACCATGCATATTGCCATATATCAGTCCTTCAATAGATTAGCAACTGTGGAATCTGATAGAACTAAGCACGATCTAATTATACATTGACGAATATAAATTCATGAATAAAAGAACCAAATCCGAAAAAAATAACATGAAACGTAACCGACCTCCGGCCTTTGACTAAGCTCGGTTGGAACTCAATTTGCAGAGTTTTGACGAATAAAAAATGGGCACTACTAATCCAATATTCTCTCTCAATTCGATTGTGCGTTTTTCCTTACGAGAGAGCTTGGCTTAGGCATGTTTTACATATCCCATTCTCAGCTTCTATAACATCCTTCCATCAAGGTTTTTACTCTAACGATGGGCAGTTATCACACAAGGATACGAAGAGGTGATAATTATCACATAATTAATCACATTTATAGGAAAAAATGACAGTTGTCACTATCACATAATTAAATACGCTAATTGTAATTAATCATATTAAAGTAAGAGGTGTCAATTATCACACAAGAATATGAAGAAGTGAAAAACATGGGTCAAGAAAACGTGGGATCATCATATCAAAATAATAACATTCTCCCACTTGATTTAACATCTTCATCATACGAATTATTAGACCAAATCTAAAAAAACTTTATGCTTAAAAGGAAAAAAAAAGCAAAATACATGAATCAAGATGATATATCCCCTAAGAACAAGTTTTATCTTCCAAGTATTGTAATGCACTCTATATCTTTAATGTCATTTTATATGTGATAACATAATTTAATGAATAAGCCTTATATTATGTCAAGTCCCAAAATAATTGTTATTCTCATAAATAAATGCATGTGTACACCAAATTGAGGGGGAAAGTACATCGCAAGTGTCAAAACTTGGCATGAGTGACCAATTAAATGTCAAAACTTTCAAAAGGTACACTTAAGTATTACTTTTTTTGAAAATTAGGACATTTAAGTGCCAATGCCGACAAGCGTAACCAAAAATTCGACATGACTTATTTTAATAATATAAGTGACCTACATGGTTCACCAAAATGCTTACTTAGCAATGAACGTGCAAAATGACGTCATTTTGCCCATAAATTTGTTAATTTAATATTAATTAAAAATCAATAAAAAAACTAAATTATTAGAAAAAGGAGGTGAATGGTAGGTTCGACAAGGGGCTCCACAACCCTCGTTGCCACCGCCAACCCACCATCGTCATAAAGGGTCAGCGATGGTGGGGCAAGGGTTAGCCAAGGTCATTGGCCCCTAGGTAGTGGCCAACGACGAGGGCTTGTAGGCCTTCGCCCAAATCTAGGGTGAGGGTAGCCTGCCTTCGCCCAAAGGGGCCAAGGGCCACTGGACGCTAACCTCGCTAGGTCTGAAAGAGGGTTGGCCAAGGTTGCTGACTACTACCCAATGGCGGGCAAAAGAGATCGACCCTCGCCCCACCATTGTTGGCCCTTTCCGACAATGGTGGGACGGTGGCAGCGAGGGCTATGGAGGCCTTTTTCAAACCTGCTATTCCCTTTTTTTTTTTTTTTTAAATTCACCTTTTTAATTTGTTTTTAATTATTAAAATTTTATATGAGGGCTTTTTACTAACGTCGATAGTTTTCTAAAAAAATTGCCATGTTTGTTAAAAAAAAAAAAGTCGCCAAAAAATGTCACGTAAGTTGTTTGGTTGGAATTTCTGCCATTGACACTTAAGTGTTCCATTCTTTTCTGATTTTGGTACTCAGATATACTTTTTTTTAACTCTTAACATTAAGTGTCCTCTTGTGCCAAGTTGTGGCACTTGCAATGTCCACACCCCCAAATTGAGAAAAACATTATAAATGAATAAGAGTTTCATAAAAAAATTTCCATACAATGAAAAATCACATGATAGGACTAAGCCCCATCCTAATTACATGATTCTTATAACTCATTGATGATGTGTCTTTAGTTAAAGGATCAACAATTATCAATTCAGTGAAAGTGACAATTTTTATATGACTAAATACTTGATATTGATGCGCTAGTCTATCTTCAATGTATCTATCATTATATTTGCAAATGGACTAGGTACTTGTCCGTCTTCGATGTATCTATCATAATATTCCCCTCCCCCTTTATTGGATCTTCCCACTTTGTTTCTCTTCTTCGGTTTCATGATTTTCCATTTTTTTAATGATTTCAATTATGACATGGATATTTAGAAAAATAAGCTGAAATTTTCGATTCCAACATAGTTATTAGAAAAACAAGCAGAGTTTCTCTTTAATGGAAACAACACCATTTATTTTGCCTAAAATGGCATTATTTCATACAAGCTCTCTCTCCTCTCTCTCTCTCTCTCTCTCTCTCTCTCTCAAGAGAAATGACTTCGTGCAACAACAAAAAACGACATCATTTCTCTTCTCATCTCAGATGAGGTTGAAGACCTCTTTCTCTTTGATTTCAAACCCTATTCACAAAATTAGGGTTTCTGTCCAAAACCGCATCTTCATTGACCCCCCACTTCATCGACTCGATATTGATTCATTGACCCCACACTAAATTTCAGCATGCCCAAAACCTGTGATTTGTCTCTGAAATCGCAAATTAGGGCTTCGAGTTTACTATTGCATGTCATCCTTACTCGTTGGACAGTGACTGAAAATGCAACAACTTAGAGGGAAAAGTCGGGGATTGTGACGTAGAAAATCATTGTCAACAAAGAGTAAAGGTTAGTGGTTTTTGTTGTTTTGTGTTGACTAACCGACAATGTGAGTAAATTGAGTGTTGTTTGACAGAGTCAAAGTGTGGGAAAATGCAACACATTGGAGGGAAAATATTAGGGGTTGGGCAGTGTAAAGACGAGGACTTTAGCTCATTCGTGCTTAAATTTTGTCGATTAGTGTCAACTGGCCAATAGTGAAAATATTTTATTGCGGTTGTGGGAACCAATTTAATATTGTTATTTGCTTGTTATGTGAAGACTGATTGTTTATTGTGGTTGTGGAGTCCGATTTAATATTATTATTTGCTTGAGTTGTGGGGACCGATTACTATTATTGTCTATCTATGTTGTGGTCCCCTAACATAAAAATAAATTTTATTGTATTTGGTATCGTGTTAACATGGCGATACAAGTGCCCCCATTAAAGTTTGCTACAATAGAGTTTAGGATAACTGGGAAAGAGAAGGAATACATTGGTGGACAAGTCACCGTTATTCTTGTCAGTATAAGTGAACTATCATTTATAAATTTTAGAAGGGATATAGTTGATCAATTGGGATGCAAAATAGGAAATTATATTAGCAGGTACCCATTAAGTCTCTTAAAGATAATTTAATATATTTGCATGACAATAATGGGGTGAGGAATCTTGTTTACCATTTTTTGTATGCTCATGATGTTTATGTATATGTTGAACATAATTGCAATGAAAAAGATGAGCAAACGGTATTATAACCTACTATTGAAACCCAAACTAGTGTTGAAGCTATTTTGGAAGGACATGTGAGAGTAGAGAATGTCATAGATTTGCATACATGATCTGTGTTAAAGATATTTCAGCATTTTAAGGATACTGGAGACATATCTAATGGTGAAGATACACTTGTTGAAGAATCAACTAGAATAACTCCAAACTCTTAGGAAATTGCATTATCGAGCGATGAAAACGATGAAACATTTGTGCATACCATTTGCATAAGTGATGTTGACGATGAGGATATCACACAAGTAAGAGAATAGGTCAGGCATTCGAATAAAGGAGAAAATCACAATTTAGGCTAATGAACGAAGGCAGTGTAGTAAATAGTGCAGTAAATAAAGATGCAAGAGCTCCTATAGCTTATGGTGATTATTTTATTTATGGGGAAAGTTGCCGTAATAATGACGGCAACCATGAGGATGATGATGAAGATGGTGTAACGCAACATAAAATGGGAAGTCAGTATCCTTCTTATGATTAAATTGGTATAAATCATGCCTTTTATGTATCAATGACATTTGATGATGCCAAGCAATTCAGATATGCTATTGAGGTACTCAATCTCTCAATAACGAAATATTCAATATGTTAGAAATACTAATAATCTTGTTAATGTGAAGTGTGCATAAGACAATCATCCATGGATAATATATGGTGTATTGAGTAATAAGAGTGGCTCATTCCATATCTGGTCACTACAAAAGAAGCATACGTGTGGTATTGTGTTTAAGAATAAAAAAAGTGACTGATGTTTGGTTGACTGAGCACTTATTCAACATCATCAAAGTAATGTCAAACATCAAAAGTCCTCAATTGAAATAACTAGTGAAAGAGTAGATATGTGTAAATGTTTCTCACAATCAGTGCAAATGGACTTAGTACAAGGTTATAAATACGTTGATAAGTATTTATAAGAAAGAATATGTAAAGATTTGAGACTATGTTATGGAATGTAGGTTACAAAATCCACTTAACAGAATTCATGTAGAGATTGTGGAAAAGCCCTTGCCTGATCAAAGGATACATATGTTTTGATGCATGTAGAAAAGGATTTTTAGTTGGCTGTAGAAAAGTGATTGGATTAGTTTGGTATTTTTTGAAAGGATTATGCAAGAGAGAATTATTAGCTACATTCGGGAGAGATGGAAACAACTAAAATTTTCAATAACTTGGACCATGGTAAAGATAAAAAAACAAGAACAATTAATTCTGATTTTTGAAAAATCTGATGACTGATTTTGGAATAACTAATGGAAGAGATTTAGCATTTAGAAGCGATCAACAAAAGCAACTGGTAATGTTTACTGGTTTTGCTAATATCATTATGTCTTGCTATATCATTCATGTAGTTTATAAATGTTTGCTGATTTTACAAGAATTTGTTCTAGTTATAACCGAGCTGATGCATTATGCTAAGTATAGAATGTATGCTCGGTACATATATGTGGGCGAAAAAAATATAAAGATGATCAACTATAGAAATAGTTTTAGTTGATTGCAAAGAGTTCAAATATGGCAAATTTCAGAATTCACAAATAAGTTTTACATGCAATATCAATTGAAGCTTATCAAACATTATTCCAAATTAAAGCAAAGCATCGTCATAGAGCTTTTTTTAGTGAGAAATTTAAGTACGATAGCATTAACAACAACTTTTGTGAAACTTTCAACGGCAAGATTATAGAAGCCAGGTGCAAATTAATTGTCAGTATACTTGAAGACATCAAATTTATGGTGATAACAAGATTGTGAAAATATAGAGTAAATGTTCGAAGTGGCTTAGACAATATGGGCTCAAGATTGCAAAAAAATTGGAAGACAACATTACTACTAATAGGTTATGTCATTCAATTTGGAATGGAGACAATGGATTTGAGATCATGAATGATGGCGATAAGTACGTTGTTCATTTGGAGAGAAAAAATGTTTCTATTGAGCATGGAAGTTAAGAGGAATACCTTGCTTACATACAATTTGAGCCATCCAATTGAAGCAATTCAATTTAAAGGATTATGTGGAAGATTGTGACAAAATTAACAACTCTCTTGCAGCGTAGCAATTCATGTTGTAGCCTCTGAATAGTAGCAAGTTTTTGGCAAAACAAACCATTGATCCCCAGAGCATCTACCATTGAAAAAGCAAGTTGACAAGCTTAAAAAAAAGGCAAGAAATTGAGAGTAGCATTAATATAATGAGTAGGGTTAGTGAAATGGTTCGATGCTCACATTGCTATAAGAAATGGCACAATAAGACTTGTTGTCCAACTAACAAGCAATAATAGTAGCAGCAACAAATGACAACATAGCCTAGTGATGCAAAGACATGTCTGGGCAACATATAAAGCAATGCAGAACCAACTATAAGACTAACTAAGTCCGATAGTGTATAATAGAGAAGTAGATATCACGTAAGATATTTGTCATAATTATTTCTGTTGTATTTACTTCTTTGTATAATAAATTCATATTTTGTTATGTCATTTTACAAGTTAGAAAAAGAAAAAGTAACAATATTTTAGTTTTTGAAAATTTTGCACCACAACATACATATGGTGCAATCGGGAAGAGGATAAGAGAATATGACTATAGATTATTTACAGATATGAATACTGATATGATAATTTGGAATGTCAATTTTTTAGTTGTTATACATTTAATGTATTCAATTTGTTTGACATGGTAATTAATGAAATTTATATGGTTGTAGTCTTTGAGAAGTTTGGTAGTGTTGATATCTCAAGGAGGACCAAATCAAGAATTGACTACATCTACAAGAAGAAGCCAAGGGCAATAATTGATAAATCAACCAATGGTAACTCAAACACAATTGAAGAAGCAACCAATGGCAGCTCCAAAGAAGACTTCAATATCAAGTCCACCTCAAATGAATGATCTTCGGAATTCATAACATTCTACTACAGTGCCAATACCAGTTACAAAAACTTCAACAATATGCAACACTAAAGCACACGAAACTCAAAAAAAAAAAAAAAAAAATTGAATCTTCCAAAAGATAAGATGATGAGAAAAGGTAAATGAGTGAATGATGTACCTAAAGTTCCAGTTTGGAAGAGTACAAGACTTATGAATCAAATGAAGCCATTGAAGAAGAAAAAAGGAAGTGATGAGATTCTTCAAATTGTTTGATGCGTGGATATTGTCTTTTTATATTTGTTTTTAGGTGTCAATGTCTAAGATTTTATGATTTTGTTGTAAGGCGATTGAGATCATTACTGTATTTTGGCTGGTATTGTGTTTAACAACATTGTTAGTTGTTCTAGATTATTGTTGCATTTTGAATGAATGGGTGCTTAACGAGAGTGTTGTTTTGTTTTAAATTTACAAGACGGTTGAGATTATTTTGTGTCAGATTATTATTACATCAGTGATGATGTAAAAGACCTTCTAGTGCAATGTGCATGGTGAAATGTTATTTCAGGTTAAACCATGCCATGATTGATGGTATTTGTCGAAATAAGTCTTATTTTATATGTTGTCATGGGATGATAATTTGCTTTAAGTTATTAAATGATACAACATGTGTTTAACAAAAGTGAAACCAATAACTTAATTAAAAAGTTGATGAACCAAAGTCATCACTTTTAAAAAGTTAAGGAACCTAAGTTATAATTTTTAAAAAGTTGATGAACCAAAGTGTTTACTTAAAAGATTTTTTGGCACTCAAACGATCATTCGTAAAGTTATTTGAAACTTCAATTGTCCTTCAACATTTGTAGAAAAGCCAAAACCAACCACAAAATACAAAACCATCCCTTCTCTTGCTGTGGCTACTATAAGCTGGTCAAGCCATCTATCTTTTGTATAAATCAACAATAAGACTCAAATTGCATTAAAAAATACAACGTCCACCAAAATCCACCAAGCCATTCAACCTTCAAGTCAACACAAAACCAGTAACCCACCCACATATATCATTTAAAAAAAAAAAAAACAAGGTCATTGCACCAAATACAACAACACATTTCATTGTTTTTCAACTACGATAGACTTAATAACTTCTTCTTGTTACTGAGATTACATGTGACCATAAGCCAAACCAACCCAACAATATTAAGACAAACAACACTCAATAAATATCTTTTTGAATTTTTATCTTTGAAACTTCCTTTTTCAAATGATTCACCAAAGATTCAGACCTTTTATTTCTGCTTACATAGAGTTAGCATCGTCCAACTCATCTTTCATTACAAGTGCAAATCCATGTTATCCTTGAAGGAGCTTCAAGATGACTTTCATTGCTCGATTCAAAAATTCCACATCAACCCACTTGATATATTCACAATTGTAGCCTTCTTTATACTTAGTGCATCCATGGAACCTTCTCTCAGGATTTTCTCTTGTCCAAAAAACTCTTGTTGGACTTCGTAGTCCACAAAAGCATAAATATTGACTTTCATCTTCACTTTATTCGGAAATTCATGAGTCGCTTTTCCTGCTTTTGCTCACCATTGTGAATTTGAGGAGATGATTTGTCTTAAAATTAAAGAGAGTCTGCGAATCGAAAGTTAAGATTAGGGTTAGGGTTCATGAAGAATGAAATTAGGATTTTCTCCCAATTTATGAAGCTGCTTCACTTCTTATAATTACATAGGTGAACGACATCGTTTACCATCTCATTTGCTTACTCAACTCGTCGGCGAGACATGTTGGCAAGTTTAATGTTATTTTAATGCCACAGTAGCTTTTCCGACATGCCAAATCGGAAGTGACACTCAAGAGATCGATTTTTCAAGTTTGTGGTACTCAAGTGAGCGAAAAAAAAAGTTGCACTTAAGTAAGCACCATACGAAAGTATTGACACTTGTACTGTATTTACTACGTGTTATACGAGATCTTGAATAGTGCATATTATTGTGGAAGAGTGTTTAGAATGTGGTACACAAGGAAGGATCCAGATATCTCAACATTAGCATTCTTCAATTGAGCAACAGCATCCCTCATTTTCACGATATGCCAACACACACCTCTAACAATAGTGAGCTTTAAAGATAAAAACGTCATAATCAAGGTTAAGGCATATGTTTTTTGAAGTCTCAAATATCGTATCAATAGCCCTCGCAATGCTAATGGATTGCTATGCTAAACAACTTAACAACAAATACTAGTACAAATTTAGTCTTTATGAACATTTTATTGAGGCGACTGGACCACACCCATTGCTTATAAAGAACAATTTGAGCTTGAGTGCTAGTATCAGCAAGAACAAGTTGTTCATCTTTCCGATTAGCATAGTCAATTTTATGCACCCTTATACTGAGGATTGATTAATTCCTTCAAAACTTTATATTTGTCACTGTTCAATTTGGGAACATCACTTTTGAAATCATAAATATTCATAGGTTGTGAAACTACATAATAAAAATACATACTTATGCCGCAAAATTGGAGGCAAATAAATATACATCATGTTTTATCAATGTAAATCATGTTGCAAACTATGAATCAAATAACATATAAAAACTACATGTGAGCTAATTTTCTAATTTAAATAGATTGATAATTTCTCTATGAAGGAACTATCAAATTATGTTTTTTTCCTTAATTCCCGTGGGTAAATTAAGAAATATAATATGCTATTTTATCCTAATTAATGATATTACTATAATGAAAAGTTCCTATGGGATAAAATTCATTATGTTAATGTGATTAATCACAATTAATGTCATTTTTATACATACGATTCAGAGACTCTTAACATATATTTTTATATAATCCAAGATGTGGTGGTTAATCTCCAATTAATGAAGATATATATTAATCACTAGATATTTAAATTCATGCACACAAAAAAAAAAAAATCTGCAAACAGTGACCACATAGTAACTAAATTATTACCAAAATAGTGTGTGTAAATTCTATCTCTCTGGAAAGTCGCAAGCGGAGAATTATATAGTGACTGAACAATAATTTTAACAAAGTATTAATGACTAAACAATACGCAAAATAGTTACTAAACCTGTCTCTCAGAAGTTTCACTTACAATATATATATGGTGCATTCGAATAGCTAAAACGAATTTTTTTTATTGAAACCCTACGAATAAAAAAACACCAAGGCAAATGTATCATGGTGGCTCTGATACCAAATAATAAAACGAAATATGATCTAATTATGCATTGAAGAACATAAATCCAAGCATAAAAGAATCAAACATGGATTACATGAATTGTAACTGATCTCCAATCATTGGTAAACTCAGATAGAACTATAGAACTGAATTCGCAAAATTTTGACCCAAAAAAAAGGGCACTACTAATCCAATATTTTGGGAGTGTGCAACCGGATTAGGTATACCCGGGAATCGGACTGGCCCACCCAGAAAATAGGGTTGGGAACCGGTTCCCTTTGAAACTGGTCCAGGAACCGATTCCCAAAATTTGGAACCGATTTAAACCAGTCCTGGGAATCGGGTCCAATTAATTACCCACCCAAGAATCGGTTCCCAGACTGGTTTTGGAACCGGTTTTGTAAATATAGTTCCAAAACCTTATTTTTTCCCCTTATTTCTATTTTTCCTTCCGCAATTACACGACGTTTTTCCTCTTGGCTCTCTCAAACACGCACGGCACTCCTCCTTCGTCATTCCTCTTCCTCACTTGCTTTCCTCCCTCATTGGCTCCCTCTCGCACCGTTCGACGGATAGACGGTGTTTGTTGCCATCAAATTCTTGTGTACCACATGGATTGGCTCGCCTAATTTCTCTTTTGTAGGAGGATTTACGCTTACATAAATGAGTAGCTTCATATAATAGTTGTGAGAATAAGACTAATATTAGACCCACGTTTGTTGTTAATTATTTGCCTTATGATTTTATTTATTATAATTAGCCTTGTGGATCCTTAATTTTTCTTTTAGTCAAAAAGTTCATGTATTTATTTATTACAAGTGTTTAATGTTTCGATACAAATTAGGATGATTACATTATTTTCTCGCATATTAATATAAAATTCAAAGTCGTATAGGATATCGGGATATTGCAAAACAGGTTCCAATGGAAACATGGTTGACCCTGGAAATCGGATCGAAAAAAAGGATATATCGGATACAGGGTCCAATACAAAGAGGGTCGGGTACAAGGTCCAAAAAAGGCGAACCAGTTCTAATAGAGTCGGGTACAGGGTCTAGGTCTAGACCCTACCCACCTTGGACCCGATCACCCTTACAATAGTCTCTCTCAACTTGATGGTGCGTTTTTCTTTACAAGAGAGCTTGGCTTTAATCTATTTCCCATATCTCATTCTTAACTTTTATAACATCCTTCCATCAATGTTGCACTTTAATGGTGGGATGTGAAGATGTGATAATTATCACACAATTAATTACATTAATTGTAATTATTCACATTAATAGGAAGAGGTGACAGTCATCACTCAATGATATGAAGAGGCAAAGGCCTGTGATAATTGAAGTGACTAGGAAAAAACAAGAGACAAGAAAAAGTGGGATCGCAATATTAAAATAATAACATAATCTATATGTGTATACTACACCATTTGTTGGACCTATGTGATTTATTCTTAGCTGTGTCATTAACCCTACGTTTAATCCTTTATATAAGTCTATTTAAGAGTTGAGCTAGTTTCATGACGGCCCACACAACATCACTCGGCCCTGCCCGACCAAGTCAGTCACAACCAAGCTGATGATGCCCGAGCTGGCCCGATCCTTATCATGGCCCAAAACGCCCACTCGAACCACCCTTGGTGAGCACAGTGAAGGGGCGGTTGGGATCGGGCATGGTGGGGGTAGTTGGATCGTTGAGGTGGAGCGTGATCGTGCCAAGCACAACTTTGAGGTAAGTCACGACCATCATCTGTTGTGATTGCATCAGAGTCTGAACCGTGACCGGTCATGTTTGCTTTGCTCGAGGTGGGACTGAAGAAAGAATTGGGAAACAGACAGGTGAGCCAATAATGTATGTATGTAAATCCTTATCTTGACTTTTGAGAGAACTCCGATAGCCACCAAAAAAAAAAAAAAAATTAAGGGATAATGTCCTACATTTTCATATTGACTGCATTTGACTTCTTGACCTCCACCCAGACGGCATGGTCACGCGCGGCCTCGACGATCCGACTGTCCCCGCCGTGCCCAACCCCGACCAGCCCTTTGCCGTCCGCACAAAGGACCTCCCGCTCAACCTGACCCACAACACTTGGGCTCGGATCTACCTGCCTCGCCCGTCACCCCTCACCCCCCGCCTGACCGGAAACTGCCGCTCATCGTGTGCTGCCACGGCGGGGGTTTCATCTTGCTCTCCCCGGCCTCCGTGGTGAACCACAATTTCTGCTCCCTCATGGCAGCGAAGCTCGGGACCGTGGTCGTCTTTGCCAGCTACTGCCATGCTCCAGAGCACCGCCTTCCCGCGGCCTACGACGATGCCGTGGAGGCCCTCCACTGGGTCAGGACCACCGACGAGGAGTGGCTTCGCGAGGGCGTTGACTTCTCCCGGTGCTACCTGATGGGCACGAGCGCCGGCGGGAACATTGCGTACCACGTAGGCCTGCGCGCATGCACCACCGCAGCCGATCTGGACCCTCTGGTGATCAGAGGGCTGATCTTGCACCACCCCTTCTTCAATGGGTCCTAGAGGAGGAGCCATCAGGTACAATATGTCTCAAAATATCGGAATTAACTATTTTTGAGAAATAACATGTTACGTGTCGATACTACTTAGCTTTGGGGGACCATGGCAAATGGGAAGCCGGGATCAGGCACGCCCTCGCAGTGCGCGTGAGGGCTTAGAGGTTAGTCACGCCCATCATCAACGTCATCAGTGGCGGCCGGCCGTATTTTGCCTTCGCTCGAGGTGGGGACCAAAGAAAGAAATGGGAAATAAAAAGGCGTGCCATCACATGCATGTTGTAAAATAAATAAATAAATAAATAAAAGTATGTACGTAAATCCATACCATGGCCGTTGCCCTTGACTGCTTTTGACTTTTGACTTTTCTCGGGCTATAAAGAACCGGTTTCTCCCACATCTTTCTTCGGTCCCACCTCGAGCTCGAGCAGAAAGCAAAACATGGCCGATCAGCATCCGGATCTCGATCCAGCTCCGGCCTTCGACGCCAATAAATACCTCAGTCTTGTCCTGCACCCAAACGGCACGGTCACGCGCGGCTTCCACATTGTAGATATCCCCGCCGACCCCAATCCCGACCAGCCCTCCGCTGTCCGCACCAAGGACGTCCCGGTCGACCTGACCCACAACACCTGGGCCCGGATCTACGTGCCTAGCCTGTCACCCCCGCCTGACCAGAGACTGCCGCTCATCGTATATTACCACGGCGGCGGCTTCGTATACTCCTCCCCGGCCCACGAGATATACCACGATTTCTGCTCCTTCATGGCGGCCAAGCTTGGTGCCGTCGTCGTCTCCCCCAGCTTCCGCCTCGCGCCGGAGCACCGCCTCCCTGTGGCCTATAATGACGCCATGGAGGCCCTCCACTGGGTCAGGACCACCGAGGAGGAGTGGCTTCGCGAGGGCGTTGACTTCTCGCGGTGCCACCTGATGGGCACGGCCGCTGGGGGGAACATCGCGTACCACGTGGGCCTCCGTGCGTGTGCCACCCCGGCCGATCTAGAGCCTTTGGTGATCAGAACCCTGATCTTGCACCACCCCTTCTTCGGCGGACTCCAGAGGACCGAGTCGGAAGTTAGGCTGTTCAACAACCCAATCCTGCCGATGAA
This sequence comes from Eucalyptus virginea, assembly GCA_014182375.1. Lineage (NCBI taxonomy): Eukaryota > Viridiplantae > Streptophyta > Magnoliopsida > Myrtales > Myrtaceae > Eucalyptus > Eucalyptus virginea. Next base: position 17,260,362 of record CM024523.1, on the reverse strand, counting down.
CGTGGCAGACCTATCCTGGGAGCTGGCGCTTCCGGCCGGCACAGACCGGGACCACCAGTATTGCAACCCGATGGCTGGGGAGAGACTGGGGGAGTGGGAGAGGATGAGAACGATGGGGTGGCGGGTGGTGGTGGTAGGTGGTGGCCGAGATCCAACGATAGATCGGCAGAGGGAGTTGGCAGCGCAGCTGGAGGCGAATGGCATAAAAATGGTGGGCCTCTTCGGCGGCGAAGGCGATTATCATCAAGAGGAGTTACTGGAACTAGCTAAGGCGGAGCTGCTGCTCGAGAAACTAAAAGGTATTTTTCATGGGGGCGCCTTGGCTATTCCGGCAGCCGGGGACGGGAAGATAAACTGCGGTCAAAAACGGATGCGATCTACTAAATGAAAACAACCTCATTATCTTGTAAGATAGTGAAGTTTGAGTAGCATTACGTGTTCTCATACATCATCCTCATCTCCGCCATTGAAAAAGGCATAAAAGCTTCCAACCGCAAAAGACAGTGATATGATACACATTTGCTTTTACTTTGCACTCCTCTCTTCCGTTCTGATCATCGACAGGAGGACCGATCCCGGTCCTAAACCCCCAAGGCTTTAACCCGGATTTTTGCATTGCCTATTAATTCTTGGACCCGAGCTTTGGTCGGCAAGATGGTCCTTAAGTTTTAGAATCAACAGCTTCTACCTTCCGGAAGATTTCTGAATCGATACAAGTCGCGCAAACCATATATTATAATCGAGATATGGAATATTGCTCTCGGCATGCCACTTTGATTCTATCGCATTGTTGGTTCAATGCGATGAAAGGTAAAAGCTTTAGCGCATCAAAAGTATAAGGATACAACCTTTCGATAGCCTGCCTTTTTTGCGGTTCTTGTGCGACATCCGCGTCGGCAAAAGCCCCCCCCGGCGGTTCATGCATGCGCGAATACGCCCATTGAGTCCTCTTCCAGCGAAAGAACACGCGAAAATAAAAAGCAGAGGGAAGAGAAGAAAAGAGAACTTGCAGTCTAAGAAGTCCTTTCGAGCTTTCGTTAGCAATCACGTCGATATACAGCATCGCCTCTCTCAGATTCCCTCATGTTGCTGGTGGTTCAATCGGGTTGGGCAAAGAGCAAACCATGCATATTGCCATAGATCAGTCCTTCAACAGATTAGCAACTGTGGAATCTGATAGAACTAAGCACGATCTAATTATACATTGACGAACATAAATTCATGAATAAAAGAACCAAATACGAAAAAAATAACATGAACCGTAACTGACCTCCGGCCTTTGACTAAGCTCGGTTGGAACTCAATTTGCGGAGTTATGACGAATAAAAAATGGGAACTACTAATCCAATGTTCTCTCTCAATTCGATTGTGCGTTTTTCCTTACGAGAGAGCTTGGCTTAGGCATGTTTTACATATCCCATTCTCAGCTTCTATAACATCCTTCCATCAAGGTTGTTACTCTAACGGTGGGCAGTTATCACACAAGGATATGAAGAGGTGATAATTATCACATAATTAATTACATTAATTATAATTAATCACATTTATAGGAAAAAATGACAGTTGTCACTATCACATAATTAATTCCATTAATTGTAATTAATCATATTAATAGTAAGAGGTGTCAATTATCACACAAGAATATGAAGAGGTGAAAAACCTGGAATAACTGAAGTAATTACAAAAAATCATAGGTCAAGAAAATGTGGGATCATCATATCAAAATAATAACATTCTCCCACTTAATTTAACATCTTCACCATACGAATTATTAGACCAAATCTACAAAAACTTTATGCTTAAAAGGAAAAAAAAAACAAAATACATGAATCAAGATGATATATCTTCTAAAAATGAGTATTATCTTCCATGTATTGTAATGCACTCTATATATTTAATGTCAGCTTATATGTGATATCATAATTCATATTATGTCAAGTCCCAAAATAATTGTTATTCTCATAAATAAATGCATGTGTACACCAAATTGAGGGGGAAAGTATATCGCAAGTGTCAAAACTTGGCATAAGTGGACACTTAAATGCCGAAACTTCCAAAAAGTACACTTAAGTGTTACTTTTTTTTGAAAATTAGGACACTTAAGTGTCAATGCCAACAAGAGTAATCGGAAATTTGACATAACTTATTTTAATAATATTAGTGATCTACGTGGTTCACCAAAATGCTTACTGACCAATGAACGTGCAAAATGACGTCATCTTTCCCATAAACTTGTTAATTTAGTATTAACTAAAAATCAATTAAAAAAATTTAAAAAGGAGGTGAATAGCAGGTTCGGCAAGGGGCTCCACAACCCTCACCGCCCCCGCCGCCCCACCATCGTCAGAAAGGGTCAACGATGGTGGGGTAAGGGTTAGCCGGGTTCTTGGCCTCTAGGTAGTGGCCGGCAAGGGCTTGTAAGCCTTCACCTAGATCTAAGGTGAGGATCACCGGCCCTCGCCCAAAGGGGCCAAGGGCCATTGGCCGCTAACCTCTCTAGATTTGGAAGATGGTTGGCCAAGGTTGTCGACTACTAGCCAATGGTGGGCAAAAGCGGCCGACCCTCACCCCATCGTCGCTAGCCCTTTTGATGTGAATCGTTACGGAAGGATTGTTCTACGAAGGCCTAGATGGTGCGAATTGCAAACCTCGACCTCCAATCAGACCTGTGATTGACAACCTTGGTAAGAACGTGACCTGTTGACGAACATGTGTCAACCAACCAACGTTATAGACGCCACGAGCGAAAGAATTCGCTATCTCGCTCGATAAGTCGAATTGACCGCCACAAGAGAATCTTGATTAGGTCAAGTCCTCAAAAGAATAGTAAAAAGAGAACCTCTCAATTCTTTTCCTAAAAAATAAAATATATCTCTCCCCAAAGAAATTTGGCAAATCCTTTACATAGACTGCCGCACAAACCCTAAAAACCAACCCTAAAAATCGAATGCGTCATATTCTAGAATATTCTATTCTAGAATATTCTTAAACAAGAATATATATAAGTTGACTTGGTCAATTATTTGGTGACCAGATAATTAAATTGCACCAAGATTTCCAAGATTCTTCAATATTTGATCCAAGGTCATCTTCACGCCAAAGATCACGAACCATGACATCAACAGCTTGCCTGAATTGTTTGACCCACGCTCGAGTAATCGAACCAGTAGGAATAGATAATGGGTCCCTAGCACCTCCTCCTCGATATGGCTCGATGTCCACATCACCTTTCCGATAATGGTGGGATGGCGGCGGCAAGGGCTATGGAGGCTCTTGTCAAACCCGTTGTTCATTTTTTTTATAATTCAGTTTTTTAATTTTTTAATTAATATTTATATTAAAATTTTATATGAGGGCTTTTTACTAACGTCAAGAGTTTTTAAAAAAAAAAATTGCCATGTCTATAAAAAAAGAAAAGAAAAGTCACCAAAAAATGCCACGTAAGTTGTTTGGTTGGAATTTCTCACGATTGGCACTTAAGTATTCGATTCTTTTTTGATTTTGGTACTTAAGTATATATATATTTTAAATTTTGACATTTAAGTGTCCTCTTGTGCCAAGTTGTGACACTTGCGATGTCCACACCCCCCAAATTGAGAAAAACATTATAAATGAATAAGAGTTCCATAAAAAATTTCCCATACGATGAAAATGACACGATAGGACCAAGCCTCATCCTAATTACATGATTCTTATAACTCATTGATGATGTGTTTTTAGTTAAAGGATAAGCAATTATCAATTCAGTGAAAGTGACAATTTTTATATGGCTAAATACTTGATATTGATGCGCTAGTCCATCTTCAATGTATCTATCATTATATTTGCAAATGGACTAGGTACTTGTCTGTCTTCAATGTACCTATCATAATATTCCCCCCCTTTATTGGATCTTCCTATTTTGTTTCACTTCTTCAGTTTTAAATACCTTAAATGTATCTAATGTTTCGAGCTTATTATAAAGCAAGTAGAGATACACGAAATGCGAGTAATTGTTTATGAAACAGATGAAATACTTCTAACCATACGAGTCCAAATCCGGACTACAAATATTTGTATGTATGATTTCTAATATCTCCATACTCCTTTTGGCTTATTTCTTTATCTTGTTGGTTTGTTTTCCTTTTTATGCAATCCACATAAGTGTCATAATTAGTAAAATTTAAAAGTTCTAAGTACTCCATTAATTACTAATCATTTAATTCTTTCCATGGAGGTATGTCCTAATCTTCATTCACAACATATTGTTTTATAACAGCATTATTATAAACATGCATGGCATTATAAAAGGCATTATCTTGTATATTAATACAAAAAAAAAAGACCATTAAACAAAATACAATTCCCAACTATATCAAATTAAAAAGATAAATTAAAGGTTGCATATAAGAAATTAAAGAATTGACCTAATGATATAAGTTTTGAAACTGAAATCAAATTTATAGAGAAACTTGGAATATAAAGGCTAATTTCCAAATTCAAAACAAAACTACGGCTTAGAACTAATATGCATGTCCCAAATAGCTCCCATATGCGAACTCATCTTTTTTTCTTGGATGCACTGCTTACTTCCCACTGGTTTTTATGAAAACCTTTTAAAGAATTCGAAATATGAATTGTAGAACTAAAATCAATCCACCAAGTGTTATGACTTATATTAGTCATATTAGATTCATAAAACATGTAAGATTGGATTACTTTTTTCTCGAATCAAGTCTTAAATTTGGCACAACCCTTCTTTGTATGCCCTATCTTTTTATAGAAAAAGCATTTGGATTCCTTCTTTATGTTAGCTTGGGGAGGGGGTGTTTTACCATTTCCTTTCTTCTTGTCTTGCCCTGCCCTTTACTCTTTCCTTGCATTATCAAATGAACACTCTTTTCCAATTCCATAAGTAACATCCATTCTTCTTCAGCACAAATGGTTATGAGTTTATTAATTGATCATTTATTGTTATGTGTATTATAAGGGGATAAATACAATATAAATGTCAATACTTTCGTACTGCATTCATGTCGCGACCTCCCCGAAGCGGGGTGGTCCTCGCCAAGGGTTCAGCTAATGGATTGCTAAGCCTAGACTTAGCTCGAGCTCTCCCAAGCCCATACCAATTCGCAACTTAGGGTTTAAATTCTTAATATGCAAATGATTTTTATCATGGAGTCGCCACTAATCTATTTTTGGTGGGTCGATTAGAAACCCAAGTAAAGTAATGGGAGAATTACTTCACTCCTACGAACTAGAGATTAAATGAGTTCGGGGACTTGATTACGCTAGATTTATCTAACGCCCTTTCGGTACCTTTTCTTTTTATTTTAAAAATATTTTGCGGCAGCTTGAATTGATTTTAATTTATCCTCCTAACATGTGAGGTGATCATGCGGGTGCGTAAACCACCAATTTAACACCCAAGAAAGCGATGAATAAATTGCAGGACTTACCTCATAGCAACGAGAGCATCTGCATTGTTAGATCAGGATTCACCTCAACAGACCTAGACATGATTTCTAATTAACAGGCAATTTCCTTTTTTTTTGGTTTTCACTTATTTAATGAGAATCATGCTTTATGCAATGCATGTTATTAATCTAACATGAAATAACATGACCTAACAATATGATCAGCTATATGACATATGTATGCAATCTATCCTAGAGAATGAATTAATTTATCCTAAGACAACAATTTAATATTTTCCATGAAATTCGAAATTAAAATTGTCTAATTGCTAAATATGCAATCTAAATTAACCAAATGACTTAATTCTAATGACGAGCAATTCCTAATTAAATAAACCTAGCAATAATTAATGAATGACATGCATTTCATGAATCTAATCCTACATGACACGCACATGATTTTTTTTAATCTTTTTTGTATTATTTTTTATTTTCTATAAAAATTCGTAATTAAAATCACTAAAAATAAAAAAATCTAACTAAAGCGAGACATTATCTATTTTAAGTTAGGATTAGACTAATCTAAATCCTATCTTAACTTAGAAAATTATCTCATCATGCAATTTTATTTCAAAAGATATTATCTAACCTAGATATCATCTAAACATGCATTTAAAAAAAACTAACTTTTTTTATCATGCAATTTTATCTAGGAAAATTAATTCTAATCTACATGATATGCAATTTTTTTTTTTTGTATTTTTGAGATAAACAAAACAATTAAAAGATAACAAATCCTCCATGGTTGTTTCGCTAATAAAATCAATAAATTGATCTTAAGCCTTAAAGACCAAAATATCAATTTTATTCCTCGTGATTAATTATTTCATCTAAAGCCTTATAGATGAAATAAAAAAATCATTATGCGGTTGCGAATTAGGTGGTACATCCGGGATTTTCAAACATGCATCAAGAACTAATTCAAATAAAGAAAACGAAATATTAAGATAACATAACATAAAAAAAAAAAACGAAATATTAAAGATAAAATAACATAAAATAAAATAGATCTACCTAATAAAATAAACCTACCTAATTTGAACTTTTTCCAAATTTGCCTTAATGGGTGGTGCTTTGTGGACCACGATGGAGACTCAGCTCACGGCTGGGATGGCTACTGCTGCTGCGACGGGCGACCGTGAGCGGTGGGCACGGTCGTTGGAGCTTCGGCGAAGGGCAGCAAGCTTGGAGCGGGCAGCGATCTGCTGTGGTGGCGTCGTTCAGAAGGGGACGGCGGCTGGCAGTGCTAGGCGGGTTCGAGTGGTTGCTGCAACGGCGTGCAGCGGTATTGGGCAGAGGAAAGCGCGGCAGCAGCGGCGTCGTAGGTGGGACGAGCAGAGGCAGCAGACAGCAGCAGCTCGTCGGGGCCAGTGAACAACGCCCGGTGGTCGTCGTGGGTCAGCAGGCGGGCCCGGAGTGGCTGTGAAGGGACAGCAGCAACGGGCGTCGGGGCGAAAGGGGCAGCGGTCCGGCTCGGGTTCGGCTGTGGCGGAGGCGCAGCGACGGCAGGAAGGATTCGAGATCTGCTGTAGGGTAGCTGTTGAGGAGGCGTTGGTTGGGAGCGGAGGCGGAGCAGGAGCGTTACGGGCGGAGCTGTCGTTGGGGGGCTGCAAACAGAATGTGGAGGTTGAACAGAGGGACGCGCGGTGGCTCGGCTGCAAGGGCGTTGTTGGCGACGGACGAGCGAGCAGGGATGCGGAGCGGCGGTGCTACAAGAGCAGCAGAGGTGGTGTCGGCTTCGCGGCTTCTGGGCAGGAGCAGCGACACAAGCTCGCGGGCGGAGACGGTGGCGCGCTCGGAGACGACGAACGGGGGCTCAACTGCTGCAGGTCACGGGCAGAGCAGAAGCAGCGGTAGAGTCGCTCGGGCGTGCGGTGGCTCGGCCTCCGGTCCTGGCGTCGCGGGTCTGCAGCAGTGGTGGTGGAGGAGCGGTGGAGCGACGAGACAGCAGCAGCGGGCAGAGAAGGAGCAGCGTCGGGTCATCGTGGGTTGGTGCGCACAGCAGGCGAGGCGGCGCACGGCGGAGGTGGAGGTGCGACGGTGCGAGCGCGGGCCGCGAGGGGTCGACGGCAGAATCCTCGCAAAGAAGGAGAACAGTAACTGTTCTTTCTTCTCTTTTTTTTTTTTTTTGCTTTTCTTTTCTCTCGCCTCTCACATCTTTTCTCTCTCTGTGTACTTTTCAGTCGACCCTTCTTTTTCTGTTTTTGTTCAGAAACCCTCTCTGACTTCACCCTTTTTTATTCTCTCTAACACACTCCCTTCCCTCCACTCATCTGACCAAAGGAGAAGCCCCCTCCACAATGAAATTTTTTTTTCTTTTTCGCTCCCCTCACAGACCTCTCGAATGAATATCTTTTCCTCCCCCTTTTCCCCCTTTCCTCGCTTATTTATAGGCAACAGGTGAACAGGAGGCAGCCGCAACTTTTCCTTGCTTGTTCAAGTTTGGTTCTTTTTTTCAAATATGGTGGCTGCCGCCTGACAACCCACATATTTTATAATATTTTATGAGTTCATTTTGCTTCTTTGAGGCTCCTTACGTCCGCCGAATTGTGTGCATGCATGTGCATGCATTAATGAGCGAGAGACAATGGACATGCAGGAACTTCTTTCTTCTTCAGCCGATTTGCTCTCCAGGGATGAGAGAATTCCTTGCAACAACTCACTTTAAAATATTATAAAATTGTGAGCCCATCTTCTTGCAGACTTTGTAGAATTTTCATGTCCCCCATTCCATGCGTGCATGTGCATGCATTAGTGAGGGAGGAGAAAATGCACGTTCATGGATTCTTCTTTCTTCTTCATGCTTGGGGCTTCTTATACGGCTACTTGTCCCTCCCTTCTATAGGATTGCCGCAACTTTTGACTTTTCTTGTTTATTATTTGCTTCCTCCTTCAGCAAATTTCTCGTTGCTTCTCCTGACAACCCACACTTGAGAGAGAGCATATTATATAATATATTATGGGCTCATTTTGCTTCTCTGAGGATTCCGCACGTCCGCCGAATTTGTGCGTGCATGCGCATGCATTAATGAGGTAGAGACCATGGACGTGCAAGAACTTCCTTCCTCTTTTTTTGACTTTCGCTCTTTTGCGTGCTCAGACCAGTGGCGAGAAACCATCCCTTCGTGCATGTAATTGACTGCGAGCCGCTGCGTCTTGTTGCGCTTTTAGTACAGATGCAAATGCGGCTACATGAAATGCAATTTTACTATTTTTTCTTAGGGGTTAAAGATTAATCCCTAAATTTTTATGCAATTAATTACTAAATGATTAATCAAAATTTAGGTGTCAACAATTCACTTAAGTGCCAATTTTTTTTTTCACTCATTTAAGTGCCAAATCAAAGTAAAATTGCTCACCTAAATGTTATTTCCAGTCAAACGTCCAACGTGGAATTTTTTCTTGATTTTTCATTTTTTTAGTGATTTTCATTATGACATGGATATTTAGGAAAATAAGCTGAAATTTTTTATTCCAACGTAGTTATTTAGAAAAACAAGCGGAGTTCCTCTTTAATAGAAACAACACCATTTCTTTTGCCTAAAATGGCATTATTTCATACAAGCACTCTCTCTCTCTCTCTCTCTCTCTCTCTCTAAAGAGAAACAATTGTGCAACAACCAAAAACGACATTATTTCTTTAGGGTTTCCGTCCAAAACTGCATCTTCATCGACCCCCCCTCACTTCATTGACTCGATATTGATTCATCGACCCCACACTAAATTTCAGCACACCCAAAACCCCTTTGCGATTTGTCTCTGAAATCGCAAATTAGGGCTTCAAGTTTACTATTGCATGTCATCCTTACTCGTTAGATAGAGACTGAAAAATGCAGCAACTTAAAGGGAAAAGTCCGGGATTATGACGTGGAGAATCATTGTCGACAAAAAGTAAAGATTAGTGGTTTTTGTTGTTTTGTGTTGACTAACCGACAATGTGAGTGAATTGGGTGTTGTTTGACAGAGTCAAAGTGTTGAAAAATGCGACATATTGGAGGGCAAATATTAGGGGTTCGGGCAGTGTAAAGATGAGTACTTTACTTCATTCTTGCTTTAATTTTGTCGATTAGTATCCACTGGCCAATAGTGAAAATATTTTATTGTGGTTGTGGGGACCGATTTAATATCGTTATTTGCTTGATATGTGAAGACTGATTGTTTATTGTGGTTGTGGGGTCCGATTTAATATTATTATTTGCTTGAGTTGTGGGGACCGATTGCTATTATTGTCTATTTATGTTGTGGTCCCCTAATATAGAAATAAATTTTATTGTATTTTGTATAGTGTTAACATGGGCGATACAAGTGGGCCTATTAAAGTTTGCTACAGTAAAGTTTTGGATTACTTGGGAAGAGAATAAATACATTTGTGACAGCCTAAATTTTCAGAATTTGTTTTCGATTTAATAAATTCGGCCTTTCATCAACGCGCCGATGGTGCTATTCTCTGAGCTGATCACTCACGAGATAATTTGACTATCTGGGAAAGCAATTAAGAAATCTAAATGCAATTGGACTTGAGAATTCGACCAGAAATCGACTGCTCGACCGTGCTAGTCTGCAAGGGTCATTACGACACAATCGAAAGTCTATCAAAGACTGGAAATAGGTCAATTCGACTGAGATAGGTGATCATTGTGTGGGTGATTATACCAGATTGCAAAATTCTTGTCGATCAGCACTAGACCGATTTTTCTGTCGTTTTGGTACCCAATGTCCGTATTTGAAACCTTGAGATTTTCACGACAACCGAGAGTTGTCAATGTATTGAAGATGTACAATATGACTTGAGATAAATCGATCACAGGTCAATTGCACTAAAAATTCTAAAAGCTACTCAATAGATTAGGTCATGCTAAAATCGCGCAAGATTGAAATTAGCTGCGAATTTGAACCCAATTTTAGAAATTGAAAGTTCTATCGTGTCACAAATCATTTTAAGAACGTTGACTCATCCTTGAAAAATTTTCGGAGATTCCGAGATTTTTACGGAAAATCGATTCGGACGTTGCGGAAAATTAGCGGAAATTTGGATGGACCAAATTAAAGGAAATTTGGACTTTCAAACCGAGCCTTTGAGTGTTGAGGACTTACAGAAAATTGTATGTGATTTTTCTTCAATGAAATTAGCCCTCGATTTGGAGAAAATTTCAAAGAAATTGAAGTCCAAGCTTAGTGAAATTTGAAATTTGGCATGGGGCAGCAACTTTAGGCTTCAAATTGGATTATTAAGGGATTTTATTTCTAGAAAAAAAAATAGGGAACAAAGCTATAAATGTAAATATTTGTGGACTTTGCCCTTGTTCCAATCCTTTTGAGCAAGCAAATTCCAGCTGCCCCTCCTGTCGTTGTCTTCCCCTCCTTCACTGCCCCTGTCTATTCTGGTTTCTCCTTCATTTGCGTCGACCACTGCAGCTCTCTCTCTCTCCGCCAACACCTCTTCCATTTCCCAAGTAGCTTTGTCTTCCTTTTCATTTCCTTCGAGACAGCCATCCACCAACGATTCTGCTCCTCTTCCATGCCGTGCAGCCACGCATCCAGTCAGCCCAACATCAAACCGAAGCCCCAAAGTTGACCGCAATCTCCACTCGTTCCACTACCACCTTCGCACGCCCACCAGCCCGCTTCCATTTCCACCCCCTGGTCGATCTCTCCTTGCAGCTGCCCGAAGACTCCAGTAGCTTCGGCCACGTCCGCACGCCGTCAACGACCGTCCGCAGCAGCTCCTTTTCTTTGACCTCCAGCTAAACCCACCAAGCCTTCGTCCATCTCCACTGAAGACCTCATCCAGCGCCGTGTCTCCCTCAGCTCCATCGACTTCGCTGCTTCCTCATCCACGTGTCTTCAACGGTCAACCAGCAAAGCCCAGTTGACCCGAGCAGCGAAGCCCGAAGCCTAGCGTCCCCCTTGCTACTTCTTTGTTCAGCCCATCCTCGCTCGGCCCAGCTCATGGATCAGCCCAGCACCTTCATGATTTCTGCCGCAAGTTTTAGCCCGCCAGCCCACTCGAGAATCCAAGTTCAGCCCAATAAATTGCTGCTTCTTTGCTTCAGTCCAACAAGCCCACAATTCGACCCAAGAGTCCAGTAGGCCAGCCCAACTTGGGTCCCGTCCAAATCAAGAGCAAATCTCAGCTTTGAGCTGAGATTTGTTGGGCCAATTTAAGGCTTGGTCTAAGCCCGTTGGCGCTACCGTAAACCCGAGTTTCGGCCGCCAACGCGGTGTTCCGGTCTTCGCATTAAACCGATGAGTTTAACTCACTAATTCTCGCTTAGTAGGTTAATTGTGCTTAGGGGTTGATTATATTAATTAAGCATGGTTTATGTGGATAGATTAGATTAGATTAGTTAATTTAATTATCTGTCGATGCATATTAGGTGGTTAGTTAGAGCAATTAGTGAGTAGACATGTTCTATTATTTATTTAATGAGTCTCGGAAATTTTCTGGCCTTGTTCCGGCATATAATTAGTCATTACGGGCCTAAGTATGCATTTATTGTATTTATTTAATATTTTTCGTAATTATTTAGTTAATCATTTATTTTCCGGAAATTAACCCGGAATAGTCGATGATCGGAATTTCGTGCTAATCGCAATGGTGCTCTCTGTTTATTTAATTAAGTACCTGATTATGTAAATTGATTGTGATTAGTGTTTGTGGGTATTAATTTCAAAAAAATGGATAATTGTGGTAATTAAGTGGAAAATTACCGAGCGTTGGTCTACAGCGCCAAAAATCTATTTTGGAACCGCTGAAAATAGTGGGAGGTTCAAAAGTGAAAACTTTATATTTTGGCTGAGACCGGCCGTGTACTCACACATGTGTATTTTTATCAAGTATGATAAAAATGGTAAAATTGATTGTATCTTCGAAACAAAATACTACAATGGCTCGATGATTCGTATGTCATCTTGGAGAATGGACGTTATATTATTATAACTTGATGACTCTCCTGTCATCTTGAGAGGGAATTGCTTGTATACCGGCTTGATGACTCTATTTGTCATTTTGGAGATAGGACGGTATGATTCAATAGCTCGATGACCCTATATGTCATCTTGAGAAAGAACGATGTGTTATAACGGCTCGATGACTCTATATGTCATCTTGGAGATAGAACGTTATGCACATGTATGTTATAACGGCTCGATGACTCTATATGTCGTCTCGGAGATAGAATGTTATGCATACCCGCTCAATAGCTCTGTATGTCATATGGAGATAGGATAGTACTATCTATATTTCACTTTGATTGAGGAATCCTAGATTTTGATCGGATTCATAGATAGTATTGAATGGGCCGACTAAGAGATGGTCGTGATGACATGTAATCAACTGGGTTGATTGATTGATGATTCAATCTGATTTGATTGAGTGATATAATTGTCAATATGTATTATTTGAACTGACTTGCAAGAAGGAATTGAGGCCAAGGTAAGTCATCTGACACCTGATTGTATTTAGGCAGCCCTTACGTTGCAATTTTCTTCCTAATCAGGTCTTAGGAAGTAGAACTCGCTAAGATGTAGTCTCACCTCGTTGTGGGATCATATTTTCAGGTCCCTAGGTAACGGTCGTGGAGAGCCGAAAATCCCGAAGTTTGGGAAGGTGGAAGAAACATAATTGGCAAACCTGTCTGGCTAGTTAGTCGTAGGACAATTCCTTTTTTGTTAAGCTGATAATTTTGTAAGTGTTGACACCTAAATTTTAACTATTTTTATTTTATTAGGGTAAACATAATATTCCACTTATCTTTTAAAAAAAGTTGTTAAAAAAATATATTTTGGAAGGAGATTTTGAAAGATTTTAGAATTTGGATAATGAAGCCTTATCAGAGGATAATCTTCAATGGTCGAGTGAGTCAGCTTGGAAGATTTTAACAGATGATTTTGGAGCCACTTTTTGGTTGAGCACATCTCGTCTTTTCGAAGGATGATCTTCAGCGATCGGGTTGTTATGCGAATCTTCGTAGGTAGAACAGACTGGGTTTTCACTCTATAAATAGGGGGGGTTGGAAGAAAAAGTAAAAAGAACAAAAAAAAAGTCAAAGAAAAAGAGAAAACAGAGGGAAAGTGACGTGAGAGAGACAGGTGAGAGAGAGAGAGAAAAGAAAAAGGGGAGAGGAGAAAGTACGAAGGGGCAGAGGGGACGACTGTTCATCGTCTCCCTCGCCACTCACCCTCCCTTTGGAGCGTCCGTCCGCGAACACCGCCTCACCGCGCACGCCGACGCCGCCTGGAAGCTGAAGCCAGTCGCAACCGCCTCGCCCCACCGACGCCGCACCAGATCCGCCTCGCTCCGAAGCCCACCGCACCTCCGCACGAGCACCACCGCGATCTGCGGACCCAACGCCAGCAGTCCGACAACCGGGTCTCAGATTGTCCGGCACTCGCTGCGCCTCAGCCAGCGCGACTCCGCCTCTGCAGCAACCGACGCCGCCGCGTTCCTGCGACCCGCAACGCCCGCGAGCCGTTGTCCCTGCCGCGACCCGACGCCATCGAAGCCCGCACCGCCGCCGCCGCCTCCGCCCGGCGCCCGACAGCCAGCCTTTGACCCCCTCGCAGCAGCCGCGACCCGAATGCCTTTGCTTCGCCTTACCGTCGCCGATCGCAGCACCGGAAGTCCCGCGTCCCCTCGCTCGCCGCGCGCCGACGCCAGCCCGAGCCCCGCACCGCTGCCGACATCGCCACCCGCCGACCCGCGGTCCAGCTCCGCCTCCGCCGCTGCTTCGAGCTCGAGCCCCTCATTGTCGCCGTCCGCCAACTCCCGCCGGAGTCCCGACGCCGGCCACCGTCCGTCCGGCGCCCATCAACACTGCAGCAAGCCCCTTTTAGGTGGTTTAGCTTTTTCTTTTATTTATTTTGTTCTATTTTATCTCATTTTAGTTTATCTATTTAAGTTGTAATATTTGATGTTAATATTTGTGAATTTAGTATGCATTATCCGTAGGGATTTTGTCCGAAATTAATATAATTATTAATTTGAGCCGAGAGACATCGGATCATTTTTCTAATTATTTTTAATTTTTGGGCTTTTTGGTAGAATCTCAAGTGTTAAATCATAATAATTATTTAATTTGGTCCGTAAGACTTCGGACTAGATTTTTAATTATTTTGAGTTGTTGTGATGATTAGGGTTAGAATAATTGTTAATTTAACCTGTGAGACGACAGGTTATTTTTTCAATTATTTTGATCCTTTATTTAGTAATTATATTAATTGTTTAGATTTAATCCTAATTTAACAATTATTCAACCTAAAAAAAACTAAAAAGAAACTAAAAAATCAAAAATCAAAATATTCAAAAAAATTGCATAAGCATATAGGACATTAGGGTTTAATATAATAGACACGTAGGTTTAATTAATCAAATTTTTAGGATTATATTTCTAGGATTGCATTTTTAGATAATATTTTTTAGGACTGCATTTTTAGATATTTAAAAAAAATAAGTTAGGATTAGACTTAAATAGCCTTTTTAGAGTCTTAGATATAATTGGCACATTTTCATATTCTCATCCTCTTCTTAAAATAAAAAAATAATAAAAATAGTTTTCTAAGATAGAATAGGGTTTAAGTCAAATTAATCCCAAAAATAGATTAGAAAATTACTTTAGATAGCTCAATTAGGGTTTTTATTAGTTTTGAATTTCAATAAAAAAATAAAAAAATAAAAAAATCTAGGTGCATGTTAATTAGTTGCATAATATGATCATTTAATTAGAATTTATTAGTAAAGTTAGGTCATGAGGTGCATAATAACTAGTTTGCATAATAGACCCATCTAATTAGAATTTCCACATTAATAAGATTAAGTCATTTAGTGTCAAAATGCATTTTATAAAAGAATTCTAATTTTTAAGAAAATCCCAAAAAAATGATTGCTTGCTTTGTGTGATGCAATTTATTATTTTTTATTTGAATGTTTTAATAATGGATGAGCACCCGTGTGGTCACCATTTGCATGATAGTAATTTAGATTAAAATAAATCAGCTGCCTACAAAAAAAAAGCATTTTAAAAAACTAAAAAAGAAATGGTACCGAAAGGGCATTAGAAAATTCTAGTGTAACCAAGTCCCCGTACCCTTAGTCTCTGGTTCGTAGGAGTAAAATAAATCTCCCTTATTTTACTTAGGTGTCTAATCGACCTACCGTAAACCGATTAGTGGCGACTCCTAGTTAATGATCTTTTGCATGTTTAAAATTTAGACTTAAGTCACGATTTGGTATGTGCTTGGGAGAGCCCGAGCTAAGCTTAAAGACTTAGTAATCCATTAACCTAGTTTTAGGTGGTGAACCCGAAAAATTGGGTTGCGACAGCTTGGCGACTCCACTGGGGACTTGTGTTAAAACACTTAGTGGACTTAGGCCAATTCTTCTTTTTCTTTTTAAAATGTTTTTGTTTGGCAGCAAGGATCTCAGGTACATCCCTAACATTCCTAAGGTGTTAAATGTTCTTGCAGATGGGAGGTATAAGGGGAGTAGTCTTTGCTAACCCATGCCTTGCAGGTTGGAGTTAGGGATGAATGTTTGAATTAAAACTATAGAAGTGTTGTTTGCATTTAAACTGTTGTGCATGCTTTATTGCTTTAGCACTACACTATTGCACCCACAACCTGCGGTCGGACCTGGGCTGCGATAGGATTTCTAGGATGGTGTTGAGAAGGATACTTCCTCTAAAGCGAGACTGCTATATAGAGGTTGACATTCTCTTCCCCGAAATTTCTTTCATGGTGTTGAATGTGTTTGTCCATATCCGCGAGACTGCGTGATTATTGGGCATTCCATTCGACTGAGCCGGAGTTAGGGGGACCTGACACGTTAATGCGAGACCGCAAGCTTGGTCGGATCATCCTCTTAGCTCCACCTTGTTAAGCCATTTAGACAGAAATCGAGCCTCACTTTTCATGCGTATGTCTATGTGATTGTCATCCATTTCAAGTGAAAGTAAGTTGTTTAAATTCTTCACAATTTATTTATTTTATTGTAATTTTGTCGGTCCGTGACAATTAGGTTTCGTCATCGGTCTTGTTTTATATGCAATGGGGAAAACTGATGTACAATTCATTTCCACTCCGAAAAAAGAGCTCAAGAGGTGGTTGGATCAGTTGGATCAAGATGGTCAGAGATATGTGAAAGCCAGGATCGCCCGACTTCTCCCACTGTTAGAGATCAACGTCCACTCTGGTGTGATTCAGGCACTCCCTCACTTCTAGTGTCCACAAACTTCCACCTTCATATTTGGTAAGTTTGAATTGACTCCAACACTTGAAGAATAGTGTTGCCATTGGAATGCCCCTGGAAAAGGAACTTGTTAGGCCGCCTATCGGTATAGATTCTATCTCTGAATTATCCCAATTTTTAAAAATCGAAGCCGAAGGAGTAAGGAAAATTGTCAAAGCCAATTGTTTTGCATGTCCATTTTCATTCTTAGAAAAGTGTTTTGAAAACCAACCAATGATTTCGAAAGCCAGGATTTTCATGTTAGCATTTTTGGGCTAATCGTTTTCCTTATCGAAAAAATGCCATTAATCCTGCAATTTCATGGGTGGTTAATCGGGTTTGTGACAGGCTAAATTATGTGAATATGATTTTAGCTGAAACATTTTTATCATTAACCCGTTTCAAACAAAATGAGGAAAAGACAATGCGTGCCCTCCCTGAACTTTTGCAAATATGGCTTTTCTCCCACATAAGAGGATTTGGGCATCTTATAAAACAATTCAGGATAGATGATTCTCGGCATCCCATACAAAAATTTGCGGTTCTAGAACGTTTTTCCCCACATAAGCAGTATGCCCGTTGGATTAATTTTTTGAAAAACCCTAATCCTAAGGCATTCTTATGGCATACTAAATGGCTCCACATTGAGGAGGCTTGTTTTTCTCACAAACATGATGGACCAATCCCACTGCTGGGCCTTTCCGGTGCTACCTCCTATTATCCACATAGAGTGGCCCGTCAGTACAAAGCTCTTCAAGAAATTCCCCCACCTCTCAAGACAGATTTGTTCCAAGTTCGTTTCACTTGAAAGGATTACGACTACTTCAACGAGATCCAGGTGATCATTACTTTGCGTGGAGCGAATGTCATCCGAGAAGATTTTGGTGCCCATGAGATCGAAGGGCGAGGAGGAGATTCACCATGCATCGGCATTTTACATCCAACAACATCGGATTCCTGCTGCCTTGCGTCCAGTAGTCCCTGATGTGACCGAGAAGCCAACCCAACGAGCACAAATTGAGCATCTCAAGCGGAAAGTGGAAATGATTGAAGCGGAAAATAAGGAGCTTCGCAAGGCGTTGAAATCCCGGAAGCATATAAAATGAGATGTCTTGAATTTTGATTCAATGTTTAGGAATTTTGATTTCTAGTTCAATGTTTCCAATTTTTAGATTCAATGTTTAGGGATTTTGGATTTCAATTCTTAGTTCGTTGTTAGGAACTTGGTTAAAATTTCAAATAAAATCAGGCGATTATACCATTGTCATGGGCCATTTTTCCTATCTTGTCATTGGTTCTTACATTACTTTTATCCTTTTAGGTGATAAAGGATCCTCCACGTTCGCCTATTATTACACGATCAAGGGCTAAAATGGCTGACCAAAATGAGATGCGAGATCGTATGTCTGTCGTGGAAGACCAACTCAAACAATTGCTCACCTCTATGCAACTTATGACAACTCAAATGCAATCTCTCCAAGTGAATCAAGCCCTTGCACCCGCTCTCCCCGAGATTGTAGTCCCAAAGCAGGCAAACAAGACTCAAGTTGAGGATGACGACATGCCTGAATTGGAGGATGACCCGCTGTTCGTCACTACCGAAAAGGCTAAGCTCGACAATGTCCCTAAAGCAGAGCAGGATGAACGCTTCACCAAACTTGAAGAGAAACTGAAACAACTACAAGAGTCGCGGAGTTCACTTCCATTTGACTTGTCAGTTTACGAGAAAGTCAAGATGCCGAAAAAGTTTAAGATGCCGGAGTTCGAGAAATACGACGGTACTTCCTGCCCAAAGGCTCATTTGCAGATGTACCACATATGCATGGCCCAGTATGTCAAGAATGAGCCCCTCATGATCCAATCATTCCATGCGAGTTTGACTGGACCCGCACTAAACTGGTACGTGATGAAGAATGTGAACTTGCTCGACACCTGGAACGAAGTGGCTGACGCATTCCTCAAACAATACAAGTTCAACATGGACATCGCACCTTCCCGAGAAGACCTGGAGCGGATGGAAAAGAAAAGGACCGAATCATTTAAAGAATACGCTGTAAGATGGAGAAACCTAGCAGCTCAAATCACTCCCGAGCCTACCAACAAGGAGCTGATGAAGTTGTTTGTAAAGACCCTCCCATCTGAGTTTCGTAACCGAATGGCCAATACGTATGTTGAAAGCTTCAATCAGCTTATTCCTGTGGGAGAACAAATCGAGATGGGGATAAGGGAAGGATGGTTTCCGAGCCATCTAGTAGAAGATTCACCGCCAAGAAGGAGAAGGAAACGGCAGTAGACGTGAATGTGGCTTATAGCCAAGAAAATGTCAAACGTGCCCCGGCCATCCAAATGAGCCCAAGACAACCACAAACCACTGGCCGTCAATCATTTGCCCAAGCAAATAATAGGAGGCAATTTTCTCCTCTCCCTAGGTCTCCATCTCAAGTGCCGACGATCCTCCGAAAGAAAGGTTTGCTTACTAGTGAACCAAAACGTCCCAATCGCGAAAACATTCGCGGTTATGACCCGACAAAGAAGTGTGACTACCATAACGGTGAATTGGGGCATTCAACTGACGAATGTTTCACCCTCAAGCACAAGATCCAAAATCTCTTGGACACGAAGGCCTTCTCATTTCAAACTGCTCAGCCAAACGTCCAGAAAAATCTGCTACCGGAGCATGAGGGTACAGTGAATGCTATACTAGAACCTGAAGTTAGACGGATCAAGAACTCGAAGGTGCGTGTGGCAAATGCCTACAATGGACTAGTGAGAGCTGGATATTATCCGGATCAAGAAGATGTTCCCCTATCACTGATGAAGGAAAGAATTGCCAAAATGGTGGATGATGGTATTATCGTGTATGCTAACCATAACTGCATAGTTTCCACTATTTCCCACATCATCATCGATTGGGAGGAGGAGCAGGCTGCTCTCGATGATGGTAAGGAGGAAGTAGATCCGTCACTCACAGATATGCCCCCACTAGAAGATGCAACTGATGAGGAGATTGTGATCGAGATGCCTCAACCGTATGAGTATGTCAACAATAAGGCGGTGCCTTGGTCCTACGATTTAAATGTTGACCTCGTTACAAGGTCTGGTCGAACTAGTGCTCAACCTGCAAAGCCTATCACTGACGAAGAGGCTAAGGAATTTTTGGCTGTGATTAAAGCAAGTGAGTATAATGTGGTCGATCAATTGCGAAAGATGCCTGTCCAGATCTCTTTGCTCGAGCTCCTCCAAACCTCCTTTGTGCATCAAAAGTCGCTGATGAAGGTGTTAAATGAAATTCGTGTACTCGAAACGGTTGAGGCAGATAAGCTGGAGGATTTTATGGGATCGGTCCTTCTCAAGGACATGATTGCTTTTTCTGATGAGGAATTCCCCCTTGAGGGCAGGGGGCATAATAAAGCACTCTACATATCTGTCAAGCATAAGGTTTCTCATGTGTCCCGAGTGCTCATTGATAATGGGTCCACCCTAAACATATGTCCGTTGGCCACTCTTCATCGCCTCAAGGTAGACCCGTCCAAGATACATGCTGCGAAGACTTCTGTGCGAGCTTTTGATGGCACAAAGAAGGAGGTGCTCGGGGAGATTTATCTCGATGTGCAAATAGGGCCGGTTGTTTTCAATGTCCCTTTTCAAGTAATAGATATCCCTACTGCGTTTAATTTTTTGCTGGGTCGTCCCTGGATTCACACTGCGGGAGCGGTACCTTCAAGTCTGCATCAAGTTGTGAAGTTTGTGATCAAAGGGAAGCTGGTCACTGTCTATGGAGAGGAGGATCATCGAATTTACCACGAAACGGCTATCCCCTATGTAGAGCCGGATTCTGAGCTCGAATCCAGTTACCACTCATTTGAGTTAGTGTCTACCATACATGCTTCTCGAGGTACATTGCCGCCCACTCCTGAGGTTTCGGATGCTGCCCTCATGGTAGGAAGAGTAATGGTTAGGAATGGTTTTGTCCCTGGCAATGGGCTTGGAAGAAATGGTCAGGGCATTCGGAACCCCATTGAAGCCCCTTAGAGGTCCCGATCTGCTGGGTTAGGGTATCATGGAAGAGGTGGAGGAAGTTCCGGAAGACAAAGACAGGGTAGGCGTAACTCGCCACCTGAGCAAGGGCAAGGGAGGCAAAATTTACCACCTCCAAACATTCATGAGACATTCCCTGGTCCTCCAATTATGATGCAAGATGAAGCTAAAGTGATGGATACTCTCGGACAGCCAAGTGGGAAGTTCGACTATATGGTGAAGTATTCGGCTCCTCCCAGCTTTTACTTTGATGCCCGCAATATAGTTCCAAGTGGATGGGATGGCATGGATGATCCGACGCCATCAAAGATGGAAAACTTTGACGATACCCTGGAAGGAATTTCAAGTTTGTTCGATGACCTCTCCATTGGAGCCATTGATGGAGAACCTCTAGAAGAAACGGGCCCTCGCCCACAAGAGGACGATCATATAACATGCAAAGGTGTGGAAATGGTCCAATCCAATGCAACAAATGCTGATAATGATGATCATGAAGAGTCGATCGAGGATTCCATTGAAGATTCCATTGAGGTGCAACAAAGCTGGGAACAACATGAAAAAGCCAAGACTCTCACATCCGAGCAGACCGTCACTATTAATTTAAGTGAAACTGAAAAAACCAAGGAGGTGAAAATAGGGGCGAATCTCCCCAAAGATGAGGCTAAGCATCTAATTCAGTTACTGAAGGAATATAAGGACATCTTCGCATGGACCTACACCGACATGCCTGGGTTAGACCCGTCAATCGTGGAGCATTGTTTGCCTACTAACCTGGACCTGCCTCCTAAGAAGCAAAGGCTGCGGAGAACTAAGCCTGAGCTCTCGAAGAAGATAGAGGAAGAGGTGATGAAGCTTCTAAAAGTCGGATTCATTGAAGTCTCGCAATATCCTGAATGGGTAGCAAACATCGTGCCGGTAATGAAGAAGGATGGTCGGGTTCGAGTTTGTGTTGATTATCGGGATTTGAATAAGGCTAGCCCAAAAGATGACTTCCCGCTACCTCACATAGATGTCCTTGTTGATAGTACCGCCGGATTTGAACTATTCTCATTTATGGATGGTTTTTCTGGGTACAATCAGATAATGATGAAGGAGGAAGACAAGGAGAAAACTGCATTTATCACCCCATGGGGGACCTTTCATTACAAGGTTATGCCCTTTGGGCTCAAGAACGCAGGGCAACTTATCGCGAGCCATGGTAGCATTGTTCCACGACATGATGCATCAAGAGATCGAGGTCTATGTTGATGATATGATCGCCAAAACTCGACCTGGAAAAAGCCACATCGAAACCTTGAAAAAGTTGTTTGATCGACTCCGTGAATTCAAGCTTCGACTGAATCCCACTAAATGCATGTTTGGAGCAACATCCGGTAAATTACTCGGATTTATTGTGAGCAGTAAAGGGATTGAGATCGACCCGGCTAAAGCTAAAGCCATATGTGAGCTGCAACCTCCATCAACGGTGAAAGAAGTCCAGAGTCTTTTGGGGAGGTTGAATTACATTACTCGATTCATTTCCCAACTTTCCGAAACTACTAAGCCGTTCTTCAAGCTCTTGAGAAAGAATGCACGAGTCAACTGGGATGATGAGTGTCGAAAAGCATTCGACAAGTTGAAACGGTACCTGATGAATCCACCAGTTCTTGTCCCACCATCGCCGGGACATCCTTTGATTCTTTACCTCACCATTCATAGTGAGTCATTGGGTGCGATGTTGGCACAGGAAAGTCCCGTCGACAAAAAAGAACGAGCCATTTATTACCTGAGTAAAAAGTTCACCATGTCAGAGCTGAAATATTCTGATGTGGAAAAGACTTGTGTTGCACTAGTGTGGGTGTTGCATAGATTGAGACAGTACACACTGCATTACCATACATTCCTTGTAACTGAGAACGATCCTATCAAGTACCTACTTGATCGGCCAGCTTTGGTAGGTAAGTTGGCTAAGTGGCAAATTTTGGTGTCAGAATTTGATGTGCAATATATACCACAGAAGCTGGTTAAGGGTCGAGTGATCGCTGATTTATTGGCTGAGAATCCGGAAGCCTCAAATAATGATGATCGTTCCCGGATGACCGTATCTTGAGTGTAAATGAAGACTCATGGACAATGTTCTTTGATGGAGTTGTGAACTTATCTGGTTCTGGCACTGGGGCAATTTTGATATCCCCAGACGAACAGCATCATCCAGTAGCTGCGAAACTGATATTCCCATGCACTAACAATACAGCCGAGTATGAAGCTTGCATCCTTGGGCTTCAAGCTGCAATCGATATGGGTGTGGCCAAATTAAAAGTGTTCGGGGATTCTGCGTTGATCATACTACAGACCATAGGTGAATGGAAGACTAAGGATACTAAGTTGCTCCCGTATCACAAGTACCTAGAAGATTTGATCAAGGAATTCGATGAAGTTTCATTCGAATACTTATCAAGGTCTCACAATCAATTTGCAGATGCACTCGCAACTTTATCATCTATGTTGCAAGTCACTAATGGATTAGAAGTTGAGCCATTGAAGATAGAGGTTCTGCCAAGGCCGGCTTATTGCATGGTAGTGACAGAAGAGTCTGACGGAAAATCATGGTATTACGATATCATGAACTACATCCAAAAACAGGAATTCCCCGAGGAAAGCACTTTAGCTGATAGGAAGTACATTATGAAGATGGCCTCAAATTTTTTTGTCAGTGGTGAAAATTTGTACAAGACATCTTATGATTCAGTCTTGTTGCGGTGTGTGGGTGCAGCTGAAGCCACTCAAATTATGCAGGAGGTTCACGAAGGAGTGTGTGGTCCCCATATGAATGGACACATGATGGCTAAGAAGATCATGAGATTAGGCTATTATTGGTTCACGCTAGAAAGTGACTGTATTCAGCATGTTCGGAGTTGCCATCATTGCCAAATTCATGGTGACAAGATAAATGTTCCTCCAACAGAGCTGCACCAGTTTTCTGAGCCATGGCCCTTCTCAATGTGGGGGATTGATGTGATTGGCCCGATAAATCCTAAGGCTTCAAATGGACATCGTTTTATTTTGGTGGCGATAGATTATTTTTCCAAATGGATAGAAGCTATGTCATTTGCAAGTGTCACTGCTCGCAATGTTGCGAAATTCATCAAACGTGACATAATTGCTCGCTATGGCGTCCCTGAAACGATTATCACTGACAACGGGACAAATTTAAACAACAAGCTTGTTGATGAGTTGTTCAGCGAGTTCAAGATCAAGCATTTGAATTCGTCCCCTTATCGCCCTCAAATGAATGGGGCTGTTGAAGCGGCCAATAAGAATATTAAGAAGATCTTGGCTAAGACAGCCGAGAATTATCGAGATTGGCATGACAGATTACCCTTCGCACTGATGGCGTATCGGACATCGATTCGTACTTCTACCGGGGCAACTCCTTTTGCGTTGGTATACGGCATGGAGGCAGTTTTGCCGGTGGAAGTGGAAATCCCTTCCCTGAGAGTATTATCCCAAGCGGAATTATCTGAGGCAGAATGGTCGCAACAAAGACTTGAACAATTAAACTTGATCGATGAGAAAAGACTGAAGGCTCTTTGCCATGGCCAAACATATCAACAGAGAGTAGCCAGATCTTTCAACCGAAAGGTGCGGCCGAGACATTTCGAGGTAAATGATCTTGTTCTAAGGAAGCAGTTGCCAATTTTTCCAGATCCTAGGGGGAAGTTTGCTCCAACCTACAGTGGCCCATATGTGGTAAAGAAGGTACTTCATGGCGGTGCTTTGATCTTGGCTGAAATGGATGGTCGTGTGTTTTCCACTCCAGTTAATTCGATCTTTGTCAAGAAGTATTACCCATGATAGAATTTGCCATGTCATGTTTTGAATTGCAAACATTTTATGATGAATAAATTGCCTCATTGAATTACAAATTCAAACTTGTTGCAAATATTGCATGTTTTCCTTGATGAATTATGTGAGATAAATTGAATGTGTCAAATGGGATACTTTGGAATGACGAAAGGCAAGCCTTATTCCATACACTGTTTCATACACTAATCCCTAGTGAGTTGTGTGGAAAAATTCCATGCCTATGAGGAAAAGGGTGATCTCGCAAAGGGTACGTCAACCAAGGTGATGAGAGGCATTTTCTTCTACTACCAGAAACACTACAGCTAAATCCATTGTTCAGCCCTTTGAGCCCGCACACATGAAGAGCTTTTTAAATTATCCCTGTCAAGAATCGTCCCATACTAGGACAAGATTTCAAATGAATGATAGGAATTTTCTTACTTGCACTTGCATTAATCTTCGAGTATTACTTTTACAGTATGACTTGTACGATAATTTAAAGTGCCTTAGGACGACGAAGAGCAATTCTTTCTCTATCCATACACTTTATCCATTGCATAGCCCCTTTGAGCCTATGAATTCATTTCACATTAAACCCAGTTGGTGATCATCCCCCACACTAGGGCAAGGCAAGAAAAATCAAACCACTTAAGTAGCATGATTTACAATGCTGATTAAAAATGGAGACTTTGTCAAAAAAAAAAAAAAAAAAAAGAGTGCAAAAAAAATGGGGCATGAAAAAGCAGTGTGCCTGGTAAAAGCAAGGCCAATGCCCAAAGAAAAAATCAAACACTTGATGAAATGAGTCGTATCTCCAACAAGGTGGTACCCAAAAAAAAAAAA
This sequence comes from Eucalyptus virginea, assembly GCA_014182375.1. Lineage (NCBI taxonomy): Eukaryota > Viridiplantae > Streptophyta > Magnoliopsida > Myrtales > Myrtaceae > Eucalyptus > Eucalyptus virginea. The sequence continues at coordinate 17,234,973 of CM024523.1, read as the reverse complement.
AAAAACTCAAATGTTGTGATGTTACAATCAGTGGAGTTATGATGTGAAGAAAATCTTCGACGATGGGGAGGAAAATTGTTGGAAATGTCGAAATGATCACCAACTTTGACCCCCTAAACACTTTTTGGGCCTAATCATCCTTTCGTTTCTCAACCCATGAACTTAGCATACGTTACGTCCCTTGCAAAGTCTCTTCAGATTAGGGCACTTGAATTAACGTAAAAGTTCATATGTTTGAAAGCATCGCTTGAAGAAGTGCGAGTAAGATGATTTCTGCAACATTTCGTGTGTTTCTTGACTTGTAAACTCTAAGATAATTGCGGAATATCACTTATTTTTTCAAAAGCCTCGACTCAAAGAGTCTCCTTTGTTAAACCGTTGACCAAGCCTATATTACGGTCCCTATTAAAGACCTCTCGGATTGGTAAGGTCGTACCACTTGCGAGATTGCTCGAACCCTTGTTTGGTATGATGATGGAAAGATAGAGTGATTGTCAAAAATCCTACATCAAAGGTCAGGATAAAACAACCCATTTTAATGATGATGAGTGAAAAGTCCTTTCAGACCAAGAGGTCCCCCGTTTGGCACATCCATGACACTCATGTGTTCAGATTGGAACATTCTTTGTGAAATCCTTCCCAATGGAAATTAGGTGATGCAGGCTTGATATAAATCACAGCGCATAACCTCTCTTAAATTAATGCATGTTTGTGATCACAAATGCATATTGCTTCTCCTATAACCGTGTTTTGCAGAAGACATTTCCCCTAGGAACAGAGATGATACCAGGTAAGTATATCTCTATCCATACCTCGAATATTTGTCATTGCACAGATATTCCCTTTTAAGCATACCGACACTCAATTGAGTTGTCTTCCAAAGATTTCTCCCCAGATTCAATCTGATTAAGGCGACCGAAGAATGGTTCGGGTCCTGGTCGGATGATTTATGTCACAAGGCTGGGCGATCGAAGAATGGTTCGGGTCCTAGCCAAGCAAATCCCCGTTTAGGCGATCGTAGAATGGTACGGGTCCTAGACAAAAACCTATTTCCCTATTCAGGCGACCGTAGAATGGTACGGGTCCTAGACAAAAACCTATTTCCCTATTCAGGCGACCGTAGAATGGTACGGGTCCTAGACAAAACCAAACACTGTCATACTGGGCGACTGTAGAATGGTACAGGTCCTAGGAAAGCAGTCTCTTTGCAAAGCCATGTTACTACTCTGGGCGACCGTAAAATGGTACGGGTCCTGGACATGTAACACCAACTATCTTGAATCATTCTACCCTCTTTGAAGGTAAGTTATTCTAGGTAAGTTCCTTTATCATTTGTATTAGCATTTCCATGCATCATATAAGTTGCATAAAAAAATGGAATTCATTTTCCAACAAAAATCATCCATTGCATATGCATGACCAAAATTTAGGCCTCAATTTATCTTTGAAGGCAACCTCTGCGAGCTCACCTTCAAAGAGGGGCAGCTGTTGACACCTAAATTTTAACTATTTTTATTTTATTAGGGTAACAATAATATTCCACTTATCTTTTAAAAAAAGTTGTTAAAAAAATATATTTTGGAAGGAGATTTTGAAAGATTTTAGAATTTGGATAATGAAGCCTTATCAGAGGATAATCTTCAATGGTTGAGTGAGTCAGCTTGGAAGATTTTAACAGATGATTTTGGAGTCACCTTTTGGTTGAGCACATCTCGTCTTTTCGAAGGATGATCTTCAGCGATCGGGTTGTTATGCGAATCTTCGTAGGTAGAACAGAGGCGGGTTTTCACTCTATAAATAGGGGGTTGGAAGAAAAAGTAAAAAGAACAAAAAAAAAGTCAAAGAAAAAGAGAAAACAGAGGGAAAGTGACGTGAGAGAGACAGGTGAGAGAGAGAGAAAAGAAAAAGGGGAGAGGAGAAAGTATGAAGGGGCAGAGGGGATGACTGTTCATCGTCTCCCTCGCCGCTCACCCTCCCTTTGGAGCGTCCGTTCGCGAACACCGCCTCACCGCGCACGCCGACGCCGCCTGGAAGCTGAAGCTAGTCGCAGCCGCCTCGCCCCACCGACGCCGCACCAGATCCGCCTTGCTCCGAAGCCCACCGCACCTCCGCACGAGCACCACCGCGATCTGTGGACCCAACGCCAGCAGTCCGACAACCGGGTCTCAGATTGCCCGGCACTCGCCGCGGCTCAGCCAGCGCGACTCCGCCTCTGCAGCAACCGATGCCGCCCCATTCCTGCGACCGGCAACGCCCGCGAGCCGTTGTCCCTACCGCGACCCGACGCCATCGAAGCCCGCACCGCCGCTGCTCGCCTCCGCCCGGCGCCCGACAGCCAGCCTCCGACCCCCTCGCAGCAGCCGCGACCCGAACGCCTTTGCTTCGCCTTACCGTCGCCGATCTGCAGCACCGAAGTCCCGACGTCCTTGCTCGCGCCGCCCGACGCCGGCCCGAGCCCCGCACCCCGCCAACGTCGCCACCCGGCGACCCGCGGTCCGGCTCGCCTCCGCCGCCGCTTCGAGCTCGAGCCCCTCATTGTCGCCGTCCGCCAGCTCCCGCCGGAGTCCCGACGCCGGCCACCGTCCGTCCGGCGCCCATCAACACCGAGCAAGCCCCTTTTAGGTGGTTTAGCTTTTTCTTTTATTTATTTTGTTCTATTTTATCTCATTTTAGTTTATCTATTTAAGTTGTAATATTTGATGTTAATATTTGTGAATTTAGTATGCATTATCCGTAGGGATTTTGTCCGAAATTAATATAATTATTAATTTGATCCGAGAGACATCGGATCATTTTTCTAATTATTTTTAATTTTTGGGCTTTTTGGTAGAATCTCAAGTGTTAAATCATAATAATTATTTAATTTGGTCCGTAAGACTTCGGACTAGATTTTTAATTATTTTGAGTTGTTGTGATGATTAGGGTTAGAATAATTGTTAATTTAACCGTGAGACGACGGGTTATTTTTTCAATTATTTTGATCCTTTATTTAGTAATTATATTAATTGTTTAGATTTAACCCTAATTTAACAATTATTCAACCTAAAAAAAACTAAAAAGAAACTAAAAAATCAAAAATCAAAATATTCAAAAAAATTGCATAAGCATATAGGACATTAGGGTTTAATATAATAGACACGTAGGTTTATTAATCAAATTTTTAGGATTATATTTCTAGGATTGCATTTTTAGATAATATTTTTTAGTACTGCATTTTTAGATATTTAAAAAAAATAAGTTAGGATTAGACTTAAATAGCCTTTTTAGAGTCTTAGATATAATTGGCACATTTTCATATTCTCATCCTCTTCTTAAAATAAAAAAAATAATAAAAATAGTTTTCTAAGACGGAATAGGGTTTAAGTCAAATTAATCCCAAAAATGGATTAGAAAATTACTTTAGATAGCTCAATTAGGGTTTTTATTAGTTTTGAATTTCAATAAAAAAAATACAAAAATACAAAAATCTAGGTGCATGTTAATTAGTTGCATAATATGATCATTTAATTAGAATTTATTAGTAAAGTTAGGTCATAAGGTGCATAATAACTAGTTTGCATAATAGACCCATCTAATTAGAATTTCCACATTAATAAGATTAAGTCATTTAGTGTTAAAATGCATTTTATAAAAGAATTCTAATTTTTAAGAAAATCCCAAAAAAATGATTGCTTGCTTTGTGTGATGCAATTTATTATTTATTATTTGAATGTTTTAATAATGGATGAGCACCCGTGCGGTCACCATTTACATGATAGTAATTTAGATTAAAATAAATCAGCTACCTGCAAAAAAAAAAAAGCATTTTAAAAAACTAAAAAAGAAATGGTACCGAAAGGGTATTAGAAAATTCTAGTGTAACCAAGTCCCCGTACCCTTAGTCTCTGGTTCGTAGGAGTAAAATAAATCTCCCTTATTTTACTTAGGTGTCTAATCGACCTACCGTAAACCGATTAGTGGCGACTCCTAGTTAATGATCTTTTGCATGTTTAAAATTTAGAGTTAAGTCGCGATTTGGTATGGGCTTGGGAGAGCCCGAGCTAAGCTTAAAGACTTAGTAATCCATTAACCTAGTTTTAGGTGGTGAACCCGAAAAATTGGGTCGCGACAGTAAGCAACCTGATGTTGTGAATAAACCTATTTGTTATAAAAGGTTTGTTTTGGTTTGAAAAGTTGATCATGCTTTCCTATCATATTGTTTTACTATCTTGGGATTTATATCTGTTTTCGCATACGTATATTATAATGAATGGGTCGGCGATGCGTCCTGGGACATCGCTATTATATCAACCAAGGAGAGATGGGCACGTGCTCGGAAGGTTGGGGCATGACAACATTGGTGGGCAAGTCACCATTGTTCTTGTCGGTATAAGTGAACTGTCATTTATAAATTTTAGAAGGGATATAGTAGACCGATTGAAATGCAAAATAGGGAAATTATATTAACAGATACCCGTTAAGTCTCTTAAAGATAATTTAATATATTTGCATGACAATAATGGGGTGAGGGATCTTGTTTACCATTTTCTGTATCCTCATGATGTTTATATATATGTTGAACTTAATTGCGATGAAAAAGATGAGCAAACAATATTGGAAACTACTATTGAAACCCAAGCCAGTGTTGAAGCTATTTTGGAAGGACATGTGAGAGTAGAGGACGCCGTAGATTTGCATACATGATCTGTGTTAGAGATATTTCAGCATTTTAAGGATACTGGAGGCATATCTAATGGTGAAGATACATTTGTTGAAGAATCAACTAGAATTACCCCAAACTCTTAGGAAATTGCATTGTCCAATGACGAAGACGATGAAACATTTGCGCATACCATTTTCATAAGTGATGTTGACGGTGAGGATATCACACAAGTAAAGGTAAGAGGTTAGGACATTTGAATAAATGAGAAAAGCACAATTTATGCCAATGAATGAAGGCAGTGCAGTAAATAGAGATGTAAGAGCTCCTATAATTGATGGTGATTATTTTACTCATGGGGAAAGTTGTTGTAATAACATTGGCAACCATGTGGATGATGATGAAGATGGTGTAACACAACATAAAAGGGGAAGTTAATATCATTCTTATGATTAAATTGGTATAAATCCTACATTTTGTGTATCAATGACATTTGATAATGCCAAGCAATTCAAAGATGCTATTGAGGTGCTCAATCTCTCAATAACGAAATATTATATATGTTAGAAATACCAATAAACTTGTTAAAGCGAAATGTGCACAAGACAATCGTCCATGGATAATATATGGTGCATTGAGTAACAAGAGTGGCTCGTTCCATATTTGGTCACTACAAAAGAAGTATACATGTGGTATTATGTTTAAAAATATAAATAAAAAGTGACTAATGTGTGGTTGACTAAGCACTTTTTCAACATTATCAAAGCAATGTCAAACATTAAAGGTCCTCAATTGACATAACTAGTAAAAGAGCAAGTATGTGTAAATGTTTCTCATAATCAGTGCAAATGGACTTAGTGCAAGGTTATAAATACGTTGATGGGTATTTATAAAAAAAAATATGTAAAGATTTGGGATTATGCTATGGAATGTAGGTTACAAAATTCACTTAGCAGAATTTATATAGAAGTTGTGGAAAAGCCATTGCTTGATCAAGGGATACAGTTTGATAAGATGTACATATGCTTTGATGCATGTAGAAAGTGATTTTTAGTTGGCTGTAGAAAAGTGATTGTATTAGTTGGGTTTTTTTTTTTTTTTTAAAGTGTTATGCAAGAGAGAATTATCGGTACTGGCGGGAGAGATGGAAACAACTAATGGAAAGATAGAAAACAAGGACAATTGGATTTGGTTTTTGAAAAATCTGATGGTTGATTTTGGAATAACTAATGGAAGAGATTTAGCATTTAGAAGTGGTCAACAAAAGATACTGGTAATGTTTACTGGTTTTGCTAATATCACTATATATTGCCATTTCATTAATGTAATTTACAAATGTTTGTTGATTTTACAAGAATTTATTCCAGCCATAATCGAGCTGATGTAATATATTGAGTATAGAATGTGTGCTCGGCACATATATGCAAATTGGGTGAAAAAATATAAAGATGATCAACTGCAAAAATAGTTTTGATTGATTGCAAAGAATTCAAATATGACAGATTTCAGAATTCACAAATAAACTCTACATGCATTATCAACTGAAACTTGTCAAACATTGTTCCAAATTAAAGCAAAAAATTGTCATAGAGCTTTTCTTAGTGAGAAATTTAAGTATGATAGCGTTGACAACAACCTTTGCAAGACTTTCAACGGCAGGATTATAGAAGCCAGGTGCAAATTAATTGTCAGTATACACAAAGACATCAAATTTATTGTGATAACAAGATTGTGAAAACAGAGAGTAAAGGTTCGAAGTGGCTTAGATAATATGGGCTCAAGATTGCAAAAAAAAATTGGAAGATAACATTATTGCTAATAGGTTCTGTCATTCAATTTGTAATGGAGACAATGGATTTGAGATCATGAATGATGGCGACAAGTATGTTGTTCATTTGGAGAGAAAAAATGTTTCTATCGAGCATGGAAGTTAAGTGGAATACCTTGCTCACATGCAATTTGTGCCATCCAATTGAATCAATTCAATTTAAAGGATTATGTGGAAGACTGTGACAAAAATAACAACTCTCTTGCAGCATACCAATTCATATTGTAGCCTCTACCATTGAAGAAGCAAGATGGCAAGTTAAAAAAAAAAAAAAAGATTGGAAATTGAGAGTAGCATTAATACAATGAGCAAATCTAGTGGAATGATTCGATGCTCACATTGCTATAGGAAATGGCACAATAAGACTTGTTGTCCAACTAAGAAGCGATAATAGCAACGGCAACAAATGACAACATAGCCTAGTGATGCATAAACAAGTCCGATCAACACAGAAAGCAATGCAGAACCAATTACAAGACCAACTAAGTCCAATAGTGTATAAAAGAGAAGTAAATATCATGTAAGATATTTGTTATAGTTATTGCTATTATATGTACTTCTTCATATAATAAATTCATATTTTGTTATGTCATTTTACAGGTTAGAAAAAGAAAAAAGTAAAGATATCTTAGTTTTTGAAAATTTTGCACTTACCAAAAAAAAAACATACATATGGTGCAATTGGGAGAAGGATAATAGAATATGGCAATGGATTGTTTACAAATATGAATACTGGTATGATAGTTTTCAATGTCAATTTTTTAGTTGTTATGCATTTAATGTATTCGATTTGTTTGACATGGTAATTAATGAAATTTATATGGTTGTAGCTTTTGGGAAGTTTGGTAGTGTTGATATCTCAAGGAAGACCAAATCAAGAATTGACTGGATTTACAAAAAAAAGCCAAGGGCAAGAATCAATAAACCAATCAATGGTAACTCGAACACAATTGAAAAAGCAACCAATAGCAGCTCCAAAACAAAAGGCAACTCAAAAATAAGCATCAAGGAAGACTTCAACATCAAGTCCACATCAAATAAATGATCTTGGGAATTCGCAACATTCTACCACAGTGCTAATGCATTGCTATGCTGAACAACTGAACAACAAATACTAGTATAAATTTTAGTCCTTATGAACATTTTATTGAGGCGGTTGTACCACTCCCATTGCTTGTAAAGAGCAATTTGAGCTTGAGTGCTAGTATAAGCAAGAACAGGTTGTTCATCTTTCCGATTAGCTTAGTTAATTCTATGCACCCCCATTTAGGATTGATTAATTCCTTCAAAACTTTATATTTGTCACTATTCAATTTGGGAACATCGCTTTTGAAATCATAAATATTCACAGGTTGTGAAACTGCATAATAAAAATAAATACTTATGCTGCAAAATTTGAGGCAAATAAATATACATCATGTTTTACCAATGTAAATCATGTTGCAAACTATGAATCAAATAACATATAAAAACTACCTGTGAGCTAAGTTTCTAATTTAAATAGATTGATAATTCTCTATGAAGGAACTGTCAAATTATGTTCCTTTCCTTAATTCCCATGGGTAAATTAAGAAATATAATATGTTATTTTATCCTAATTAATCATATTAATATAATAAAAAGTTCCTATGGATAAAATTCATTATGTTAATGTATTAATCACAATTATTGTCATTTTTTATACATATGATCCAGAGACTCTTAATATATATTTTAATATAATCCAAGATGTGGTGGTTAATCTCTAATTAATTAAAAAATATATTATTTACTAGACATTTAAACTCATGCACAAAAAAATAAAATTCTGCAAACAGTGACCACATAGTAATTAAATTATTACCAAAATAGTGCATGTAAATTCTATACCTCTAGAAAGTCGCGAGCGGAGAATTATATAGTGACTGAATAGTAGATCGGAGTACTATATGGGAGAACAAGGAAGTATATGAGATTAACAGAGCTATATGAAAGCAGGAAAGGATGTATCTAAAAGGAAATGATGTATAAGAACAAGGAAGTAAATAACTTAAATAAAATCGCGAGAATTAAAAATAATGTAAAGAGCAAAGGCAATATATAAAATATAAAGTAAGAGTATGCATAAATAAAAACCAACCATGAAGGTGGTATGAACTTGTATTATAAAGCTGAAAAGCTGAAATTACATGTATTAAAAGATGCGGAAACTAAAGCATCAAGTCATCCATTAGGGCGGTAATCCGCACTCCAGGGAATATTGATGTTTGTATTACAAGAAATGGTTAACCAACTATCATGTAAGTTGGTAACCTTGTATAAAACTGTGTATATGAAAAACTAACTTACTTTGGAACCAGGGGATACAAGGTAAGAAAGCTTGGAGATGGAAGAGATGAGGATGAAGATGGAAGGGATGATGGTTTACAAGTGAGAGAGAGAGGAAAAAGAGAGAGAAATCTGAAAAATTTCGGGGTCCTCTTTTCCTTGTGTCGAGAGGGTGTATTTATAGCGGGTGCTATAGTGAAAGTGCTACAGTGCTGAACAGTGTAAAGTGAATAGTGAATAGTAAACAGTGTATGTCTATTACGCTACGGTGTATAGCCTTTGCGCCACTTGTGACAGTGTCTGCATGTGATGTCTTTAATCTCTGTCCAGATTGATCCCATAGCAGTCGTCTTCATTGGTGTTTCCACTGTGGTGTGATTGTGAGGATCCATCTGTATTGTCTTGAGATTTGGAAGATCCACATTGTGATCCTTCCGCTTCCGAGAGCATTGTCCTGAGGATGTTGCAGTATTCCTCTCTGCTCTGGACTGCGGCAAGTGCTGCACTTGCCATAGATTTCTCTTGTAAAAATGATGTATTCGATGGGACTGTGGTTATCATGTTTTTCTGGCTGTTTAGCCATGTTTTAACCGCAGCTTCGGATCCTTGTTCATGGTATTTGAATCCATCCCATCATTTTGTTTTGTATTTTCGGACAAGAACTGGTACACCGGGTTTCGTGGATGTATTATATTCAAATTCCCATGCTGTTACCCTTGAGATTCTGAATATTATAAAGAAATGCATAAGGCATGGGAACCTTATATCATGTGGTGTTGGTACAAAGTTTTCACTAAAAACCTTGTATCATTGTTTGACTGTGGGGTGTAGTATTATGTCCAAAGGACCAAAGAGATCCCACCAAGAGTCAAACCAGTTTGGTAGGCTTTGTCTTGGGAAGTTATCTTTGAAAAATAACAACCAGGTGTGTTGGAAATTTGTATTTTGTCTGAAGAAAACGTTCCACCAAGCTTGTTGGTAGTCCCAGTAGGTGTATGAGGAAGAATATGGTAGGTTTTGGGTAAGTTTGATTTGGAATTTTCTGGGTGTATGAGGTGAGTTTCCCCAGTGTGAGGGGTGTATGACTTTGCTGATGGATATAGTGGAGTATAGAATTTTTACGTATTGTTTTTGTCGGCAACATGGGTAAATCTTGCTGATTCTGTCTCCACTAGAATTTGCTCATAATAAGCAAGGGTTTTGTTTGTATTGTGTGGTTTGAATAACTAGTTTTTTGGAAAGATGTTTTTTGTAAATTTGGTTGGATCTTCGTCGAAGAATCCATCTTCTACAGTCAATATTTTTTGAAATGATGTTTTGGGGAAAATTTTGATTTTTGAGATTGAGGGGTTGCCTGTGGCTTAATAACCACCTCATTCGAAATTCTTTTGTATTCTGCTGGTTTTTGTGTAACCAGTGGGGAAGGATTGTTGCTTACCTCGATGGCCCTGGATGGCTCTTTCTTTGCTTTGTTTTGTATGGATTGTGCAAGTAACAAAATGGTTTCGTTTGGTATCATGTCGGCTAGCTGATTAAAGGCTAGCATGGGATCGGGTGATATGTGTTCTATTTTCAAAGGTGTTTGGTGTAAGAATGTCTGGTTGTTTTTTACGCCATTTCAAGCCATGTCTTGACATATGTTAAGCCTTTTGGCTTTGGTGGTGTGTTGGAGGGTTCGGCAGTGGTTTGCCTTTGCCTTTATCTTTGTCTTTTTTGGATCTTGGCATGTTTGTATCCCCTGTAAAAATTCTCTTGTGAGAAAATCAGGTAAGGAATTTGAAGGACCATTTATAAATTCAATGTCGAAATCGAATACTGAAAGTATGGCTTGCCATCTGGCAAAAATCTGTTTTGATGCAATATTTAAAACATCTTTTTGTAAAATGTCTTTGGCTGATTTGCAATCAATTCTCAAGAGAAATTTTTGATTTAATAAATCTCCTTGGAATTTTGATATAGACAAGACTATAGCAAGTATTTCTTTTTTGATTGTCGAATAATTTTGTTGAGTGGAATTCCAATGTTTTGATATAAACTGAACAACTTGTTCTTTGTTGTTTTTGACTTGTTTGAGAATGCCACCATATCCTAATTCAAGCATCTGTTTCAACTATTTTGAAAGTGGAAGGGTCAGCAAGGTGTAGGCATGGTATATCTTTGACATGCAATTTTATTTGTTTGATAATGTCTGTATGGACAGAGGTCCATGGTGGAGGATCCTTACGTAACCTTTGATGTAAAGGTTTACAAAGGATATTTATATTGGGAAAGAAATCTAAAATATAATTGAGACTACCTAAAAACCTTTGTAATTGGGTTTTGTCTTTAATCTCATCGGGAATTTGTCGGTAAAAGAGATTGATCTTTCTATGGGAGTGATGGTGCTTAAATGAATGTAATGACCTAAGAATCTAATTTTGGTTTTGAAGAGTGCAATTTTAGTAGGAGAGATTACAAGACCGTTTTGTATGATTATTTTTATGAAAGTAGATAAATGTTTGAAATGTTGTTCTATATTGGAAGAGAATACTAGAATATCATCTATATAAACTATGATGTATTCTGAATAAGGATTGAAAATCACGTTCATAATTCTTTGGAATTCTGAAGGGGCATTTTTGAGGCCGAATGGCATAACATTCCATTCATATTGGCCAAAAGGGACTGTAAAGGCTGTCTTGTATTTATCCTTTCACTGACCTATATTTGCCAAAATCCTGATTTCATGTCAAATTTAGAAAATATTTTTGATCTACAAAGTCTGTTTAGCAAATCTTTTTTATTGGGTATAGGGTATCTTATCCATCTAAGGGCTGTATTAAGAGGTTTATAATTAATAACTAACCTGGGAACTCCTCTTTCTAGTTCAGCATTTTTATTGACATAGAAAGCAGAACAACTCCAAGGTGATTGGCTTTTTCTTATGAGTTTTTTATTCAAGAGATCTTGTATTTCTTCTTGACAAAATTTCAAAACTTCTTGGTTCATCTGTGTTGGGCGGGCTTTGGTAGGAATTTTGTTTTCAGAAAAGTCATGTTCATAAGGTAAATCAACGATATGCTTTTTTCTTTCCCAAAAGGCATTGGGTAGAGTAGAGCATATAGTTTTTTCTATGTGTTTTTGTAGGGAAGCTATTTTGTCTATGATATTTGGTTTTATAAGATTTTCTTCTATTCTTTTGAATTCTAAATCTTCTTTTAAGAATTCAAGTTGATTTTCTTTGTCTTTTATAAGGCAATTTATTTCCGAAATAGAATGTTCTTGTAAAATATTTAGGCTTCTCTTTTGTGGTTTTGTTATGAAGTTGAAGGTGATTTTTCTGTTTAGAGCATAGGTTTCAATACCTTCGTTAGTAACTGTAAAAGGTTGTATTAGTTGTATGAAAGGAGTTCCAAGAATTACTTGTTGCCTCATATTTTTAACTAAAAGAAAAGAGGTTTTATAAGACATTTGGTCTTTTATTATTAGAGCTTCGGGTAACTTGTATTGTATATTCAGTTTGTCTCCTGAGGCTGATTTTAAGGATTCAGATGTTTTATCAAAGTATCTTGTTGGAACAAGGCCTTCCTTGATACAATTGAGGTCGGCCCCTGTATCAAAGAGTGATGTTGTTTCAATAATATACTCATTATTGATTTTTATCTTAATATTTATTATCCATTTCCTAGATGTGATTTCTGTTAACAACATAAGAAAGGCTGGATCAGAGGTATCTGGGGTACTAGTGATTTCATTTTGGTCATCTAGCTTTGTTTTTCCTTTTATGACAAGAGATTTTATATCAGAAATTTCTTGTTTCATTTCTGATTGAGTTTCTTTTAAGGCTTGTATTTCTAATTTTTGTTGTTTTATTTCATTTTGGAGGTCATTAATATTTATAGGTCTAGACTGTGGTTTTTTGTTTCTATTTAGAATGTCTTTAAGATTGTAGGAAGTATTCGGCTTGAAAGTAATATTCATAGAAGAGTGTAGTCTATCTAAGTATTCTTTTTTGGCTTCAGGGTCAAGTATTTTGTCACAAAGTGCTTGAGAATGAATTCTTCTTCTTTTGTTAAGACGTTTACTTCATGAATGGGTTTTCCTGGAGAAGCGTCTTCATATTCGGAATCTGAAGAGGATTCTACCTCATTAATCTGAAGACCTTCTTCCTCAAGAAGTTCATCAGAAGAAGTATCATCATTTTCTATGAAGATGTTATTTAACCGATTAAGAGTATTGTCATCTAAAGAAAGTTCATTCAATTTTTTATTAATCCTACAATATTTTGAAATATGACATTTTCTACCACAAGAATAGCATTTAATGTCTTTAAAAAAATTTCTATCAGAATGAGTTCTATTTTGGTTATTCTGGTGTCTTTGTTTATTCCTACGAAGTGGAGGTTTGTTGTGATGTTTCTTTGTTTCTTTCTCAGGAGGACAAGTTCCCTTACATTTTGGTTTTGTTTTTTCATTATAAGAGGGGTCGTATTGAGCACAAAAATCTCCTAGACTCTTATTGGTGAGGGATTGTTCTTCCTTGAGTTGTTTTTGTAATTTGATTGTATTACACATTTGTGTTCCTTGTCTATAAACATAAGAGACTATTTCTCTATAAGAAAGGAGATCATAAGGAATTTGACCGCTGTAATCTTCTCTAATTTTATCTCTGACTTGGTCACCTATAATCTGAGGTAAACCGGCTAAGAATTTTTCTTTCCAAAATGGTTGATTGCAGTCGGGTCTAAGGATTTGCAACGCATATTGGAAAGGAGATCTTGGTTTCTATCCCTAATATGTGAAGGATCTCCTACGAAGTGTTGTGAAATAGAACAGATAAGGGTATTGACCGCATCTTGGATGAGATGTCCTTGATCATCATCCATGCGTTGACCAAAATCATCTACCTTATAAGCAGTTAAAATTTGTGTCTTTTGTTCACCTATCAAGTAGTTATCTCACCAACCTTTTAGTTGTCCAGTAAATCCGGCTACTAAAAGATTAGCAACAACATGGTCAGAAACATCTTGCTGTATTTTGTAGGCATTAGCAAGCATCACCATGTTGTTAAGAATGTTCATAATATTGGTTTCTGCAACACCATCAATGTTCCATTCATAGATGGCGTCAGGAGAGTATTTATTCTGTATTTTTTGTGATGATTCTTCTTGGGCAATGTCTGGTGGGGTAGCTCTACTATAATAAAGCTTCTGAGATTGTCTCCAATTGAGTCTGTTAATCTCAGTAACTGACTCATTATCGGAATTACTAGAATGTTTGGTCAGGGTACTAATAGTGGGTTGGTCATGAGTGTCTTTAATTATAAGACTTTGGAATTTAGGAGTGTCTAGTATAGGATCAGGTTCTAACTTTGATTTTCCTAAAAGTTTTTTCTTTTGTTCTATAGCTTTGGCAAACTCTACGCTAAGATTTTTTGGAAATTCAAAGGCTTTAAAAATGGGTTTTTTGAGAGTGTCTACTTGTGGTGTAATAAGCTGAGTAGGATTCTGGATGGTGGATTCTATCCTATTCAACTGTTTTCCTATGGTTACTAAATGTTGATTAGTAAAATTGTTTTGTTCAATAACTTTGTGGGTGTAGAGAGAATCTCCTTTGTCGGAAGTCTAAAAGGAGTGGTTTGTAACCTCGCTATCTCCATGCTGTATTTTTATTCTTCTAAGGGGTGGATGATTGGATTCTATGGTTTCACCATTATCAAGTTTCCACTTATAATGATGATCTAAAACAAATATTTCTTTTGGCTCAAGGAATTGTTCTTCTAGCAAATCAAATAAAAATATATGAACTTCATATTCATATATGTAGTCGTAATATTTTTGTTTGATGTCTTTTGCTTTATCGCAAAGGTTTTGAAGAACCATTCTCGATTTGTTTGTTGTTTTCAGAATTAAATTCTTTATTAAGAAAAGCTTTGTTAGGCTCAAAATGTTTTTCTAAAACATTAAGCTCGGCATCTATCGTTTGCGAATAAGTAGGAGAATGATGAGGAGAATCTGTATTTCCTAGGGCTGGTTCGGCTGGTTCAGGCTGATTTTGTTAATAAACTGACCTGGAAATCTCTGATCTATTATCTAAACCACTAATTTCTGGTTCAAGAGGTGTCTCATGATTACTTCTACCGGTGGAAGGAGGTAAAGGTGTTGTATCTCTTGTGGGAGTGTCTCTATATATACTAGGAGGAGGAGTGTTTCTATGTGTACTAGGGGGAATGGTGATTATAGGAGGAAGATTAGGATTAAGATCTATGGACCTTGTATAAGAATTATGAAAAGAATGACTAGATCTTGAATCGAAAGATCTTCTAGGAAATCTAATGGTCACTCTTCCTTCTGGGTGTTGAATGACATTAGTTGGGTCTGTATTTTGAACAACTTGTTGGGGAATTTGGTTTTCTAATTCCCATTGTTCTGGTAAAGTAACTTGGTTCCAATTAATAGACCTAGGAATTGTCGTATTTGCTCTAGAAATGTTAGTTTGGAGAAGAAGTGTTTCTCCCCGTGGACTATGTTTGAAAGCATTTTCTCCAAAAGCGGAGGACATGGCTTTATAATGGATTCTATAGACAAGGGCTAAAGGGATAGATCCATCTGCCACTTTGTAATTATGAGTTTTAATTTGGAGTGTGAGGGCTCTAAGAATATTTTTATCCTTGAGAGAAACAGAGAAATTAGGGTAACAGTCAAAATGTATAGGTCCTTTGCAGAGACTTGTCTCTACGATACCTAGTATGGACTCATCATAGTTTAAGAGACGTGAATCTTGTAAAACTAAAAGAATAGAGGTATTAAGACCTTCTTTTGTAAGAGGTTTGACTCCTACTTGGACTAATCCTATATGAATGTAATTGTATTTTTGTTTATGCTTTTGGATGGACTCTTTGTTTAAAAGATGTATTTTTTCATAAGAATTAGAAAGAGGAACATCTCTTTCTTCGGTGGATATGACATAGTCTGATTTTTTGAAAAATTTCAATTTCGATTTGTTTGTATATTTCTTTAAGCTGTATTTTAGGAATTTCCCAATTTTCTATAGATTTGTTGAAATCTTCTATCCTTACTTCTTCTCTATGTATAGGACTGAGATCTGAGTCCCTTTGTGATAGAGAACTAGAGGAAGATGTAGATCTTCTATGTAAACTCATACTTAAGATCGGAACTATTCCTTCTTGAACGATTCTGAGCTAAACCAACGGTCTAACAGCCACTCGGGGACTTACGGCCTAGACCACTCTGTAGAAACAAGAAGGATGCCAACGAATGGCTCTCAATCTAAGAGTATGTTCTTACAAAGACTATCTATACCTTCCCACTAGCTTATATATATAGTGCATGCGAACAGCTAAAACGATTTTTTTTTTTTAATTTAATGAAACCCTACGAATAAAAAAACACCAAGGCAAATGTATCATGATGGCTCTGATACCAAATAATAAAATGAAGTATTATCTAATTATACATTAAAGAACATAAATCCAAGCATAAAAGAATCAAACACGGATTACATGAATTGTAACTGATCTTCAATCATTGGTAAACTCAGATAGAACTGAATTCGCAAAATTTTGACTTGAAAAAAGGGCACTACTAATCCAATATTCTCTCTCAACTTGATGGTGCGTTTTTCTTTACAAGAGAGCTTGGCTTAAATCTATTTCCCATATTTCATTCTTAGCTTTTATAACATCCTTCCATCAATGTTGCACTTTAATGATGGGATGTGAAATGTGATAATTATCACACAATTAATTACATTAACTATAATTATTCACATTAATAGGAAGAGGTGACAGTCATCACTCAATGATATGAAGAGGCAAAGGCGTGTAATAACTGAAGTGACTAGGAAAAAACATGAGACAAGAAAAAGTGGGATCGCAATATCAAAATAATAACATAATCTATATGTGTATACTGCACCATTTGTTGGACCTATGTGATTTATTCTTAGCTGTGTCATTAACCCTACGCTTGATCCTTTATATAAGTCTATTTAAGAGTTGAGCTAGTTTCATGACGGCCCAACACAACATCACTCGGCCCTGCCCGACCAAGTCAATCACAACCAAGCTGACGATGCTCGAGCTGGCCCGATCCTTATCATGGCCCAAAACGCCCACTCGAACCACCCTTGGTGAGCACGGTGAAGGGGCGGTTGGGATCGGGCATGGTGGGGGTAGTTGGATCGTTGAGGTGGCGCGTGATCGTGCCAAGCACAACTTTGAGGTAAGTCGCGGCCATCATCTGTCGTGATTGAATTAGAGTCTGAACCGTGACCGGTCATGTTTGCTTTGCTCGAGGTAAGACTGAGGAAAGAATTGGGAAACAGACAGGTGAGCCAATAATATATGTATGTAAATCCTTATCTTCGCCGTCGCACTCAACTGCATTTGACTTTTTTTTGAGATAACTCAAACGTCTACAAAGAACAAGTTAAGAGATAATATTAAATATATTTATTTTAATCATAAACTAAATTGAACAAGTACCGAAAGTTTAGAGACTACATTGAATAATTTAAAAGTTTAGGAATGACATTATATGTTGGACTAAAGTTCATAGATCACATTGAACAAATTAAAAATTTTGAAATCACGTCATGGATAATTTGTATTATTATTATTTTTTTTTGTTACTTTAAGCTGAGATGGATGTTCTTTTTATCCTTTCTATAAGTATTATTTTTTTCTTGTTCTCACATCGTGACATCAACGCTGCATAGTCTTTTTTTATAAATGTAGTGAAGTGTTGAATTAGTTGTTGTGTCCTTGTCTAAGCTGTCTTTAAGTGTTGAGGATTAACAAGAAACTCCATTATTGAGAAATCACGATAGCTCTTAGGCGCCCCTAAAAGATGACCTTGCAAGGGAAGACGCGAGAAGTATAATCGTTGACTTCAAGGTATTAATAACTGTTTCCCCATTTCTTTCTTCAGTCCCACCTCGAGCTCGAGCAGACCAAACATGGCCGGTCAACATCCGGATCTTGACCCAGCTCCGGCTGTCGACGCCTATATGACTACCTCAAAATTGTCCTCAACCCAGATGGCACGATCGCACGTGGCATCGACGATCCAACTACCCCCGCCGTGCCCAATCCCGACCAGCCCTTCGCCGTCCGCCCCAAGGATGTCCTACTCAACCCGACCCACAATACTTGGGCCCGGATTGACATGCCTCGCCCATCACCACCTCCCGACCAAAAACTACCCCTCATCGTGTATTACCATGGCGGCGGTCTCGTATTCTCCTCACCATCCTCCGTGATAAACCACAATTTCTGCTCCCTCATGGTAGCCAAGCTTGGCGCCATCGTCGTCTCTGCCAGCTACCGCGGCGCTCCGGAGCACTGCTTCCCCGCGGCCTAGGACGATGCCCTGGAGGCCCTCCACTAGGTCAGGACCAGCGACGAGGAGTGGCTTCGCGAGGGCGTTGACTTCTCACAGTGCTACCTGATGGGTACGAGGGCCGTCGGGAACATCGCGTACCATGTTGGGCTTGCACGCATGCTCCGCCACAGCCGATCTGGAGCCTTTGGTGATCAGAGGTCTGATCTTGCACCACCCCTTCTCCGGTGGGTTCCAGAGGACCAAGTCGGAAGTGAGGCTGTTCAACAACCCCAGCATGCTAGTGAACGGGGCTGACCTGTTGTGGGAGCTGGCGCTGCCGGCCGGCGCTGACCGGGACCACGAGTATTGCAACCCAATGGCTGGGGAGAGATCAGAGGAGTGGGAGAGGATTAAAAAGCTGGGGTGGCAAGTGGTGGTGGCCGGCGGGGGGGAGACTCAGTGATAGATCAGCAGAGGGAGTTGGCAGCGGAGCTGGAGGCGAAGGGCATGGAAGGGGTGGGCCTTTTCGGCGGCGAAGGCGATTATCATGGAGTGGAGATGCTGGAACCAGCTAAGGCAGAGCTGTTGTTCGAGAAACTGAAAGGTATCATTTGAGCTAGCGGCTCAGCTATTCCGGCAGCCGGGGACGGGAAGATTACCGGCGGTCAAAGACGGATGTCATCTATCGAATAAAAGTAACATTATTATCTTGTAAGAAAGTGACGTTGAGTAGCATAAATGTGTCCTGATACGTCATTCTTATCTCCACAATATGAAAAGGCATGGGTTTCTTTCAACCCCAATGATTATGATGTGTGATGCACATAAGCTTTTCTTCTGCACTCAAGCTTTTCTTTTGCACTCTTTCTCCATTCCTTTCCAATCATTGATGGGAGGACCAATCCGCATCCGAAACCCGGAAGCTTCGAGCATCAATAGCTTCTACGCCTCGGGACATTTTCGAATCGATATGCTTGGCGCAAACCACACATTAGAGTCGAGTTATGGAAGATTGCTCGCGGCCTACCACTTCAATTCTTTCAAACTGTTCAGTTGAATGTGGTGAAAGGTAAAAGCTTTAGCGCGTCGAGAATATAAAATGCAACCTCTCGATAGCCCCCCTTTTTGCGGTCTTTTTGTGGTCCATCGGCGTCGGCAAAAGCCCCCATTTGGTCCTCTTCGGGGAAGAGGAAGAGAAGAAATAGAGCAAAGAGCAAGGCACGCATATTGCCATAGATCAGTCCTTTAATAGATTAGTAACTGTGAAATCTAGTCCAACAGCATAAGCATATAAAATGTTCTTAATTTATTCCTTTTCTAGATTATTCTTTGGGCACTAGCTCAAATTAAACATGTCACTATTCACGATAGGTGTTGTACTTGGTAAATTATTTTTAATTTGAAATCTCTTTAACACTTTACTGATGTAGGCATCTTGATATAGTCTTAAAACGTCTCAAGGTCTATCCATATGAATCTCAATGCTAATAAAATAAGATGCTACATCCATATTTTTCATGTCAAAAGTTGTAGAGAGGAATTGTTTAATAACCCCTTATTATTGGTTGCAAGTAAATTGCCATCTTTATATACCACCAGAAAAAAAAAAAAAAAAAAATTGCTCCCACTAACCTTCTAGTATATACATCATCAATTCATGACGTTCTCTACAAAAACAAATGAAAAAAAATGATATCATGGAATTTTAAATACCATTGGGAGGATGCTATTTTCAATCCATATAAAGATTTCTTAAACTTGCATATAAATGCTCACCATCATTAGAGGAGTATCATTCTGATTGTTCTATGTAGACCTCCTTTTTAAGATGCCCGTCGATTAATGTTGTTTTCATTCTATTTGATGCCGTTCCAATTCAAGATGGGCATCCAATGCTGAAAGCATACAAAGAGGATTTTCCTTAGATGCGGGAGAAAATGTTTTTGGATAACCAAACCTCCTCCTCTAGATCCCCATTGAGGAATATTGTTTTTACATCCATTTGATGCAATTTTTATTTCAAAATGGGCAACCAATGTCAAGATGATACGAAGAGTGTCTTTCTTGAGTATAAGAGAAAAGGTTTATATATAATCAATTCCTTTTTTTGAGTAAACTCTTTGGCAACGAGTCTAACTATATGTCTCTCAATGTTGCCTAA
This sequence comes from Eucalyptus virginea, assembly GCA_014182375.1. Taxonomy (NCBI): domain Eukaryota; kingdom Viridiplantae; phylum Streptophyta; class Magnoliopsida; order Myrtales; family Myrtaceae; genus Eucalyptus; species Eucalyptus virginea. The sequence continues at coordinate 17,214,716 of CM024523.1, read as the reverse complement.
TGAGTCATCATTTGTTTTAAAAACCCATTTACAACCAATAGCCTTCACTCCATTAGGCTACTCAACCAAAATTCAGACCTCATTAAATGCCCTAGAGCTCATATTTTTCTTCATGGCATTGTACCATAAATTAGATACATTGCAACTCATGGCTTATAAAAATGTTTCAGAATCATTCTTAGCTCCAATATTGTAGTTGGCTTCTTACGGATACATAATGTAATCACTAAAAAATGCTATTCATTCTAGCATATCTTCTTAAATTCTATATGCTCTTAAGGAGCATCTTATTCAGCTAATTGATTAACAAATTCTGATAATTACTGAACAACTAAATTTACCATACCAATATTAGCCATTTGTGAAACTTCAATGATTAGTTATTCAACAGCCAATAAAATTAAAAGGGCATTGTGAACAACAACCAATCTAATAATTGAGGTGGAAGATTAAATATTAAAATGATTTTTCTTAAGAACAAGGTTCTGGGGTTGATTGTTCCCATTGATCAAGTCATTTTCAAAACATTTAACATTTATTGACTCCACATTCCTAATGATATGACATGGACAATAAAATATGTATCCTTTGGACTTTTCAGCATATCCAATAAAATACCCACTTATAATCATTGGGTCCAATTCATTTTCTTCTAGGCTGTAGAATCTCACCTTAGACGGACATCCCCAAATGCATACATATAGCAAACTCAATTTTCAACATTTCATTAACTCAAACGGCATCTTTGAAATAGCCTTGGTTGGAACTCGATTTAATAAATACAATGTTATCTTAAGAGCTTTGGTCCACAAGGACTTAGGAAGTTTGGAGTTGCTAAGCATTCTTTGTGCCACGTCCAACAAAGTTTAATTTCTTCTTTTCACTATACCATTTTGGTTCAAAGAACTAGGCATAGTGTAATAATCTCATGACACAACATATAGGAATTTTCATTCACAACACATCGCTTTATACCAGCGATATCATGAACATACATTGCATTATAATAAGCATTATCTTGAAAATTAATTTAAAAAAAAAAGACCATTAGACAAACTAAAGTTTTTTCTTTTTTTTGGTAAAAGGTAAGAATATATTGAGCTTTAAACCAAACTATACAAGAGAGTTCGGCGCCAAAAACTTACACTCAAAGTGACAACATGTCAGATCGAGTGGAAGGGAGTCAAAAAAGACAAAGAAGACCGCAAAGCATAGCTGACCAAAGCAACGAAAACAAAACAGCCTAAACAACAGGCAAAGCAAAACAACATAGCTAGCGACGGGCCTTCAGACAGTGAAGCCATCATTCACCACAGAGCAATCGAGCAAAGACCGACAACAACAGCATCCCATTTCGGCCAATCTCCATCTGTATACAGTCAGTAGTCACGGCGTCCATTGAAACCGGAGAGGCAATGAGGCAAAACAGAAAGCACAACCACTAGGAATCCTGAAGCCCACGAAAGCTACGGCTCCGAGGAAGCACCGAGTTCTCTCGAAGAGAAGATAATCGGATTGATACCCTAGCTGCGTTGCAGCCTCCTGTTCCTAAAAGTATCGTCCATGCTCCTGAATGTGATGGCCTTGTCTTTGACGACTTTAAGAAGATGGTTCTTCACCGCCGAAATAGCTAAGTTCTACTCCCTAAAGAGGATGCTATTCCTGTGCGTCCAAATAAGATAATAGAGAGCACCAAAAGAGAAACGGACAATGCACTTATAAAAGTCTTTGCCCGAAAGAAAGGAAATTGCCCAACTGAGGTTCTCTCCCCACGACCTATTCCGCCATGGGAGATTGCATCTTGCGGCCCAAAAGAAAGCAATGCCAACAGTGATGCGACATCCAAAAAATATGCGATCTATAGAATCCAGCACCTCATTGCAAAAAGGACACAGGGTGCTATCTATCCTACCATAAGATAATAACAGAGCTTGGGTAGGAAGCCTGCGCTTGGCAATAAGCCATAGGTTTACTTGGTACCTTGGAGTGATCGAGTTATTCCAGATGAATGCATACTAGAAGACTTGAGCCTTCTTCCTCCTAATGATCTCCCAAGCCAAAGCCACCGTGAAGAGGTTCGAGGTGTTTCCCTTCCAACAAAAAAAGTCCGAGTTCTGGGCAAGGATCGGAAGGGGGTGCTCCCAAGAATCCAAGACCATCTTGACCGTCAAGCCAGGGTTGGTGAACAGGTCCACCACTGTTGCCTGCCTGGAAAGGCCGGAACTATAAATGGCTGAATCCGAAAAATATAAGTTCAAGGGACCCCTAGGGTGCCAATTATCAAACCAGAGAGACACCGAACGGCCATCCCCAATCCTCCAATAAAAAGAGTTATGCAATTCAGCCCTAAGTTGAAGGATTTTCTTCCAAGCCCACGAGTAGAAGGTCGGCTTTTTGACAACCCAGAAGTTCGTCATTTTTAAAAAAGTCGAGTGAACCTACTTACACCATAATGACTCATTGTCCGAAAACAAAAGCCAAATATGCTTTAGCATGGCGGTTGTTACACTCTTGAAGCCTTCATATACCAAGGCCCCCTTCCTCTTTTGGGTGGCAGACATCCTCCTAGGATACCTTCGCACCCCCTCTACCCAATTCAGGGCCTTTCCATAGAAACTGTCTAAGGATTTGTTCAATTTGATCCAATGCAACTATAAGTAAAATGAAAACATTAGCCTAATATGCTTGGATGGCATGAAGGACTAACCTAATCAATTGCAGATGGCCGGCAAAAGAAAGAAAGCGGTGGGTCCAAGATTGTACCCGCACCGTAATGCGGTTGACTAGAACGCAACAATTCACCTTGCTGAGTCTGGAGGTGATGTTGGGACCCTGAGGTACCGAACCGGCAGGTTGCCTTCTTGAAATCCAAGGGCAAGGAGGATTTGGGTCCTTAAGGAAGGCGATCAACCTGCAAGGTAGACCTCACTCTTATTTGTGTTTGGGTGCAAACTAGTCCACTTAGAGAAAATATGGAGGCCTTCCTTGAAGAGCTCCACCAAAGGCATATCGGCCTCACGTAAAAGGAAGATGTTATCCACGAATAATAAGTGTGAGAGGTTTGTTCCTTTACATCTCCAAAAATATTTGAACTCCGACATCGAAGAGTGGATAGACTAAATACCGAACAACACTCCATGACCGAGTAAACAAATAGGAAGATAAGAAATCCCCCTAACGAAGTCCACGCTCACTAACAAAGAAGCCATGTAATTCCTCATTCAAAGTAATGGAAAATTTGGGAGTCCTCACACAAGTCATGATGAGCCGAATGAAATGATCGAGAAATCCAAAGGCCAAAAGAACAATCTCAAGGAACTCTCAGTCGACGGTGTCGTAGGCTTTCCTGAAATCCACTTTGACCACGCATTTAGGTGAGTAGGGATGGAGGTGGAAACCAGAAAAGAGTTCCTGTGCTAGAAAGATATTATTCCTAATCCGCCGACCTTTTACAAACGCACTTTGGAAAGGCCCAATAATATCCCTGAAGAATTGCTACAATTCGATTGGCCATAACTTTGGTGATGCATTTGTAGATGGTATTACAACAGGCGACGAGCCTATAGTCATCCACATAAGTTGCAGTAGGCTTTTTGGTACTAAGACCAAAATGGTGTTGTTAATCTCCCTTAAGAGCCTACCCGAGACAAAGAAATTCTTCACTGCCGTTGTGACCAGCTGACCAACCGTCCCCCCATTATGCTTAAAGAATTCAACCGTGAAACCATTAGGTCAGTGCTTTGTCTTTAGGCAAGGAGAAGAGTGTCTCGAATCTCTAGGTTGGAAATGGGTTGAGCAAGAAAGCTAATCTAGTCAACACTAAGAGGGAACCGGATAACCTCCTAGATCTCCCGGACCGAGGGCCTTCCATGCATTACCCGTGGCGACAATAGATCTTGGAAATGACTGACAAAGTGCTGCTGAACTAGCTCAAAGTCAGTGATTTGACTGCCCGACGCATCTATAACCGAGAGGATTCCATTTCTCACCTGTCTCTTGTTGACATAATGATGGAAGAATCTAGAGTTACGGTTGCCCTCCTTAAGCCACTTAATTATGGACTTTTTCCTGGAAAAGAATTCTTCTTTAGAGCGCAGGTCCAAGAAAGTTCGCCGCTGACACTTCTCCAACTCTACAAGAACTACAGAATTCGGGTCTTGTTGGAGGCCAAGTGGTCCTTAGAGCCACCCTCGCTTCGAAAATCTTGACGGAAATGTTGGAGAAAGACTCTTTATTGAGAACCTTGAGACGAGCTTTGAGGGATTTTAGCTTGCTCCCCAACCCGAACATAGGCACTCCCTCACGAGGCTCCTCCCAAACTTGGTTGACAATTGAATTGAAATCTAAGTGTTCCATCCAAAAGTCGAAAAAACTGGAAAGGTTTCCTTCTAGGTACCGGGTTTAACACTTTGACCACCATAAGGGAATGATTGGAAATACCTGGTGCAAGGAAGGAAGCCTCCGAGTAAGAGAACTCTTGGCTCCATTTGGAATTGACAATGACCATGTCAATCTTTCTTGCCTTTTACAAAGCTCCGAAAAAGGTAGTCCAAGTAAATCGAAAGCCAACTTACCTCAAGTCATCTAACTCAGCCTACAGTAAACACTGTCTACACTCATCAAAGTACGGGATCCAAGGGTCTATGCCCCCGTCTATCGACAGTCTCGATAGCATTGAAATCACCCGCCACTAGCCAAGGCGAATCCTGCAAAGCTGCACTTTTGAGAATAAGGTCCCCCCATAGCGATCTCCTGGCTGGGAAAGTGTGCTGACCATAAACCACTGAGATACAACAATCCACACCCAAAAAAAGCATCTTTAGATTCCCATGGATCACCTGGGCATCTACTGAGGACATTTCAAAGCTAACAATCGTAGGGTTTCAGCCAATCCAAATCCTCCCTCTGAGAGCACAACTATAGTTTGCTAGCCAGCACCAATCCTTCAATAAACTTCTAGAAATAGAGGAGAAAAGAGCTTCCGAAACTTTAGCCTCCAAGGGACCAACCAAGCATAGACCATTTGAGGAAACTAGATTCCGGATCTCGGCTTGCCTAATAGGGTCAACAAGACCCCTAACATTCCAAAAACCTATGTACATATGTAATATATACAAATAAGGACAGATGGAGGGCAACTTACCTTCGCTTGGGAGGCTTCGGTGAGAGGCCACCGGTGCCATAGGGGTTGTGTAGCAAGCGGTGGATGCGGGGGCAAGAGTCGGCAACTTGTCCTGTATCATTTTCAGCCTAGTAGAAGTAGCCTTCGAGGACGGACAGGGAGAAAGCAAATCATCATCCGAATAGCTAGAAAGGCTAGCTGAGACATCCAATTCCATGCCTTGATCTTACGGATTCATGATCGGAAACTTCGATTGGCTTGAGATTATCCGCACCAAGGCTAGAAAGAGGAATCACCACCTTCGACAAAAACACTCAATCCTTTCAAAGGCTTCTGAGAAGAATTGGAAGGTGTGGCCTTCCCCGAGACAAAAACCTTCGGTCTCCGGAAGTGCCCCTCATTGCCGAAGTTGTTGGGGGCGGGAAGAGGGTCTTTCCTTTGGAAGAATAGACATTTTCTTTTGTCCTTTTTTCCAAGCCTGCCAGGCACTTCCTGCAGTTCTGCCCTTGCTGGAGTCGCTAAGACCTGCTCCCGAACTTGCTCGGTCGCTTCAGGGGCATCCATCACCGCCGGCGGTGGACGGGATCCTGGACAACCACCAATGAAGAAAGGAAGGCTTGGACTAGCTGCACAACTCGTCGAGCTGGTATTGGCTAGGGGATCCACACATTTATGCCTAAAAGAGACGCATTTGACGCACTCCACTTTGGCCTCCATTGGTACTCGATAGCCACCAAGTGCGACACTCCATCCAAGACAATGTCTATAGAATTACGTCTTGCTTTGCTCCGCATGGATCTCCACGCATACCCTAACAAAAGAAATCATTTTCATTTGCTAAGTTCGCTCATCAACATATAGGGGCTTTCCCACAACATATGCAATGGCACTTATGGAAGGTGCCGACCATAGATCGAATGGGAGGTTCTTCAATCTAATCCACACCGAGACCGATGCTTGCTTGTCTTTTTTAAGCTCCATGAGAGGCTTCCATTGTTACAAAATGAGGGGCACCCTTGCAACCGTTAGGAGGCCTTCCTCAAGGATCTTTCTCCGGAAAAGAGGGTCCAGGATATGGAAGTAGAAGAAACCTTGATCATCCGCCAAAACTTCAGCAAGTTTCGGACCCCAAACATGCTTCAAGGATTCCTTCGTGAGCTTGAAAGGAAGCTTCCTCCCTACATAATACCCAATAAGGCATTCGTGCCACTTAGGATCCGTTGCCTCCAACACTTCCGCCGAAAAGTGGACAATCGGTTTGTTATCCACATAGGAATGGGGGACATACGATAATCATATCCTTTAGTAGCAAGCCGTGCAACACTCGCCTAAGAACGAGTAGGGGTAGGCTTCGACTCTCCTAGTCGTTGGGCAGGAACTTGCGGTCGCTTGGATGCAAAACATGCACGGCTCCTGCCACACGAACGGCCCGGACAACCTGGGGCCTTCTGAGGCACTTGCTGTTTGTCTCTCAAACCAACAGGGCTTGACTTGATGGAATCAGTCTAACCTAGAAGCTCAGATGGCAAGCCAACATGGACACGGGAGGAGGGGCTTCGCCCCCTCAAGGTGCTAGAAGCTTGTTGGGCCTCGCGAGAAAGGCCACTAACCCCAATAGTGGAAGAGGCCATATCACAAACACCTTATTTGTAACCCACAGACTATCACAGGAAGACCATTGGAAGGAATGGGACATACCCGGGGCAAGCTTCAGCGAGCCGAGGCGGAGAGAAGGCGGGTCATGCCTGCTCAAAGACATCCATCAAACACCAAAAGACGTAACACTAGCAAAAGCGGGGTGGGAGAACAGCAATTCGAATGCGTCAAAGGAGGCCAGAATAGGGGTAGGCCAAAACAAAGGACACAGCTTCGAGAGGGAGAAGAGGGAGACCAAGCGTGCCTATCCTTCTAGCCTTGGCTCCAGCGGACATCTAAGACACTTAGGTCGAGCAGAAACCAGGTGCGTAGGAACAGTACGAGAAGCACTAAGGCAGGCAAGATCTAACCTTACACTCTAAGTTAGAAGAAACGGCTTGGTGGGGGCAAGGGAGGAAGGTTAAGCGACCAAGTCCTCTAAAGCAGGGCCCAAACAACTGGCTGAAACACCCATACCGAATGAAACACCAGTCCAGCGGGCAGGATCTCGAGTGCGTCTTAGGGCGGAGGAGAACTTGACTTGTAGACCAAATCAAGGGAAATCGTTCAATGAAGATGAAGAGGAAGGTTAGAAGAATTTGTCCTCCAAATTTCAACCCAAATAGACAGTTGGAACTCCGAGAACGAACAAAACACCAGTTAGATGAATAGTGCCAAAATCGCCTAGTAAAGAGCACCCATGAACAGTGCACAGTGCGGAAACAAATGGCAAAGATGACAAACTAAAGTTTGCATATGAGGAGTTTAAAAAAATGATCCAATGGTACACGTCTTAAAACTGAATAAAATTTATAGAACAATTTAAAATATAAAAGGTCATTTCTAAATTCAAAACAATACTATTGCTTAGAACCAACTCGCATCTACCTACCTCGCCTATCACCCCCGCTCGACCGGAAACTGCCGCTCATTGTGTACTACCACAACAGGGGTTTCATCTTGCTCTCCCCGGCCTCCGTGGTGAACCATAATTTCTGCTCCCTCATGGCAGTGAGGCTCAGGGCCGTGGTCGTCTTTGCCAGCTACCGCCGCGCTCCAGAGCACCGCCTCCTTGTAGCCTACGATAATGCCGTGGAGGCCTTCCGCTGGGTCAGGACCATCGACGAGGAGTGGCTTCGCAAGGGCATTGACTTCTCCCGGTGTTACCTGATGGGCACGAGCGCCAGGAGGGACATTGCATAAGCGTGGGCTGCGCGCATGTGCCACCGTGGCCGATTTGGAGCCTCGGTGATTAGAGGGCTGATCTTGCACCACCCCTTCTTCGGTGGGTCCAGAGGACCGAGTCGGAAGTGAGGCTGTTCAACAACCAAATCCTGCCAATGAACGTGGCGGACCTGATGTGGAAGCTGGCACTGCCGGCCGGCGTCGACCGGGACCACGAGTATTGCAACCCGCAGCATGTTCTTCAAATACTCACGCAAGTTCTCAGTTATGCCGCCAAGTCCAATGGATGTGAAGAATTTGATGGAGAACCTTGTGTTCTTTGGATTGTCGTTAAGGAAAATTGATTCAAAAGAGTCCTCAATCGATGGATCATTCAGGCGTTCATTAAGCAAATGGATCCCCAGATGCTCTAATAGTTCCTACAAGAGGGAAAGTGATGTCAATGAAAGCCTGTCTCAGTAAATGATAATTATGTTAGCAGTCAGAAGTATTTAATTTGAGATCATAAGGAGTACTGACATTTGCCAACAAATAGAGCAAATTCATAAAGGAGTACTAGAAACAATAACCATCTCTGTGGTGTATCTATCTAAAACTTAGATGGAAAAAAATGTCTAGCAATCAGGAGTGCACGTTCCACCCAGTATAAAATATTTTAGATACTAAAAGGAAACATGCCACATAAACTTATTTCTTGGGCCAAAATCAAAGAGGAGAGACCTGACCATCAGTAATTTCTTTCCACCAAAGTAAGTAAAAATAAATAGTCTTCTTTAAAGCATTGACGAGTTGTTTCTACCATTGCAATTTAGTAAAAGAAACCAACAGTAAGTCTAAAATTTTATCAGTAGGGTTTTCACTCACCTGAAAAAGGATTTTGATGAATATTCGTGATGATGAAGTGGTGTCCTCCTCAGTCAGTCGTACATAGGCCAAGACATGCCACAGTAGAGAATCTGTGGCAAGTAAATGAGCAAAAAATTTTGCCACATTTCGCATTTTGTTGGTCTCAAGACGGTGAATCATTGAGTACGGCTGAATGAAGCATTTCTCAAAGTTCTCTTGATAGACTTTGTTGATCATGCAAAACCGCTACCCCGGTAGACCATAATAGCGGAGGTAAGTTCTCTCTTGACTACAACACTCCAACATCATTATACATAACTCCATCGCACAGCCAGAAAACAAGGTAGTAAGTAAAGAAGACAACTAGTTCCAAGGACATCCAATGAAGCAACTGATGGACTAAAATAAGAATTCCAAAAGCATTCCATGATGTAAGGAGGCAAAAACACAAAAATGAAGAAGGCAAAATGTAATTAGCATGAGAAACTACAAGCAACACATAAATCATTACAATTAAGGTCATCGATGAAAGTTGCAATCAAAGATTTCAACCGAGTTCACTATTGTCTAGCTTAGAATAAGCTTAGCATCCCTCTTGAAAGCTCTCGCCCCTATTAGGCTATGAACAAGTCAATTTTAGAAATCTCTAAACTCTGCAGAATCAAAACCCCAGACACTCAGTCATGCAACCAAGCAAAACTTCACTAATGTAGCTTTATATGCCATCTACCATACTAACTGCAGAAACAGTGAAGCACTAAATGCTTCCAAATTGTCGGTGTTTGCGGAAGCATGTGTTTAATGTGTGTGCAAGTGTGCTTTATGTGTGAACTATAAAGAGAGCAAAAGAACTAAGAACAATGTGGGTAAGAAAATAATTGGGCAAAGTAATAATAGAGAGTGGTAGCAAAGGAGTACAAGAGAACAAAAAGAACTTTTTTTTTATTATTTATTGTAGTACAAAGGAAAGGGGAGGAGCTTGCTTGCATTTCTTGTTTTGCTACGCTCCCCCCCTCTTTCCTATTTATAGGGTGCTCCACCGACTAAGTACAACATTCTAGATTTCTGTAGAATGCTGTCCATGTAGGCTTCATCTAGGAAATTCTAGATTGTAGTTTAGCCACTCTTCTTCTAGAGACTTCTACATTTGTGCTTCTACACTTTTCTTTGCCACCTAAGTTAGATTTTCTTTTTTTAAGGATTTTTCTTGTCTTTTCTAGCTAATATCAATCTTGAAGTTTCTAGAAATTGGATCAACAATTCAACACTCCTCCTTGATCCAATTTCATGTTACACCAAGCTTTTTCCACAATGTCTCAAACTTGGCTAGCGGTAGTACTTTAGTGAAGATGTCCGCTATTTGTTCCTCAGTTTTGCAATATTTCAGCTTGATCTCTTCTTTATTTTGCACCTCTTGTATGAAGTGATATTTGATGTCGATATGTTTGGTTCTTCCATGGAATACTAGATTTTTTTATATAGCAATTGCAAACTTATTGTTGCAAAGTATCGGAGTTGATTCCATTTGTGCTTCTCCAATGTCTTCTAGAATTCTTCGAAGCCATATTGCTTGTCTGGCAATCGTAGTAGCTGCGATGTATTTAGCTTCTGCAGTAGACTGTGCCACTGAGTCTTGTTTTTTGGATGCCCATGAGAATATTCCGAAGCCTAGTGTGAAGGCGTAGCCAATAGTACTTCTCCTATCATCAGCTGAACCTGCCTAGTCACTATCAGTGTAGCCAATGAGCTTGGCATTTGCACTTGGCCGGTACCAAATGCCATAATCTATAGTTCCTCATAAATATCTGAGAATTCTCTTGGCAGCTCCAAAGTGAATTTAACTCGGACTTTGCATGAATCGTAATAGTAGACTTATCGCATACATAATATTCGGTCGTGTAGCAGTGAGATATAGCAGGCTGCCAATCAAACTTCTGTAAAGGGAGGCATCAGCTTTCTCTGCTCCATCTTTCTTCAATAGTTTCTCATTTGTCATGAGCGAAGTTGAAACTGCTTTGCAATAGTTCATCTTGAATTTCTTCAAGAGGTTCTCGGTATATTTCTTCTGCGAGATAAACACTCCTTCATTTTGGTCGATCTCGATGCCAAGGAAGTAATGCATCAAGCCCAAGTCTGTCATCTCAAATGTCTTCATCATTTCTTCTTTGAATTCTTGAATCATTGTCTCATTGTTTCCTATATATATGAGATCATTTACATATAGAGAGACAATGAGAGTGTCGGACTTACCTTGGGTCTTGATGTAGAGTATTGGCTCACTCATACTCATCTTGAATCCAAGTACTCATCAATTCTACTATACCACACTCATGGTGCTTGCTTTAAACCATACAAGGCTTTCTTAAGTTTGAGAACTTTTTCTTCTTGGCCTTTGAGGATAAAGCCTTGCGGTTGTTCTATGTATATTTCTTCTTGAAGATATCCATTTAAGAATGCCGACTCCATTTTCGAAAAAAAAAAAAAGCACTAAATATTAAATAAAGATAAATTTTAATCATTGTAGAAGGTTATAGATTTATTTAAATAAGTTGATTCTAATTTCTTATAAATTAATAGTTTCATCAATAATTTTCGTTGAAGTTAGAAACATGTCATTAAACATGGATAAGCATTAACTATGAATATATCTTTTGAATTTCTTATGCATAGATTTATTAATATTATTAGTATAAATTTATTATAGGCTCTTTTTTATTATTTATTTATTTGTGAATTTGAATTAAATTAATTAAAAATAACAATATTTATTTAATATATAACGTGTCCCAAAGTATCGAAATCATCTATTTTTGAAAAATGACATATTAGGTGTCGGTGCTACTTAACTTTGGGGGACCACGGCGAAGGGGAGGCTGGGTCAGCCTCGCTGTGCGTGTGAGGGCTTAAAGGTTAGTCACGCGCATCATTAACGTCATCGGTGGCGGCCGGCCGTGTTTTGCCTATGCTCGAGGCGGGGACCAAAGAAAGAAATGGGAAATAAACAGGCGTGCCATCACATGCATGTCGTAAAATAAAATAAACAAATAATATGTACGTAAATCCATACCATGGCCGTTGCCCTCGACTGCTTTTGACTTTTGACTTTTCTCGGGCTATAAAGTGAGAAGATTAAGATGAAGACGAAGATGAAGAAATGATTCACAGTAAAGTGAAATCAGCAAAGGAAACACTTCGAGTTACTCTATATCAATATGATTGTAATACCAAGCTTCAATGATCAATGACAGTATTTGAATACAAAAGATCCTCTGCTTTACATCCCCTGTTTCTACCTCTCTATCTCTGCACAAATAAGCTGCACAATTGCAGAGTATCCATTGATTGTTTCTTTCTTCTCTTCCTTTCTCTGTATTTCTTCCTCGAGAAGAAGAAGACTACTTAAAGAACAGAAGAACTGAATTCAGCTCATAAAAGGAATACAGCTCATACAAAGGAAAACAGAATTCAACTAACTATCTCTTCATAAGCGCACACGTGCTATTTTAGATCTGTTATAACTTGGTGATCCATGTCAACCTTTATTCCAGGCTTCTTCTTCATTGATGTTAATCCAAGTTTATCTTTACCACGAATTCTCCACCGTTGATCACCAGCTCTTTCTTTGTTCTGCTTTCCCAAATCAGTAGTCTGCCTTGCTTTACTTCCTCTGTTTGCACCAGGACTTAACTCCCGAATGTCAAAATCGATCTTTGGCTTATATGCTTTAACATCCCCCCGCAAATTGGGAAGGGGTAAAGAACCAATGCCCAATTTGGTACGTATGTCAAGATGTGCAAACCGTGAGATAGGTTTTGTGAAAATATCAGCGAGCTGGCAATTGCTTGGAATATAACACACATTAAGAGAACCAGAAGCAACCTTTTCTCGTACAAAATGAAAGTCAACTTCGATGTGTTTGGTGCGGGCATGTAAGATGGGATTAGCAGTAAGAGCAATAGTAGACTGATTATCACAAAATAAACGAGTTGGTGAGGAGAGTGGCAGACCAATATCACGAAGAACAAAGCTGACCCAAGTAAGCTCAGCAGTGGCAGAGGCAAGAGCACGATATTCTGCTTCAGTAGAAGATCGACTAACAGTGGGCTGTTTCTTTGCTGTCCAAGAAATGAGATTAGAGCCAAGAAATGTACAGAAGCCAGTTGTGGATCGTCTAGTCTCTGTGCAACCAGCCCAGTCTGCATCTGAAAAACCATATAGTTGTCTAGAACTTCGAGAATGGAGAAAAATACCACAACTGATGGTTCCTTTAACATAACGCAGTACCCTCTTTAGTCTGTGAAAGTCTGCAACAGTAGGTTGCTGCATTTTCTGGCATAACATGTTTGTAGCATAGGCAATATCAGGACGAGTCAATGTTAGATATTGAAGACCCCCAACGAGACTTCTATATTCAAGAGGGTTAGATAAGAGAATAGAATCAGATTGCATGATATATGATCTCTGAGGTAATGGAGTAGAGATTGGTTTACAATCAATCAATTGAGCTCGAGTAAGAAGGTCGATTGCATATTTGGTTTGACAGAGAAAGAGGTCAGTAGAGTTGCGTTTAGCTTCAATGCCAAGAAAGTAGTGAAGATATCCTAGATCTTTCATGTGAAACTGTAGACTTAAGGAATGAATTAAGCTCGAAAGTAATGAGGATGAGCTACCAGTTAAGACAATATCATCCACATATAATAAGAGAAGTACCGTGTCTTGTCTATTTCGAAGAATAAACAGAGAGGGATCAGTTGAGCTGCAGACAAAACCATTTTCAAGTAAGAAGGTACTGAACTTATCGAACCATGCACGAGGTGCTTGTCGAAGACCATAAAGAGATTTCTTGAGGAGGCACACATGATTAGGTTTTTGTGACTGTATGAAACCAGGGGGCTGCTCCATGTAAACTGTTTCAGTCAATGTGCCATGTAGGAATGCGTTCTTGACATCAAGTTGATGAATAGGCCATTGATTCATCATGGCTACAGATAAAACTAACCGAATTGTAGCATGTTTGACTACTGGGCTGAAAGTTTCAGTAAAATCTACACCTTCTTCTTGATGAAACCCTTTGGCTACAAGGCGGGCTTTTAACCTATCAAGACTTCCATCAGATGCCAATTTGGTTTTAAACACCCATTTGCAGCCTATCACATTCATGTCAGTTGTTCGAGGAATTAAAATCCAGGTATGATTCTGATGTAAAGCATCCATCTCTTCTTTCATAGCTGTATACCATCCATGATCAGCTAATGCTGACTTAACTGATCTAGGTTCAGCAGGTACTTTGTACTCAGCAAGACAAGCATATTTAGGATTAGTCTTGATAATTCCAGATTTTGACCGAGTCTGCATAGGATGAGATGTAGTTGTACCATGTGAGATAGAACTAGTAGGAGCATGGTTGATATTGGTTTCAGTCGAGTGAACAGCTTCAGGATGAATTGTAGTGCTGGATACTTCCTGATCTTGTGAACAATAATGATCCTGATGAGTAGGAACTTCAGCTTGTGTTGTTGTAGTGGACGTAAGATTGTCCTGTTCCTCAAGAGGCAAATAGGATGAAGTAGAGTGATTGCTGCAATTATTTTGCAGTTGTTGTATAGAATCTTGTGTAGATGAAGAGATAACATTTCGACTTACTGGATCCAAAAATTTAACCTCCTCTGTCCATAGTCGATATAGTGTTGTATAGGATATGTTCTCTGTCACACAGGACTTAGTAAAAGGAAAGAACCTTTCATCAAAGATGACATGTCTACTTATGTATACTCGACCAGTAGTAGGGACCAGACATCTATATCCTTTGTGTCGTTCACTATATCCAATGAATATACAGGTAAGTGATCGTGGATCTAGCTTGTGTTGAGCATAGGGTCTAAGGCAAGGAAAACAAGCACAGCCAAAGACTCTGAGGTGATCATAGCTCAGTTTTCTCTGATAGAGTTTACTATATGGTGATTCCATTTGTAGCTTAGGTGTAGGAAGCATATTGATGATATATATGGCTGTCAAGAAGGCATCAACCCAATATTTCAAAGGAACTTTAGCATGATAGAGCATAGCCAGACCTAATTCAACAACATGGCGATGCTTTCTTTCAGAAACACCATTCTCTTCTGGTGTATGAGGGCAGGACATCTGTTGTTTAATGCCATGGCTTTGTAAATGTGTCTGAAACTTGTAACTAACAAATTCACCTCCACCATCACTTTGAAAGACCTTGATTTTGCAATCAAGCTGATTTTCAACTTGTCTCTGAAACAGAATAAAGATGTCATAGAAGTCTGTTTTTGCTTTCATCGGGTAGATCCAGCTGAACCGAGAATAATCGTCTACAAAGATGACATAATATTTGAAGTTTTGAAATGAAATGACTGGTGAAGGTCCCCAGATATCGCAGTGAACCTTTTCTAAAGGTGTAGATGTTACAGACTCAGATAGTGGAAATGGTAGAGCAGTATGTTTTGCAATTTGACAACTTCGACATACATTCTGTATTCTAGTATTGCAGTAGATGTATTGTTGATTTTGCAGGTATTGTAGTGTTTTCAAATTGGTGTGAGCCAAACGCTGATGCCATAAGTCCTCTTCTAGAGCTCTGTGTCTTTGAGTTAGAAAAGCTTCTGTGGCGTGAGAGTCAACTTGATACAATCCTTTAACCTTCCTTCCTAGCAGCAGAGTTGTGTTGGTGTAGTTGTCCTTAATGTATACACCAGTTTTATCAAACACAAAAGAACATGGATAATCATCCGTTAGTTTTGATACAGATAGAAGATTCTTCTTTATATCAGGCACAATTAACACATCATTCAGAGGTAATGAATCCATTTTTGTATGCAACAACGTATCACCCGTATAGGTGATTGGCAGACACGATCCATTTCCAATCATCACTGTATCAGTTCCATGGTATCTAGAAGGATTATGAAGAATACCAGAGTTTGCTGTAATATGAGCTGTTGCACCCGTGTCTGGATACCACTCATTTCCACTTGAATCTTCGATGTGCATGGCAGCTAATGCTGTTGGAACTTCCTCTGCTTGGTATGAATTATCAAAGCGATACCAGCAGCGAAGTGCATCATGACCTGGTCTTCTACAAATTTGACACTCCAGTCGAGTGTTTTCTGTTGTTTTCTCCATCTGCATGTCTTTATGGAGAGTTAAGTTCGAAGAAGGATATGTCTTGGTATCAGTATACCTTTGAGCTGAGCCATTATAAGGTCTAAAACCCTGACCAGGCCCCAAAGCAGAGGAGATGTTAGTCTGGTTAAGCTGTTGGCTGCCCTGTTCATAGTTCGAAGTATTATTTCTGTAGTTCATATTTCTTCCAGGATAGCCAAAATTTCTATATCTGTTATTGAATGATCTTCCTCTTCCAAAACTTCTTCCACCACGACTGTATCCTCTTATACTTCCAAGACTACTATTTTGTTGTACAAAATCTCTATTAAACTCCTCTTTGTGTACAGCTTCAGTCTTCCTTTGGCCATAGTAAGCTAGATTTGGATTGAACTGACTCGAGGAGTAGTTTTGTAGCCTTGTTTCGAATCTTTCCAAATGTGAGATTACTTCATCATATTCAGGTTGTGGCTTTAAACAATAGATTGTTGTTTTAAAGCTCTCATACTCAGACCCCAGACCTTCTAAAACACCGAACAGTTTTGTTAGCTCATCCACTGGTTTCCCTATTGCATTCAATTGATCACATACAGACTTAAACTCTCTGAGATATGTTGATAAAGTTCTATCACGCTTCTGACAAGCCTGTAGTTTTCCCCTTAACTCAAACTCTTTTGCCACAGATTTTTGAGTAAACCGATTGAGTAAGGTCTGCCACAGTTCATATGCTGTGTTTAGGCCAATTATTAAGCTGAGTATGTTTTCAGAGACAGCACCACTAATCCAGGAGGATACTAACTGATCTGTCTTAATCCAATCATTATAGTCAGGATTAGGAATCTCAATTGTATGATTACCTTCTTCGACCTGCAATGTTCTAGCAGGTGGTAGAACCTCTCCATTAACAAACCCAAACAGGTCTTGACTCCTTAAGAACCTATGAAACTGAGCTTCCCATAGAAGGAAATTTTCCTCAGTTAACTTGATGGTAACAAAATTCGAGATGTTGACATGAATAGGGAATGGATATTTCAAGCTTCTTGCTGCCATTCTATATTTCCAGATCTTAGAACAGTTCTGATTGTAAACTCAAGTTCTTGCTAGTTTAGCTGTATCGTTGTAGCAAAAACTATTTATGATGCAGATCTGGATGAAGATGAGAATCATTAACTCACAGATCAATGAAGCTTTGAATCCTGACTCAACCAGCTGTAGATTCAACCATTTTCATATAGCATTGAGATGATTTCTCCAGGATGAGAGCTCTGATACCATGAGAAGATTAAGATGAAGACGAAGATGAAGAAATGATTCACAGTAAAGTGAAATCAGCAAAGGAAACACTTCGAGTTACTCTATATCAATATGATTGTAATACCAAGCTTCAATGATCAATGACAGTATTTGAATACAAAAGATCCTCTCGCTTTACATCCCTGTTTCTACCTCTCTATCTCTGCACAAATAAGCTGCACAATTGCAGAGTATCCATTGATTGTTTCTTTCTTCTCTTCCTTTCTCTGTATTTCTTCCTCGAGAAGAAGAAGACTACTTAAAGAACAGAAGAACTGAATTCAGCTCATAAAAGGAATACAGCTCATACAAAGGAAAACAGAATTCAACTAACTATCTCTTCATAACTGCACACGTGCTATTTTAGATCTGTTATAACTTGGTGATCCATGTCAACCTTTATTCCAGGCTTCTTCTTCATTGATGTTAATCCAAGTTTATCTTTACCACGAATTCTCCACCGTTGATCACCAGCTCTTTCTTTGTTCTGCTTTCCCAAATCAGTAGTCTGCCTTGCTTTACTTCCTCTGTTTGCACCAGGACTTAACTCCCGAATGTCAAAATCGATCTTTGGCTTATATGCTTTAACATAAAGAACCGGTTTTTCCCACATCTTTCTTCAGTCCCACCTCGAGCTCGAGCAGAAAGCAAAACATGGCCGATCAGCATCCGGATCTCGATCCAGCTCCGGCCATCGACGCCTATAACTACCTCGGTCTTGTCCTACACCCGGACGGCACGGTGAGGCGCGGCTGCGGCTTCGACTTAGTAAATAGCCCCGCCGACCCCAATCCCAACCAGCCCTCCGCTGTCCGCACCAAGGACGTCCGTCGACGACCCACAACACGGGCCGGATCTACGTGCCTAGCCTGTCACCCCGCTCGACCGAGAGGCGCCGCTCATCGTATATTACCATGGCGGCGGTTTCGTCTTGTCCTCCCGGCCCACGAGATAAACCACGATTTCTCGCTCCCTCATGGCGGCCAAGCTTGGCGCCGTCGTTGTCTCCCCGGCTTCCGCCTTGCGCCGGAGCACCGCCTCCCTACGGCCTATGATGACGCCATGGAGGCCCTCCGCCGGGTCGGGACCACCGAGGAGGAGTGGCTTCGCGAGGGCGTTGACTTCTCGCGGTGCTACCCGATGGGCACGGGCGGGGAACATCGCGTACCACGTGGGCCTCCATGCGTGTGCCACCGTGGCCGATCTAGAGCCTTTGGTGATCGAGCCCGATCTTGCACCACCCCTTCTTCGGCGGACTCCAGAGGACCGAGTCGAAGTTAGGCTGTTCAACAACTCAACCCCGCCGATGAATGTGGCGGACCTATCCGGAGCTGGTGCCGCGCCGGCGCCGGCCGGGACCACCGATATTGCAACCCGATGGCGGGGAGAGCGGGGGAGTGGGAGAGGATGAGAACGATGGGGTGGCGGGTGGTGGTGGTGGGTGGTGGCCGAGATCCAATGATAGATCGGCGAGAGGGAGTTGGCAGCACGGTGGAGGCGAACGGCATGGAAGTGGTGGGCCTTTTCGGCGGCAAAGGCGATTATCATCATGAGGAGTTACTGGAACCGGCTAAGGCGGAGCTGCTGCTCGAGAAACCGAAAGGTATCCTTCGTGGGGGCGCCTTGGCTATTCCGGCAGGCTGGGACGGGAAGATAAACTGCGGTCAAAAACGGATGGGATCTACCGAATGAAAACAACCTCATTATTTTGTAAGAAAGTGAAGTTTGAGTAGCGTTACGTGTTCTCATACATCATCCTCATCTCCGCCATTGAAAAAGGCATAAAAGCTTCCAGCCGCAATAGACAGTGATGTGATACACATTTGCTTTTACTTTGCACTCCTCTCTTCCGTTCGATCATCGACGGGAGGACCGATCCCGGTCCTTAAGTTTTAGAATCAACAGCTTCTACCTTCCGGGAGATTTCTGAATTGATACAAGTCGCGCAAACCATAAATTGTAGTTGAGTTATGGAATATTGCTCTCGGCATGCCACTTTGATTCTATCGCATTGTTGGTTCAATGCGATGATAGGTAAAAGCTTTAGCGCATCAAGCTTATAAGATACAACCTTTCGATAGCCTGCCTTTTCGTGGTCTCTTGTGCGACATCCGCGTCGGCAAAAGCGCCACCCCCCTTTTCATGCATGCGCGAACACGCCCATTGAGTCCTCTTCCAGCGAAAGAACACGCGAAAATAAAAAGCAGAGGGAAGAAGAGGAAGAGAAGAAAAGAGAACTTGCTGTCTAAGAAGTCCTTTCGAGCTTTCGTTAGCAATCACGTCGATATACAGCATCGCCTCTCTCAGATTCTCATTAAAGTTCCCTCATGTTGCTGGTGGTTCAATCGGGTTGGGCAAAGAGCAAACCATGCATATTGCCATAGATCAGTCCTTCAATAGATTAGCAACTGTGGAATCTGATAGAACTAAGCACGATCTAATTATACATTGACGAACATAAATTCATGAATAAAAGAACCAAATCCGAAAAAAATAACATGAAACGTAACTGACCTCCGGCCTTTGACTAAGCTCGGTTGGAACTCAATTTGCAGAGTTTTGACGAATAAAAAATGGGCACTACTAATCCAATGTTCTCTCTCAATTCGATTGTGCGTTTTTCCTTACGAGAGAGCTTGGCTTAGGCATGTTTTACATATCCCATTCTCAGCTTCTATAACATCCTTCCATCAAGGTTGTTACTCTAACGGTGGGCAGTTATCACACAAGGATACGAAGAGGTGATAATTATCACATAATTAATTACATTAATTATAATTAATCACATTTATAGGAAAAATGACAGTTGTCACTATCACATAATTAAATACGCTAATTGTAATTAATCATATTAAAGTAAGAGGTGTCAATTATCACAAAAAAGAATATGAAGAGGTGAAAAACGTGGAATAGTGATTACAAAAAAACATGGGTCAAGAAAACGTGGAATCATCAATCAATTTCACGTATTTAATGAAACTGATTGTCGTGGCTAATATGGCAAGTTTAAACATTTGAAAAAAGAGATAATGAATAGAGAAGTTTCAAAATTCAAAATAAAATTCTGGAAATTTGAGGAAAGAAAAACACTACAGTAAAACAGAGAAATTGTCCTTCAAACTCCTGAGGTCCTCAACTACAATGAAATTTAAAGAGACGACTAATTTTGCGTAGCATGAGATCATTGAGCAAATAGGAATGTAGTAAAAAAATGGGGCTAAAGTAAATAATAATAATAGTATCATCATCATCATCATCATCATCATCATCATCATCCAGTGACAATTCTAACCCCAACTTTCTTTTGTTTCTTAAAAAAGCATCAACCTTAAATAGATTGGCCACCCTTCCAACATGGAAGGGGGAGGTGAGGGGTTCAAATCCCCACCTTCTCAGGGGGGATGGGGTGGGGACGCATAAGTTTCGGGGAGTGGGTTTCGGCTCCCACGCCTGCAGAGGCGAGGCAAAAGTCCGAGAGTGAGTATAGAGTAAGAATAAAGTAGGACTGACAAAAAAAAAAAAAAAAAAAGTAAAGTGACAATTATTATGGCCCCACTTTTTTTTGTTTTGAAAAAAAATCAAAAGTTTTCATTTAAATCCCAAATCTAGCCCCCTTTAATTTAGAACCATTGATTGTTCTCAGGAATAAATTCGCATGCACTTGCAATTGGATTTAAAGCACTACTCATTGTCTTATTTTCTGAGTCATAGCTTGAAGAATAATGATGAAGTTACTTGTTGTCTCCTACACTTAACTTTCCCTCATTTTCATAAGGGAACAAGATCTTCAAATTGAATTTCTCTTACTAAACTTTCTTGTTTTGTCATAATCTAAAGCTGTATAGCACTGCCTACCGAGATACATCATGGATGAGGTCTGCCAAGCTCATGATTAGAACCATTTTTTTTCCTAAAACAAGGTTGACTTTAGATAGAGAGTTAACGGTGAGAACCATATTTGGGATAAACGTGAAAGTTTGTGATTTTTTATAGGACAAAAATTATTAATATATTATTAAAAAGCACGACATTAGTGCCAACCGATTACGTTAGTAATTTTTGGCTAAAATTAGCCAGATTGACTCAATTGGCAAGAAGTAAAAAAATTTAGGACTTAATTGATAAAATTGAAAGGTTTATGACTAAATTGACAAAAGTGTAATAGGTTTATGACTTTTTAGACAATTTTCCTCTTTCGTTTATATTGTGGGTGATTGTGATCAAGTCAAGTAAAGATCAAACCATGTGTAATGCTAATGATAAACCACCGAATCTATGTTGATATTTTTAATTTAATCATTTTATGTTGGCCTTTCTGAAGAGTTGAGCTATAGTTTTATCATGGCCCTCACAACATCACTCGGCCTGGCTAGGTCTGTCTCGATTGAGCCGATGACGATGCCCGAGATATAGCTTAGGCTAGCCCAATCCTCACCATGGCCCAAAACGCATACTCAAGCCGTCCTTGGGGCTATGAAGCACTTCGTGTCCAACATGCTTGAACATGCTCGGATACGCGATCAACACGTGTCGGATTTTTCGACACATGGTCAACTATTCCCAACACGTTCCAACATGTGTGTTTGAGGCATGATGAGTTTCTAGGGCGAGTCTACATGTGTGAAGGAGAGAGAATCGTTGAAGAAGATGATGGAGGGTGAAGGCAAGGGCAAAGGAGTAAGGTGAGGCCATAATCAACGGCGAGGCCGCGGCGCAAGGGAAGGCCGAGGAGGAAGAGAAGAGATCGAGGCGACCTTGAGGGCTGCAACGGGACCCCGCAATGGAAGGCTGGAGGCGAGGCTGCAGCTGTGGGAAAGGAAGGGCCAAAGGCGAGCGATTGTGAGGCAAGTCAAGCGACCAAGAGAGAGAGGGGAAGAGGGTCGTGCGAGGAGGAGGAGGCGGCAGCTAGTTTTTGAGCTTCTTCCTCTTTTAATTTTAGCAAGAAGAGTAGAAAATAAATAAAAAATGGGGTTTCCGGTTGGACTTGGCATACAATTTTCAAGAAATGAAATGATAGCCTGACGGGGAGTGAGGGGGAAATTATTTCTTTTTGGGGAGGAGGGGGCCTGACAAGGGTTGGCGAAAAGAAATGAGAGAAATAATTTTTTTTTTTTTGGGGAGAGGAGTAGGGGTGTGCAACGGAAACCGCCCGAACCGAGACCGGACCGAACCGGACCGGACCGGCCGGTTTTGGGCGGTTCCCACGGTTAGCGGTCCGATTCCCGGTTCCTAATCTTGGAACCGACGGCCGGTTGGTCTGGTTCTCGGTTCCAAGGTGGGCCCGGACCGACCGACCGACCGGACCGGACCAAATTTTTAATATATAATTTATATTCATATAATATATAAATACATATAATATATGAATATTATATATGAAACTTATTGCAATCGGAATTGCAATTTAGATAACAACCTCTTATGTGGCCAAGAGACCACCAAAACTCTTGTTGTTACTCTTTATTTATAGAAAAAACTCTCCTCATGCTCACACTCTCTCTTGCTCCCCTCACTTGCAAACGACAAGGCACTTCAAGCCTTAAAAAGTCTCATATCGACTAATCATTCAAAGTATATAAGAGAGATTGTCTATAAAACCTAAGCCAAGCACAACCTTTAATCACGTTGTTCATGGGCTTTATGCTT
Source organism: Eucalyptus virginea (assembly GCA_014182375.1). Taxonomy (NCBI): domain Eukaryota; kingdom Viridiplantae; phylum Streptophyta; class Magnoliopsida; order Myrtales; family Myrtaceae; genus Eucalyptus; species Eucalyptus virginea. The sequence continues at coordinate 17,191,864 of CM024523.1, read as the reverse complement.
AAAATTAAGCATGAAACACATAAACTATGATTGATATTCATACAAGTGAAGTTTGAATATTTTGCACATGGAAACATGTGTGAGTAGTTTTATTAGATTGCTCGGAAACTGAATTTGATTGATCGGTCCGGAGCATGATTATTCTTTAGTGAATGGTAATTCTTTAGTGAAAAAAGAAAGTGCCAATTCTTTTGGACCGGACCGGACGGACGGAACCGATGGTCCGGTCCGGTTCTCGGTCCTAAGACCAACGGTCCGGTCCACGGTTCCCAAAATTGGGAACCGAACCGGGAACCGATCACCCCTAGAGAGGAGGACAATTCAGGAAATAAAACGAGAGAAATTCATCATATTCATACTATTTTGGAAAATTCTTGCTGGCGGCCCTTTTATGTTTTTCTTTGAACTTGTGATTCAATATCTAGTACAAGAAAAATATAAAGTACAAAAAAGAGAGAAAAAAATTAGAAGAGAATAAAAGAGGAAAAATGAATAAAAGAAAACGTGGGCATCTTCAAGGAAATGAGGGAGTGACTTATTCTTTTTGATTTATTCTTTATTTTTATCAGAAAAATAAATAAGTGAGGCTAAAAGGTGATTTCGGAAAAAAAAAAGCACTAAATGTTAAATAAAAATAAAATTTGATCATTGTAGAAGGTTATAGATTTATTTAAATAAGTCGATTCTAATTTCTTATTAATCATTAGTTTCATCAATAATTTTCGTTAAAGTTAAAAACATGTCCTTAAACATGGATATGCATTAATTATTAATATATCTTTTGAATTTCCTATGAATAGATTTATTAATATTATTAGTATAAATTCATTATAGGTTCGTTTTCAATATTTATTTATTTATGAATTTGAATAAAATTAATTAAAAATAATATTAATTTAATATACAATATGTCTTAAAATGTCGAAATTAACTATTTTTGAAAAATGACATGTTACGTGTCGATATTTCTTAGCTTTGGGGGACCATGGCAAATGGGAAGCCGGGATCGCACGCCCTCGCGGTGCGCGTGAGGGCTTAGAGGTTAGTCACGCGCATCATCAACGTCATCGGTGGCGGCCGGCCGTATTTTGCCTTTGCTCGAGGTGGGGACCAAAGAAAGAAATGGGAAATAAAAAAGGCGTGCCATCACATGCATGTTGTAAAATAAATAAATAAATAAAAGTATGTACGTAAATCCATACCATGGCCGTTGCCCTCGACTGCTTTTGACTTTTGACTTTTCTCGGGCTATAAAGAACCGGTTTCTCCCACATCTTTCTTCAGTCCCACCTCGAGCTCGAGCAGAAAGCAAAACATGGCCGATCAGCATCCGGATCTCGATCCAGCTCGGCCTTCGACGCCAATAAATACCTCAATCTTGTCCCGCGCCCAGACGGCACGGTCACGCGCGGCTTCCACATTGTAGATATCCCCGCCGACCCCAATCCCGACCAGCCCTCCGCTGTCCGCACCAAGGACGTCCCGGTTGACGACCCACAACACACGGGCC